>JAJTUV010000466.1:0-600000 GCA_021653895.1 Mastomys natalensis
GGCCTGGGTTGGTTTTTTTTTTTTAAGGTGCTTTTAAAACCAGAATTGGGGGAAGGGAAGATAAGAACCTCTAAAATTTTAAAGGAAATATGAAAACAAGGTACCCCAAACCAGACTCTCTTTGGTTCCCCGGGGCAAGTTGCTCCAAGGGGAGGGGAAGAATAGGGGGCAAGATTCGCTGCATAGATTTCCACTAGTGGGAGATCTGTGGGTTGGCCAAATAAGTTTGAACCCTTGGGGAACAGGTGTTGCATTGGTGGGTATGCCGAAGTCCACTCACCGCCTGGAGAAGGTCCGTGTTGGTGTTTTTGCTAATGCCAGAGCTCTGTCTTCACATCCCAGCTGACTTTCCCATCTAAATGGGCACTGGCTCTCTGTGCTCCCAAGGAGCCACATTCAGCCGTATTTCCCTGCATTATTGAAGCCCCCATCCTGACAGTGTGTCAGGAGTGTTGATGATCCTCATGTCCCTATTCATGATTTCTTGGGTGCTCCACATTCTTGTGGGACTTGGAGGAAGGTCCTACACACACTGTGCTTGTAAGGGATACCAAGGTGAGAGGTAGCCATGAAGGAACCTATACAGAGGGAGGCAAGAATCGGTTATGGAGTCCAGGCCTAGGAGTGGTCGGCAGACAGCAGACTTGTGAGACGTGACACCACTCCTGTGCAGTAGAGGTGGGGTAGCTCTTAGCAGGCACGGGACATTCTTGGCAGGTCCTGGGTGAGTAAAAGCAAACAGCTTTGTGTGGGTGGTGGTGGTGGTGGGTTACAGGCCTGAAAGGATGAGTCCCAGGGTTCAAACTACTACAGAGAGCTCCATGGTCAGACAAAGGATCATGGGATTCTTAAATCTTGATGAAGCCATTCACTAGCTCTGTAACCTTGTGCAGGTCAGTGATACTCACGTGCCTCCGCTTCCTCAAATCTAAAACAAGGGATCGAGTCATAGCTGCCTTGACTTTGGGAAGAGGAAATGAGCAAAGTAAAGGAAGGACACACTCTGCCATGTCTCGTGCTGTGAGACGAGATGTCTCAGCCTCTAATAAAATAAATACAAATTTGTAAGCCGATTAAGTGAGAAGCATGTCGATTACCTCTCTACATTTCTCATCTTTCTGACAAAAATACAGAGAAAGAAACAATGTAAGGATCAAGGATGGGCTGGGCTCAGGCTTAGGGGTTTCAGTTCATTACAGAGGGGAGGAAGGGGAAGACTCTCATGTGCCAAGAGCCATAAGCAGAACTTGGAAGCAAAGAAGCAGGTGGGAAGCAGGGGTGTGTAAATCTCCAAAGGCCTGTCCCTAAAGTCTTGCTCCTAAGGACTCCCCAACTTTCAAAATAAGCTAGAAATTAAAAACTGGGGTTTCAAACATTCGCTTTGGTGGATGGTCTAGATTCAAGTCACAGTAAAACTCAGAACCTCCTGCATGCTAGGTAAGTATACTGCCATTGAGCTATACATCAGGACTCAGATGAGGTTTTAGAATGCCTTTGTATTACATTTATTTGTTTCAGTGTGCGTGTGTGCGCGCCTGGGAGTATACGTGTGCGTGTGTGTTGTGTGGTGTGCATGTGGTGTGTGTGTGAACATATGTCCACAGTGCTCATGTGGAGATCTGAGAACAACTTGGGAGTAGTCATTTTCTCTTTCTGTGTGGGTACTGAGGATCTACCCAGCTCATCAGGTCGACAGTAAGCAACTCTAACCACTGGGCAGCTTTGCTAGCCCTCAGATAAGATTTTTAATCAGAGATATGTGGCCACATTTGTGCTTTAGGGAAATGATTCAGGTGAAGTAATAGGGGCGTGAAGACCCCTCCCTGGGGAGGCATGAATGTTTGGGGACTTGAGTCTGAGCCGATGACACCTCCTGGAGGCTAGAGGAAGCAGAGTGTAGCATGAAGCTAGCCTGGGGAGGGTCTGCTTTCGTAATCTGTGGCTATGAGAGTTGAGAGCTGAGTCAGAGGAAGGGCTTCTAGGAACAGGCTGCTTTAATAATCATCTGCGTCTAAGCCTTTGGAGTTTGGGAGGAGGTGAGTGTGAAGTAGGCATTGCAGGGATTAGGCTAAGCCTCACCCCTGTACCCACCGCAGGTCAGGTCAGGTGTTCCTGCTGCTGCTGGCTGTCCTGATGGCTAACATGAGGCCATCTGGCCTCTTGCCTCATCCGATGATGAAAGCCCACTTGAGTTCTCAGAATCCTGTAGCTACTGAGAAGCCAATGGGTGTCTTGTTCAGTGTTTTTGATAGAAACAGGGCAGAATGTGCTGTTTCTGAGCCTTTGAGTCAAGCCCAGGATTTCCCTGGTGTCTGGACAGTGTTGGCCAAGAGCTGGAGAGTGGGAAGCCCATGTTCCTCACACTCAGCTCAGAGAATCTGGCTATGGGGGCCAGCCTGCCTCATTCTCCCTGCAAACATAGGGCTTTTCCTGCCTCTCTGTCACATTGTCACGAGACAAGTTCTGAATACCACACTTTCCCCCTCCCCTAAGCTAAAATCTTTAGTAAGGAAAAAGGGAATTTCTGAGATACGGCCCACAACGTCCTGTGGCAGGCTGACCAAAGAGAGCAAGATAGGGAGCTTTCCCAATCATGAGGCCAGAAAAGGATGCTCAGCCCCTAGAGGTGAGTCTGGTGGGGAGGGGCAGTGAGCTCTCCCTTTCTTCCTCCCTCTCTGCCCTTTTCCTCCACTTCTTTGTTTTTCTTCCTTTATAAAGACTCACCACTACCATAAAGGAAGGCTACCCTGGTTATCAAGAAGAGTCCCTTGGCCCAGCTCTGGGGATTCAGGAAGAACTCTCTCCACGGGGTAGCTGGAACAGAACAAATGACTGGAGCTAGGGAAAACACCAAGATAAGAGTTTCAAATGGATACTGCAGTTGGGCTGGTGGAGGCTTCAGGTGGTTCCCGATTGGCCTCAAACTTGTTCTATGGTCAAGGGTGATTTCCAGCTCCCGACCTCTGCCTCTTAAGTGCTGGGATTAATGTACCACCATGCCTAGTGTATGTAGTGCTGGAATTGTACCCAGGACCTCATGTCTTCGGGCAATACTCTAAGTAACAAAAACTATACATCTCCAACCCCTTGGCTGGTTTTTAAAGCATCCAGTAGTTTTTAGAGACCAATTGTGCATTGCGGGCTTGTTTTCTTGGAGATTTGGGGCTGCACAGTCTCACAGGGAAGTAGACCAAGCAGAACAGTGGTGACTCTGAGAAGAGCCTCTGGTTGCATGTAGGGAACAGGGGTTATGCCGCCTTTAAGCTACCTAATCCTTTCTTCAAGCTCATTGAAATTCTAGGCTGAAATTATTGTTATTAAGGTATCTGGAGGGCTTGTAAAAGTTTTGCCTCCTTTCCAGTGTGATTATCAGGGCAGGTTTGTACCTAACAGTTCAACCACACCCTTCTGGGTTGGTCCTGTTTGGGGAAAGGCCAGCCAGCCTGACAATCTGGAGGGATCTCAACCAGGCTGGCTCAGAGCCCTGGGAGATAAGTCATCAGGAGGGGAGAGGGTGGGGTGTTCCCCTATGCCTTTCGGGCTCTGTTTTAACTGGTCTTACCACCAGGCTCTTTATCTCAAAGATCTCAGCATAAATGTCAGTCCCTCCGATAGGCCTGACAGACTCTCTAATAAGAGCTGTCATCTTGTCACTTTTTATTGCAAGGCTGGACTTAATTCTGCCAGGGCCTCCTTCTTTGCCTCTCTCTGACTTTGTCACTCTCACTACCACGTGAACAATCACAGCAATGGGACAGCTTGTCTTTGCTCGCTCAGCTTATCCCCACACCCAAGATTCGGCTCTGTTTGACAAACAACTTGGAGATCCTCTTTGCTCTCCTTTCTAGGCACAAGTGATTCTTCTGAGTCTGTCCAGACAAGAATGACAAGAAGACCTACTGTGTGTGTGGCAGTGGAGATACTGAGAAGGGATTCAGCCAGCCTGGAGAAGAACTGTACAAGAGTAATGGAACTAACTGAAGAGCAGCTGCCTTTGGAAGCAATTCCTACCTGCTTCCGGTAGCCTGCAGGCTAACATTAGGGCTGTTTGTGGAAGCTTCTTCTGGATGCTGTGTACTAAGTCAGCACAAGGATAGGGTGTGTGGTCCCTTAGGAGATGGATAGGTAGGAGGGAACATGTGGAGGAGGTTTCATCCATGCCATGGAGTGACTCAAACATCTGTCCTTCTTCTGAGATGCATAGATATTATTCAAGATCCCTGTTTTACTGGAAATGAATTTGCTCTAATTCTCAACATTGAGTTGAGTCTTTGCAACTATTATAGTTTCTCAGACATTTCACAATGGATGTTAGGATGGAACTTTGTAACTGAAAGCAATAGGTTCACCTTGTAATGAACACAAGTCAAAGTTCTGCACAGTCAAGAGAAGTAGACTTGCAGGAGATAAGTAAAGCATGGAGCCTGCTTGCAAAGTAATTTTCTCCCTCACCCATGATGTAGGCTAGGCTCCCCAATGTTCTGTGTACCTGAGGATGACCTTGAAGGTCTGATCCGTACCTCTAACTTCCTAGGAGACCAGGCACAAGTCACCATGCCTGGTTCATGTGATGTTGGGGACTGAACCCAGCCAGAGCTTTGTGCATGCTAGGCAAACACTTACCGACAGATCTACATCCCTGATTGCTATCTTATGTCAGAATACACAACAGATATATTATGTACTCTTTCCATTGGGACTGAAAAGTCCACATAAGCTTTGAGAAAATTCAAGATGCCTGTAAACACCACTTCGTGGAATTTCTCACACTTGAGAATTTAACAAAACAAAGCAAAACAAAAAACATGAAGAGTTTTCAGTTTGCAGGAATCTTTATCAAAATCATGTGTTTGTATAAGGCGTTAGTTACTTTCCATGTTGTTATGGTTGTCTGTTTTTTTTTCTTACATAATGTCTACTCTTCCCCTGAGTAGCTGAGAAGCCAGCTACAGCTCCACCACGCATCCCTTGAGCTATCGTACTAAAGGTCCAGCCTGGTGTGGGCAGGAAGGTTACAGAAGGAAGTGAAGAGAGAGGGAAATATTGGTTAGGGGGTGGATTCAATGAGATGTCCCCCGCAACTTCAGAACCAGTTACCTAGCGTGCCCAGGACTTGATACGCTCCAATAAATACTTCTCATGCAAAGATGTCCAAGTGCAAACATTCCCAGAGAATGGAAAAACAAAACAAGTATGTGGTATATTATATATGCCATGTAATTTAGGGTGAAGTCTGGGAGAAATAAACAAAAGGCAATCAAGTATGTCCCTTCATCCACACTAGCTTCAAGACAGCTGGGTTGCTACCATTAGTAGCATGAACAAACTGGTCATGTCATATGGTCAGCTCATGTTGCCTAGACCCTCTGGTCCAGATAAAATGGATGATGATGGTTTCATCCCCTGTGATAGATCGTTTCTATATTCTTTTATGGAAGGCAGACTAGATATTTATTCGAGTCCCTTTACAAACATCTTTGTGGTTCTCACCTTTCTGGTAGTGAGTCTTCAAGAGAGTCTCTATATTTTATTGCTACCTTTTAGGATCTCTTAGTCCATTTGATGTCATATCACAAAGTACATAAGGGCAGGTACAATAAAACAAACGTTTCTTCCATTCACAAATTTGATGGTTGAAAGGCCAAAGCTAGGCAGCCATTTCTGGTGAGGGCCTTGTGCCCTTTATCATAGCACAGTGAATGGTATTTTGTGGTGTGAGCCTGTGGGAAAGCAGTTAGGGATGCCTAAGGAAGACGCTGAACATTTTGTGAGGTAGCCTTGTTTCATAACAATTCACTCTCATCAACGAATCCAACCCCAAGAGACATAACCCACTCCTGAAGGATGTCATTAATTCCTACTGTGAATGGTAACCCTTGACCAAGTCAGGCCTCAGGGTTTTGGGGTTTGGTTTTGTTTTTTGTGTATAAGTGGCATGTGTACATGTGTATATATGTGTTGGCATGTACATGAGCCCACCGTATATGGAAGCCTGAAGTTGATGTCAGTTATGTTCCCCATTGCTTGCTACTATATTTATTGAAGTAGACCTTTCACTGAACCTGGGCCTCATTGTTAGCCAGCTTACCCGGGGAATCCTCCATCTCTGTTTTTTAAGTGTTGGGATTACAGGAAGTCCCTGAGCCTGCCTAGTTCTATGCAGATTCTGGGGATCCAAGTTCTGGTCCGCACACTTGTACTGCAAGAACTCTAGCCACTGGTCTGCTAGTTATCTCCACCTTTTAAAGGGCCCATCACCTCTACAGATCATCACATTGGGGCCATACTTCTACGCAGGAGCTCAGGGCCATAAACTATATCCAAACCGTAGTAGAAATTACAGCAGCAACTTCCTGCAGCCAAATAGGATTCTAGCTGTGCTGATGGAAATTTTCACTTATGGGAGCCTGGGTGGAGGCTAGTTACCTCCACGGGGCTGCTGTGCTTCTTTCTGTAGGTTTTCCATGAGGCAGAGGGGATTTCCTATCAGGAACCACTATGGTATCTGTCTCAGCCAGCAGGAGGGGATTTTGGAAACAAGGTCCTTTATCTCTCTCAAAACACAATGCTGGTCTCTTGTTCTATGGGCTGGCTGTGGAAAAAAAAAAATAAAGGTCATTTAAAGCATCTATTCTTGTAGACCAGGGAATTATGGTTTGTGTGTGTGTTATAATTATTGCGGAAAGTACCAAGGGCAGCTGGGCAGGAGACATGAGGTTCGTAATCAAGATGGCAGCCCTGGAAAGACTGTGGAGATGCTCAGATGCAGTGTTCTCCAAAACTGGGGACCCATTCCCCTAGTGGCATCTAAGGTGATTTGAGGGCTCACGTGGGCAAACAGAAAGAGGAGCGTGGATCTTACAGTTTGAAATCAGCAAACATTACCAGATCTTGTTAATGTGGTTTTGCCTGCAGTGGGTTATTGTTGCTTGCTGTAGATTATTGTTACTCTTTTCTTCTATTTTTAGCAAAGGAAGCTGGCTTTCCACTTATAACAATGACATGCGCGTTCTTTTAAAATACACTTTGTAAAAAACGGGAAGTGTAGATGAAAAATGTCAAGGAGATAATGTATTTTAAAGGCGAAAGTGCGATTGTACTACTCCAATGAATGAGCTTTTGAAAATAAGTAACTCTAATCTCTCATGCTCCTGAGAAAGGTCAAGGCTAAGGTCACAGAAGGGTGGCTGGCCAGGGTCTCCTGGCGAGAGATAGGATGTAAGGGAAGTGGAACAGCTAAGGTCATGAGTTCTCCACTTGGTCCTTCACACTGTGCCGCAACTTGGCATCTGCCACACATTCAAGGAAGATGGTCTCTCAAATGAGGCACAGAATTACTTGGTTCTCATCCATTGCTAAAATCCAGGCAAGAGGTCATGATCTGTATCACCAGTGTAAGAATGGCCCCAGCCACAGGAGGAAACCTCATGAAACTTCTATTGCAAACTTTCTGATTCATTTCACCAAAGCTTTCCCAGAATTCCTTGATGCCTCAAAATTGTTTGTTTCTCAATATCTCTCTCTGTCTCTGTCTCTCTCTCTCTTTCTGCTCACCAAATAAGGTACAGTGGGCCACTTTTTATCTGTGTCCTGCTAATTTTCAGCATACCCAAGGAGACTCAGGGACAAAGGTCCTTCGGGGCTTGACACTGTTTGGCCTGAATAAAAAAGGAGAAACACTTTTTGTCCCTGAGATTCAGGGAAATTTGACTTGAAGAACAATTTAATGAAAAGAAGAACTGGGATAGCTATCCAGCCAATCTCAACAGCAGCTGAGTCCTCTGGTGATACGTGTAGGTTCTAAAGGCAGGTGATTGGACTAATGCCTGCTAGAAGTTTATTATGCCCTAGAAGTCGCTCAAGATAGAAGTTTCTGGTGGAGGTAGCTGGTGAGATCTTGTAGTCAGTAAGGCACTGGCCATGTAAGTACAAAGATATGAGTGTAATCCCCAGCAACTACGTAGGCTGAGTTTGCTGGTGAGCACCTGTAACCTTATGCTGGAAAAGTAGACAAATGGATGCCTGGGGCTGAATGTGCCTAAGAGAGAACCTAGCTCAAAAACCAAGGTGGGTGGTTACTAAAGAACACCACCTATGGTTGGTTGGTTGGCTGAGTTGGCTACCCTCTTCCCTCTCCCTCTCCCTTTCTCCCTTTCTCCCTTTCTCCCTTTCTCCCTCCTCCACCTCTCTCTCTCTCTCTCTCTCCTCTCTCTCTCTCTCTCTCTCTCTCTCTTCTCTCTGTGTGTGAGAGCTCTCCCCCCCCCTCACACACACACACACTCACTCTTCCCATGAAGGTATGGGAGGATGTGATTTTTCCAAGGCCGGTCTTTCTCTCTGCATCCTATTTTTTTGCAGGTGTGAGACCAAGTATGGGTGTAGATATGACAGGCTATCTAAATGTATGGGCTCCCCAGGGCCTCAACAGACATTTGTAGAGGACTAATAGCCACTCAAGGCGTGAGGCCAACATACTTCTGAAATCCTGAGCCTAGGACCAAGTGAACTGCATACTTTCTCAGAGGGATCCTGAAGGACAGGCAAACACGGGGCCATGCCCATCCCTGGAGGCTAGGATCCTCAGATCACAGGAGTCTACAGCCAAGCCAGTGACTTAGCCCATGTTTAGTTGCATGGATTAATATCTCTATGGAAGAGTCTCTTGGTTAGGGAGGTGGGAGCAGGAAGGATGTGTGAAGGTAGAGAGAAATCAATGAGCCCGAAGAGTAGATGAAACTGAACTTACCTCAGGTGATCTGGAAGGTTCAGCATACAGGAAAAGGGGGCTTGATTGAAATTTTTGCTGCCTCATCATTTCTCATGTTACCTGAGCAGCCAAAGAATATTGCTTATGTTTTTGTGAGTTCCTTTAGTATCTTAGTTAGGGTATTACTGCTGTGAACAGACACCATGACGAGGCAACTCTTATAAGGACAATATTTAATTGAGGCTGGCTTACAGGTTCAGAGGTTCCATCCATTATCATCAAGGCAGGAACACAGCAGCATCCAGGCAGGCCTGGTGCAGGAGGAGCTGAGAGTTCTACCTCTTGATGTGAAGGCTTGCTAGCAGAATACTGACTTCCAGGCAGCTAGGATGAGAGTTTAAAGCCCACACCCACAGAGCCACACCCATTCCAACAAGGCCATACCCACTCCAACAGGGCCATACCTTCTAATAGTGCCACTCCCTGGGCCAAGCATATACAAACCATCACACTTAGTTTTGGTTATACAACTCCCTTCTTCAGATATTAAGCATTTTAGCATTGGCATACCTTGAAAAAATCCAAATAGGGTCTGGTGAGATTTCTCAGTGGACAAAGGCACCCATTGGCAAACCTGACAACCTCAGTAAAATTCCTGGGACCCACATGGTGGAGGAGAGACCCAGCTCCCGAGAGTTGACCACTCACTGCTGTGCATGTACATCCTGCCTCAGTCAATAGATAATTATTTATATAATAATAAGCAATAAGCAAATATGCTTATACATAATAAATGTAATAATAAATACACAAAATAAGTTAAAAATTCAAATCATGTGTGGAAGGATCCAGGAAGAAATGGTTAGGGATTGATATAAATTTATTCTTAAGAGAAAATCTGTAAATGTGAACTGGGAATGAATTGTCTTCCTTGGCCTTTTCAAGCAGTGTCGTCAGATGAGGCTCACAGAAGTTTCTCCATAGCTTCTCAATTTGAAGTGCCATTGAGAGCTCAGTGACATCTTGCTCACCCTGAATACAGCTCACAGCACTGGGACTTTAGATTTCAGCCAATATTTGAAACTCCACTTTGTTATCTCTGTCTTTTAATCTAGACATATAAGTGACATGTCAGAATCACAGACCCTTGAGGGAGGTACCCTCCTGTTTTCCCAGAGTACATGTAGAGAATTTATAAATTCTCATCTGTGAGTTTAGGTCACTGATTTTAAAGTTCAGAGAAGCTACCAATTTTTGGTGATGCAATAATAAGGACAATTATACTTACGAACACAAGTTTTTGTTTGGGTAATGCATAGAATTAAAATGAGAAATAATGGAAATAATCACAGGCTTCTACCAGCCACTATGTTCATTCACTACAATAGTGTGTGTGGTGTGTGTGTGTGTGTGTGTGGTGTGTGTGCCTGGCAAGCAGACACTATACCATGGACTTCCAGAAGAGTTGGAGGCTAGTATGTTAATTGTGGTTTTGCTGCTGTAGCCACTGATCATCTCAGGTCAATACTGGCATCAAGCAGAGCTTTGAGGAGACTCTGAGGACACTGTTGGATCATATCCAGGGAAGCTTATTTCTCACTTCTAGAGTAAATGTAGTGGGGTGCTTAGTTTTAACTGTCAACTTGATACAGCCTAGAATCACCTAGGAAGACACTCTCCAGAGACAAAATCCAGATCAGGTTGACCTGTGGGCATGTCTGGGGTGGATTGTCTTGAGGAGGAGGAGGAGAGGAGGAGGAGGAGGAGGAGGAGGAGGAGGAGGAGGATTTTCAATTTTTTGAGACAGGATTTCTCTGTGTAGTGCCCGGTCTGTCCTCAAATTCTCTCTGTAGACCATGCTGGCCTCGAACTCACAGAGATCCATCTGCCTCTGCCTCCTCAGTGCTAGGATTAAAGGTATGAGACGCTCCAAACTCCACTGTCTGGATTATTTTAATTGATGTGGGGTGACTACTCTCAGCAACTAGAAGTTACCAGTCCCTGATTTGGGACCTGGGTTGTACAGGAGCAGAGAAGCCAATCAAGAACTAGTTATGGGACTAGAGTCCCTGAGGTTCTGCCTTGAGTTCCCCACAATTACAGAGTGTAACCTGAAACTGTAAGTCCAATAAACCTTTCTCCCTAAAGTCGCTTTCTTAGAGTATTTTATCACAGCCACAGAACTGAAACTGAGACACATGGCTTAGTCAGGATGGAGGAGGGGTTGATGAGGGGGATTTCAGGACCTGAAGATGAATGTCAAAGATATCTCACTGAGAAAAGCCTCTTCAGTCTTCCCACACGGCCATGTGGCTGCCATTTGCATGATGAGAAAGACAATGCTATGCATTGAGGGTTAGGAGGACCAGAGTGATGTGCTTTCGGGAGAGAGGCAGACAGCAAAGAAGCAGAGAGGGAGAGGGGGAGGAGAAGGGATGGGAAGGGGAGGGGGAAGAGAAGGGGGGGGGAGAGGGAGAGGGGAAAAAGAGGTTCTCTCTAATAGGTAGCCACCTTGGCTTCAGTAGCCAATTTGACACACAACTGAGTAATTGCCTTCACCAGATTGGCCTGTGAGCATATCTGAGGGGCATTTCTCAATTGCTAATTGATGTGGGTGGGCCCAGCACACTATGGGTAATGCCATCCCTGGGTAGGTGGGCCTGGGGTGTATAAGAAAGGTAGCCAGAGGGAGCAAGTCACTAGTCAACATTCTTCCATCTCCTCTGCTTCAGTACCTGCTTCTAGGTTCTTGTCTTGAGTTCTTACCCTGACTTCCTTTCATGATGGACTGTACACTGTACATAGACTCTTTCCTTTTTAAGTTGCCTTGGGTCACAGCAACAGAAAATAGGCTTGAGACATCCACTCGGCAGGAACCAGAGGCAGAACTACTATGTCTTAGGGGCTGTATACCCAGAAACAAACTGACTCCCTTCGAGGTCTGCTCCCATTATAACCCGAAGACAGAGTGACTGGAATTTTAGCTCAGGTTAATTGCCTGTGTTCCCTGAGACATAGGATTTGGCTACATAGGATTGGGGCCTCAGGCTTTAGGCCATGAGCAACACCCAACAGATATGTATGCAGCCTGTTCCTGTGTTTCAGGTCTCAGGAGACTAGGCCTCTCCTGAATTTTACTTCTTATTCATTTTCTCACATTCAGCCTGGATATTAGGGAACTTTCTACGGTTTTGCCACCACAGGTACAGAATGGTAGTTAGGTATATATATAAGATATATATATATATATTTGACTAACATGAAAGCTTCATGGCTTAAAGCAATAAGAAACACATGATCTGTTTAATGCACTTAGAATGGTTGCATTTTGTCTTAGCTTGGGCAGACTCAATCCACCACACACTTTAACAGCTTCCCTAAGCAGCTGAGACACCAGTGAGTGGGGTGACATTGGCCTGAAGGGTTGACTGGGCCTCTTTACCAGCTGTCTGCTGTAGGCCTTGGTTTCTCCTACCACAGGCCTGTCCATAAGGCAGCTTGAGTGTCTTCAATGACACAGTTTCCTTCAAAGTAGAGAATTAAAACAAGAATACCAACTTTTTTTTTTTTTTTTTTTAATGATCTGACTTCAGGACTCATACTGTCACTTCACCATGTGCTACTGGCCTTATTCTAATGTGTTAGCCCCAGTGCATTGTGGTTATGTATAAGTCTCTGGAGATGGGATCCTTGGGGGGGCCATTGTGAAGGCTGGCTACACAGGGTTTCTCAGGTATAAAAGATTAAGTCTCTAATCAGCTTGCTTTTATGATATAGACTCCTGCTAAAGCTACAGCTAAAAATCATGCAGCCTTCGAGGTTTGTTCAGGGAACAATTCTGAATACAATCTCTCCATCAGGAAAAATATTGAGTTGGAGACTCAGACAGACCTACAAATTTATAGACTGGTGGAAGCAAAGCCTAGCCGGAAAAGAAAGACCGATGGAGACGGTACAGCAGCAGGGTGAGATGCAGCCAGCATAGGCAGTGGCCAGCTCTGCAGAGCACTCAGGGAGGGCTGTGTCAGAGAGAAAGGCTCAGCCGGATCTGAGGATGGGTGGGAGATCACTGGCCAGTGGGAAGCGGGGAAGACATGGATGGCTTTCCAGGCTGGAGCAGCAGCATGAGGAAAACTATAGAACCATCACTGCCCCACCCCAAGCCTTGCTGGAGTTACCAATCTCTAACTCTAGAATCATCTCTAACAATAAATTTCTCATTCTGCCAAGCCGGCAGCTGCTCTTGTCTGTTATGGCAAACAAGAAATCCATCAGAAAGTCCTGGAGCGAGTCTACCGTGTTGGGCCTGCCGCCTGTCATGTTAGCACGACAGGGGATGACAGAAACAGTTTCCGTTGTGGAAATGACTGTCTCATGCTCCTTGGCTCAAGGACAGATGTAGTTCCATCATCATTTGGGACCCCTCCCCAGTTGCCCTCAGACAGGGAGTGCGTGTACGTGTATTTATAGGCCTAGGTATTATTTTCCTTTGTTTTGGAAGAGGCCTCTTACCAGCTGGGATCACTGGAGGTTGGAAAAGAACACGTGGCACTCACCGGCCCGTGGGGACTAGAGAGTTGAAAAGCTCTTTTGGGTTTCAGCCACCTCAGAAATGCAATTCTACATGCCTTTGCTTGGATGGAGAAATGACATGTGCTTTGGTTCTAATATTTACTCTGTGAGCCTTGCAACTCTTGCCCTGTGGCCTGCTTTGTTGCTGCCTTAGCTTATATAGTTAGTCATCAGGGCGTATCTGCACTAAACATCTTCCTTCTGACCTGTGTACTGAGCGCCCTTAACACACATAGAGACGAGACAGAAAAGGAGAAGAAAATGCAGCCATGGTCCACCCTATGCCTGCTTCCCTAATGTCTGGAGTCAGTGCAAGCTCTCCTGCTTCCCTCTCCCTCATGGTTCGCTTATATTACTCCTCTAGCTCTTATTCTCTACCCAATATCCATGGCCCCCAGGGTAGGGAGCTGAGTGCTGAGCTCATACCTGGCAGTCCCCCAGGATAGACTTGTTCAGGCCTGAGACTTGGGTGGGGGATGTGGGGACCAGTAGGCCTGAACTCCTCGGTTGGCAGCGATAAACAATGTCAGATAACAGAGGGCCCCTTTCCAGTCCTGAAGCACTCACTTTGCAGGTGTGCAGAGAGGCCTGATCCTGATGCCAACCTCCCAAGTCCCGCTGAACAGACAGATGAGGTTTGGAGTGCCGAGGGGCCTGGTGAGAAGAGAGAGACATCCAACCACAGACAAGTGTCCTGACGGCCCATGACCTCACTGTGCAGGCCTTCTATAGTGGGAGAGGGCTGGGTTGCTGATCTACTTTAGTCCCAAAGGGTGCTTGTGACCTCGGAGTGACGCCTGCTTCCCTCTCCCCTCACAGGCAGGGAAGAGAAATGAGACACAAAAGCAGACATAAAAGCTGAGAGAACAGGTCAACCAGAAACAGACCAACTCCTGTCAGACTTGACTGGAGGAGGATAAAAGGGGTCACGAGTCTCCTCGCCCAGATGTGGTGCTGCTCTGAGACTCAGGAAATCCCATCTTCCTGCCCCTGGTTGTTCTGTCCTCTGCCTTGAAGAACAAGTCCAGGCAGATTTCTGCACATGGAAGGAATCCGGCGCCCGCAGGCTGCTGATCTTTCAAATGCTGTGCTTGGCCTGGGTTAGGCATCATGGCCCCTGATCCTCTGGACAGAGAGTTCTCTTGGGAGCCATGGGAGAGTGAAGGCTGTAACCAAGATACCCAGAAGGACAAGCTCAGAAACCTTGCTGAGAACTGACATTCAGTTTCCGCCTAGAGAGCTTATATGGTGTTATTCCAGCAGTGGATAGTAGTTGATGATCCTTGAGTCTGGGTCGTCTCTTTTGTTAAAAAGAGACTATCTTTTGGAGGCTGAGGAGGTAGCTCAGTGGGCAAAATACTTGTGCAAGTATGAAAACATAAGTTCAAGTCTTAACAGCAATGTAAAGGGAATGGTGGTACATATCTGTAATCTCACGCCAGAGGGGCAGGCAGGACAGGTGATATATGGGGCGTGCAGCCAGACAGCGAGTCAGTGGTCAGTGAGCTTCAGGTTCGAGGAATAGATTATTTCTCAGAAAATAAGGTGGAATGACAGAAGACATTCAGCATCAGTCTCTGGACACACACACACACACACACACACATACACACAGAGTTGGAAGAAGTTGCTTCGTTCACTTTTGTCTCTCTTGCCATGTGAGGATACCCATACATATTCCCATGTGGAGACATCTTGAAAGCTTAGCAGCCCTCCTAAGCATCAGATCCGTTTGCACTTCGTGAACAGACTCCAGAATGATAAGAAATAAATTTGTATTCTTTAAAGTTTTGTAACAGCAGTACAAACGAATTAAGTAAATGTATAGGCTATAGGCCATCTAGACAATATTATCAAGCACTTAAAAGAAATGATCTAGAAGGGTAAGAAGCACACATAGAAGCATGAATTGTGTGATACCAGCAGACCAAAGCCAACTGGAAAAGATTACTGATAAATTTCAAATATATCACATAGAAGAAGAGGCAAAACTATGGAGGCCATAGATTAGTGATGGTTTTGGAAGGGAAGGGGACCAAGCAGAGAAGCAGGAGTTATGAGACAATGGCAGTGTTCTACATGATTCTTGAATTTGTCAAAGCACACGCAACGCTCTTCACTGAGTAGACTCTCCTGTAAACCATGGCCTCTAGGTAATGATGAAATAAGATCTATTGGAGAGTGAAAGCAAACATACTTCCATGGTGCCCAAGGAGCCTGTGCTATGAGTGGACAGTATGGGAATTCCCTATACGTGTGTGCATGTCTGTGTGTAGGCCAGAGTCATCTTCCAGCATTCTCTCAGGAACGGTTCACCTCTTTACAAAGTAGAGACTTTCATTGGGCCCCGGGGATCACCAGACAGGCTAGGCCTATCATGGATCTTCCTGTGTCCTCCTCCCCTGTACTCATATCACCCACCTGGCTTATTTACTCAGAAAGCCACCATTTTGAAGCTAGGACTTGTGGTGTCAAATTGAGTTTTACAAAATAGGAAAACTATTGTTTCTAATTTTTTTTTTTTTGGTATCTTGAAGAAAATCACATCTACAATAATCAAAGGTGTCACAAATGTCTAACAGTCACAGGTCTGACTGTGGAAGATGTACATTTCAAACAATTATTTCAAAGGGTAGAGTGATGCTTTGAGAGCCCATCGGAAAAACAAATTCTTACTTTCTAGGTTGCAGGGCCCTACCTGGACAGACACGGGCAGATCTGAACTAGAGTTCAGAGGGATTTTGGAGAATGCCTAAGGGTCTTAAGTTGTCTGGATGTGTACGTATGGCTCCACTTCTTCCTGGAGGAAGGGTCCATGACTTTTACTAGAGTTAAGCAGGCACTAAGTGTGAGCTGGGTGTGGTGGCACACACTGGTAACCCCAGCACTTGGGATGTAGAGGCAAGAGGACCCATCATGAACTTGAAAGCAGGATGGGCTACAGAGTGAGCTCTTAGCTAGCCAGGGATAAAGTGTCTCAGGAAACCATTATGTACACTTAAATGAAGCGGCCTTATGCAACCATAAAAATTCATGGTCAGCTCTGTTTCCTTCCAACATCTGGATACAGTGAGATGGTGTGAATGAGGCCCAGGCACTTTTACTTTTCAAAGCATCACTAATTGACGGTGATGCCCAGACAAGTCTGACTATGTATGTCACTGAGTGATGTCCAACGGAAATGCTGTTCCTTAAGAATCTTCATCTCATATCACGACCGTTTATTTTCTCCCGAGAGAAACCAAGCAGAACCTTTAAAGAGCAAACATCATTCCATCACACATTGAACTACTGCTCCTGTAACTCTGAAGCTGAACAAAGCCACTCTAGAGAAATTAAACTCCAGGTGATAACCCTAGACAGGCCAGTCTTGCTTTCTGTTTGCAGATCACACACTGGAAAGCACCTTCTGATTTGAATTTCCAAGTGAGACCAAGATACCTACCTCAGAATGATTTAACCACATTAATGAGATGTTTGCTATTTGCTTTCACTGCACCAGAGACAGCCATTGCTGTTGCAATTAAGTGGACGACTTCTGATTACACTATGTTCTTAAAAGATCACATGACTCTCGAATTAAACTATGGACTTTTCTTACTCATCAAAAACATCTCAAAATAAATTATGGAATTTCCTTAACCATTAAAGGTTTAGTTAAGGCCCCATGCCCAGTAGCTGGTCCCCCCAAATAACCACCAGGAGAGAAATGTTCTGGATTATTATGTGTGTGCTTTTTTTTAATTGTATAATTCATTTATACAAAGAAATCATTTGATTGATCTATTTACAGCCTTTTCCAATTTCCATTTCCACTGGAGATATATTTCACATAATGGTTAACAATGACTTGAACTGATCACCAGTATGGCCCTGGGCTGACATGGGGGCCCTGTTCTCCCCCCCCGCCCCCCCGTTTAAAGAGCATGACCCCATTTTTAATGAAAACATTTGCAGTGAAGAATCATGAGCTTTTATAAATGAAGAAAGTTAACCAGAATCCACCGAATGTGGTCACATTTCCAACACACTGCACAGCTTCTTTTCAAATTCAGCATTTGCAGGTATGAGAAAGCAAAGCAAACACAGTTCACATTCCCTCTGGCCCTCTACAACTTCCTACGTACCCTCAGCTCAGGCTGCTCCTATCTCTGCTCCTCTGGTTCAGCCGGGCAAATTACTCTAGACAAGCTACACTCTTCCCTTCCCTTTACTACCCCAGTCTCCTGCCTTCTCTCTTGCTTTTCAGACAACATAAAACCTTCCATCCAACCCTTCCTGTGGTTCCTTTCAGTAGTCTACAATATACTAAGTCATTTCATGGGACGTTACCACCCTGACATGGTACACTGTAAAAACTGTCATTTTCTTAATTGGCTCAAACAATATGGCTTGGTTTCACTTGATAAAATCACACACACACACACACACACACACACACACACACACAATTAGGAGGAAAAACTTCAAGGACATACCAATTTAAAAAGGCATCAACGTAAAAAAATAAAAGCAAATACTAAAAACTACTTTACAATAAAAAAAATTAAATAGTTGGCAGAATAAATGAATGGAGGAGATCCGTGCAGCGAGACTGACACGGCGTGCATGCGTTCATTCCAGTTGAGACAAAAGGGAAAGTCATCAAGCTTCATGCTTGTTCTCCAAGGAAGTGGGGCTTGCTGTAAATATAAAATATTTCAAACTCAAATCTCTGCCATGTAGATTGTAGGTGTCATCTGAGATTTAATAAAGAACACTGATAGAAATTCGGCATTTGCAAACTCTTAAGCTTGGCAAACACTGACATTTGGTCAGTCCTGGAAAGTCATGGTGAACCCAGTGTGAGGACAACACTGGCTTCACACATATTTCTTCTGGTAAAAAATATCAGGTTGGCATGTTCCAAATAATCCATGAAAATATCTTTTAAAGTCTTCAATTTAACAGTAATCTGTGTATCTTTAGCTGCCATTAATAACAACAACAACAACGACAACAATGATGACAACAACAATGACAAGAGGGGAGGGAAGAAAGGGAGAGGGAGAGGATGAGAGAGACCCAAACCATGGACATAGTACATCTGGTACGGAGTAGCCCTTGACGCTCCTGTTACAAGAAGAAACTGTACACCTTTATAAATAAACAGCTCCCCACCAGGGAATACACACTTTATACCACAGTCTCTTTCTTTTTGCCACCTGTCTGCACTTTGTCCCTTGCTCTCCGTAAGCCAGGCTGGGGCCGCTGTGCCTTCACGTTCCTGGTGTCTTCCCCTGTTTGTACACTGGAGCTACACCCCAGTGCATCTCTCCGCGTCTACCTGCATGACACTAGGAACCACGCATGACTGTCGCTGGGCTCTGATATTCCCGGCAGAAGGGTTGTTCTCTTCACACTCTTCGTGCAGGTCTGGCAAGCCCTGAAGCTCTAGGGGGCTGGCAGCCCGCTGGAAAGGGGCAATGGCCGAGCGAATACAGTTGAACCACTGCTGCTTATGGAACACGTCATTGGCTTGCAGTGTGTGGGACTGGCCTGGAGAAGGGTCTTGGAAGCGGACTCTAAAGATATTTTTAGCTGAAGGGAGGAAAAAAGAAATCAAGATTAAGAAAGTGGTCATGTAGTCTTAAAAGAAAGTTCCAGTACTTATGAGACACACACTGTTAAAGACAGCTGCTAGCTAGAGGCCCCTGACCAAAACTCAATGCTATGCCAGTACACAACTAGGGAATGGTTGTATTTTCAAAATTCTAAGGGTTGAGTCTAATTTCATTTAGGGACATTTGTTTCTTCTCTTCAGTGTTGCTTTTCAAGACGGGGTCTCACTCTGTAGTCCAGGTTAACTTCTAATGTGTGGCTATTCTGCTTCACCCCCTCTCTCCCCGTCTGACCTGGCTCCCTTGAGTAACTATCCTGAAGCGCCATCTTACCTTTGTCTGAGTTGCCGAAGGCCCCTCGGAAGGAGCCGCCCATGCGCACATCCCCGTCCTGCAGGTCTTCCAGCACCAGCTCCTGGACTGGGATGGGCTGCCGGTAAACCTGGTAGGAGTGGCGCTCATTTCGGGTGACAGGCCGAGTCAAAACCAAAATGTCTTGAAATAAGAAAATGTACAGTTTCTGCAGAAATGAAAAAAAAAAAATCCAAAACTTCCTAAATAAAGGATTTAATTGTTAAAGAGCTAGATTTTTAAACTGCATTTAGGTTTTCCTAAGTTCTCCTTTATCCATGGGATATAACCTGATCTCACGGCTTTGCAGGTGTGACTTGGAGTGCCAAGCTCAGGCTACCTAGAGCTCTTCTCTTTTTTCCATCAAGACACACTACCAGGTTAGTTAACAGCTAAGCAAATGGGATGTATCTGAAAGACCTGATGTCAGCACAAACAGGTTTCAACTCCAGTACTGTGCACTGCAGTTTCTAAGACACAGGGATCCCAAGTGCGTGTTGCTACAGTGTTCATGGTTCTGCTGTGTCTACACAAGTCTAAGCCTTCACAGAACAATTAGGCTCTCTGTGACAGAAATCAGATAGGCTGGATTTCAACTTTTTCTCAACAACCCCCAACTTACAAATGGAGCTGTTGGAAAGCATATATAAACCAAAAATAGCATTCACAACTCTTTAATTCCAGAAAGTTCTTTTGTAATTAATATTTAAAAAAAATAAAATTGCTCTTATTTAATGCTACAAAATTTGAGTGGTGCTAAAACCTCTGTCCCTGCTAGAAGACACCATTCCCAAAGCTAGCGCTCATGAAACATTATGGACAGGAGACCCAGCACACACAGGCTTACAGTTCGCAAGCAGAAAGGAAGGCCTGCTAGTTGAGATGTTTACGTCTTCTTACTTGCTTTATCAAAGCTGGTCACATAAACAAGTCTTAACCTTCTTGCTGCAAGCTGCAGGCTTATTTTAAAAACCTGCCTCATAATTTATGTGCAAAACTTGAGGTGGGAACGGGGAAGTAATGGCTTCCTCCCGTTCACAGTGCAAACACTCACATGGCCACTTTTATTCTTCAGCTCCCCATGGCACAGCAACACCTTGCTCGCTTCAATCCTGGGGTCCTTCTGCTTCTCGTCCAGGTACTCCAGCTTGTCGATGTAATATTGACACTCAGATTCACCTTTCTTCAAGTTGATATCAGAAAGAACCCCCTGTATTATCAATATCTAGAAGTGATAAAGGCAGAAGAATAAAGCCACATGGAGCAACTGCTGTCTACCAGTCCCCCCTCCCTCCCTCCCTCCCTCCCTCCCTCCCTCCCTCCCTCCCTCCCTCCCTCCCTCCCTCCCTGCAGAGCAAACATTCACACAAAAGGACAGAATCTAATGCTTGAATGGCCTCCAGACATCAGTCTAGCCAGTCTCTTCATTATGCATGTGAACAGTCATACTGGGCAACTAGTTCAAGGCCACCAGCCAGCAGAAGAGACTAGATTAAAGCCCAGTCTCTGCATGACATGAGATTTAAAGTACCACTGTATGCTTTTCTAAGGTACCCATGGTAGCTAACCTGCAAGACTGCTTTCTGGGTTAACTTACTGCTTCCTCCAGAAGCTGAACATCAAGGTGGTCTTTGGGAGTATGTCTAAGGATTTCCTTTAACAGTAAGGGGTACTTGACGAGACGACTGCGAGGGATATCTAGGAAACTCCAAAGATCTAGTTTTCGACTGAAAGGAGACTCCAGACAGCGCTGCAGGAAGTCTTGGACTCTTGGGTCTTGTTTCTTCTGATCCAGAAGAGCCTTGGCCGCCAGCTGGTTACTACAGTAGCCTCTGTAGGCATTCAGGCCTGGTAACTGGAGAGCAAAGACACAGCATGACACAGCCTGACACTACTGAGTGTATCAGTAAGCCATGAGCACAAACCACGTGTGTTTACCCGGCTGTGGAAATCTTCCTGGCTCAACGGAGGCCTCACGGCCTCACTGAGATGTTAGTTATCTGTGTGCCCAGGACACTTGTCACAACCCTGATGCTGTGGGCCTGCTTATTCTCTTGTTTGAGGTCTTAAACATAGAAATGGCCTTCATTACTGAGTCCCCAGGAATCCTCTTTCAACAGGGCCTGGCATACAGCAAGTACTCAAGCATTGATTTACATGAAAGACTGCATAAGTACCATAGCATTATGGAAAGTTTGCTCAAGCAGGGACATTATCTGCAAGCAGATCTGTAACACAATAAAGTTCTGTATTTTTTACAAGGCTGTAAGTTCTTATCATCGTAACTTTGCTGGACTTTCATTGCTCTTAGAGTCTGGTGGCAGACCAAGCTGCTATGAGTGACAGTGCAGGCTGCAGCACCGCCAGTTATATAAGACGACTTGCTCACGTACCCAGTTCACGAGAATGTGACCGATCTGCTCCACGGTCCCATCAGGTTTGGTTGCTTCGCCTATTCTTGCTAACAGATCTGATGGGCACAAGAATAGAGAAAGCAGTGACACACTGATCGGAAAGAAGTAGCGAGTGTGATATTATCGTTAACTTAAATGACTGTGACCGTGCTGTTCAGAGACAAATGGAAATGAAGAGCAAAGCTGACCTTCATGCAGAGGTATGTAGGCATCCAAGTCTCCAAATATGTGTGTGAGCTCCTCTTCTGACATGATGGACAGCTTTAACATGGGGTCATGGTAGGCCTATCGGGGAACAAGCAAAGAAAACACTTGGGCGACCCGTCCTTGAGCACACCCTAGTAACTCCACATCAAGGACACAGCCTCTGGAGAAGCTGTGTTTCAATCTTGAGTGATGCAGTCATCAGTAAAACTCTGTTGCTTTCCATTTCCAAGGTTATGGAGCCACCCTTTAGAAGCTGTGAGGTGTCACTTGTAAGGGCTAGCGTGTGGTGAAGTGACGACTGACCTTTCTAGCGAGCTTGAGATCCTCGATTAAGTCCTGTTCTCCTCGGGACAATTCATATATTGCCTAAAAACATCAAGCAACACCAGAAAGCAGACATGTAACTCGTGTAATTGATATTTACAGTGCTTGATTAAGAGATTTGCTCTAGAAATTCTAATTGAGGATGGACTCTCAAGTAAGCTTGCAATCTTTTTCTATCATGTTACCCACCACCACCCATTATGACTCCTTACAGACTGGGTGGCTGGGGATAGTTGCTCAAAACAAAAAAACCAATCGGGTATTAGTTTCCCAATTCCTCTGGCAAGATATATACTTAAAAGCATTTTTTCTTTCTCAGTATAACTCAATAAGTACAGTCTGGGTACTGAGTACTGCATACCTCCTGACGTTTGATCTCTCGAGTTGTCAAGGACTCCTTCATACTGATGTCTAGCATCTCCGACCATAATGCACTGCTTCTTCTCTTGGTGGGTGTGGGGACGGTGGACCTGCTGAATGACTTCTGGGCAGAGGCTGGGATCTGTGGTCACCACGAAGGGTAAACGACTAAAGAGGCAAACAAATGAGAAGGTGGGATTTGAAGGCCGCAACAGTTATCCTGCATTTAAAACAATGCATTGTAACAATGTGTAAGACACATTTCTGCGGATTTCTCAATATATAAAGCAATCATTTCAGTTTTAACCTAACAGTAGTTATGGGCAATGTAAAGGGTCTAAGAACGAGCCTTTGACAAAGGATCCAAACGAACACGGTTTATACAAACACTACTCTGGTAAAGTATTCCCCGCCAGCAGACTCCAAACCAAACACCATGTATAACAACGCAAACATGTTTGTACAGCTCAAAGCAAAACAAATCTTAGGCGCCTATAAAACATGACCTAATACACCCCTCCCTCGCTCTCTTTTTACCTGTATGGTTTGACCAAAGCGCCTGACTGCTCCATTTCTTACAGGAGAGATTAAGTTTGCCAAGGATGTGACCCGGGCTAGAGGCCGAACTCTTTTATTGCTTGGCTCCTGGGAAAATAAAACCAGATGATAATAAATATGTGTTGAGGTATAATGATTTCATGCAAGCCCAGACAATGTTAAACTGCTTACAAAAACAGTGTTTGTATAAGATAGGGAGACAGGGGACTACAAAAATGATTGTTGTTTTTCACATTAAACTAGAACAATACCAAGTAACAACAGCTTAAGAAAACCAATGTTTCCTCTCTGTCTCAGTACTGTGTATTTCCACTCTTAATTACTTTAGTTGGAGAATAACCTTTAAGCATGTTTAATATATTCTAAAATGGGTCAAAAACAGCTCAAGCCAAGGCAGAGGGGAGGTTCAAAAGACTCCAAGGCTCTGCCAGGTCTAGAATCCTGGCTCTTGCTCTTGTAATGGCACAGCCAGGGCCTCACTTGTCAGGGCTAAGAACCAGTACAACTTTTAAAATAGCAATAACATAGCACAGGAGCACTTGGCGTCCTTGGATCTCAAAGCTTCACAAAGCTACTATGAGCTACATAGGACACACTGTCCAAAGACTTTAGAGTTCCTGAAATAACTCCAAATCAAGTATATCTATAAGGGGAGCATACACTGTTTGCATTTGGTGCCTTTGACAAGTCTCACACATGATAAATTGAGATAAACGGTGAGAATTCGGAAGAATATGTACTTTAATATTATATTAAAGATCTCCCAAGTCAGGCATGGTGGTGCATACCTTTAATCTCAACACTTGGGAGGCAGAGTCAAGTAGATCTCTTTGAGTTCAAGGCAAAAAGCCAGCGAAGATCACCATTAAATTAAAAAGTAACAGAAAAACATGCTTCCCCCTAAAAATTCTGACAAGACTAAAATTACTTTAAAAGAGAGGGGCAAGGAAACCAAATAACAATAACCCTCATATAATTTAAGAACAAAGTGGGGGAAACAGAACAAAATTAGGTAGAAGCTTAAATGAGTCTAACAGCCCAAGACGCGTCTAAGCTCCTGTGTGTGCACATACACGCACCAGAAAGGAACGTCAATGACCGAAGGACTTCAAAGAGAATCCAAACTTTGGAAGCTTTAAGAGACAGAGTTGTAAACCACTCCTCCCTCCTCCAAATAACTAACTGCGAGGCAAAACTTAAACTATAAACCACAATGAACTGAACAAGAAGCCTTTGAGACACACAGTAAAATGGCATATGCCGTCTGACAGGGCACGTGTGAGTGCCTTCAGCATACATCTGTGCAGACTGAGTGACACACGCGTGTGCAGGGGCAGCTTGAGGCATTCCTTTCCATTTAGTAAAGACAGCACAGAGTCTCCTGTTTGAATGGAGATAGAATTACCTCACAGAGCAAGATATGCCAACATGAACCAGACCCAAAGCAGCTGCCTGACTCTCTTGTGCTTTGGAAGCAGAGGTTAGCACCTCTTCCCGGTTCAAAGCATAAACGTTTCACTTCCTAGTAAATCACCAAATATTTAATTTCCATTTGAAGGTCTTTAGAAAGGTACACCTCCCAGTGAGTTAGAAAGTAAAAGTCAGTTTACCCAACAAAACACTGTGATATTGTATTAAATAAAATTGACAAATTCTTGCCATTTAAGATTAGTTAATATTAAATTCTTGGTAATTAAAAACTGTTATGTTTAAAATTAAAGAGAAATTATTATGATTAATCCTGTGCTAAGGACTAAGCCAGGCCCCTGTGAATACCAGACAGGCATCCTCTCATTAGAGAACTAGAACATTTAGACTTAGGTAACTAAGCTTCTATCTAAAAGCACTTGTATGGCATTAATATAAATTTGTGTATGCATTTCTTCAGGCTGCACTTGGTAGCTAAACACATTCACAGTTCTTTAAAAAATAACTACAATATCACTTCTTTACAAAGCCTACCATTATTCAGTTTGTCAAGTCTAAAATGTTTGGTAAGAAAGTATAGTGTGTGTACTTGGCAGGTTTAAACAGAAGATTGTCAATAGTTCAAGGCTAGCCTAACCTAGCCTGGGCTACCCAGTATGAACTGAGAAAAAAACTAAACTAAATCAAACCAACCCAAAATATACAAACAAAAATGGCAAACATGGTGGAACAACCATTTGGGAACTCCTTTTCAAATAATGAAAAATTTTAATGAAAGGTAAAAACATAGAGGTAGGCAGATTTCTGAGTTCAAGGCCAGCCTGGTCTACAGAATGAGATCCAGGACAGCCCAGGCTACACAGAGAAACCCTGTCTCGAAAAACCAAAAAAAAAGCTATCTTAAAAAAAAAAAAGGTAAAAACATATCACTGGAAATGGCCTACTGTCAGTTTCAGGAATTCAGACACTAGTGAAGAAAAGATCATATTTATTTATTTATTGGTGGAGAAGTGAAATGGATTAGTCATTTCAAAAAGGTAGGGGCAAAATCTGTATCTTTGGGAATATGGATTACAATTTGAGCTATGTAAATTATAAGCAAAAGCAGTCCTTCTACAGGTCCAAGTGAACCACTTCAGTTATCTGATTTACTAAGGTCATGAGCATCTGTATCATAAGACTGTTGCTACACCCACACCCACCTCTCCCAGACAGGACTCAGCAGTGATATTTGAACATGATGAAAGTTCACGCCCACACTCCCCCACAGGCACAGACCCCCTCCCCCCCCAAGGCAAGGCTTAATTATATGATGGTGGTGACTGCTTAGTGTGCTGGAAGGTAGTTACAGTGAACACAAGCATTCACAGACACTGACACCACTCAGTCTCCCCTAAAGACAAGCAGCAAATCTGGGAGAATAAACACAGAATGGTAACAAGGCTTAACCTTAAGGAACTTCTATTGCAGGCAACATTTTATGAGGGCTAAGGTTCACTTGGAAGGGGAAAAGCCACTCTCAGGAGTCTATGCTGTTTGCTTAGGTTAATCTTTAATCAGACTATCTAGTTCAGCTGGCCAGAGTATCCCACATTAGGAAATCTGCTTAACCCTGGGCTTTGGGAACTCAGTTTTCACAATTCACCTCCACTAACTCTGTGTCCTAAAATATTTCCAGACTATCTATAAGAAAAGTCTACTTTGAAGCCTTACTGGGATGTATCTTATTTATAAACACAGCAGCCTGGATGAAACCCATTGGTGAATTTAGCTTTTTGTAACTTTTTTCCCCTAATGATGTCATTACAGGGCATATTTTAGGGTCAGTCAAATCATACTTTAAAGGTCAGTCTGTGTCGTGGTTTTATTCCTTTTGGATTGCTCATACATAATCTCCCACTTGGCAACAACTTTAAAAACAGAAAAACAAGAATAAAAAAGGTTTTTTGAGAAAGATAAAGACAAGTTTTGATCACAAAGTATTTTCTCACTAGGTCATTAGGGCTGCATTGCAAGTTCTGAAGCTGGGACTCTGTTTCTGGTAATTTGAATGCTCCATGTAAAGGGGCCAGGAAAAGAACCCATGTCTCAAACTATCCAAAAGGCTCATCCTTGATTGCCTAAAAGATACCTGGCTACCTTGGGTCGTTTTACTCACAGCATTGTATGAAGAAACATTCTCTACCAAGACAATGCTTATTCATTTTATAAAATGTAAGAAAAAGTGAACCCAAACAACAAAATTCAATATCAACCCCCAAATAAAGGAACACTTCCTGACAATGGTACCCCAGTGTATGTATAACAAAGTTTCCTTGAGGCATGTGATTAAACTGCTCATTTTCAAAATGGACAATTACATATATTTTTCACAAAAAAAACATCATGATCTTCAGAAGATTTGGTAGGCTGAACCCATAACCATTTCTACACGGAATAGACCGCAGCACCAACCAACTGCCAAGATTACAAAAAATTGCATGAAATAATTTTTTTTCATAAATGTTCATAAAGACTTTAGATAGTCCAAAGGACTTCAAGCAAAGCCAGTCAGGAAGAGCGTCAGTGTTCCCCGGGCTCAAATCCCCTTTCAGAAGAAAAAAGGGCACGGCAAGTTTAACTACATGGGGAAAGAAAAATGAACATGGATCCCAGATCGGACTTTACTCACTTGCTCACCAGCATTGAGAGGAAAATATTCTTACTTTTCTTTCCTTCCTTAAAACAGTCCCCAAGACTTAGTAATGCAAGTTGGGGGCGGTGGGAGCACAACCATATCGAACTCGAGAAATGTTTACCCAGAGACTCATATTTAAAATCTCCTTTGTATGTAACATTTCACAATTTAGCTATGCTATATAAAAAAAATTGCTTAAACTTAGATCACAGTTCCTAAACACATTTCAATCTTGCCTATAATTGTTATATATTTTAAGATGTAATACGATTAAAAGTTTGAAACTGAAATTCTAAAGTCTTAGAAGTTCTGCGGAGTTGGAAAACATTCCTTTGGTCTGTTCTTACCTCCTGCTCCCTGAAGGGTTGGTTATTAACGTCTAAGACTCGGATCGTCCTTTTAATGGGCAGGAGACCTCCGATCTCATCATGCGCCACCATGCTTTACAAGTGTCCCTTCAGATCTTTCGGGTTAGTCCACATGCGAGTCAGCCCTGCAGGGCAACACCGCCAAGGCGCCGGGCTTTTCTTCCGAGTGCTCAGCCTGGCCCGGCAGCCATGCGCCCATGCCTCCCGCTCGCGGTGGAGCTCTGCTTCTGCAAAGGCAGCGAGCACGCACGCAGACCTCAGGAGTCCGGGGCGGGGCCAGGACCCACGTGACTCCCGATAACAGCCGAGGGGCGCACCTAGGCTGCTCCGCGAGAGCTGTGAGCTGCGAGCTGCGCCGGTCCCTCGCAATAAAAAAGGCACTGGAACTCGCACAGGAAGAGCTGAAGTCCACAGGAGGTCACAGAGGTCCAAAGGAGGAGTGAACGCCAGAGGAACCTACCTCAGTTACTTCTCTAGCATTTAGTTACTGACAGAGACCCTTTCTTCTAAAATTGGTTCCTTGGAAAGGTCTGAGTATGGGCTAAAAAACTACGCAGCAAAGACTTCTGGGTTAAAAAAATTATGTAGAGCCTAGTTACCCAGCAGCACTAGCTTAAGCACAACTGTAAAATTACCTGCCTCTTAAAAAACAGGTCCCTATGGGGGCCAAGAGGAGTAATGGGGAGAAGCATATATGAAAATGTCACAGGAAATCTGTTACTTTGTGCACTGAAAAACTAAAGTGGTTCCTGCCCCACCCTTTTTTCTTTCTGTTTTTTAATTCACGGACTTAGAGGGAACCACAGTGAGCACCTTCAGTTCACTCTATTCCTGCTGGACCGTATGGTCCTGGGTAAAGCTAGACTGGGCTAGTTCAAACTTTCAGGCTAGTATGCCAGACATTTCTGTTTTAACATTTTATCAACTCACAACTTGGTGTGAGACGTTTTATGTCACAGCAGGATCCTTCCCTAAACTTATCTTGATGTGGTCTTAATAGGGTCAACAGACCTGCTTACAAAGCCTTGCATTTTATAAGGGAAGAACACACCCAGGCCCAGGGAAAGTCACTCAGGAGAGGCAAATTGCTGACTTTGCACAACTTTCCTATATGGAAGGGTTCTACTATTTCTCAAGTTAGGACCTGAGAGAAAGCAGACTTCCTCCTGTATTTGTTTTGCATACTAGGCTCATCTTCAGTGTGCTGATATGATATGCTGGTAAACTGCAAAGCTAATGTGAAGTATTTACAAGCATAAAATAAGCTCTGTATGAAAAAGGTACAATTGTAGATCTTGGGTGATAAAATGTAGGCTTTGTAGCTGAGATCCTAGTGTGTAATGGCAGGCTATATGGGGAGGCATGGATAAAAGCTTTTGCAAGTTCCAAGTAAGCTGTGCAGCTAGCTAGCAAGTGCCACTCGGGGCAACCCTCCTGCCTGACACACTGGAGGGAAAGCTTCCAGGGAAAAGTCTAAAGGTGGTGATTCCGTGAGCCTCCAATGCCACACTGCTTCACACAGGATTGAGCAGGAAGCCCAAAGATGAGGAGACAGACTCCTGCAAGGACACAGGCTGACAACAGTGCAGACGCCTGGTTGCTAACGTGGGGCTGGACGTGTTGAAGGTGGTTAAAAGGTGACTGGGAAAACAGGCAAAACTCACAAGGCATAAAGTACCAAGAGCTTTGCCTAAGGCTGGGGCAGTGGGAAAGGAAAGGACACATGCAAAATGTCAATGATTTTAAACATGAGCAACTGTTTCAAAAGCAGAACAATGATTTTGCAAGAAAATACTAAATTTCATTTTGATACACTGCATCTGAAGCAACAAGAACACACAAGTGAAGCCACTCAGCCAGAATCTGGAGTTATTCTGGAGGGGTGTAGAGAAGACATTTGCATGGATTTTCTTTGAAAAATCTGAATGAAAACAGTCCAAGGGGTAAACACCGGAGGAATGACTGCAAGGGGAGAGAGAATTCTGCAAACAAAAGAGAGAGAAAGCAAGAAAGAGGGAAGAGAAAGATCTACAGATTTCACGATCTGTGAGTAGGGACAGACGTAAATCCTGTGGCAAGCAGTGAGATGAGACTAAAGCATGACTTCCCAATGTACAGCCTAGTGCCACCTCGTCCAGGAAGGGCCACTGCTCTGTCTGGGACTACCAATGTGGTTTTTCTGACGGGTGGGGGTGTCTCTCTCTAGAGCTATGGCTAGCCCGGAACCCACTGTACATCAGGCTCTGCATCTGCCTCCTGAGTGCTGGACCTCAGGCCTGTGCTACCACATTCAGGCAACCTCCAGCAGCTCACCGGACCATGCATCTTGCTGTTTTGAACTTTAAAATTTTTGAGTGGCAGAGACTGCTATGTTCTGTCAATCAATCACCTGTTCCTTGGTTACACCTAGTGACATGTGATGCGCTTGGCCTGAGAGCTGAACGACTGTATAAGCAGCTTCTATACAGCACTACTTGGAGGTACATGGGGAGTGTGGACTTTCAGGTACGATCAAAGGTCTGCTTAAGTTCTTCGAGATCATATAAGTAAATAGTGTAGGCCAGGACCGGCTGAGTCGTCCGGCCCAGTTAGCCTCCTCAGTTAAAAAACAACGCAAGTGAGGCCAATACCATGGCCACACAGTCTCAGCAGGGAAGAGAGGACGAAGTGGAGTTAGGAAAGAGGCTACCAGGGAGTTCTCATGGGTCTCTTGCCCAATGTCTTCTCGAAACTGTTTTTCCACTTAGCTCTGTGTGAAGTAAGGCCAAGATAAGGAGGGGAAAGGATAGCTTTCATTTCCCTCTTTCAGCTGGAACCCTAGAGGGAACAGCTGATGTCTCAAGCAGAAAGTCTATGTGAAGCAAATTGGATCTAGCATAAGGGACCAGTTAACACCAAAACAACAGCAAACAAACAAAAACAAAAAACCTTTGGCTGACCACCACTAAACTCTTAGTTTTATTTTAAATGTGTAGGTTTGTGGTCCAACCCCGAACAAGACAACTAGATAACGTCCCAACGACACAACATGGACATGCCCATGTTTGGCTGGCACAGACTACTGACTCATGCTCTTCAGTTTACTCCAGGGGAAACTGAAAGGGAGAGGTGAAGAACAGGAGGGAAACTTAGGGCCCTACTCTGTTAGAGCTCCATGCATGTGACTTTGTTTAATAATGAGACAATACCACTGCCGTCACTAAAGATGGAGAAACATTGGAATTTAAGAAACTTGACCAAAAGTGCTGGTGACTCTATGCTTGGAGAGTTGAAGTGTTTAACTTTGTTGTGGTTTATCTTTCTGATGAGAGAACAGGCATAAAACCCCTAGCATGTGTTCTGGTACCTACATGGTGCCTAGGAAGCATTATTCAGTAGACCTAAACCTCCCGAGTCCTGTGCTGATGTTCATTTAATAATTGCCAATATCTTATAGTGAAGGAGCCACAGGCAAAGGCTGGGACTTCAGTGACTACAATAACAGGACAGGTCCAGAGATAATTGAAGGGTTTAACATTAGGAGAGGTCTTATTTCAGCCAGTGGCCATGCCTGATGAGGCTGTCAATAGAAGCTTTTTAGAGCTCTTGACTGATGGATGGCACCTTGGAGGTAACATGCTGGTTTAATTTCATTGTGTGGGGAATAAGATGTGAAAAATTAAAACTTATCCTTCTCTTATCTAAAATAACACATCATGGTAAACAGGATCAAGTTTCTGATAAAACTATTGGTTTTCAAGGCCCTAGTTATAGTCTTTGTTCTGCCTTGATGGAGAGAGCAAGAGAAAGGTCACAGTGTGTCTTCTGTCTACAAAAAAGGGACCGTAGGCTATCCTTACACCCCTCCCACATTTACTGTGAAAAACTCAACCTACACTTAATGTGAAGCAAACGCAACCTTGAAAGTAACCACTACTTTTTGCTGTAGGTACAGTTTCCATTTTCTTCATCAGGTAAGTTTGCAAGCAGGCTCAGGACTGACGAAGACCAACTAAGGTCTCTGCTGCTCTCTACAGGACACATTGTGAAATGCAGGAGCAACCTGCTTTCCTCAACATGGTAATCATGTTTGTTTAGGTTGCTATATAGATGATTACATAAACAAATTTTTCATTGGAAGAAAACATGGATGACAATGAAAATTTATACCTCCAACCCTCACGTAGCTAGTTAATAAAGTAAACATATATTTAAATACTGTGTGCATGAAACACATTCCACAGGTCACAGATACTTCAGGGCCTTTTCTAAATACAAGGAACTGTTCTATTTTTAAAACTCTAGAGTTAAAATCACAAACATGTATTATTTATCTAACTAAAATAGATAAGTTATAAATAACATTTAAAATGTTACTAAAAAAAGGAAGCACCAATAAAGAAATGGGAACTTTTGAGAAACTACGCTTCAAAGTATGAATAAGCTACTAACAAAAAAGGGCAGATGCACTATGAAAGAAATGAGTAACGAAGCTATTTGTGGATTTGTTTAAAAACAAAGTCACTGGATTAAAAGAGTGTGTATATTCAAGTTTTAGTAAGCCTTTGGTTTAGAAAAGAGCTTAGCTGAGATCAGTTAAGTGCTATTGAACAAGAGTCCAAAAAATGATGTCTGCATCTAGTTCTCTGTAAAGACAACAATACCAGATAAAATGGGTACTGCTGTGGTGACTCTGTCTCAAATACACAGGATAATAATTTCCAGTACAATGTATTATTCTTGTCTTGAAATCTTTTATTATTAGTATGTGTGTGTGTGAGTGTGTGTGTGTGACACGTTATGTGTGCAGACATAAGTCAAAGGTCGACATTCGGGCCTGTTCTCTCCTTCTACCGTGGGTTCTGCGGATCAGACTCTGGGTACGTGGCCTTTCCCTCCTGCATCATCTTGCCAGCCCACATCTCTTCTGATGCACTAGGATGTTGGATTCCTCCCATTTTCTCTGGCCCAGGCTGCTGCCTCCTCAGCACACTTCCCTGTCCTCACTGATTTCATCTGCACAGCATCATGCCTCACCTGCACTGTATTGCTTGTCTTCCACTGTGCTCATTAAATGCTGCTGTGTGCAATTTGTGCTTAGGCTGAGGAACAGGTGACGCAGAGGGCGTCACTCACTAAGAGCCCACAGGACTGGCCGGTAATAAGCTCCCTTCTTTATGGAGTTTCTTGAGAAAACAATGCTATGGTGCATTTTCCGGGCTCTTCAGTGTGTCCCAGCAAGAACAGCTCTTCCTAGTGTGGAAACTGGCTTAATCACACACATCACATGCTTAGTCTTTCGTTTCACTGCCCCATCTATTATCTGAGAATGCATCTCAAGATAGGCCATCTGTCAGTGAGAGCTCATTCCAGGGCAGGATCCCAGGCTCGGTCACCTACACTGTGCTGGGCCTTACAGACAGGACACACAGGGTTTCTGCAATTGAATCACTCAGCGCTACAATGGTGGGAGGACTGTAAGGGATGGATTGAGATGAGGGTTCTACTAATGCAGGGCAAGTTTTTAAGAACTGTTTTACGTTTTTAAACTTTAATTTTTTACTATTAATTTTTTTAAAGCCCTGAAAAAATATTCAGCAGATACTTCTTAAGGTTTTCTGAATCGTGGTGGCAACAGCCAACTTCAGCATCCTTGTTGTTTGAACCCTTACATTTAGGCTAAGATCTGAAGCAATACTGCATGCTATGAACAGACACTGAGAACAGACAAGGAGTGGACTGTGGGTGTGGTGGCCTCCTCGATACACACTGAACTTATGAGAGCTTCTTGTAAGGCTGTGGTGAAGGACAGTAGACCATGGTAAACGGATGTGGTTTTCTTCACTATACAGAATACTCAACCTCACTGGAACAGATCCTTTGGCATCTGGTCTACTACTATTAATCAGGTCTGTGTTCTTTGAATCTTCACTGGATGACCACAAGCAGTTAGTTTTTTATGAGGGAAGGATAGCAGTCCATATTCTCTTTCATGTTCTGAGGTTGTTAACTGTTTTGTTGCTTGCCACAGACTATGCAATGACTCCAATAGTCCATAAAACATTATGTTAGTCTACTATGCCAATGGCATCAATATTAAAAAGGCTTAGTAAACAGGAAGTGTTCTGGATGCCTTAGGAGATCAAATACATGCCATGAAAATTCAGAGGTTACCACACTGGGGAAATTTTAATAGAGGAAATGGCCAGAGGCTTTCTGGACTCTCTCCTTTGAAGGACAGGCAGTCCTTAATTGCATCCACCAGTACTAGAACACAACAGTAGGCAGGGCCCAACATTTTTTGAAGGGGGCTTTCTGCTGCATCTGGGAATTCCCTTATCCGATAATGAGACAGCCTGAAAGGCTGACTATCAAGGTACTTTCAAAGTCTTGAGGTTTGAGTGGGACTCTGAACAAGAGAAATCTGTGTGGCAGGCTATGATTTAAGCTACCCGCTGCTCAGGACATGTAACCTTGCACAACTGATCCAGACTCATGACAAGAATGCTGTGTGATACCTGTGGCAATAGCAGGAAGAGTTTCAGAATGCAGAGCCCTAGGATGTTAGAGCAAGGTTAATGCCTCCCACGATAGGAAACTGCTGCTTAAAACAGCTCCTGGTGTGCTGGAGAACTGAATTAGGACTCAGCACCCTCTTACAAAAAGCATGTCATGACATCAGAGCTGCTCCAGATGAACAGTGTCAGGCAGAATGAAATTAAAGATTGGTAAGCGTCACAGCAATCTATGATATGATGGAAATGGGCCACTTGGAATCATACTTGAGCAAGAGTACAGGACAGCAGGAAATACTATTAATTCATGATCCAGACCGTTACCTAGCATACTGATACTTTAACTGTAATTGATGGTAGACCAAACATTCTCTACAAAAAATTGACGGAGGATAAATGGATTACTTTCACACCTTGCTGTGAACAGAAAATGGATCACTACCATAGTGTATACACTGAGACAATTTCCTAAGAGATAGTTACAAAGAATATACTTCCAGGAGACAAAGTGATAAGGTGCACACTCAGCTGTTCACCATGGGGTGGGGGACGAGGGAGACGATAAGGCACAGAGAAAATTTTACAGGCTCCTGAGTGGCAGCAAACACTTTAGTTAATTGGTCAGGGGCTTGAGGAGCCATATTGAAAAGCTGAAGAAATAGGAAACTGTGAAATAGACATATGGATGAATGCAAATGAGCTGGTCACAAAATTAGAGGCCTGTTTGTGTTAATCAGAGCAGGAATGGGAGAACTCTGTAACAGGAAAAATTAGCTTTATATAGGTCCTAGGTCTGATGCAGTGATGCACTAAAAACTTTGACACAACGGCATGCACTGCAAGCAGGACCATTAGCTTATTCCTTGGATAATGTCTTCCAGGTTTTCCTGCGCTGTAGCTGTGTCATAAGTTGCATCTTTAATTTTGAATAATGTTCTACTGTGTGCATGTCATTAGTTATCCTTTCTATTGCTCAGTAAGGTGTGGTTTATGCTTCCTGGATCCACTCTGTTAGTATCTGTTGTTGAGGGGGGGTGATTTATGGATGATATTTATAAGATACTGGTTTATTGTTTTCCTTGTACTTTCTTTAGCTTTGGTATCAGGGTGATTCTGGCTTCAGACTGAATTAGGGAGCAGTCCCTTTCGATTTCAGTTTTTTTGTTTTGTTCCTGGAGAGTTGGAGGACATAATAATTCTCGAAACACTGAGCATAATTTAACCAGTGAAACTGTCTTGTTCAGGGCTCTTGGCTCGGTTGTTTGCTGGTCACAGGCACATCCAGCTTTTCTCACTGCTGTGTGGGCTGGTGTGTCTCTAAGCACCTGTCCACTCGTCTAGGTGGTCCAACACAGGTGGGGTTTCTCATGCTGCTACTTTAACAATGCTTTACTTTTCTATAATTGGGAGTAATATTCTTTTCTTATATTTATCATTTTTCTCACTTGAGCCTCCCTTTTTCCTTGCTCAAGCTATACAAAAGTTTGTCAGTTCTGTTAAACATTTCCAAGAAATGAATTTTGGTTTCACTGATTTTTTTCTGTGGCTTTTCAATAGCACTGTTCATTCTTTTGCTCATCTTTCCTCGCCTTCCCTTCCTTTGTTAGCTTTACATTGAAACTGCTTTTCTTTTGCTAGACCCTTAAAGTGAAATTAGGTTTTGGCTTAAACCTGTGATCCTCCTGCCTTTGCCTTTCTAAGTACTGGAACCCCAGGCTGTGCCACCACGGCCAGCTTGCTTTCCTTCTCAGGTGCCTGCAAGCATTTTACATTTCCCCAGCGATCTGCCCTTCAATGCACTGCTATGTTTTAAAAACAGTGTACTCTCATATACTTATGGATTTTCTATTTTTCCCTGGTTAATTGCTTTCTTGTTTTATTTTACTAAGACCAGAAAAAAACCAGTTTGTGTTATTTCAGTCTTGTAAAGTTTATTAAGGCTTTTTTTCCAGTCTAGTACATGGGTACCTGAAAAATGTTCTTTGTGCATTTGAGGAAAACTGGATTCTGCTATCGTTGGATCAGATCCAAGTGGTTTAAGTGCTGTTTAACTATTTGATTTCTGTATTGAATTTTTGTTTGGGTAACTATGCCAAAGTTGGGAAAAATATAAAAGTCATAAAATATACAGTAAATAAGAATGCAGGTATGTGCTTGTTATTGCAAGCTGACAGCAAACTATGAAGCTATAATGGTTTTGGAAGGTAAATGCACAGAATTAGCAAACTTTCAAGCTTGATATTAGCTCCAATTACCCACACTCCTGACTAAACACAGGTCTTCCTGACATAGAGAAGTGACACAGAATGTTTTGTACAGATATACATATTACATACACACACACACACACACACACACACAGACACACAATGGCTACTCTGAAAGGTTAGTGGATTACGATAGCCTATGTAATCCTACTGCACAAAGAGATTCATATATTTCCAAGTGTATACATACAGAGAAATTGCCTTGGTGACACATTAAATAGCTGGCTACTTTTCAAGTTTTTTTGTGGTAAGAAAAATGATCCTGTATATTAAAAGGCACAATAAAAATTTAAAAAGTATAAATATATACCTAGCAGTCTAAGATAATCAATGCTTATATACCATGGGCACAGCAATAGTTTCTTAGAACATTAATCTTGGACTTAGCTTTTTATTTTTGACTAAGAACCACAATTTTCTTGTATCTATCTCCAGATATTGTTTACTTTCATCACTGATACCAGCAATTGGCTTTACTTCCTGGAACTTGTCGCAGGGAAATAATATCTGATATTTTACAAGACAGTAGGTAGAGAAAGATCAGCTATGTCAAAAGGCAGATAGCATGCATAGGCCATTTACCAACTGAGACTGGTTAAATCATTAGCTTTCCCATGGCAGCCACATACAAGTACCTTCAATTGTTCATATGTGTGCCTAGAATATTACCAGATTACTTACCATAGCTCCAAGAAGCCACTTAATTAAAGAGGTCTTTTCAGTGTTAAGTCGAAAGCTGCCAAATCATTATTTGGCATCAGGAATGAAAATTCCTGATGCCTTAAAAGTAATTTCTCATTTGTGTATTATTTCATTATGCTTAACCCAAAATTGGCAGTATATACCAATACTAGAATGCAATCTCCGATACACTTTAAAACTGTTCAGAGAGCTGAGCTCCCTACACGTGAACATCACAAGAAGAACTAAACACTCCTATAGTTAAAAATATGTTTTGAAGCCCTCTGGTTTTTAAAAATCACCTCTTCTACTTAAAGAACCCTTTCATGGGGCCAGCAGAAAGAATGGAAACAGGAAACCTCGGGAGGTAGGAGGTGGGGGACCCTCTAGAAAGTACCAGAGACCTGGGAGGTGAGAGACACTCAGGACTCAAAGGGAAGGACCTTACATGAAATGCCAGTGGGGAAAAGGAACTTGGAGAACCCACCTCCAGTTGAAAGACAGGACATCAAGTGGAGGGATGGAGTTGCCATCCCATAGTCAAAAACTCTGACTCAGAATTGTTCCTGTCTGAAAGAACTGCAGTGATAAAAAACGGAGAAGAGCCTGAGGGAAAAGAGGTCCAGTGACAGGCTCAAAATGGGATCCAGGTCAAGGGGAGGCCCTGGAACCTGACACTGTTACTGATGCTGTAGTGTGTTTACAGACAGGAGCCTAGCATGGCTGCCCTCCAAGAGGCCCAACAAGCAGCTGAAAGAGTCAGATGCAGATACTAGAACCCAGCCAATGGACAGAAGCCAGGGACCCCTGTGGTTGAACTGGGGAAAAGCTGGAAGAAGCTGAGGAGGAGGGCCCCATGGGAAGACCAGAAGTCTCAACTGACCTGGACCCTAAGATCTCTCAGACACTGAGCCACCAACCAGGCAGCAAACATATGAAGCCCCTGACACATGTACAGCAGAGGACTGCCTGGTCTGGCCTCAGTGAGAGAAGATGCACCTAACCTTTGAGAGACTTGAGGCCCCAGGGAGTGGGGAGGTCTGGTGGAGTGGTGGTGGAGGGGTGGGGACATCCTCTTGGAGACAGGGGTTAGAAAGGAGCGGTATGGGATGAGGGACAGTCAGAGGGTAGACCGGGATGGGGATGAAGACTGGACTGTAAAAAAAGATTATAGAATAAATATCTACATAAATAAAACGTATGAAAATACACACTCTCTATCTTTTCTTAGTAACAAAATCAATGGCCACTTTTGACTTCATGTCAAAAGACAAAGGCAAGATAGCCAGTAGGAATATCGAGGTGAGAAATGCCTTTAAAAACACGTACCCCTTCAATGACCTATTTTACATCATGGTACAGAATAAGGCTCTTTAGTAACAAACACACATGCACACACGCACTATAGAAAGTGTGGTTTTACCTGAAGAACCACGTAACAAACAATCACAGTGATGGGACAAATAGGCAACAATTTCTAATATGAAAATTCGACTACTATCGGTATGAAATTCTAAATACAAGATGTCCAAAATCAAAACACATAACCTAATGATCACACTATCTACGTAAGGACCCTGGTCTTATTTCATCCATTAAGTGTTTTTCTGATTACTACACTGAACATAAAGATAAATAAATAAATCAGGTTCCAGAAATAGAACAGACATCAAATAATACACATTGATTACATTTAGAAAAGCAAAAGCAGGGAGCTGCTGGAATGTTTAGTATGTTTTTCTAGAGAGCTAATTTTGAGAATATCATAGTCTAACCTAGGGGTTTTCTATTCTGACTACTTAAAAAAAAATCATTTGGACAGAGAAGAAGAAACCCCACCCTGCAAAAGAGGATGTTCACAGGTCCCATGCCACTGACTACCCCACGCCCCACCATTTACCAACTGATAAAAACTGGCTGATTCCAAGGATACTAGGCTTTGGACTTAAGAACAGTTTTAATCAAAGAGTACCCAAGTAAGTATTTTATATAACTGTGAATGCTTTACTGCAGGCCACAGGGTTGAGGCCAGCTGACTTGTAAAGCTTGCTTAGTTTTTGTTTTAAAGGAAACAAAACAAAACGAAATACAACAAAAACCCAACTGACCTGGTATGTAACATTTGGGAGATTTCACACAGAAGTTTTGACTCCTCTGAGTCTTGCACATACAAATGGGTCAGAGCACAGAGCCTGGTTGTCTGGGAGGACATGGTGCTCTAATGACTAACCCTGCTGCTGCCTCCTCTTTGTTTGCATAGATCATGGCTTCGGTTCTCTACTATCACAGCCTACCACTGTTTTGAGAATGGTTTTCCTCTGACTCTCAACAGGAAGTAGACCCACAAAAAGAGGGTGTTTTACAGTTCCATTGCTGTGAAAAGACACCATGACCAAGGCAATCTTACACACACTGCTACGGGGGTTTGAAACTTCGAAGCTCATCCTCAGTGATACACCTTCTCCAACAAGGCCACGCCTTCTAATCCTTCCATACTGTTTATCAACTGGGGACCAAGCATGACAATATATGAGCCTGTGGGGATATTCTCATTCAAACCACCACAGAGGGACTCTGTAGCCAATACTGTTCAGTTTTGTACTAAAAAAAAAAAGGAATGAACACCTTTCCCCCCCACGCCCCCCAACCCAACACTCATTGCGCCCACAGCATAGGAATAAAATGCTGTTTGTACTTTCACACGGGAGCAGGCTTACCTTCAAATCAAGGCTGCTAAGACTTACAACATCATCGTCTTTGTCTCTTCGTTTTCTTTTCTGTAAGAAAAAAAAGGATTTGGTTCATACATAAAATGATGTTACTGCATCAAACAGAGATTCAACTGGAAAAACCACTCGGGGAGCTGGGGCAGTGGGGGGTTCTGGTCCTAGCACCTATTTCAGCAGCTCACTATTTCCTGGGGATTGAATGTCTTCTTCTCATCTCTATGTACATATGAAGGCACACACATAAGTAAGATAAATATTACTTTAAAAGAAAAAAAATTTGAATAGGGAGATTTACAAATTGTCTCTGGAATATGCTGGCCTAAATAGTCCCCTCTGATTGAGGGCTCGTTTGCAGAAGTGATTCTACATCATTAAAAACCTTACTCATGTGGCATTTGCAGTCTATAACTCTTACTCATGTTATGAGCCATCTGAACTGTTACAGGAAGAAGCACCGAGTTTCTAAAAAGGAACTTACTGTTTATCAAGGGGTGAGGGAAGTCTTTTTTAGGGAGAAATCCTTTTGTCATAGCCTAAACTCAGATGTATTGCCGAAAGCAGGATTTATCAAATGCAAGAGGACCCACCATGTCCTGGAACAGTTTGAGTAATCACTCGGCTCTGCTTGCTGCCAGTGGTAGCATAACCTAGTACACAGTTCCTACTCAATACTTACTACTAATACTAATACACCCTTAAGTAGCACTTTATCTTTCCCCACCTCAAAATAACTTAACACATTCTACCTCTTGCAAATACCCAAGACTAAGTAAGCATCTAAGGCTCTTTTCTAGTTCTTGACCCCAGAAGGGCTTGGTGTGCAATAGAACTGAGCAGAGCAGTTAAAGAGCAAAGAAAGACACCCTGATAGACGGAGGGGGGAATGATAGAACAAGCCAGAAAGCAGACAAAGCAAGTCATCATGAAAATGAGAGGAACTCTGTGAAGCTATAAAAGCTATCTAACCCACCCTGCACAAAGGAGAAATAAAACATAATTTAATTGGGGGAAAAAAATCTCAAGTTCAAATCCTACAAAAACCACCCCTTGGGAGCTGGAGAGATACAGGTCAGCTGTTAAGAGCAACTGTTGCTCTTGCAGGGACCCAGGTCTGACTCCCAGCACTCACACAATGATTTACAACCACCCATAACTTGACTTCCAGTGAATCCAACAACCTCTTCTGACCTCCATGGGCAGCATATACACATGTGCAAGGAAAACACACATAAAACAAAATGGATAAATATATATGTTAAATATATACTAAAATAAATATGTATTATAAAATTATAAACAACCCCCAAATCCAAAATTATTCCTAGAAAGAAACAAAAACAAAAACAAACAAAAATCCCAAACCCCACTACTAGGGAATGAGGGCACACCAGAAAGAAACGTTCAAGCAGCTGAAGGGGCAACACAGCATTCCCAACTGCACTTACAAGGCACTGAGAGGACGAGATAGGAAGGAAGGAACAGCCGGGCGGTGGTGGCGCACGCCTTTAATCCCAGCACTTGGGAGGCAGAGGCAGGCGGATTTCTGAGTTCGAGGCCAGCCTGGTCTACAGAGTGAGTTCCAGGACAGCCAGGGCTACACAGAGAAACCCTGTCTCGAAAAAACCAAAAAAAAAAAAAAAAAAAAAGGAAGGAAGGAACACTGTAAGTCAGTACTGAGAAGAAACTCCAAAACCAACGTGAAGGATTGAAGCAATCTTCATTGATTGGAAGTCATGTTAACCAGGTGGTGGTTAATGGTGGTGGTGCACACCTTTAATCCCTGCACTTGGAAGGCTGAGGCAGGCCTGTATCTGTGGGTTTGAGGCTAGTCTGGTCTGCAAAGCAAGTTCCAGGATAGCCAATGCTACACAGAAAAACCCTGCCTTAAAAATCCAGGAAAAAAAAAGGCCATGTTAAAAAAAAAAAAAAAAGATCATGTCTTTGCAAAGCTAGCTAACTCCAACTCCTAAATATTTCTGTCTGGGGAACCTGCATATTAGCTAGCAAACAACTGGCGCACAATCTAGACAACACATATGGAATGCTGACATGAGTTAGGAGAGGCGGCAGATGGACAGACCTGCATAGGGAGGAAAGGAGGAGAGAACTCATAAACAAGGGAGACTGTGGGGAAAGAGCACATACATGACCTGTGAGCATAAATGACACACATGACCACTTGCACTTGTTCTCACAGGAGTAGAGACAGCTGACAGGATCTGACACAGTGGACCACTGCTCCCTTCAAATACATTCAAGCTTCATTTCCATCTTTCAGGAAGTTACTTGTTAGTACACAGCATGTGGACAAAGAATTAGCTGTTAGTACAAATCTCACATGCTCATACAATCAGCTGCCTCCTTCTGCCCTAACACGATTTGCAAGAGCCCTGTTCTCTTATCATAGCAGTAGATAAACTAAATTCTCAAATGTGTGGGTTGTGGTCTGGTTATGAGCTGTTGTCTGAAAACTGCTCATGAATGGAAGGCTTGGTCCTTATGCAAACAGTGTTCAGAGGGAGGACTTCTGGGGGACATGACTGCATCATGAGGGTCCTACCTTCATTAATGACTACTCCATTTATAGATTCAAAACCTCAAAGACAACAACTGTGGAAGGAGGGGCCGAGTTGGAGAAGGTGGGTCTGTGGGAGTGTGCCCTGGAAACGCCAGACTGTGTCTGGTCCCTCCTGCCTATCTTTCTTTTTCCTACCCACCACAAGATGAGAAGATTTGCTCCTCTAAGCCTTTCTGTTCAATATGGCCTAGAAATAATGGAGTTGCCAATGACTGGCTGAAACCTTAGAAACTGACAAAACTATGTTTCCTCCTTTCAGGTACTTGTCATAGTAAAGGGATGAGGCAAGCGATCATTTTCTGGATTTTCAGTTTCGTTTTTTGGTCTACTTTCCAAACATGAGTCCATTTCACATATGCCTTAATCACTAACAGCAGTTACATGATTCCTAATCTATATACTTGTGGTCTGGTTCTCCTTCCATGAGAATTGTAGAACGGAGACCAGGGAACTCTAATCAGATCTCTTTTAAAGCCACACAAAATGTGGAGTAATCTGAAGGAAACTGACTTTTTTTAATGACAGTCTGTCCTCTATGTTTTTCAATGCTTTCAGGATTTCCTCATAAATGTTGCACACATCTTTTCAAGGACTTATTTCTATTACATTTGATCTATTTCCACAATAAAAATACTTCAAATGAGTGTACAAATTGTGCTAAAATCATAAAACTTTCTCTGAACATTGGAATAATTGATACATGTAAAGGGTAAAAAGTATAGGAATGCCCAACAGAAATATGAAATACAGAAGAATAGAATATAGAATCATGTTTTGCTGAATCCATCTAAACATCCAGACATACAAATAACACTTGGCAAAACAGAAAATGAATCATTTTTTTTTGTTATTTTCCTTAAATAAGAAAAGTATACAAAATACATGATTTATTTATATGTGGTATACTAAGTTTTAAGTAGAAAAAGAATCAATTTTCTGTATCGTATCACAGAAAATTAAATGCCTCTGTAAAATCTTGTCCAAGGTTTGGAGAGATGGCTCAGTGGTTAAGAGCACTGGTTGCTCTTCCAAACACAAGTTTGATTCCCAGCATCCACATGGCAACTAACAACCACATGTAACTCTAGTTCTAGAGGATTCTGGCTTCCACAGGAAATGTATGTACATGGTGCACATACATACATACATACATATAGGCAAAACATCCATACACATAAAATAAAAAGAAATAAATCTTAAAAACAAAACTCCTTACCCTAAAAATGGTTTCTGTTTTGAGGGAACCAATAGTAGATAATTATTCACTCAGTATATATGTATGTGTGTGTGTATATATATGTGTACATAATGTCATCAAACATTTATATATTTTTAACCTAGTATAAACGTTGTGAGAGTTGGAGAGAGCACTGACTATTCTTCCAGAGGTCCTGAGTTCAATTCCCAGCAACCACATGGTGGCTCACAACCATCTGCAATGGGATCCGATGCCCTCTTCTGGTGTGTCTGAAGAGAGCAACAGTGTACTCATAATATCAACCAACCAACCACTCAATCAATCAATCTTACTTTATAACACTTAAAGGAAGAAAAAAGTTCAGTGTTAAAGGTGAATTTATATATGACTGCTTTGAAAAATGTTTTCAAACTTTCTTTCAGCTTGTTGGCAATAAAGGACTAAATACAGGTTTAGAAGCTCTGCTTCATGAGATATTCAGAAGCACAACTGAGCTGTACAGCAGAATGAAAGATAACCCAGGAATGGATCCTAAAGTTTGGAAATGAAAACCCAGGTAGCTACTCACCAAAGTGAAGTCCCAGTGTGGGCCAGGGGTTAAAAATGTGAAGGAGCTGCCTCTCCGAAGGGAGCATCTATGGACAGAAGAGTTAGATAAAGAGAGTAATTTCAAAATATTAAGATCGTTGACAGATGAAAAGCCATCATTTTTACAGTCTTAGTTTCAAAACTAGTTAAAATAGTAATTCAATGTCAGCAGCTGGAGAGAGCAATGTCTTTCCTGATAGTACCAAAATATAACATGGCATATGCTATCCCCAGAATCTTTACACTGAAAGAGACTATATAAAATTAGTGAAGAGATTACTATTAAAATATACAGTTCATCTTATGAGTATATACACAACTCAAAAATATAAAATCTATTAATATATAACAGCAGCCTCGATGATTATTTTATTAATAATAAAAACAAATGAACTCATAACTATACTTGGTACAATTTAAAACTTATGGCTAATATTTTAAAATAAGTAAAAAGCCATTAATGCAATAAAACCCAAATCCTGTTATTTACATTAACGTAAATTTCTTCTGATTTATAAAAACTGGAGTTAAAGCAAGAGGAACCTGCGTTTACCTTTCTAAAGTATAGGCCTGTATAGTCACAAAAATATGTCAACATTGACAAAATATGTAAAAAAAAAAAAAATCAAAATATGGCATAGGTGATAACCATGACATATACTGTTAATCACTGAAGATGTATAGAATGTAGAACAAAGATTTTTTTTCCAATGTGGATAAATGACAGCCAAAGGAAAGCAGAAACAGTCGGAAGTTGCTGAAGCACGGGAGGTAGTTATCTGAACCTTTTGGCAGAGGTTCAGATGGTAAAGGGAGGATGAGCTTTTAAGTGGGAGGTGCAAGTATAACCGGTGGAGCTGTCCTGGGGAAGCTACTGGTGGGCTAACCAGAAGAGACCATGAAGTGATCACCATTGTACTGGAGATAAAGTGTGCATCTGGCCTTTTCTGGTTGATTCTAAGATATCAGGTGGGCTGGAGAGATGCATATCAGTTAAGACCACTTCCTACTCTTGTGGAGGACTTGGGTTCCCAGCACCACGTGGTGGCTCACAACAACCTTAACCTTAACTCTAGGGCTCTGATGCCCCATTTTTGGCCTTCATGGGCACTAGTCACACACATAATGCATATACATACATCAAGCAAAATATAAATTTTTGTTAAAAATAAATCTTAAAAAACAATTTAAGAAGCAGGACAAAAATTTAAAGCAGACAGTTGCTAATAAAATTCTAGCTATTTTACATCAATTTTTATACAAGTTATTATTTAGCCTCTTGGCCAAGTCACAGTTCATTTATAAGTCTGCCTCTTACTTTGACCCTCATGGATGATCTACCTTTACTATACATTACACTACAGATAAAAATGGCAAAAATTACAAGCTTTTCCAAGTTAACGAGAAAGCAGAAGGATGTATTTCAGCAAAGACAATAAAGAAAAGATGACTATCAAAAAGGCTTCACCAAAGAACAGTAAAACTGACTGTTAAGACAGCTTAGGCTGTAAAAAGCACCTGCTACCAAATCTATCACCCTGTTTGATTTCTAGGTTCTACATGGTGAAAGAAACACACACATGCCTATACCCGACACCCCCCCCCCCAAACTAAGTGAAATAGGAAGTTTTCTTTCACAGAATATACTTTGATCATATTCTTTTCCCTTTCCCAATTCCTGCTAGGTCTTTCCCACCTCCACACCCACCCACCTCATGATTTCCCCCCACATCAAACAAATAGGAGAAACAACAAAAAAAATACATTAAGACAAAAAAATACTAAAACAAACTCATATGTGCAGGATATACATATCAAAACAACCAACCAACCAGACAAAAACATGGCATCTGTTTTGTGTGGGCCAACTATCCTTGGTGTGGTGGTCTGAATAAGAATAGCCCCTATATGAAGTGGAAAGTGTCATTTCTTTGGAGACTCATTGTGTCACTGATGTTTTTCTGGAAACTGTCTTATGAGAAGATGTTTCTGCTGAAGCAGACACATGAGATGTTTTGCTGAGAATAGACACAAGGTGTTTTTCAGGAAGCTGCCGGAGAAAAAGGGCACTTGACATTTTGCTGGAGTAGATGCTTGAGAGGACACATGATGTCTGGAAAGTTATAATCCAACAGACAGTGAATGACTCTCTGGCATGGTTTCGTCTTGCCTTTTTCACTAATCACTGCTTGTCAGGACTTCGTGGAGAGAAATGCACCAAAGAACTTCTCATGATATTCCAGTGGCTTCTTGCAGCTTCCTTGGACTTGGGCCGACTGGCAACTGGCAAAGCCTCATGGTTTCCTCTGGAGCAAACCGCCCTTGTTGATTCATGAATGGTGTTTGCTAGGGGATCAAGCTACCACTGCTGATTCATGTGAAGTAAGCTGCTGATATCCTGACAATGAAGATTGGAATCACCCCTTCAATAGTTCCACACCCCCCTTTGCCCTATTAACCTTTCCTTTCCACTACCTCTGCTGAGTGGTGGGCTAGAAGGGAGGTTGAAGCATTTAAGAACCATTATTAAAGTAGGTTTTGAAAAAATCTAAGCCAACACCTATATATTTGAATGCTTATTTATTTGAATGCAACTCTTTGAAAGGATTAGAAGGATTAAGAAGTGTGGCCTTGTTGGAGGAAGTATGTTACTGGGGATGAGTTTCAAGGTTTCAAAAGCCCATGCCAGGCCCAGGTAGACTGTCTTCTGCCTGCAGACGAGGATATAGAACTCTGGCTACTTCTCTAGCACCATGTCTGCTTACATGCTTCCCATGATGATAATGAACTGGCCTCTGAAACAGTAAGCTAGCCTCAGTTAAAATTTTCATTTTTAAGAGTTGCCTCGATTATGGTGTCTCTTCACAGAAATGGACCAGTGACTAACACACCTGGGCATGGGCCTTATTCTGGAGTGTGGTTGATACAGCAATAATACTTCAATGGAAACAAAACAAAACAAAGCAACAATTTTCCTTTTCCCAGCAGGTATCAATTGCAAACAGCTTCTTGGTTCTGGGTGGGACGGTGTGTCCACTCTCCCATTCTCAGAGCTAGAATTTTGTCTGGTATGAACCGTTTGCAGGTCTTGTGCATTCCTTCAATCTCTGTGAGTTTAGATGTATATCAGTTCTCTTATGTCTGGAAGATACTGTTTCCTTGGTGTCATCTACCAACTCTGGGTCCTAGAATCTTTCCTCTTCTGCATAGAAGTCAAAAAGGCTTAAATTCACTGCATGATGTGACCAACTCCTCCTAAGAGAATTTAAGCTTCCTGAGAGCAAGAGCTCCATCTGTTTTTGTTCACTAGAATCCCCATTATCCTCAACAGTGTCTGATACTAGGGCAGGTGCAACAGTATTATAGACTGCTTACATTCATCTCCCAGAAGTCCTCCCTTTCTGCTCCTTAACTAGTCCATCCTAATTCTTATAATTCTCAGTCTCAAAGATGACTTCTTTCTGTATTCTGACTTCTTAAACACACGGGTGTGACTGGAAGAGAGGAAGCTTCGGGAGGCAAGAACTCTGGTAAATATTGCCTTAAACTTCAAACTAATAAAAATCAGCACCAAGTGAAAGAACCTAGCTCTTTATAGAGTTACTTAATACAATGGTTTTACCCATGCCTCGTTAATAAAAAAGTAAGGTGTTTGTTTATTCCTCAAAAACCATTTGGTGTGACTGGACTATAAGTTATATAAAAGATTAACTTAACAACATATCAAATGACCTGTGTGTGGAGGTTCACACTGCAATCTGAGAATGGGAAAAACCAAAGCAGAAAGACCAGTTTTTAGGCAGAATGGTTTGGGGGCCTGCTTGGTGACAATTGCTCTCCTCACTGACAGTTCCATGGATTTTGGTCTGAGCACCTGCAGTCTACCAGTTTCCATGGAGAACAGCTCTGGTATAGAAGTACAGTATGAGTTTGGGGCCAGCATCTCTACGTAGTGAGTTCTGGGATGACCAAGTTACACAGTGAGAACTTGTCTCAGAAACAAAACCAGAAAAACTGAAATCATGTCAAGTGCACCATGAGGATGTCTGAAAAGATGGAACAGAAGGGCTGTTATTTTTACAGATTTAAAACTGACAGAGATTTTAGACGCCGGGCGGTGGTGGTGCACGCCTTTAATCCCAGCACTTGGGAGGCAGAGGCAGGCCGATTTCTGAGTTCGAGGCCAGCCTGGTCTACAGAGTGAGTTCCAGGACAGCCCGGCTACACAGAGAAACCCTGTCTCGAAAAACCAAAAAAAAAAAAAAACAAACAAAAAAAAAAAAAACAAACCAAAAAAAAAAAAAAAAAAAAAAAAAAACAAACAAAAAACAAACAAAAAAATAAACCCAGACAGACAAGTTTTATGCGGGAGTTCTCTGCATAGGCCCATAAATACTGAAGTTCACAATGCCTTATATGAAGCAGACACTATCATAAACACTGTGTGGACACAGAATTCAAACAAAGCTACATACTTTGTAACTTCAATGTCTAACATTATAATGGGAAACCACTATATTCAGTACTTTGAGACAATTTTTTATATTTTGAAGGTCAAAGAATGACAGAGTAATCCAGACAAACGCCATTTCAACTTCTTATTTAATAAAAATATTGTGACTTCCACAGCCTCTCCAGACAGATTTCAGAAATCAATCTAGTGTCCATCTTTTCCAGACACACAGAAATAAAGACACAACACAGAATGTGAAACATATGCTAATAAATGAAAAGCCAGAAAGTGTTTTTTCTCTGATCTCTTCACGCCGGGGAGCTTGGCCTGTTTTGGGCTGCAAAATAACCCATTTCATTTGAACAGCTGCTTTTAGGCTGAAAGGGCTGGTGTCTGCTCAGGTGACAATTCTTCTTCTCACCACAGGGTCCATGACAGTCTTGATCTAAGCGCCTGCATCCACAACTAGTTTCTCGTAGAGAACAGCTCTGGTGCAGAAGTATGGTTAACCCAGGGAAGGGGTTAAAGGAGACTGTCAACAAGTCCAAGGAATCCGCCCCTTCTAAGCTGGGCCGAGCAGTCGCTGTTTGGGGCCTCGGTGCATCCCGCCGGGCCAGCGCATTCTCCTCCCGCGGCATTTCTGCCCGGCCTTCCCCAAGCTTCCCTGCTCCACTGCCAGTCCTTGGTCACCCCCCGGCTCTCCCGTTTATCCCCGTCCTGAGTCTTCAGACTCCATCCCCGGGTCTCCTCACCCACCTCCGGCCACTCTCACCTCTCGGTCGCCGCCGGCCCGGGTGTGTCGGCCGGAAGACCCGCGGCTCGGTCCTCGCCCAGCACTGAGGCCCTGCGGCTTCTCCTCCGCGGCCGGGGCTGCTTCCGAGCCGCCGGCTCTGGCTCCATGTCCGGAGAGGGGGGGTGGGGCGGTGGCCCAGTGCCCAGGAGACCGACCGTGGCGGGCACAGTGCCCGCCAGCTTCTGCGAGGCAGCAAGTTGCCTTCTAGCAGAGAGCGGCTACCGCCATCATCCGGGGATTTGAAAATGGCGGCTGCCCAGCGATCGGCCAATCAGAGAGCGGGAAGCGGTTGCTAGGCTACATGGAGTCCCGCCCCAGTCAGAAGACCTCACATCACACTTCTAGGATCCTGAAGGATAAAGGGAAGGTGGTAGGGGTGAAAGTTAGGAGTTTGGGGACTTATTCTAACCACACCCCTTACTCTTCCAAGGCAGTTTCTATTCACTAGAACTTTCACTGCACACGCCAGGAAAATGGATTGGAAGCTGTTTCCCATTTGATGTTGCTTAGCATTAGACAGACAGGTAGAAGGTATTGACCTCAGAGCAAGGAGCAGTTGGGCATATAAACACTAAATTATTCGTGTGGAATATATGCCCAATTGCCAAAGACAATACCTCTGTTCTCCGGGATGTCTCTAGAGAACCAGTGAAATCTAGTTATGTCCTCCTGTCTTCCAGTAAGTGGGACACAGTCGCCTTACGGAATGGAAGGGGCTGCTTGCAAGACTACAAAAGGTGCAGCATGAAACAAGGGACCTTCTCAGGCTATTATATGAAGATTGGTAAATAAAAACGTTCTTTGATTTTAAATATTACTCATGGTCATAAATGTTGTCTCTCTCTCTCTTGTATAAGGAAGATATAAATGACTTTGTGTATAATAGAAAAAATCAAAGGCAATCCAGATGAATGACTCGGAGATGTCTAAATACAGCTCATTAACTGGGAAGACTGCATTCAACTGATAAAGAAATAGTATTCTTCAGGGAAGAACACATCCATTCGTTATCCAATCCCAACAGCCAGCCCTAAAAACATACAAGTAACATCATACAGATTGAGCCATCTGTATTTGTGGATTTAGGAACATATATGTATATACATATGTGTATGTAACAATAATTAATAAAAAAGAGTCCATGAATTTTAAAGATAGCAAGAAGGGGTATAGGAGAGAATTAGGAGGGGGGACAGAAAAGGGGAAATAATGTGATTATTTTATAATCTTGAAAAATAAAAAGAATTTTAAAAACAAGAGGTATATAGTAAAGCAAAACATTGTAATTTTAAGTAAAAGCATAAAATATGAAATATAGAATGATGCTGACTAATTTTATGTCAATTTGACACAAGTTAAGAGGTAGGAAACCTCAACTTAAAAAAAACCCTTTCTTAGGGTTTTACTGCTGTGAACAGACACCATGACCAAGGCAACTCTTGTAAGGACAACATTTAATTGTGGTTGGCTTACAGGTTCAGAGGTTCAGTCCATTATCAAGGCGGGAGCACGGCAGTATCCAGGCAGGCATGGTACAGGAGGAGCTGAGAGTTCTATATCTTCATCTGTAGGCTGCTAGGAGAATACTGACTTTCAGGCAGCTAGGGTGAGGGTTTTAGACATATGCCCACAGTGACACACCCATTCCAACAAGGCCACACCTACTCTAACAAGGGCTCACCTACTCCAACAAGGCCACACCTACTCCAACAAGGCCACACCCACTCCAACAAGGCCACACCTACTCCAACAAGGCTACGCTTTGGAATAGTGCTGCTTCCTGGACCAAGCATATTCAAACCAAATGACAAACCCTCTCTAATATTAGACTGTAGGTAAATCTATAGAGCATTCATTTTCTTAATTAGTGGCTGATAGGGGGTGGCCCAGCCCACCATAAGTAGTACCATTCTTGGGCTGGTGGTCCTGGGTTCTGTAAGGAAGTAGGCTGAGCAAGACATGAAGAGCAAGCTAGTAAGCACTTCTCCATGGCCTCTGCATCAGCTCCTGTCTCCAGGTTCCTGCACTGCTTGAGTTCCTCCCCTGACTTTCTTTGATGATGAACTGTGATGCAGAAGAACCTTTCTTCTCCAACTTTCATTTTGGTCATCATGCTTTATTGCAGCAATAGAAACCCTGACAAAAACATTGTGTGTGTGTGTGTTGTGTGTGTGTGTGTTTGCATGTGCTTTACTATCTCCGTAAAAGATATTGAAGACTTAAAAGGCTCCTAATGGATGGAAAGGAGATGGAGTGGAGAGGGATTTGGGTGCAACGAGGGCAGAATGACAATGACCAGTGATTCCTAGAGCCCATGAATCTGCACTTCAAAAATGTCAGGATATTAGCAAGAATTATTTCCCAGAGCTGATTGATTATTGATTGATTTGATTGATTGATTTATTTATTTATTTATTTATTTATTATTTATTTATTTATTGGTTTTTCGAGACAGGGTCTCTCTGTGTAGCCCTGGTTGTTCTGGAACTCACTCTGTAGACCAGGCTGTCCTCGAACTCAGAAATCTGCCTGCCTCTGCCTCTCAAGTGCTAGGATTAAAGGTGTGTGCCACCACTGCCCGGCAAGCTGAGTGATTTAAACAACAAAAACCCCCAAATCATTACTTTGTTGTGGAGAAATTTTTTTCTTAGCTAATGAGCTTTCACAAGCTTGTAATTTCAGGACCTGAAAAGTAGAGGCAGGAAGATGGGGAGCTCAGGATAGTTTGGTCCACATGGTAAGACTTTGTCTCAAAGAGCCAAAACCAGGGCTGGAGAGGTAGCTCAGCAGTTAAGAGTATTTATTGACCTTGTAGAAGATACAAGTTTGGACTTCAGTAGCCACATTGAGCAGCTCACAACTGCCTGTAACTCCAGTTTAATCCAATGAATTTTTCTTACCAACACAGGTGCCCACACACATGTGGCCCATGCCCCTACCAACTACAACACATAAAATAAACAAATCTTAAAAACAATGAACTAAAAAGAAAAAAACAAAGCAAAGCTAACAGAAATTCGAGACTGCTCTTTTGGCTTGCTGTATGTGGAGAACTGACCACTGAAATCACATTTACTAAAAAGCCACTTAAGAAATAAATGGAAATGAAAGGGAATCCTAATAGCAAGAACCATGCTTTTATCAGTTTAACTTTCTTCATTCTTTCAAGACCTAAGCATAGCTACCAAGTGTGTCCAAACCAATGCTGTATGTATATATGATTTATTTCAAGGATTACTGTATGTGATTGTAGGGGCTGTGAAATCTACCATCATAGGTGCTCTGTGGGCTGGGACTCTTGACTAGGAGTTGTTGAAGACACAGATGCTGTCACTCTACATCAGGACTTTCTTTTGTCTCTGGAGAGCCTCAGTTTTGGTCTTATGGCCTTTCCGACTAATTGCATAAGGAAAGCACACATTATGGAGAATTGCTGTAGTTTATGTGAGGGATACTTCCATAAAGGACTTGGGAATTTGAACTTGCTTCCCAAAGAAAATAAATATAACAGAATTGAAGTACTAGCATTAACAAAGTAATAGCACGAATCTAGAAAATTCCCCCATGTCTGGGAGTGCTGTTGGACAAAGTGCATGAGTAGGAGGTACTGGTAGAAAGAGTGCATCTGACCAAGCCATGCTGATGCAAGGCTGGAGAGCTAAATTTGAGCTACACCACTTTATGTTCTCGCAGGTTGTGCACTTCCAGCCACCTTCCCAGGAACTCTTTGGATTCATGAATTGAAGTCTCTCTCTCTCTCTCTCTCTCTCCTTCCACTCTCTCTCTCCCACACACACACACACACACACACACACACACATACTCACTACGTGTGTGCCAGTTAATTTTTAAATGTCTTGGATACCGCAAAGGCTGGGCACTCCCAAACCTTTCCCTGTTACCCCAGTCCCAGTTGGGGAAGTGGCCAGTGGCCACCCACCCGAATTCTTACATGGCTGGTTGGCTTTCTCTCGCACAGCTCCTTCATCCATCCATCTCCCATCGCTTCATGGTGATCTCTCCGTCTTCTCCCCTCTGTGTCCTAGCCCACACAACTCTAAGGGTCTCCTTTTGCCCAGCCTTTAGCCACTGGCATCTTTATTATCTATCAAAAATCAATTGGAGACAAGGACCTTTAGCTTTTGGACACAAATATTCCTGATTGAATCAAAAGCTTTAGAACCAATCTCTAACACATGGCTTTAATCTCAGCATGTAAGAGGCCAGTCAGTGTAGGCTGATCGTGCATTTAGTTTCCTACAGTCTACATAGTAAGACTTGTCTCACAAAGAGAGAAAAGAAAACAAACAAAAAAATTATACTTTCTTTGTTCTCTTAAGTATTTAGGACTGAAGTATGTTTATATGTTTATGTGTCACTGGGTTTCTCTCTCTCTGATGCCTGTGGATCTAGCCATAAAACTTCTGGCTACTTTTCTAGCACCATATACACCGTATGCTGCTGTTCTTCCCATCATGATAATGGACTGAACCTTTGACATTGTAAGCAAGCCCCAGTTAAATGCTTTCTTCTGTAAGAGTCACCTTGGCCTTGGTGTCTCTTCCCAGCAAAAGAACAGTAACTAAGACAACCAGTAATGTAGAGGTGGGGGCAAATGGATCCCTAGGGCTCATTAGCCAACCAGCCTAGCTTAATCAGCAATGCCAGGCCAGTGAGAGACCCTACAACAAAAGCCAAGGTGGGTGGCTCCTAAGGACCAACACTGGAGACTCTCCACTTGTCTCCAAAAACAAGCACATACACATGAATGTGAGCCCTTCTTCCACAAACACACAGAAAGTCATTTATTATATTCAATGTACACATAGTTCAGAAGCAGTTGTTAAATTGTCACTAACTTAGTAGACTAAGCTGTAGTTGGCACAAACTTCATCACAGTTTGTTTAGGCCCAATATGGCTAGTTGCCACCAGAGAACTGAAAACCTTAAAAACTGGGCATGTTGCTTTAAGTGAAGAATGTTTTCAGCCTCAGGTGGAGTCATTTCCGGGTCCCATGATAAGGCTGAGCTAGAAATGACTGCTCCTCAATAGTTATCAGAGGGCTGTAGGGGCACCTCCAGATCATCATGGTAAGTAGGCACAGTATGTGATTAACAGCGTTGGGATGGTGGCAGGTTTTGTAGGTTGTATTTAGGTACATTCCTCCAACCTAAATCTTAATAAATCGATAAGGTGAGGCAGGAAAGACACAGCATTTCCTTTACCCTCTCTTTAGTTCTGTGTGAAAGTGAATATAGTTACTTCTAGTAGTTCTGTTTCGGGACTATATTTAGAGAACCATTTCCCCTCTAATGTCCTCCCTCCTCCATCTTGTGGAAATTACACTAGTTATTAGTATCTTAGAATTTTGAATTTTTCAGTGGAAGCAATCTTTCAAATTGCCTTTTCTTCTCTGTCTTGTCCCAATGGACATTCTCTTCAGCATTAAGTTGGCTTAAGTTGTTTCTACTCTTAAGGAATGATGGCTTCCAACATGAAAGATATTTGTGGTAGTTGAATGTTCTGTGTATTGACTGAATCAATGTCATTGTTCTGGGTGTGATGTTGTCTTGCAAGACCTTTCCCCCGAGAGCGGATGAATGAAGGGTATGAGAGGCCTTCTGTCATCCTTCTTAGAATTGCATATGAATCTTCAGCAATCTTAATATTAAAGACTCAATTGAGAATTATGCTTTCTCAGTAACTCAAAATCAGTTTTGGAATGGCATTTATCAGTGTGCTGAGACTTGTTGATGTTGATACTTAGTGGATAGTTATGATCTTCGCCTCTTTAATACTGTGATGCATGTTCTAAGAAAAGCTTAGCAAGGAGACAGGATGAGAGAAAAATAAAAGCTAATCTAGTTCTCTCTACCTTTGGATGCTTCTGAAGCCAGGAACAGGGCTTGTCAGGCCAACTTATTTGTGCTGTGTTGAGAAAGAACAGTATTACTTACCGTGTAGCCTGAGCACCCGAAGGGCAGCGATTTATCTCTGTTGGTGATTGTTTTTACTACAACTTGAGCAAATATGCCTCTCAACAGAGTTCCTGAGGTGGTAACTGACAGCTGGAAAAGGGAGTTCCTCGGAGCTGTCTGCATGTGAATTTCGTAGGTGAAGAGGTTCTGCAAGGTGCAGACACGATGAACAACCCTCCTTTTGAAATCATTCTTAAACTTAGAGGACAAAGGTCTGGTTTGGTTAATGCATTTACAGCTTTGAAAGTCCAAGAGGAGGGGAGGGAGTGGAATTACTCTTTGCAGATAAGGATTTACGAACCTTGTCCGTGATGGAATGTACTGTTTTGATTTTCACATGCCAATAGTTGAAAGGCTATTCGTTCATTCTAAGTAAAGTGAAGTTGGTGTTAAGTTCACAGCTGTTGACACCAGAAACAGTTGCACAAAGAAAAATGAGGATGAAATTCTAAGTACTCAACCTGAAATTCTCTTGAAGCGAAGAAGTCTGTGGTATGCCATGTCAATGGAGACAAAGTGCAAGGTTTTGATGCTGCTGAGCACAACAGAGTCCACATCAGATTGCCAGGGTGTGTCAGGTTCTCTGCTCTTGACCTTTGCCTTCTCATCCACACTGGAGGGCTGTGGATACCATAGGCCACTGATTGGTGGGAAGTTGGAGGTCTGTAGTCGAGTTCAGACTTTGAGGCAGTGCATGTGGCATTGGCCCTCAGCTTACAAGGCCAAGCAGCTTGAAGCACCTTAGAATGTAGAAGGCAGTGTAGCCCAGGGCAGACTTCGTTTAGGGCAGACTTCGTTTAGGACGTACATGTGCATGCATGTGGTGTGTGCGTGTGGTGATGTGTGTATGGTGATGTGTGTATGGTGATGTGTGTATGTGGGAGTTTGTGCATATGGAGACCCAAGGTTGATGTTAGGACTCATCTTCAACTGTTCCTCTATTTTATTCACTGAATCATGGTCTCTCAATCAAACCCAGAATTCACTGATGCAGCAGCTCTTGCAAATAGCTTGCTTTCTGGTCTTCTATCTCTGCCTTCCCAGGCTAGAATAATAGGCAAGTCACTTATCCACACAGTGTTTATCTGGATTCTGGGGATCTGAATTCCTATGCACACAAACACACACACACACAATAATAATAATAAAAAAGTATTTTTTTAGAAAAGTATTTGAAAAATATTCTTTATATAATTATGCATGATAGAACTTTCTTTAAATTATTACATTTACTTTATTTATTGTGTGTAGAGGGTAAGGGCATTGGTGTGGAGGTCAGAGGGCAACTAGAAGGACTTGGTTCTCATCCTCCCCTTCCACTATGCAGATCCAGAGATCAAATCCTGCTCCTCAGGCTTGGTAGCAAGCACCTTACCACCCAGCCACCTCGCTGGCCTCCAGTTTTTATGTACAGTGACTTGCTTGTTTGGAAAATAAGTGAAGATGTCTAAAAGTCTTAACCTTAGAATATTCCTCCTTATGGAGAGCATATATGAATAACAAAATTTCAAGGCATGAAAAGATAATGTCTTTGATTTGTTTGCAGTGAGTTCTACTACTTGTTATAGCTGGTTGATTTGAAATTTATTATTTTCTAATAACTTTTTTCTGAGTAAGTGAGCTTGATATAAACACCCACTTATCACACCCCATTTTACCCTAATTATAGTTACATGTAGGTTATATAAGACTATAGTCTTAACTCAATTATTTATCCATTGCATAGTAGTAAGTGCTTTGTTTATATAGTAGACAGATTTTAAAAACATTTTACCCTGTTTATTATGATTGTGTGTCTGCATGCATCTGTGTGTATGATGTGACTGTATGAACATTGCCTGTCACCACCCATTTGTGGAGTCTGTTCTCTCCTTCTATCTTTACCTGGTTCTAGGGATCCAACTCAGGGTATCGGGCTGTCAAGGCAAAGGATTTTACTCAATGAGCAGACTTATCAGCATGAAAGACTGTAAGCATCATTTTAGTTCTTGGTTCCATTTTCTGTGAAACTTGGCTGCTCCTTGGATGGTTATTTCCTTCCACCTTTAAGTGTGTTCCATGGATTAAATTTGGAGTGTCAGGTTTAAGTGGCCTGCAATTGTTTTTACCTGATGAACTACCTAGCCCCTTTCCTAGAACACTTTAGAGCAGTGGTTCTCAACCTGGGGCAGGTCACAGGGGTTGCCTAGGACCATCACAAAACACAGATAGTTGCATTATGATTCATAACAGTAGCAAATTACAGTTATGAAGTTACAACAAGCACAGTTTTATGGTTGGGGGTCACCACAACAAGAGGAACTCTATTCAGGGGTCGCAACGGTAGAAAGGTTGAGAACCACTCCTTTAGATGATAATGAACTTCCTTTGTGATTTCTAAGCTAGTTTGGTCTTTGACATTTGTAATCACTAGTGCTTATGCTAAGCTCCAACTCTGTTTTAAACTCTTTGTGGCTTATTCCAGAGGGAGTGTCTCTCCATTCACATTGGTCAAGCTGGTGTCCAGATTGGGGATGCTTGCTGGGAACTGTACTGCCTGGAACATGGGATCCAGCCAGATGGCTTTATTCTGGACAGTCAACATAATCATTTGGAAAACCCTAAAATGGAACATAGGAATGCATCTTTAGATACCTTCTTTCATGAGACAAGAGCTGGGAAGCACGTACCCAGAACACTTTTCATGGACCTAGAACCGAACTGTTATAGGTAAACTGAATTTGATTTGCTAGTGCTTTTAATCAAACTAACTAAGTGTGTACAATTATGAGATTGTGTTTGATCTCTATGCACAGGATCCTGTAGATCTTTTCCAAGCCTCAGTCTATAACACGACAGACATACTCAATGGGGGAGTTAGGCTGGCCTTCTTTCCTGTGGAGCAAAACTATATAAAACTCCTAGTTTACCCATACACAGACTTCAGTCGAACATTGAATCTTTTTCCTGGTTCTGAGGACAAAGCTAGAAGCTATTGACAAAGAAGCTGAAAATCTGTCCTTATCTTCTCTAAGAGAGTAGAGTATTTGAAAATTATCCCACAAAAAGAGTTACCATATAAATCTTAAAATTATGGGAGAAGCTAATGCTATTCAAAAAAATTTACATTTATTTATCTCCCGCCTCTCTTCCTTTCCCTCTCCCCCTCTTTTTCTTTGTCCTTCTCCCACCCATTTCTACTCCCCCTCCCATGTGTGTATGCATTTGAACACACATGGGGCATGGTGGTGCTTGTGTGAAGGACGGAAGACAACTTGAAAGAGTAGTTTCTCTCCTTCCACCATGCAGATTCCAGGGATCCAGATCAAGCTAACAGACTTGGTAGCAAGTTTGTTTGTTTGTTTGTTTGTTTTTTTAAACCCACTTTGCCATTTTGACAGCCCAAATACTATTTCATAACTAACAATGACAGATTTTGTAATACCCTGTCCTAAATCTTCTAAAATGCAGCTAGGAAAGATATTGGAGATAGGAATTAAGTATTGGCTTAGGAGAGCAGCTAGAGATGGGGGTCGTTTTGGATCTGATGTTGGATGTTATCTATTCCTACAAAACAAACTCCCTTCAAGCGCAGTAAGGCAGGAATAATCATGACATGGTTCATGCAGTTGTAATCTGTCATGGGGCTCAGAAAGTACAAATTCTCACTGTTCCACTTGATTCTAGACTTGAAGACTCAGATGGGAGCCAGGGGACTCACTTGGATGGTAGTTTACTCATCTATGTGTCAAGTTGGTATTCTGAGTCCTGAGGCATGGATCTTGGTGGGGCTTTTAGTCTTTGTCACATGGCCTGTCTAAATGCTTAGATCCTTGTCATAGCATGGGTAGTCAGGTCTCAAGAACAAGTATCCCATGGGCACAAGGCAGATAGATATTCATGGCATTTGCCACCTAGCTCTGGAGGTCACCTAGTGCCCTTTCTTCTGGTCTCAATGAGTCAAGGTAGTTATGAAGACACCAGGGAAGGGATATGGACCCCACTCTACCTTTTAATGCAAGGGTAGAAAGTTTCTAGAAGCAAATGTATGATAGGAAGTGTTTTTATGACCATCTTTGAAAACTAGTCTGCTCTACTAGAGAAGCACTATATGCCTATCTTAGATTAGAGTTGTTATCTTTATTAGAATAGAATTAGCATTCATAACAAATTGATAGGACAAAGTGGAGTCATGCCAAAAAATGTTAATGTAATGCAAAGATTAAAAGTTTTACTAAGTGGATAGGGTCAAAAAGGGTAAGGCCGAGGATACTCATGTACAGGCTAAGTATTGCTCTGCTGGGTGTTATGAACAAATAAAACTAAGAAACTACCGGGGAGTTGTAGTTTGGAGAGTGCTTGCCTAACATGCATGAATCTTGTAATCAATTCTTTAGTTCAACGTTAAAACAGACATGGCAGTGCACACCTGTAATTCCAGACCTCAGGGAGCAGAGGCAGGAGGATAAAAAGTTCCGAGTCTTTTGGGAATACATAATACCTTGCCTACCAACACCAACTAGAAGATTTCTTTGTTTTTCTAGATTAAAAAAGACCATTTCTGCAGGATCAATTCCATTCTTTTGCCATACCACGGGAAAAGGATGGGGACCAGAGTATAGAATTCTGTCGGAGTTAGAAAGAGGCCAGCAGTTAAAGTGAATGCAAGCACTGAGCACCCCTCCCTCTCTGCAGATGGGATCCGTGTGGGGAAGTACCACTCACTCTTCCACCCAGAACAACTTGTGAGTGGAAAGGAGGATGCTGCAAACAACTACGCTCGAGGTCGCTACTCCGTGGGTTCAGAGGTCATCGAGCTTGTTCTAGAAAGGATCCGGAAGCTGGCAAGTGGCTCCTCTTGGGTTGCAGATGGGTCATGCTGGATACTTGTGATCTTGTAGCAATATCTACCAGCCTTACTTGCTGCCATCCTCCCTCCGCAAGCCTCTTACCCTGGGCCTTCTATAGATGCTCAAGAGGAGTTGGTAGTTACAAAGTTACATGGGAAGCATTTACAACTGCCAGGTGGCTGGCTTCTCTTTACGTTTTTACTATTGTATGATTTGTGTTGTGTGCGTTAGCAGACACTTTCAAAGCTCTTTAAAATGTATTATTTTCCAATTGTCACCACTAATTGTGAAGATGACAAGGGGGACAAATTTTGTGAAGATTATTTCCTGAATTTTCTAATCGTTCTGTAAGGGTTGGAATCTGCAGAACTTTTGTTAGGTAAGTGGTTTGGTGTAACCACTGGTAGCATGTTGCCTATCATAGTATCCTGGATATAGGGTATAACTTAAGAGGCACTTTATTTATTGTGGAGGGGACTTTATTTTGCTTCTGTATTTTGCTGATTTTCTTTTCTTTATTATTGACAAAACCTTCAGATCATATGTAGATAAACTCATGGCAAACAATGAAAAGTAGTCAAATATTTAAGCTTTGCTTTTATACCCTGAGCCTCCCTTATCTGTTATGATTGGGACCAGAACTACTTGGATGAATATTTTCTCCAGGCTTTAGAATATTTGTACACATACACACACACACACACACACACACACACACACAACAACATACATACACACACACAGACATATAAACACACATATATGAATTTTAGGGGACCCAAGTCAAATGTAAAATTTATTAATTTCAAATACCCCTTATAGTCATAGGGTTCAGACAATTTTATGCAGTACTTTTAGCATGCCTGTGTTTTGACTGCCACCCAGATATAGAATTTCTATTAGTGGCATCATGTAAGTACTCAAAAAGAAAGAAAAGAGAGGGTTTGGAGCATATTGGAGTTTGGGATTAGGGCTACTTAAGCAGTAGTAAAATTCTAACTTTTCCAACTCCAGATGAAACACTCAGGTGTAATTTCAAAGAAGCTATGTTTGTTGTGTAGCTGATGTGGCAAAAGAAGCCATTCTGAATTATTTTAAAGTGTGTGTATTCCTGTGTGTATTTGTGAACACAGGTGCATGTGGGGACGAGGGGATAAACTTGTCTGTCATCCCTCAGATAGCATCTATTTTGTGGTTTGTTTGAGACAGAGTTTCTTATTAACCTGGGACTAGCCAACCAGGTTAAGACAGAGTCATCAAGCCCTGGTGATCTGTCTGCCTCTACCTCTCCAGTCCTGGAATTATCACCACTTGAAACCATAACCAGTTTTTCCCATCCTCCTCTTCTTCCTCCTCTTTCTCTTTCTCCTCCTCTTCTTTCTTCTCCTCCTCTTCCTCCTCCTTCTCATCATCCTGTTCCTCCTCTTTTTCCTCCTTTCTTCCTTTTTCTCCTCCTCTTCTTCCCTCTCTCCCTCCTCTCCCTCTTTCTAAAACAATGTAGCTTCTGAAGATCAAACTCAGACCTGTATGCTTGTAAGGCAAGCACTTTACCTCCTTTCTGAGTCTTTTGTTCATGGGAAGCTATGTTTCTACCATTATCATCTAGTTAACTGCCTGTTTCCCACCCCCTTCCCAGGCAGAACAATGCAGTGGACTTCAGGGATTTTTGATTTACCGAAGCTTTGGAGGAGGCACAGGGTCGGGATTTACATCTCTCTTGATGGAGCGACTCTCCGTAGAGTATTGCAAGAAGACAAAATTGGAGTTCTCTGTCTATCCATCTCCTAGAATCTCCACTGCTGTGGTAGAACCATACAACGCCATCCTCACTACTCACTCCACCATAGAATACTCAGACTGTGTCTTCATGGTGGACAATGAGGCTGTGTATGACATCTGCCACCACAAACTTGGTGTTGAACGTCCTTCGTATGCTAGTATAAACAGGCTGATTGCTCAGGTGTTGTCTTCCATTACTGCTTCCCTGCGTTTTGAAGGACCTTTGAATGTGGACTTAATTGAATTCCAGACCAACCTAGTACCTTACCCTCGAATACATTTCCCCATCACAACCCTTGCCCCCATCACCTCCGCTGAAAAGGCATATCAAGAGCAGCTCTCTGTGCCTGATATCACTGCTTCTTGCTTTGAGCTCTCCAACCAGTTGGTCAAGTGTGATCCCAGGCATGGGAAGTACATGGCTTGCTGCTTACTATACAGAGGAGATGTGGTCCCTAAAGATGTAAATGAAGCAATTGCAGCCATGAAGTCTAGGACCTCTGTTCAGTTTGTTGATTGGTGTCCAACTGGTTTCAAGGTGGGCATCAATTGCCAGCCACCTACCGTGGTGCCAGGAGGGGATCTAGCCAGGGTCAGCGGGCTGTGTGTATGTTGAGCAACACCACGGCAATTGTGGAAGCCTGGGCCCGCCTAGACCATAAATTTGACCTCATGTATGCCAAGAAGGCATTTCTTGCACTGGTATATCACAGAAGGCATGGAGCTTGGGGAGTTTGTTGAGGCCAGGGAAGATCTGGCTGCTCTGGAAAAAGACTATGAAGAAGTGGGGCTGAGTTTCTGATGAAAAGATGACCAGGCAAATAAACACTGAGTTAAAAATCTCATGCTTTATCTTCTATATACCTATTGAATAAGAGTAAAACAAAAATCGAATCAGCAAGATCCAAAATTCTGCATTAAATTAAATGTATTAATAGCAACAATAAAGTAATAATTTCTTGTGTACAGTAGAATTCACCTCTGCTAGTTGAGAGCCTTCTGGGGATTAGAATCATTTGAACTACTGGGTCACTTTCAGGTGAGTTATTTTATGTTAGTTCTTATATCATAGCAAATGCCTGGCTTTATTCTTTGCCCTCCCCTATTTTAAAAAAACAAAACAAAACAAAGCATCAAAAGGAGTATGGAACCTTAATGTTTCTGCTTTCCCTTTTCAGCTCTGAGGCAGAAAATACACAGATTATGAATGTTATTTCTCCATTATTTATACATTGCACATAAATTAAACCATAAATGCTTTCAGAATATTTCTTTTCCTTTTTCCAAGTGTGGGCTTTAAGTCCTCAGTTTGCTTTTCAAACAAGCAAGCAAACATAAACAAGAATACTGTTGGGCACTTTTAGAACTTAGATATGACTATCCTGCAGACAAGAAAGTACATATTCTCTCCTCAGGTGACCTGTCCTGGAGGAAGCTATATTTGTTTTACGTGTGTGAATGTGGTGTGGTGGTGTGTGTGTGGCGCGTGCGAGTATGGCATTTTAGCTATGTCAAGTGGCAGCTAGAAGCTGATAACAAATTCTCTCTCAATCTCTTTCCACTTTAATTGCTGAGGCATGGTCTCTCCATAAACCAGGAGCTCACTGATTTAGCTAGTCTAGGCCAGTCTTTGCTCTCAGGCACAGGTATTACAGGTGGGCAACCATGCCTTCTTTGAATTTATGTGGATACTGGAGGTGCACTTTATCCCCTGGACCATTTCTCCAGCCTCAGAAGGCTCTTGGTAGGTACTTTTAATTATTGCTATGAGAATGGATTAGACAAACAAAAAAAAAAAAAAAAAAAAAAAAAAAAACCCAACTTAACAAAGGAAGTGGTGGGGTTTTGTTTTGTTTTGTTTTGTTGGCTTATGGTTTGAGGGGATAAAATCTACCAGACTGCATGTGTTTGGCACAGTATGGGGGGTTGCGGGGTTTAGGGGAGCATGGCCCAGGAACATCTAGCAGCTGGTCACATTGTATCCTCAGTCAGGAAGCAGGGAGACATAAACGACAGTGTTTTGTTTATCAAGATTTCCTTCTCCCCTTTCTCCCTTTTCTTGTTCTGGGCACACAGTTCCCATTTAGGATGGATTTTCTCTCCTCAGGTAAATCTCTTTGGAAATACCATGATAGACACACCTGAGGTATGTCTCCTAGAAGAACCTAAGATCCAGTCAAGTTGACAATGACTTTTTATTACAAAGGCATTCTTAAATGTGGCCAGCCAACTTGGTTCTGAACCATTTCAGAGGTTTGATGATGATGTAAATTCTGACCTGGATTAAAGACTGGCCACTAAAGAAAACCTGGGGAACTGGGAGAGACGTAAAGAGGGGGTTGGGTGTTTAAAAGTCACTTCACAAATGAATTCTTGGAGACAGAGAGTAGGGGAATGGAAAGGGGAGAGGGGTGGACAGGGAAATGGGAAAAGAGGGAGATTGAGAGGGGGAGATCTCTTTTTTTTTTTTTTGGTTTTTTTGAGACAGGGTTTCTCTGTATAGCCGGGCTGTCCTGGAACTCACTCTGTAGACCAGGCTGGCCTTGAACTCAGAAATTCGCCTGCCTCTGCCTCCCAAGTGCTGGGACTAAAGGCGTGCGCCACCACGCCCGGAGAGAGGGGGAGATCTCAATGTTTTATTCCAGGGCTGCAGCCCATGGAGTGGAGGGTGCTGCTCATATTTTTGGATGGGTCTTCCAACATCAATTAACCCTATCTAGAAAATCCATCATAAACTTAGACATACTGGGAAGTTTGTCTCCTAGGTGACTGGAAATCCTGTCAAGTTGACAACATTTGCCATCAAAGGCATCGTCCCCACTGTCATAGTTACTGGTCTACTATAATTGTATTTCTATGAAGAGAAACCAAGGCAACTCTTATAAAAGAAAGCATTTAGTTGGGGACTTTTCTTACACTTCAGAGGGTTAGTCGATTATCATCATGGTCGGCAGCAGACATGGTGTTGGAACAGTAGCTGAGTCAGAGAGATAGAGACACAAGGCCTGGAGTTGGCTTTTGAAACCGCCCCCAGTGACACAGGTCCTCCAAGAAGGCCACACTTCCTAATCCCTCTCATACTTCTCAATCTGCTGACCAAGCATTTAAAACATGCGCCATAGGGGGCTGTTCTCATTCAAACCACCACACCCATCATTCTGCTTGATTGTCTTGAACATCCTTGGCTATGACTTATTGATAAAACCCTGTGGCTTTTGTAGACTTCAGATTTCTCAGCCTCAGAACGTATCATTTCATGTAGTGCATCCTTTGATTCCAGTGGCCCCAGCTGTTGCTCTTTTAATGTCTGGCATCTCTGCAAACAATTCCTCTTCTTTCTTCTTCTCCTCCTCCTGTTATTAATCAGACTTGTTCTTTGACATTCTCATACATGTGAGACCATGGATTCGGAGTTATTCACCAGAGTGTGTTAGGCTCAGTGGTGTGAGTCTGTGATTGATTGAAGACTCTTTCCTGGGATTCATCAGTAGTCAATAGCTTATCAGGGAGTCTCTCCGTGATCCCAGACTGACAGGGCCGTCTTGTGTAGGCCCAGTGCAGGCAGCCACAGCTAATATGAATCCCTGATTCCAATGCCTGTGTCATGCCTAGAGGATAGCATTCCACAGCCCTTCTCCCTATCTTCCTGTTCTTCCATTCTTCCTGTTCCCTCATCTGAGGTGTTCCCTGAGCCTTAAAGGGTCTTGTTTATATATAAATGTTTTGTTTAGTGCCGAGGGTTCCATCAGGTAAACACTTCTTCGCACCATCTTGCCCCAGTGGAGACATTTCTGGCTCTCTTCTGTAATTTATCTCACAGATGTAGGATCTGAAGTGTGGTGAGTGTACACGTTTCTTATCTCTAACTTTTCTCTGTTAAGTCTTACAGTGAACATCCTACTTTCTAGCCATGTTCTCCAAGATGCTTTTAGTACATTTAAATAATCTTTTCTAAAAATGTATTATTTTCCTGAAATGTGTTCCTCCTTTAGTGATTTCTGTGTCTGTTTGTTCCCTTGTCTTCCCAAGGAAGCAGATTCTAAACAACAGTTATTTTTATTTTACAATCTTTCCCAGTTTCTTATATTCTACATAGAACCAGCTACTGCTGATTCTACTTGTATATTTTTTTTTCCAGAGTCCATTTCTTCCTTTTGAGTCATTAAATCCTCTCCTCTTAACAGCTTTTCTGTCTTCTGTCTGTCTTCCTCCTGCTACTTCATGACTGAGCATTCTGTAGCACAGCCCCTGGTTTAATGACTCACTAATTTTATATATATATATATATATGTCTCAGATTCTGTTACAGATGGTTGTGAGCCACCAGGTGGTTGCTGGGAATTGAACTCAGGACCTCTGGAAGAGCAGTCACTGCTCTTAACAGCTGAGCCATCTCTCCTGTCTGACTTGCTATATTTTTAGACATAAGGTATAAACTTCTGAAAATGGTGGTCAGAGTCTTTCCAACTCATACTAACTACAATTCCCCTCCTATCTCTCATAGTGGTTTCATAAAATCCAACCAAGATAGTCTCTCCTCATTTTCCAGAATATACTTGTCCTATGATCAGTGATGTAGTTCAGAGGTTGCTTGCTCCCTGAAACCTTGGAACTCTACTGTCTTGCATCCTTTTTTGAATCACCAGAGCAGTTTGGAGCCTCCATTCATTGGCACCCAGAACTTAGGGATAGCTGAGCTCTAGCTGTGGAATTTCTCTCTGTATTAAAATGTGGTATTAAGTAGTAGTTGATGATTTTTCCTTTTGCCTATCCTATATAGTGCTTCATAGTTTTGTTAGGTCCTCTTTTTTTTAAAGTTAAAATTTATTATATTCTTTAGTGTACTTTTTAAGCTTTTTTCTTTAGCCACTAGAGGGCATTAGTGAAGTACATTCTCTCGTTCAGGCACAAAACATCTGTGGATTTTATTTTAAAAATTAACTACATAATAATATTCAAGTGAAAATTGTTTTTAAGTTTTAAAATAAACCTTATACACCTCAGTATTCGTAAGTCCAGTTTTCCTTTCTTCATGTGTGTATGGTAGGTGTGTGTGCTCCTCATATGTATATGTACATTTGTATGTGGGAAGCATGTGTGTGCACAAGTGTGTGGAGGCCAGATTCTGAACTGGGCGTGTGCCTTCCTTGATCATTCTCTTCGTTGTTTGCTGAGGTAAGGTCTCCAAGATGAGCTCAGAGCTTGCTGATTAAGCTAGCGTAGTGCCCAGCTTGTTCTGTGATCCCCATCTTTCTTGTTCTGAATGCTGAGCTTACAGGCAGCTGCTACACCTGCCCAGCATTTCAGTGAGGCAAACCTACACACTTGCTTTTACAGGATCCACATACATTCTTGGTATTGCTTTTCTACTTCAATAAATGGTTGTTAAATACTTGAGATTGACTACAAATTTAATATATTCCATTTTGTTTTAAGGACTGTATAGTATGAAAAACTTTTCCACAAACCCTCAGTAATACTTTTAAATTTTAAGCTATAAGTGCACTAATTACTCTTAACTGTCTGCAGAACATTCATAAACTAGGAAAATCGTTACTCAACATTATGAGCTTTAACTTATTTATGACATGTTCATAATTCAAATAGGAATTAAAGGGCTTAATGTAATTCTAAGCCAGATGCTCTTAAATTTTGTAAACACTGTAGTTTAAAGTCAAACTTGTACAACATCTTCATACCACAAGAAACTTGAGACGTTTCATTTAATTTGCTAATCACTTATGCACCGTATGCTTATCTGTAGCATAGCTACTGGGGACACACCACGGAACAACATAATCCTTGTTCTCACAGACAGTGGACTGTAGTGAAGGCAGAGAGTGAAAGTAATAAATGGAATATAAGAGTCTGTTAGAAGGCCAGCAAGATGGCTCATCTAGTCAGGGTGTTTGCTGCCAAACCCTACAACCTGAGTTGGGTCCATGGGAGCTACATAGGGGAAGAAAAGAAGAGAGTGGCTCTTGTAAATTATCCTCTAGTGTCTACATTTGTGCTGTGGCATCACACGCTTGTGTGTGCACATGTACACAATCAATAAAATGTAACTTTTATTGATTGTGTACATGTGCATAATAAATGGATCCCACCCAACTGGGTATTCTTAACACCTTCATGTTTGTCCATGCCAGAGTTGCAGGGTTCTGAGCCAGACACGGTCCTCCAATATTCCCTAAGACATGATCAACCAAAACCTACTCACAAAGGGGAGCCGGAAAGTGTTGTGCACTTCTGCATTGATCAGTAATTTCCTCCTACCTGACTGAAGAAAACGTAAGTGACCCTGTTGAAACCATTACTCCTAAGAGGGGGCATGGCCATTATTAGAGAGTTTTCAAACACTGGGTAATAGGTGAGACTTCCTTACCAGATAGTTCAATTGTTCGTGCACATCTGTGTTACAGAATAATTCAAAACTGTGTCCTAGGAAAATGGCAAATTATTATCTGTCTAGAGCTCATGGAAGTTCCCTGAACAGTGTTTAATTCTTGTGAGCTCAAAGCTCCCTTTGTGTCACTTACTAGTTACCATGGCTGCTAAAGTAGTTCATTTGCTATGCTCTTGTGCTTGGCCAGGCTATTCCTTACCTGTGCATTAGTTCCCCTCTGACTGGGGAGAAATCAGGAGGAGCAGGGGACTTCCTCAGGCAGTATTTGATAGCTGTCCTCTGAAGATACCAGCACAAAAGTGAATTGGGTGTGTTAGATAGAAGTGATGTTGCTCTTTGGATATGGCCAGGTCTACCTCCCATGTATTGAAGGGATTATGGTCAGTTTGTTTAGAGGTATTATTTAATCTTAAGTCAGAGTTTGTATATGCAGACAGACAGAACTGTTGAATGGGCGCTCTCTGAAAGAAAACTTTGTGTTCTATTTATTCTCAGTGATGAGTTTCAGATTTGGACAACCATCCTAGCTCACGAGTTATCTGCACATTTTCATCATCTGTAAACTCACATGCTGGGGGCATACTATTAACACCCCGATTTATATGAAGTTTTTTTTTTTTTTAATTTTTTCACACTTTCAGCTCATTAAGCTGATAGCCCTGTGAGGTAGAGGATGGCTGGTGTTTCTCGTGCTTGCAGTATTGATTAAGAGAGAATTCATGAGCGGATGAACATGACGCTGCCATTCACAGCAGAGACACCTTGGTTATCATTTTAACTTCTCTAGTCTTCCATCTCTGTCTCTAAAACTGAAAAAAGAAAAAAAAAAAAAAAAAACAACAAAAACCAAAAACCCAACCTACAGACCTTGGAATATACTCGTTAGAATTAAATAAGATACTATTCATAGATATTTATCAGGCCTGGTTTCAGGAACACTAGTGACCTTACAAGATTTTCTCATGCACATGTAATATGGAGAAAAATTAATTTCCCTGTGCTTGGAGTATTAATCTAAGGAGATGGGGCATTTGAAATTTAAAAATATTGAAGGTTTAAAATTTCCTGTAATACTTACCAAAGAACGATTATTAAATCAAAGAATGTAAAACTTTATAATTTCACTGCATATTTCCAAATCCTGTCTCTCTGACTCGCAGGAACGTCGATGAAAAATGCAGGAGAGTATCTGTTAAAAATCACCATTGTAGTGTGTTGTGAAACTCACAGACATTGGCCCACATGAGAGATGAGAGGATTATGTGTGGTACCTGTAATAGCGTAGCTGTTATGAAGTTGAACCTTTCATAGCTCATTTGTCTTCACACATGTATATGTGTTCATCTGTCATGTCCTGGGTTTTTTGGATTTGTTCCTATTAAGTTTATTTTTCAAAAGTAGCTCTTTATATATTTTACCAGAAAGCTTGGTACTTTCTCATCAGTGGCAAACAGTTTCTAGTTTGTTTTCATTCTATCTGCTCCTCTCCCTCCTTCCCTCTCCCTCTTACTCTCGGTCTCACTAACCCCCACCCCCCAACCCCTCCCTGTCTTCCTGTCTCCATCTTTCTCTCCATGTATTGGACCTTAGTCAAGGGCCTTGCAAAACTAGGCAAATGTGTACTATTGAATTACACACCAGCTTCATTTTAAAAAATACCTTTTATAAGACAGAATTTCTCTGTGTAACAGCCGTGGTTGTCCTGGAACTTGCTTTGTAGTCCAGGCTGGCCTTGAACTCATAGAGATCCACATGCTTCTGCCTCCCAAGTGCTGGGATTAAAGGCATGTGCTACCACACCTGGCTCCTAGCTTCATTTTTATTTTGACTTTACCTTGGTAGTGATGCTGATGCTCGTGTTGTGTGTGTGTGTGTGTGTGTGTGTGTGTGTGTGTGTGTTGTATTTATTGTTTGTCACTGTGTAGAGGTCATAGGACCATGGTTTCTTTTCTTGGAATCTGGCCATTGAGTCTTGCTGACAAGAGGACACCAGAGTTCTTAGTGTGGACCAGTTTTAGAAGAATTTTGTTCATATTAAATATTCTTATCTTTGGATTCTTTACATGAATCTGAGTGTTTGTAATTTTACACAACTGCCCTCCCTTTCACGTTCATCATTGGTAGTGTTGTGGTGGCATTGACTTCTTTCCAGATTTTCCTCTGTTCATTCGCTTAGTTTATTGGCTTTCAGAAAGCAGAAGCCCCCTTGCATCAGAGAGACATCAGGATCTCTTGCAGTGCCCTGTACTGAATTGGGTAGGCATGTGGGTTCAAAGAGATTTCAGTGAAGGGGATGGCTCAGTGGGTAGAGTACTTGCCACGTGTGGTGGTTGGAATTACATGGCCCACATGCTCATATGTTTGAATATTAGGTTTTCAGTTAGTGGAACTGCTTGGGAAGGATCAGAGGCATGTCCTTATTGGAAAAGGTTTGTCACTGGGGGCAAGCTTTGAGGTTTCAAAAAATGTCATTTTGCCATTCTCCCCTCTGTCTTCTGGTCATGTCTCAAGAGGTTAGCTCTTAGCTACTGCTCCATATCATGTTTTCTTGCCTGCTTGCTGGCATGCTCCCCACTATGAGGTCATGGACTCTAACCCTCCAAAATTGTAAGCACAAAGTCAAACTTTCTTCCATAATTTGCTATGGTCATAGTGTCTTATCACAGCAATAGAAAGAAATTAAGACCCCATGAAAGCTTAAGTACAAGTGTTTGGGTTCCCAGTATCTCTATAAAAATGCTGGGGGTCAGGGGAAGTATGTGGTGGGCTTTCTATAATCCTAGATTCTGGGAGGGGGAGACGGAGGATCCCCAGAGCAATCTAGATAACTACATTATCTGAATTGGTGAACTATGGGTTCGAGTAAGAGATCCTGCCTCAATGTATAAGGATGGGGGGGGGTGGTTATCCAGGAAGACAACTACATTAGTCTCTACCTTCAACATGTATACACACACGCAGGCACACCCATCAGCACACAGGTGCCCCCCACAATGGTAACAGGTTAATACATATGCATGCATACTACACACACACAACACACACACCACACACACACACCAGGGAAATAAATCCGTGGCTCCATGCTTAGGGAGGTATTTAGAATGTTACAGCTTCCTGCTCTTCCGTAGCCCTGATGCCCTCTCAGAAACAAATCCTAAATTATGCTCCTTCTATGGGAGCATCTTACAGAGACGGCTTGGGATGAAACCACGAAAGCCTACCGACTTTCAGTCTTTCCTCTTTAGCAGATGCTGCCCCTTGGAGGGACTGGGAATTGACCCATCTACAACATCCTTCATTAGCCTTTCCTGTTCTAAGATCAGAGTTTGATGGAAGAAAAGCAGAGACAAGCACAAGTTCAAGAAGCCACTGACTTTAATCCAGATGAGGAAGTAGGGGAGGTATTTGGTATCAAGAGGGTGAGCTGTGCATCTCCGTGTCTCTGCTGAGGCTCAGACCAATGTGGAACAAGGAGGGAGCCTGAACGCTCTCTCCTCAGACATGGGGACCCCAGGGAGGAGCTAGGAAAGGAGGGGCACTACGTGAACTTGTCTGTTGCCACAGGGAACCAGAGAGCAGACACAGGATACGGGGAGAGACATTAACTTCCATCGTGGGCACAGGCTGAGCAATACTGCGCTTGAGTGTCTATGTACAGAGAAGAGAAACAGGACTGGAAGCAAGTGAGGATCAGAGGGACAGCTGAGAGCAGCTGTGAAACGGACCATCCTTTGAAATTCGAGGGCAGGTCCTCAGTTTCCCTCACTCTTTCCTCTGGGGCTCTCGACTCGATGTGCTGCCCTCCTGCCTGGCTTTTGTTTTACTTCTTTTTCCCAATCTGTGCCATGAGCTGAGCATTGGCAGCTGCTTTGGCTCGCAAATTCTTGGCCTTGTCGATGTTGAAGAGGATGTTCATGATGTTGTAGGAACGTCAAGGGACAGGGTGAACTTGGTGCCCCGGTCGCTTTTGGCCTTGTCTGGATACAGCTTTCCCTTGTGCTGTGCTTGGGATGGTATCTGTACCGGGTGCTTCCAGCTCCATTCCCACCCGCAGTGCTCAAGAAAGTTCTTTTGTTCTTGACAAGCTTTTGTTCATCCTCTTCTTCTCCAGGGTATATTACCCCTGGCTGCTTCCTGTCTTGTGTGGGCAGGTGGCCAAAGCTCTTCTTGCTCAGCAAGGGCACATCCTCCAGCTTGTTCCTCTTGACCTCACTCAGGGCTGTGTTGAGGCAGCTGAAGACTGGTCCAGGTTGTAGAACTTGTGGGAGAGGCTTGTCCTCGGGCCCCCTAGGAGCAGCAGCAGGAGCAGCAGGAAGTAGGTGGGCATCAGCATCGCTCCCTGTAGTAGAAAAGAGGATGTGAAACTAGGTGTGAGAGGGACTTAGGTCTGAAGGAGACATGGGGTCCAATAGAGTATTTCTTTTTTCTTTCTTTTTTAAAAAATATTTTATTTTTTTTTAATTTTTTTATTGGTTATTTTATTTATTTACATTTCAAATGTTATCCCTCTTCTCAATTTCCCCTCCAGAAGCTCTCTATCCCCTCCCCTGCCTCTATGAGGTGTTCCCCCACCTGCCCACCCACTCCTGCCTCAGCGCCCTAGCATTCCTCTACCATTGGTCACCAAGCCTCTACAGGATCAGGGGCTCCCTCCTAGTGATGCAATCCTAAGGCCATCCTCTGCTACGTATCCAGCTGGAGCCATGGGTCCCAGCATGTGTACTCTTTGGTTGGTGGTTTAGTCCCTGGGAGCTTGGGGAGTGGGGTGTCTGATTGGTTTATATTGGTCTTCCTATGAGGTTGCAAACCCCTTCAGCTCCTTCAGTCCTTGCCCTGACTTCTCCATTGGGGTCCCCAAGCTCAAGTCCAATGTTTGGCTGAGTACATCTGCATCTGTGTTGGTCAGACAACGGCAGAGCCTCTCAGGGGGCTGCTATACCAGGCTCCTGTCAGCAAGCACTTTTTAGCATCATCAGCAATAATGTCTGGGTTTGGTGTCTGCAGATGGGATGGATCCCTAGGTGGGACAGTCTCTGGATGCCTTTTCCTTCCAATCTCTGGTCACTCTTTGTTCCTGCATTTCCTTTGACAGGAGAAATTCTGGATTAATATTTTTGAGGTGGGTGGGTGGCTTCATCCCTCAATCAGGGCTGTGCTTATCCAGATATGGTCTCTACAGGTTCTCTCTCCCCTCTGCTGGGTATTTCAACTAATGTCTTCCCTATTGGGTCCTGGGAACCTCTGGGTCCCTGGCATCTGGGACTTTCTAGTGGTTACTCCCAGATCCCCCATCCCTACTGCTATAGATCTGCTTTCAAATTCTTGACCCAATAGAGTATGTCTAATGATCTTCTGGGAGGTTTCTCAAAGTTGATCCACAGACAAGCAGCATCAGCATCTCCTGGGAACTTGTTTCAACTGCAAACAATTCTCAGGTCTTTCTCTACAACCAGTGAATCAAAATAAAGAGACCAACAATCTGTGTTTTAACACACCCTTCTGATATTTCTGGATATGTCCTGGCTCCTGTAGGCTTGAGGATGTGAATACTTGGTCTCTGGATAGAGGTACTTTTGGGAAGTTCTGGAAACTCAGAAGGTGGAGAAACTAAGTCACTAGGGACAGGGGTGTTCCTAGGAGTTATATCACCCCTGGCTACTTCCTGTCTGAATTTTCTCTATTCTGCTGTGCAGTGATGGGCTTAGACATCTGGGACTGGGAACCAAAATAATCCTTTCTTCCTGAAGTTGCCCATGTCCTGTATTTTATCAGAGCAATGCAGAACAGTTAATTGTCTATTAGTTCTGATGGTCTTTACCGTCTGAGAATTTGCCAGTCTGGCATTTCTAGATTATTTAGTTTAGCCTTGCTACTGGCTCCAAAAGCCAATAACACATGTACTAAGTAAATATGTGGCCACCTTCCTGGTCTTCAAAATTAATCATCTGTGCTTGTCCTTTAGAACAACTGGCAGAAGTGTGTGAGGGTCTGAGGGAAGAAGGAGGTGTGTATGTATGGGAAAGCTAGGAGGAGGGGAGGGAGGGGAAACTGTGGTTGGCATGTATTGCATCGAAAGAAGACTCTATTAATAAAAATGTAAGAGATACTCTGTAAGTAAATCAACACAGGACTCTGCTGAAGATTTAGCAGTGAGAAAGGGTGTCTTGTTATCTGCAGGTATGGTGTATAGTGATGGGACATGTAATCAGAAGCCTGTGTTCTAAATTCACTTTAATGTCTGTATGACATTGGCCATGCCCTTTCCCAGTAGGTGAGTAGGAATGGGCTCAAGGCAATCTCAGACTTCCTTAGGCTGTAAAAACGAACCTTACTCTTTAGCTCAGGCTGGTATGGAATTCAGTACGTAGCCTGGACTAGCCTCCAACTCTTGCTATAGTCCTCCTGCTTCAGACTCCCAAGTACTGGGAAAAATGCAAAAGCCACCAGACCCGCTCAACTTGCATTTATGCCTAAGTTCAGTTCTTTGAAGTAATCTCTAAGTCCTCCCCCCACATTCTTACACACACACATTCACACATATGCATCTATATAATACATACAGATACATGCATCCATATGCATATATGCATATACACACATGCACATGTACACACATACCATAGACAACCCCCTGCATTCATTGTAGTTTCCTGTAAAAGTTCCTCCTTTCCTAGATGTACATTGTAGCTGCCACCTTTCTTTCCTTTTAAAATAACTTATTTATCTGCTTCTTTGTTCAGCATCATAAGCATTTGATAAAAATATTTCATAGCCTTTCATGACAAACACATGAACCTTGCTTTAAAGAATCTCAACATACACACAGGCCAGCTATGAGTGTGCCACAGGCTTCAGTGACAGCACACAGTTTGGAAGGAGACAGAAATTGGCTCAGATTCCATCTGGTCCTTTGTCGAAAGCCTCAGGCAGATTTCTTAGGCCTGTGAAATTCAATGTCCTCATTGGGCAAATGGGGCGACCATACTATCTCACAAAGGCTAAGTGATGAGTTAAAGTTAAACGGCCAGTGTGTGAAAGTGTGTGCTTCAGCCACACTCCCTCGGCTGGCTCATCACAGAGCTGGCTAGACTCTGAGTGAGTGTACATCCACGAGGGGATTCTAGGGCACACACAGCCTCCACGTCCAGATCCTTCCTATCCTGTGATGCTCACTCCACTCACTCTCCCTAAAACTACTGCAGCACAGCAGCAGGGACCAGCTTAGATTGTTATACGAGAATCACAAATATTGCTGAAAACGCAATGTATTTTGTATCCAAGTCCGTCCTGGGACTGACCCTACCCCTACTGGCTGCTCCTTCAGTGTAAACTAAGCCCTGAATTTACAAACCAGCACATTAAAGACCTGGGCCGCTTTGAACTCCTTGGCTTTTCCAATTCTTCTGCGACATGCCATGCTTTTGTGATTTGGAGATCCTCCCCCCCCACCCCCCGTGGTTCCTTGGGGCTCTTGAGAACCTTGGTAGTATCAGATAGAAGCAACAGAGCCTTAAACTAAATCACATCTTCAATAAATATTTGTTATATAAACTGGCATTCGGATTAGCATCTGGGCACTTAAGGAGATTAGTTTTTCCTAAGGTGGGGAAACATAGTTTCTAATCCCCATTTAGATGTATTGTCTATCTGTACATCTGTGCATACATGCTATTATGTGTTACTGAGGGGAAAACATGCTCTCTGAGGCAGAGGGCTTTGTTGTTGTCATTCTTACTTTGAAGTCACACATATGTATTTCTGCACACATATGTGCAGAAAATAGTTCTGTAAAATTATTGTTTATAGTTTTCCCAGGAAAAAATGTGAAAGTTTTCTTTCTTGCTATGACCTGGTCTCCCTGGAGCCTCTGCTGTATAGGTTTACCTATGGATTTGTGTCCTGCCCATCTCATGGGCTGTTGAGAAAGAGAGAGAGAGAGAGAGAGAGAGGAGAGAGAGAGAGAGAGAGAGAGAGACAGACACACACACACAGAGAAAGAGAGAGAGAGGAGAGAGGAGACAGACAGACAGACAGACAGAAACACACACACACACACACACACACAGAGAGAGAGAGAGAGAGAGAGAGAGAGAGAGAGAGGAGAGAGAGAGATTATTTTCTTACTCTTTAAACCCTATGCTTCCATCAGAGAAAAACATCATCCTGGAAAGGAGGCAAGCGGTGTCTAAATGGTACATAAGTGTCTGCGAGCAAACGTCCTGTATGAGACTTTTGTGGACCCTAGGTTCTAGTGTATGCATATGAGACTGTGGGTGTTTTGGGTGACAAAGAAATGTCAGTTTGACACCAATGAAAAGTTGTAATAGCCCAGACCTATTGCCTCCATAGAGAAGCCCCGACTTTAGCCCTGTAGTATATAATATAAGGGCTCTTTAGCACTCTAGGTATTTTTACCATCAAAGTAATGGGAGACAGCCTCACATTTCTCTTCAGGACTTTCCTTGTTATAAAATCCAAGGAAAAATGCTTGTTTTCAGGCATAGTGCTACATGCCTATAATATCTGTACTGGGAGGCAGAGATAGGGCAGTCAGAGTTAAAGGTCATACTTGGTTACATAGGGAATAGCAGGCAACCCAAGACAATGTGTGACTCTGCATTGAAAAGCTGAAATGAACAAATAAAAGCAAAACTACAAAAAGATGCCAATGTTCCCTAGGTAACTCATAATTCTTGAACAAATTTCTGTTAACTTTTTTAGGACCATTTTTACCTCAACTGAAACAATACGAAATTTCAAGGCATCTTTGTTACTTCTTATGGAAACGCCAAGCCACATTTAGTTAAATTTAAGAAGCAAATCTGTAAATCTATGTCTTTCTTTTCAGGTGTCTGAACTCTTCGGGGGTTATTTTAGCAGTACTTTGCTATGGGGTCTTTAAAGAGATACCAACACTTTTGACAACTACAACAGAATCAAGCTTTAAATATGAGGCAACGAAGGATCCAGCCAGATTCACAGGGGAAATAAAAAACCTCACAGGACACAGAAACCATGGATTTCACAGCCTCCTAAGTATATCAGTAAACACAGAGCTGGACCTTTGGGGCCCATGTCTGCAAACACAGATAGGAAACTCAACTCAGAAACAAGCCAGCTAAAACCTTTTTGTGAATCCACGCTGCAGAACTTAGGGAACACTGCACATTTCAAGTATTATAGAATGAAACTTTTTGAAATATTTTACTTTTGGGAGAGTTTGTGTAGAGCACTCCCCAGCCTAAATCTAGACCTGAGAAAACCTCCCTAACTATAAAAAAATGAGGGCTTGTGCAAGACAGGCTTTTCTCTTTCCCTGAAGATGGGGGATAGACCAGTCATGAGTCTATTTTAATTATTCCATTCCTAGAAGAAGGTTATTTATTTATCTATTCTTTCTATTTATTTACTCATTTTTATATAGCCGTGTTTACAAAGGATACAGCAAATAGAATTCTCGGGAAACTTGAACTTAAAAGATAAATGTGAGACATCCCTTTATGTGCGCCCGATCCCTGGCTCTCACAGGTGGAAGCCATTGTAGCCATTGCAATTCCCCCCAACCCATCTACATTTCCAGCAGGCATTGCAAGCTTGAAAGGATTCAGGGCTGGGAGAATTCTTCACCTTTCCTGTTCAGGGCTGGGAGAATTCTTCACCTTTCCTGTTGCATTGGGTTAGCATCTTAGGGTTGTTATAGTACCTGCTTTCCTGCCCTTCCCCCCTCCTCCCCCAAAAAGCCATGCCAGGGAAGGAAAGGAGATGCCACAGGTGAGAAACACACAAGGAGACCAGAGATCCATACATCCTTGGTGCTCTGAGGCAGTGTGGAATATGGGCCTCTAGTTTCTGAGCCCTGGTGTCCCTACCTAGTTGTAATGTACCTCCAAGGACTGCTTTTGTGTTCAGAGATGGACTGTACTTAGAGATAAGAGGTGTGTGTGTGTGTGTGTGTGTGTACAAACTGCATTGGGTCTGCCACTTCTTCAAACCAGGTCTCTATATACTAACACAGGAATGATCATTTTGCTCCCTGAATAATTTCTCCCTGGTGTCTCTGGAACCAATTTCTGCTGATTTAAAACAAGCCCAGCCACGGAGTTCTGTACTCCCTTCCCATGAGTTCCCACCGAGGGCTGCTAACAACTCTCAGTTGTCTAGTAGCTAGCCAGCCCTTGTTGAGAGAAAATACATTTACGCTTCATAAGTCAGTCCCCAAGGACAACCTTACCTGTAAGTGGACTTTGCTCTGGATGGAAATGCTCAGGATGAGGGGCACAGCTTCTGGGACAGGAGGCTGTTCCTGGCAGGTCCTCTGAACTTCTGACTGTTCGGAGTTGCAGATTTATCTTCTCTGGTATTGTTCGTAGTGGGCTGTGATAGTTCCTCTCTATGGAAACCGCTCCACTCCCCTGTGCATATATGTAAAAGTGACAGATCACAGGCTGGATCGTAATTCCAGATGTAGTATCTACATTGGGATGAGATTTCATTTAAAATACAACTAGAGCCGGCAGTGCACGTCACAGAGATGACAGGTACTCAGGAGACTGGAACCCCCTCCTGCCTCTCCCTCCTCTAGTCACCTCCTTCTTCCCCTCCTGCCCTTGCAACTTGCTTCATTAATTAAAGACAAAAGAAAACAAATAACAGCAGAACCCAAACCATAGATAAGCTGAGAAGCAGTGTCTTTCGACAGAATTTCATTACTGATTTTAATTCTGGCTAATTCTAGTGTCTCCTAACCTCTCCCTCCCACTTACCCTCCCATTGGAAATCTGGGGCTCCAAACTGCTTTGCAAGCAGAGAAGGCGGTTTGGAGTTCATCTGTTGCTTGTCCTTTTGTGGGTTCTGACAGCAGCGTTAGCCAGCTACTCACACAGCTCATTATCTCTGTGTGCTTGTCCAATACTTCTGTGTCTAGAGAGTTTTAACAGGAAATCTCTTGAATTCTACTAGTCTGTGAACCCAGTACTTTCTGGACACCTACTGTGTGCCAGGCATTTTTTTTCAAACTCTGAGAGAATTCAATGATAAGGAAGTAGGGACTGGTATAGAAAAAAACTTGAGATGGATGGATGGAGGGAGGGAAGGAGAAAGGGAGGGAGGGAGAGAGAGAGCACAAAATTACTCAATTATCATTTGGCAAATACCTTAGTTTAGAAAGGCGCAGACCTGCTTGAAACCTACTTCCTTGAATTTCAGGTAGGAATCTAAATCTTAGGCTAGAACAAGGAAGTAGGCTTCAGACATAAAAATGACTTTGGCCTAGGACAGGGAAGTAGGCTCAGATATTTTGGTCATCCTGATAAGCCTTTAGAAACTGATCATGGGAGTGTTCAGGTAATTGGGTTTAATGCCTTGCTTGTTCTTTGACTATTTGTGTTTATTGTATTGCTTGTTCCTTGACTATTTACATCAATTGTATTGCTAGACCCTCAACCTAGAACTGACCTTAATACATGCATGTAACTAAAATGGTATAAAAGCAAAAAGGAGAAGGGGGAATGGTATAGGGGGTTCTAGGGAGGGGAAATGGAGAAAGGGAATGACATCTGAAATGTAAATAAATAAAATATCCAATAAAAAGAAAGGAGCAGACCTAAGCACTTTGCTCACTGTGCTCAGTGAGAGGAGATCAGGAGGTGCTCACACAGTAGGTCAGCGGTCTGGTGGTGACAGAGCTGAGGGACAGAGGCAGCTGGGAAGGAGCCAGGCCAAAGGAAGCTAGGTCTGGCCCACACTTAGAAGTGCTCCGAAGACCTGTTTAAAGAGCAAACATCACTTAATATGTCCTAGAAGATGTGAAAGGGGCAGGGTCCATACAGGTGACCCTTAGTTCATAGATGAGAAAACCAAAGCCTTGAGAAACAGCTTGATGGTACCACATAGGCTCAGGGTCACAGAGTCAGGGTTAGAACCAGTCTCTGTAGACACAGTGCCATTTCTAGTCCAGTTTAGACTTTGGGCTGAGAGCCATGGGACTGACTGGGTCTCCATGGTATTTATGTCAAAAACAGATCCCCCAGCCCAGATGACTGTTCCTTTCTTGAAATTCTAGGTGAAGAACTAGGTGCACTTCTTAGATGATCAAGACTCTTCAATGTCCATAAATTTTTTGAGGGAAAAGTAAAAAAGGAGGCCAAGGTACCCAGTCTCTTCTAACTCTCTAACCTAACCCTCTAAGTGCTAGGGTGTATGTAGCTCAGTGATAGAGCACAAAGCCCCAGGTCCTACCCTCCAGTAGGACCAGTTTCAGAGAGATATGAAATTAAACCCCCTTTCCCAAGAGGTGTCTGGGCTGGGATTCTCAGGAGATCAGAGGTAAAGTGCAACTAGATTTGTGTTTCATTCAAATCCACCAGTTCTATTGTTAATTAATTAGTATATACTAGTCTGGGAGAAGGTTTGTTTGTTTGTTTTTTCTGTTGTTTTTATTAGGCAATCAGGAGACTCGGGTAGATGGAGGGCTGGTGGTTAGAAACTTGAACTTCAGTCATTTCTCTTTTATGAGCTCTGGTATGGCAGGGAGACAGACTTCTGAAGATTGCAGGCATAGGTGCATGCAGATCTACCTTGGTTGTACTGACATTTCGGTTAGACAGTCCCTTGATGTGGCAGTCTTTACAGATAGGATATTCAGTAACATCTGTCTGTCCTGTTCTCAGTGGTAACAAACCCTCCACCCCCACACACACATACACCATTTGTGGTAACCAAAGTGGCCTGGGGAGGGCAGATGCTAAACCTTGGTTACTTTTCTTTCATTTTCATTGAAGTCAGACCCCCTGTGAGGATTCAGGTATCTTTGTGGCCATAGCTGTCTCTGGAACCTAGGGTTTTGACAGCGAGAGCAAGCATATCAGTTTCCATGGGTTGATGGGAGTGGGCTTTCAAATCCACCACTAACAGAGTTTGACGTCTAGTGGTACACAGACCTGGGAGACATGTAGTCTTGGTATGAAAATACCATTAAATCATCATTTGCTTTAGAGGTTTAAGGACAGTTCTGAACAACACTTAGTTGTTTTTTACTTAGTGATAAAAATTCACAAGTGTCACTTAGAGGCAAGGAAGCCATGTTTCCCTCCCCATCCTCTGCTGAAGCCTTAGCAAGTCTTTCTGCTGTGCTTGCAAGTCTCTCTGGCCCTTGTGAGCCATTAGGATCTTTTATGAGTTAGCAATATCGTTTAGAATGCTGTTTAAGCGTGTAAATACTCTGTTGAGAATATGTGAAGGGCTGGGGTGAGAAGAAAAAACTACCTGCCTTCCCATAGGAGTTAGAAATGGCTTATATTTATAAAATGTGCTCAAAGCTCTTACATTAACAGTATAACTATTAAATTCTGAGCTTGACAGTGGAGAAAAAGGAACAAGACATCAGGGAACTGTAAGAAAGCTTCACTGATCCAGATGTTTTTAACTTGGATCCAGGACACTGAAGCTTCCCTTTCTGCTGATTCTCAGACCAAGACATAATATGGTAGCATGAAAATTATGTTGAGATGAAGACAATTAAGAAGAGGCCCAAGAAAAGCTCTCTTTTCCCTCTGTTATGTGCCGATGGCAAATTTTTGTCCACATAATTTTTGAGGCTCCACTATGAACGCATGCCCTAAAGGACTGATCTCTCCTTATCAATTGATGTTTTTGCTTTTATAAAATGTCCTTATCTTTGGTAACATCCTTACTTCCCTTCCTCTTTCCCTTCTCATCCCTCCCTCTGCCTCTTCCCTTGGGGTAGAGTCTAGCTGTAACAGCTTACAGGATTCTAGGATCCAGTCCTCAAATCTCCATCTCCAGAGTATTGAAACCACAGGCGTGAACTGCCATCATAAATTACTTGTATCTTTCTTCAAGTTTGTTTTCACTGACTTTGTGGTGTGTGTGTATGTGATATGCTGTGTATGAATTTAAGCACCTCATGCATGCCAGTCAAGTGCTCTACCAATTGAGCTACATCCTTGGTCACCAAAATAACTTTTGATATCCTCATATGTTGAAATGAAAATATTGTCAAACTGGGGGTGGTAGCTTGCATCAATCTTGGGAGGCTGAAACAGGAGGATTGTCATGAGTTTGAAATGAGCCTGGAATGTAGAGTATGTTCCAGGTGATCTTGGGCTACAGTGTGAGACTCTGTCTTAAGAAACAGAAATAAACCAAAATGAAACCTTTTCTGATGGTGATGATGTTACCACGAGAACATGCCTGTTGGAAAGAATCTCATTCATCTCTCTCCTAAAAAGAACCACAGGAAGCACACGGTGTGGAGCCCCAGTTCCTTCTCCATGGATATGGAGAACCCAGAATACTATAAGCGCACCCTATCTCTAGCTCTGCACAAACTGTAGCCTAGGAACTGACAGGAGGGAAGCAAGGCTTATAGGAGGATGTTCTTCAGGGAAAAGTGGTCCAAAATCCAACATGAATCAAGAGGAATGGCAAACCATCCCAGTGAATATACTTTGAATTTTTTCAAGACAAGGTTTCAGGACTGGAGAGATGGCTTAGAGGTTAAGAGCACTGGCAGTTCTCCCAGAGGTCCTGAGTTCAATTCCCAGCAACCACATGGTGGCTCATAACTATCTATAATGAGATCTGGTGCCCTCTTCTGGGATACAGGCATACATGCAGGCAGAACACTATACATTATAAATTAATCAAAACGGAAAAAAAAAAAAAAAAAAAAAAGCAAAACCAGTTTCTCTGTGTAGCCCTGGCTGTCCTGGAACTTGTTCTGTAGACCAGGCTGGCTTCAAACTCAGTGAGATGCCCCTGCCTCTTCCTCCCTGATGCTGGGCCTAAAGGTATTCACCATTACCGCTCAGTCATATTTTGCATTTTGATATCTCTCTCTCTCTCTCTCTCTCTCTCTCTCTCTCTCTCTCGTGCGTGCTCTCTCTCCTCTCCCCCTCTCCTTTTCCATCTATCTATCTATCTATCTATCTATCTATCTATCTATCTATCTTATATGGCTTCATTTTTATTTGTTAAAATTTCACCACTTAAAATTGCATTGCCACCTATAAATTCTTTTGTGCTATGCTTTTCTAGATAAATGATATATTTGAGGTGGTCATAAAACTTCCATAGATGCTCTGCTTTGAAGTCAGACAGGCTGTTTCAACAAGCCCTGTGGTAGTTTAACATGGATGGTATTTTGCTGGTTTCCTGGGTTTTCTACATCTTCATCAGGGAAAGTGAAAACCACTGTACCCAGCCAGTCCTGTTCTTGTGAGTGTTAAGTGAGATGATATGTGTTACTATTACTTAGCACAGGATCTCACCTGTGAGGGGGCTAATTTCCTTCTTCCCTTTTGGCAACTGAAATGAAAAAGTCCATTAACTAAAGCAAACAGAACCCCAATGTGGCAGAGAGCTCCATTCTCCAAACCCTTAGCTGACTTTCTTTCGTTCTCATTTACATTTCTTTGAATTAATGATGGGACATTTTTCAGACAGTCTTGACAGCAATGCAAAATTTTTTCTGGAATGATTTCATTAAGAATTTGGAAGAGTTCATTTAATCTTTTTCTCTAGTAATGTGCATTCTCTTAACTGATTTAAAAAAAAATCAAGACAAATGCCAAGTAATCTGGGCTATGCTCAGATATCTCTGTATTAAAGATCATTACTAAAACTGGCGAATAAAGGGGCCTGGGGGAGACAGCTGAGCTGGTAAAGTGATGACCTTGCAAGCAACTAGGATCTGAGGTCAATCTTCAGAATCTACATCAACAAACAAACAATAACACAAACACCAAAACTGAAGTAGGACAGAGTACGCTGGGAAGGCAGAGACAGACGGATTGTTGTGGCTATTTTGCTAGTCAGCCTACTTGACCAGTTCCATACCACTGAGAGATGCTTTCAAAAGGAGGAGGAGGAGGAGGAGGAGGAAGAGGAGGAGGAGAAGTACAATGACTACGAAGATGACAACAACAAACTACAACAACAACTCCTCCTAACTTGTGGGACTGCATAAGGGTATCCTGGTTCTTGGCTGGGCATGGGCCTAGAACCCCAAGACTCCAAGGGAGAAAACGGCAGGAGTTTGGCCACGCCCCCAGAACTCAGGGTCCAGAAAAGCAGTCCAGTCTCCATAGACCTACATTGTTCAGTCACGTAGGCCATTACAGCCCCTCCCAAAGTGCACAGGTAGAGGGTGTAACTACAGGCCTCAGGCCCTAGAGATTTACATACTAATGAAGGTCAGAGGGCGGAGCCAATTAACCATCCCTCCCCAGAACCTCCCCCTTTCTCCCTCCCTACTTAACTCAGGTCTGCCCTGAGTTTGGTGGGGTACATCCAGATCCATCCACCATCCGCCATGACAATAAACCCTTTTGGTACCAAAGACTTCCTCATATCATTGGGGCCTGCCGGGCCTGCCAGGCCTGCCACCGCCATAGCCTCCAGCCACTGGAATCTGGGACCTTCCTCCTGTAGGAGACACAGGTTGCCTGGAGGCCTCCAGGCAGCCTCCACCTGGCAGGTCCCGGGCTGCTGCTGCCTGGGCCCAGGGGCCGCTGCTGCGGCCCCCCCAGTTTTTCCCACACTAACTGGCACTGTTTTGGGGGGCTACCCAGGCAGGAGGTGGACAAAAGCCTGTTCTCGCCTACATGGTCACTTCTTTGGAAAGATGTGCTCCATCTCGCCTTCCTTTCCATCTCATCTCAGCCTTGAGTTGAATAGAACCACCTTTTCTCTTGTTTAATAAAATGCGTCTGGCACCTGAGGAAAGACAATGATGCTTCCTCTGGCCCCCACACCCATGTAGATACACGTGCACCTCACCCACATGCACCCCTGCCAAGCGGGGAGACGTTAAAGGTGCCATTTTAAGATTTGATCTGTTCATTTATTCTGGATGCTGGAAATTGAGCTCAGGCCCTTCTATGTGCTAGCCAAGGGCTCTATGATTGAACTACATCCACAGCTCCACAGACGTGTTTCCCAGGAAGCAAGGGATTGATGACAGGTGTGTGGTCCAGAGTAGCAGTGTTGGGGCTTGAGAGGAGGCTGGGACACCAGGAGCTTTTTGCTGTAGTGGGCACATCTCAAGTTCCAGCTCCTTTTCACCTTTCTGTCTCCCCCTCCTCCCTGTACACGGCTTCTTCTTTCTATCCACTTTTCTCCCAGTGGATATTTTTCGTTCATGTAAGGGAAGCCTCTTGTATTGACTCTGTGTTGACTTTATCCACCCTCTGTTCTCACCCCTGTACTTTCTTTAATTCTTGAAGCATTGAAAGCCCAAGCTAGGACAACTTTGGTTTATCTTAATGATCCATCCATCTCTTAAGGAACTGACAATAAACCAGGCTAATCCATCAGATGGAAGATGGTGATCAAAAAACTTGTCAGTCTTGGTGTGGTGATGGCACATGCTTGTAATCTCAGCACTTTGGAGACCAGGATAGGAAGATTACAAGTTTTGGGTCATCCTGGGCTACATAGTGGAACACGGTTCCTAAGATAAACAGGTTAGTGAGAAAAACACAGCTACTATAATAACACCAAAAGATTGTCTCTGTATTTGTCAAGAATGAGAAGGAACAGACTTTTGCTCAGTAAACTGTCTGTCTCTCCAGCAGCAACACCATATGGCTGCCGGGTAATTAATTCCCTTATTTCATAACTGTGATAAATAAAATGAAGTGTCATTCATACCGAGCATATTGATCATTTTATTACTGGTGAGAGATGGTAAGGAGAGCAGACTCATTATGGAAACAGGAATTTTTTTTTCTGAAATATTCTGAAACTTACTCTCTAAAAAAATTAAATTAGTAGCTAGAGTGATGGCTCAGTGGTTAAGAGCATTGGCTGCTCTCCCCAGGGACTAGAATTTGGTCGCCAGCATCCATATCAGACAGCTCATAACCGCTTGTGACTCCAGCTCCAGCGGATTGGGTTCCCTTTTCTGGTTACCATGGAGACTGCACACACACACATCATGAGCATATAATAGGCAGGAACAACACATACACACAAATAAAACTTAAAATAAACAAATTCTAGAGTTCTAATAATGGTGCAGTCAGAAGGAAAGCGTTCTCCCCATCCATAGGAATTCTAAATTGAGATCACAAACCTATTTCTGCAGTGAATGAAGGAACGTTAGAAATTCCTGCAAAGATCAAGACTGGCACTTGAGTGTTTGTTTTTAACTGTGTCCTCGACAGACACAGTGCTTTCCTCAGTTAAGTTTTTCTACTATGTCAAACTTAGGTGCTTTCATTCAGAGTAAAAAGTTCTAGACAACAGGATAATGAAAAATAAAAAACTTCTGGTTTTAGAATTTAGTTAGGTACCTTTGTATTCAGAGTATGGTGTGAACCTGAGCAGAGAAACTGTATGATGTCAATAAACTTGAACTTGACTTGATATGGCTAAGATGACAGAGAACTGAAATATGCCACAGTCACCCAAAACAATAATAATAAAAAGAATACTTTTGTTTGCCGAAGACGGAAGAGTGAGGCCATATTGGAAAGGTAACATGCAGAAGACAAAGTAGACTCTTAAAATAACATGACCCCACTTTATAGAAGTATTGCTTAAAGTTATTTTTGGTGGTAGTAAAACGGCTTAGTGAGTAAAGGTACCCACTGCTAAGATTGATGGCTGAGATCGGTTCCTCAGATCCACAGGAGGACAGAACCAACCCCCACAAGCTGTTCTCTAACATCCACATGTAGGCAATGCACAAGTGCACACCCAACCAGTGCACACATGCATGCGCGTGCGCACATGCTAAAAACATCCACTAAAGTTACTCTGAAGTACTGGGATGGAATCTTGGACTCAACCATGCTAAGCAAGAACTCTGTCAGCGAGCTGCAGCCCTATCCATTGGTATCCTCTTTGATACTGTCTCACTAGGTCACTTAGGCTGGCCCCAAGCTCACACTGGAGCCCACGCAGGCTTTGAATCTGCAATCCTCCTGCCTCAGGCTTCTGAGTAGCTGGGGTTGCTGTCCAGTTTTATAGAAGTTGTTTTAGTTAAAAAGAATCACCAAGGCACAGAATTGTTAGTTTTGAACCAATTAGGCTCAGCTCCTCCCCATTTCCTCTCACTGGAAATGAACGATGTTCAGGGGGAGACAGAGGCATTAGGCTTCCGTGGTGAAAGAGTTTCTAACTGGGTGATGGGTTGGGGTGCGGTTTAGTGTGAGCTGAAGAGCAGACAGAAGGGGCGGGGCTGCAGGCTGCTTTCCATGCAGCCATTAGGGTTCCGGCTTTTCTCCATTTTATATAATGGAATTCTATGCAAAATTGTGTTTGGAACATAGCTTTTATTACTATATTAAATTGAATGAAGCCCAAGCCAAACCCAAACAAACAACTCCTCCAGCCACAATTTTGAAAATGCCACGAGTGAAAGAAGATTAGATCAATGCAGGAGAAATGTGATATTTGGGGGGTGGTTGTGTATGTGGTTTTGTATGTATGTCCGCATATGTATTGCTGTGTGTGCATGTGCATGTATGTCTCCCTCTCTCTGTGTTTATGCATGTAGGTCTCTCTCTCTGTCTCTGTCTCTCTCTTCCTTATTTGATTCTCAAAATGGGTATCCATCATCAAGTGGGAAAGGAGGCAGTTCATTTGAGCTATGTCTGTGTGGTATATGTTTATGGCAAGCTTGCTCTGTAAATCACGGGCTGGGGTAGAATCCAACAAAACTGCATGTTCATTATAATCACAATATATACCCACATAGATATTCTCTAGGAATTTTACATGTGTTTGAGCTTGAAATAAACTTTTCTATAATCATCAAACATTTGGTCCAAAAATTGAATTCATTTTTTTTTTCAAAAGAGCAAACTGAGGGCCAGGTGTGTTAAATCACTTAGGATTGCACAGACTACGTTAGATCTCGGGTCCTGGACACAGGCATGCTCTGTGTGACTTTGTCTTTTGTAACAGCAGTGACTCTGACCATGGCTTATCTTGAGCATGAGGGTGGAACTGAGCGATGCTCAGAAGGTGAGTGATTGTTTTAGCCCTGGAGACTATAATTGAAGATAATATTATTGAAATAAGATAAAGATGAGAGATTATTAGATATTTACTCAGAAAGACAAGTGTGGGGAGTCAGATGGCATTGTGGTTATAGTTTATCTCTAGCAACCCAGGAAGTCTGCAGGAGGTATAGTTTGTTTTGTGAGGACCTGATACTACATAAGACAACAGTGATACCAGTAAGAGTTTGCTTTCCATAGTGAAACACCATGCAAAATTACCTTTCATTTTAAAATTCAAAAGGGGAATTTGTGTGTAAATTCAAAGGGGAATTTGTGTGCTTGTGAGCATACATGTGTATATGGGTATATGTGTTTTTGTATTATAGGGGACGTATGTTGATGTCTGTTTTCTTTAATCACTCTCTCCTTTATCTTTCAAGACCAAATCTCTCAGAAAACCTGGCTCTCATCAATTCAGCTAGACTGGTTGGCTGCCAAGTTATAGGTCTTCTGTCTCTGTATCCACGTGGCTGGAATTACAGGTGTTTGCCACTGTGTTCAGTGTTTTCTCTGAGGGCTTTGGGGGCTCTGATCTAAGGTAGTTATGCTTCTGCAGTAAATGCTTTATCAACTGAGCCATCTCTGTGGCCCCAGCAGTGCATACTTCTTTTCTGTTTTATTTTTCTCTTCTTTTCTTAAAAATAATGCTTTTTAAAAAAGGCTTATTTATTTTATGTATGTGAGTACTCAGTACACTGTCACTTTCTTCAGACATACCAGAAAAGGGCGTTGGATTCTGTTACAGATGGTTGTGAGCCACCATATGGTTGCTTGGAATTGAACTTATGACCTCTAGAAGAGCAGTCAGTGCTCTTAACTGCTAAGCCACCTCTCTAGCCCCTGTTTTATTTTTCTGTGTATCCATGTTTTACCTGCATGAATGGCTGCATGCCGTATAGATGCAGTGCCCACAGAGACCAGAAGAGGACGTCAGATAGTTTCAGATGGTTGTGAACAGCCATGTGGGTACTGGGAATCAAACCTGGGTCTATTGGAAGAACAGTCAGTGCTCTTACCTGAGGAACTATCCTTCCAGCCCTTGCATATGCTTTGAATGTTAAAAAAATTCAACAAGAGGAAAAATAAAGGACACAATATCAAGTAGCAGCTGTGGTATGACTCCAAATACACTTGACTCAGATTTCCACAAGCTATCCATCCTTGTTGCTTACGTCCCGAGAAGCATGGGATCTCTAGCGTTACACTGTTGCAAATCCCAGCAGCTAGTGTTTTTCAAACGCCCACTTCCACGTGTACACCATGATTCCATAGATGTTTTTCCAAAGCTAGAGATGCCCGTGGTACCAAGGAAATTTCCATCACTTTTCACTGAACTCACCTCATCCAAAGAATAATTTTTATTATATTTTAAATTTTTTTAAATAAACTTTATATTAAAAAAACTTGCGAATGAATAAAAACATTGCATGCCCAAATTAACCAGACCCAAAGCCTATACAAGTCAATGAATAAGTGTTGTTAGAATAAGCATTCGAAATGGAAATTCACATTACATTTTAGACTTTCAGTATAGATTATATTTTATGCACTTATCCATCACCTCTCCCCAAAAGTCTGTGACTGAATTGGAATTCTAAAGGCATTTAGCTTTATATCCTCTGTCATAGCTCAGGTCCTTTATTTGAATTCAGCCCTCCCTCGTCCCCTTATACTCTGCTATTCTAGCTTGATTTTCCTGTTATGTTGTACCCTCATGTGCATTGTTTACATCTTTATGTGGATTATCAACTAGTTTCTGCATCTGAGAGAAAAATTCCCTCGTGTATAGTTTTTGTTCTGGGATGGCATGATGTCACTTAAAGATGACCATTAATCTTCTTAAAGGCCTCACTCTCCATTCAAGCCTACGATTTTTCAAATTAGTCTTCACAAGTATTCCTGTAATTAAGCCACTCTCCTTTGCTCTCCACACTAGAGCTTCTCATCTGGGGCTCTTCAGAAAATGCAGATTCTGGTTCAGTGGGTCTAAGATGGCTGCTTCCAACAAGTGCCCAGTGATGCTGATTGTTGCTGGCCTTTTGACCACTCTGAGTAGCCAGATCAAAAGTACTTAGAACTGATTGCCACGGGGCATTACACTTCTGTTTTCCATACATGTAAGTTTCCATGAACTTGTTTTAATGGAAGCTTCAATTTGGTGATGGATTCTATAATGGTAGATAAAACCAAAGGCCTTACCAAGACATCTATCCCCATTCTCTTCATGTTTCACTATTTGCTTGCAGGTATAAAGACTAGAACTCTGTTAGGTGAAAGAAGAAATAGCAAAGGGTCCTTTAGCTCTTGGTTTCTGAAGAAAAAGAAGAGAAAGAACCAATAGCGAAGGACCGTCTCATTTTTTTTTTTTAGAGATCTGACATCCACTCCAAATTATAATAGCTCCCCATTCTATGGTCAGTAACTTCTGAGTTAGCGTTGAGATTTTCAGAATTAGTCACACTTTATAGTCTCCCATTTGCCTATTAAAGAGGACACACTAACAAGGACATATACGCACTCATGCAGACATACATGCACACATACACACTCATCACACATACATACTTACATGCACATAAGAGGCAATTCTTAATGAAATATCTTCTTTGTGGGCCTGGAGAGATGGCTCAGCCTGGAGAGATGGCTCAGCCTGGAGAGATGGCTCAGACGGTAAAGTGTTTCCTAGGAAGGAAAGTGTGCCCTGGGGAAGTGGAAACAGTGGACTCCTTCCCACTTGCTGATCAGCTAGTGTAGTCAGACAGTGGGAGCCAGGATCAGCGAGAAATCCTGTTCCGAAGAAGAAAACTCACATCACTTGTTGGTTTCCACATACATACCTAAAAATGTGCATGTGCATTTGTACACACACACACACACACACACACACACACACACACACACACACTGTGGTTATATAACATAGTGCCATGTTCAATGAAAACACTTTTTTAATTTTTGAATTTATGTCCTTTTTATCATCCCTCTGTTCTTATGTATCCTCTTGCTCTTTATAAAATTCGTGGCCTTTTTTTAACTGTTGTTTTATACACACACACATGCACATATGCACACATGCACACACACAAGCATACACACACACACACACATGATATATATGTGACAACAATGGAAACATTTTAAAGCCTGCTTTTCTTTTTGCCTGAGTTTTATTTTTCCACTCAGGGTCAAGAAACAATCATCTCTGCACGATCTTTTCACACTTTGCAGGTCAGGTGAATGGCTCACCGAGTCCATGGGATCCTTGAGTCAAGTTCCTTGCTGGAAAGGAAGAAACAACAACCCTGGCAAGCAGCAGGTATGCTGCTTGGTCCATAGTGTTTGCAGACGTTCAGCTGACATCATTCCTGCACGTGATGCAGAGCAATCTGGGCAGAACTGAGCTGCTAATGGGAACTTCACTATACTCTCTGGGCAGCTTGGAAGTGAAAATGAGATTTTCCCTAGTGACGATTCATTGCTTACCTCTGACTCGCCCATCCTTTGTCCCTGGGATTGTCTTTCAAACCTCTAAAGTTTAGTTTGAAGACAGAGCTATCTGTCAGGGCTCTGCCATAAACATTACATTACTTTCTGTTTTGTGAAATAAGGGAGTTGACCAAATAACTCCCTACTCAGGATGTCTTTACCTCCAAGGTTTGATTTTCAATTTTCTTCTCTCTACAACCATAGGTGAATGGCTCCGTGCTTTTCTCGAACCATCCCTGCCAATAGGATCCTTTTTCCAAATGGAGGATACAGGTCAGATTTACTAAGATAAATCAAGATTACAAATGCCATTTTCGAACCATATCATTTATATGTTTATTGGCTGACATTTTGATGAGAAGGTGTTATCTTCCACTTTAAATATCTGTTTCTTTCAATTTCCTCTCCATATCTCTGTTTCTGAATATCACCATGGAATCAGATTTTTAAAAATCAGTCTATTATCCATTCTAAGCAATTGAAAACCCTTTAACAATTCCAAATGTGTCTTATATGGTCTTTGACATGATTTTTCCTCTTAAAATAACTCTTATAAGCCACAATAAATGGACTCAGTAGGTTGTACACACATATACATACATACATACATACATACATACATACACATGTAGTATGTGTGTATGTATGTGTGTGTGTGTTGCATTGCAATTTCCATTGGCCTTAAAATCCCTTCATTAACACCAAGGCCAAGAGATATTAGGCATCTTCAGCTCCTTGTCAGTAGGCCCTATTTTGACCAATGTTTCAGCCAACCATTCAGACAAACTTTTGGCTCCTTCTTTAACTGTGTGAGCTTCCATACTAAACCTAGAGTCTCCACTCAGAGGATCCACATCAATAAATTCAGCCTGACTCAGTTTTATGCTCTTTATGCCGTTGTCCCACAATCTTAAAAACCATTTCCATACATATTCCCCCAAACTTTTGCTTAAATGAATTAGCAAACAATTAAGATCTTTAGTGTAGCACATCTCCTCACAAACTACACTGTCTACCTCTCCTCTAGGGGCCTGTTTTGCCTCAACTCTGGTTATAGGTCTGGAGGCAACTCTTGGTTGAGGGACATCAGTATTGTCTTACATGGAACTTCCTTCAGAGAAGGTCACTGATGGTTTAGCAGACAACGAAGGGTTAATTTCCTCAGTCAAGGATGAAAAGGGAATATCTCAGAGGTTGGGAGTGTGAGTAGAGGTTGGAGAGACTACTTCCTCAGGTGAATTAAACTTTGAAAATCTGAGGATTCAAAGTTTCAGTAGGGTTCTCCCTGCACATACCTATCCCAAGTTAGAGGATTCCATTTTTTTTTTTTTTTAATCCAAATCATTACTTTAACTGCTGACGCCCTCTGAGACTGGGATTTGAATTTTTGCTGTAATTCAGCCAACCTTAAAATGAGGGTTTCAGTTTGATTTTTCGCAACTTGAACTCTGTGACTGCTAGAGAGAAGAATTTCTTCCCGGCACACTTTAGACGGTTTATGTGCATTGGAGCTGGTCAGTTTTATCACTATGTTCATTGCTGTTCTTCACTGTATTCTGGGATGCTACAAGCTGGTTAATTTTATGACAGAGATCATTCCTACTCTTTTGTCAATTTATCTAGAGATTCTAAGAGCAACTGACTAGCATCATCTCGTTGTGGGATATTCACTAGTGAAGACTGCTCAGACATGGATTTAAGTCAATAGAAAATCCTTATTAGCTGGCTGGTGACTGCACGTGTGCATGCACGTGTGCACACACACACACACACAGACCCTCATCCTGGGTTGACATACTTCAGTTAACAAGAACATTAGACAGAAGCAGACCTACAGAAGCTAAAAAAAAGAAAGGTTAGCACATTTTGAGACTTTCCCAGAATTATATGGACTTTGATGGATTAGCCCTTTGTTTTAGTTTTGACTGGTGCTGGTTTAGTTTTGCTGTCTATGTGCTGAGTTTACAGCCTGAATGATATCTTTCTTCTTTCTGGTACAACCAGACTTTTAAAGTGATCGTTAGCAAGTAGAGCTCAAGATGGAATATGGCTTGCTAGTTTGTAGTCACACTAGCTAATACATTTCATCATGGAGTCAGTTGTACTATGATCTGAGGGCCTACTGAGATCTGGGGCTTTGCTATATTCCCCATTTATTTTAGTGAATGAGTCAAACCATGGACTCATCTTGTTTTAGTTTAAGATGCAGGGCCCTGCTGTTCCAAATGAGAATTAAAGGGCCAGCCAGTGGGGACAGCAGAGTAGTTAGCCAGGCAGACCAAGAGAACAGAGTCTGGTACCAATTATTTCTCCAACCATGGGCAAGATTTTTTTCTAATTACTCTGATCAATTAGCATATAAACAACAGTTTTCTCCCAAAACCATACATAGTTTTCTTTATTCCATGAGAAGTCTAAGCATCTCCAATTTTGTAGAACCATTTCTGCAAAGGAATCTAACTTATTTTTAATTCAGAAATGGAAAGTTTTAGTATCTCTAGGTCCTTATCAGTCTATTTTCTTAGTTTGGAAAGCATCAGAAGAGGCATATTTACACAAACCATTAGTACATGCCCACCAAGTAGTCTCAGAAGTCTGGTAATATTGTTATTCATATGAATTAACCCATAAGGCAGAATAGCAGGCATCAGAATAAGGGGAAGTGCCTAGGTTAAAGGTTTTGGAGGGAGTGGCATGAAGGGCAGGGAGGGATGTCTTTCAAACGTAGTCTCCTCACTGGCTGCAGCACACAGGAGAAATGGCCATACCTTGCCTAGGCAGCACAGTAGAGCTGGTCCTGGTGACATGGGAGCATGTGAGGTGGTTCCAAGGGCACAAGAGCTAGAGAGCCAGCCCAGCTCCTTGGCTGTAGCATTGGGTAGCTAGCTGGTGCAGTACTGGAGAGCTGTCCATGGTGGTGTGGGTGTGGAAGAATTGGTGGGCTGACTGCTCACCTACTACCCAGGCTTAGATCAACGGCTTTGAATTGGACTGCTCCAACATCTACCCTATCTATGAACTGCTAGAGTATGTGAAAAGGCTGGGCCTGCAGATGCAAAGCTGCAGGATCTCCACGACACCTGGTAACAACGGAATAGTCAGGGAGTCCTAGTGAAGATTCAGTATTGATGATTTAGCAGAAGCCAGAGGCCTCGAACTAGACCAAAAACTCACTGCAATGAACAATTGCAAGTAAAGACGTAGGTATATTGTGGGGATACACAGTGACACACTACAGCTTCCATGATGAAATTTATATTATTTTTTGCTTATTTATTTATATTTTATTTTTTGGGGGGGTGTGTTGGGCAGAGGGTAGATATGAAGGATTGAAATGAGGAGAATTGGGGTACATAATGAATAATTCACAAAAATCAATAAAAAAATCTCTAATATCAGAAAGGGTAAATCCATCCTTATCTGGGGTGTAGCAGGCTAAAGCAAAGCAAAAGAAGGAGGCCTATCTATCCTTTAGTAGACTCTAATGAGAGTTTTGTTAAAACTCATTAAGAAAATCCTCCCATTTCTTTTAATGTCCTATTTTTTTTTTTTTAACTTGTCCAGACCTCTGAGGTCTATAGGTACAATGAATGTCTAATCTATGTCTGAAGCTTTAGCTAGTAATTGAGAGGTTTTTGTCTATGAAGGCCAGGCCATTGTCTGACCCCACTGCTAGGAGGAGACCAAAGCAGAGGACCAGTTCCTGTAGGAGCTTCTTAGTTACTCTTTGAACAGTTCGAGTCTGGGAGGGGAATGCTTCTACCCATTCTGAAAATGTATCTTTAAAAACTAGCAAGTACTTTTATCCTCCTGCAGTAGGCTAGGTACTGGTGAATTTAGTTTTCTCAGAGTTTGTAGGAATGTTGGTCTCTCATTTGGACCCCTACCTGGGTAAGAGTTCTGTGTTTTAGATTCACTTCAGCACAAACCTGCCATCTGGCTGAGACATCTGAGTTAAGCTGTCTAGTCTAGGTATAACAAACCTTGGTCTGAGCAACTCCGAAAGTTTTGTGGACCTGAGATGAGTAGCCTGGTGAAGGTTAGTTACCCACCAGTCCTGCCAATTGTTTCTAGAAGAATGATCTTTCCCTCTGGCATCCTCCATCAACCGGTGTGGTTGAGCTGTCCATTTCTTCTTTCTGGCATCTTGGAAATTCAGTGTTCGTCGGAGATTTCTGTTTTTTGTAAAGAGTTGTTTTATTTTTAATTGTGTGTGTCTGTATGGGGTTATGGGCATGTGAGTGCAGGTGCCTGTAAATGTCAGAAGACGGCATCGGATCCCCTGGAGCCAGAGTTACAGGTGGTTGTAAGTCATCTGATGTAGGTGCTGGAAGCTGAAGTCGGGTCCCCTGCAGAAGCAGTATGTCCTTTTAACTGCATAGTCATCTCTCCAGCTTGCACAGAATTCACATATTCATATTTCAGCTTGTCTTCTTGTTTGGATCTTCCTGGGAGGAGTCTGACTAGCCTAGACTCTAGCCTGCTCTAGAGACAGTAGCCTCTGCTGTATGACAGCACATTCTGAGGTTTCAGCTTAGGGATGTCTACATGGAGAGCCTCAGACTGCACATCTAATAGCCATCTAGATGTGACTATGATCTAAAAAGAGGTCAAGTTCAGCATTTCCGAAACCGAGTTTCTTATCTTCTCTTGGACTATTAATTTCATTTTGTTTCTCTTCACAATAACCATGCATATCATTTTAGTGGGTTTTGAAGGCATTATCTTCAAAGAGTTTCTAGGGAATTGAAGCAGAGTCACAGGGTGGCTCCTGAGGGGCACCTGACAAGATTATAATTGATGAGGTAAAGCTCTGGATTACAGAGATGTAGAAAGGTAGACTCACTGTAAGCAGAGTCAACAGTCTCATCAAAGTAATTTCTTCCTTGACTCCTTCTAAATAACATCACAGTATCCTCTCCGTTGCCCATATATTGGGAGAAACCCTGCATTTGACTCTTTTATTTTCAGCTCTGAGCTAAACAATTGTCAAGATTGACAGACTAAGACATTAACGGTCCTGTCAACATTATCTGTATCCCATTTCCAGTGTGAATTTCGTCCCCTGACCTTCCCTGTGTGAGCAAAATAGTGGGGTTGAAATGCAAACCATGGATTTCAGGATGAACAAAAATAGCCTCACTACCTGATTCTGGGATCTCTTTTGGGAACTGTCTTTATTTAGCAAAATACTTTGAGGTTTCAGAACAGAATGTCAAAATCACAGGCATGAATTTCAGGAGAGAGTTACTCTATTGCTTTGGCACAAAAAATAGAAATTACATTGGGTACTTGTTCCATTTACTTTGAAGGTGACTGAGTGAGGCAGGACCTCTTGAGATGTATTTAACAGATGTTAGTAAGATCACTTATTTCTGAGCTATGGTAAGGAAAACGGAAATAACCACAACCACAACAAAAGGAGCTTAGAGAGGAATCAAAATATGTGTTGCACACACACTAAATAAAAAAATGCAAAACTTAAACATATCAAAAATCAAAAATGATTCCTCATCTAAGTGTGTGTGTGTGTGTGTCTGTCTGTCTGTCTGTCTTTACTAGAGCAGGTTTGAAGGCATTCAGGGCTCACCTCAGTCTTTTCATTATATCATTGCCCTCCAGATAATTTGCTCAAGTTTATTTCTGTGCATGTCAATTAGAAGCAAACTTTCTGAACGTCCTAGAGACCTCAGGGTTGTATTAAGCTTTATGTATTATGGTTCAACAGAGCATATTTGAAAGCAGTCTTGTTATTCTGGTGTTTACAAATCTCTGCTCCACTAGTCAGTAGGTCAAAGGCAGATGCTGGAAAAGAATATTAAACTCTCCATCAGAGGTCATTGCTTAAGAGAAACCTAACCATTAAGAAAAAAAAAAATTTTGTTAAGAAAGTACTCTGTATTTAAGAGAATAGTCAAGATGGGAAAAAAAATTCTCCCCTCTACACAAACATAAAATTATCTTAATTCTGTCTAGGATCTGTGGGGGAAAGAAATGAAAGTCTTGTTTGAGAATTTACAACTGGAATCCCAAGGACAGTGGTAATATGGCTTCATATTAAAACTTTCAAGTGGGCCAGAAGCACTCTGAGAGAAAACGTAAAATTGAGGCCTTACATAAGAACACCAGCTCTCTTAATTGCTTCAGAATACAACCTATGGCAGCTGGGCTTGATGGCTATATTGGCTTCCATTGTTGTGGTCCAGTCTCTGACAGAAGCTGGTTAAAGGAGGAAGAGGTTAATCAGCTCATGGTTTGAGAGTTACATGCAATTATGGCAGAAGACATACGAATATCCATATTAAAGTCCTTTTTCTTATCTAGATAATTCATACCTTATCTAATTTTAAGCTCAAATTTTAACCAGCCTTGATTTTTATTTTTATATTTTATTTTATTATTTTTTTTTGTGGGCAGAGAGTGTTGTGGGCCTATCCCTTTGTGGCTGAGCCATCTCTCCGGCCCTATCTAGCTAGACTTGGATTAATCACAGTTAGAATTGAGCTTCAGCTCAGCAAATCTTTGGGGTCTGAATTAAATAAGTGTGTCTCTAGTTGATTCCTAGTTTATTTATTGTTTGCTTGTTTAGTTTGTTTGTCTGAGACAGAGTCTTGCTGTATAGCTCAGTCAGGCTGATGCTTTAAACTTTAATCCACTTGCCTCAGCCTCCCAAATGCCAGGGAGCTGCTGAAATGATCACCTTAATCATGGCAACATAATATATAATAATACCAACTAATTATTTGATATTTCTATCTATTTTTAACTCCCTTCAACCTTGGAAGGTAGTTTTGGCACTGAAGACATGGGTCTTATGGGAAAGGTGGAAATTAAATAGGCAATTCCAAAAAAATATTGAAGAGAAGGAAGAGGAAAATAGTCACAAGTGGAGAAAATTTTTACTCAGATTGGGAGGAAAGTTGCCTACAGTATACAGAATAAAGGGCTGCAGAAAGACACGACGTTAAGGCTCTTAATTGATTCTCTCTTCCTCCCTCCCACCCTCTCTCTCTCTCTCCTGTCATCTAAAGCTTCTCCTAATTACCACCATTCTATCAAAACCTGAGAGGACTTTGAGTTGGCATCTCATCATGGAATACATTAGTTTTTCAAAACTGGAGGAATGTGGTTGTTTACCTGAAAACCAGGCTTTCCAACCCGATGCATGAATCCTTTGAGCTGTTATGAAAAGAAGCATTAGATTTTCATGGTCTGATAATAATGGGGTGTCTTAGTCAGGGTTTCTATTCCTGCACAAACATCATGACCAAGAAGCAAGTTGGGGAAGAAAAGGTTTATTCAGCTTACACTTCCACATTGCTGTTTGTCACCAAAGGAAGTCAGCACTGGAACTCAGGCAGGTCAGGAAGCAGACGCTGATGCAGAGGTCATGGAGGGATTTTACTTACAGGCTTGCTTCCACTGGCTTGCTCAGCTTGCTTTCTTATAGAATCCAGGACTTCCAGCCCAGGGATGGCACCACCCACCATGGGCCCGCCCACCCTTGATCACTAATTGAGAAAATGCCTTACAACTGGATCTCATGGAGACATTTCCTCAAGGGAGGCTCCTTTCTCTGTGATAACTCCACCTTGTGTCAACTTGACACACAAAACCAGCCAGCACAAGGGGTAATGCAATCATGACAGCTTTGAAGTTAACATCTACTGGGAACATGGTCATGGAGAAGATCTTGGACAGAATTCAAACCTTTTTTTCAGAAGCAGATAAAGTACTATAATGTCTTTTGTACTGAAACTTAATTAGACCCCAGCTGTGATTAAGAGTTTAGCTATTTGCTTAAGCCCATATAGTTAGTAAAAGGTCATATCTTTGAAAGGTGAGGTTTTTCTTTTTTTGTCCTCGAATTTTAAGAAACTATCTGAGAAACAATTAAAAAAATAAACTTTAAAGGGTACTCTTTGTAGAGGGGAACAGAGATAAATACAGAGGAAAGGAGCATATAAGAAAAACAATAATAATATCTGATAAATCCATAAGGAATTATATATACTATTAATTATTTACCTAAAGATCTATAATACATTTAATTCCATATATAAATATACATATATAATCTTAATGAACTCTTCTCATCTGGGCTGATTGTGCCTCCTCCCAAGAGCCAAAGATCACTTAACAAGACTCCAATACTAGACATGAGAAAGACCTCTTTTGAGTTGCTATCCAGGGATTCCCAAGCTGCTTCAAATATATACAGCTTATTGCTATTGCCCTTGGTTACCTCCTAGAGGTTGAACATAAGTCCTGACATCTTAAGACACCATGAACTTCAAAAACAGGGCCCAGAGACCCATGAGCTGAAACTGACCTGAATGTCTCCTCCCTGAGGACTAGATTTCATGGTACCAGAAGGCACTATGCAAGCTTCCAAAGGAGTGAAGCAGCCAACAGTTCTAACTATGATGGTTATGTAAACACCAATGACTAGCATATCATGATAACCCTGAGAGTGGCATTAGTGCCATGGGTACTTTGGTGATAACCAACATCTCCCTAACGGGACATAAGATCTGCTCAACAAGAGGGAAACCATCCCTGGCACTGGCAACCTAAATAACTACTGAGTTCTAGTGAAGTCCTGGTTATTGGAGGAGAATCTACAACCACTAATTATTAAACTAGCCTAATCTTTAACCACCATCTAAAAATATTTTTCCTTAATGTCCACAATGAAATAAAGACTTCTTTCCCATAAAGGATGCTTCTCTTTGGAATACATAGAGACAACTACAGAAAGCCACAACCAATCAGTATGCAGAGTTGTGGAGCCCAGTCCCGACCCTACAGAATACCTAACGTTCAAGGCATATTGCAGAAGAGTGGAAAGATTGTAAGAACAGAAGATCTGGAAGTTTGCTGTGAGAGGGAGTCCTTTAGTAGCACCAGAAGATTCATCTCACCCACTTGACTGCCTAAATGTGAGCTGAATAGGGAAGACACCAATGGACATGCCAAACTGGACAGAGAGCCCACATGGCCTCAATCCTACACAAAGAACTATAGACAACTGGGAAAGCTGGGAGAGGGAGAGATGGTCTTCCCCAGAATAGAGCATCCAGTTAGTTGTCCAGTACCAAATGGTCAGCCTCCAAAGCACACAAGTAACATTATACAGACTGAACAGGTCTGTATATTTTTTTATATATATATTTGGGAATATATATAATATCTCTCTCATGCAATAACAATTAGTGAAAAAGGAGGCTATGGCTATGAATTTGAAGGAAAGAAGAGGGGAGTGTATGGAAAGTTTGAGAGGGAGGAAAGGGAAGAGAGAAATGTGATTGTATTATAATCTCAAAACAAAAAATAATAGAGAAACAAGCTTTCACTTCTTCCGGGAAGTAAGGTAAAGGTGCAGGAAGGAAAACATTAAGTCTGTAGCGTTATGTTATATCATTTTCCTACCCTTACCTTACTTCCATAGGAAGTAGTACCTGGGCAACATTTCCCAGCTTTCCAGTAAAAAAGTCTCAAATATTGCCAGAGATATGGAAATGTGGCTTCAATTTCTGAGGGTTCAACTACTATTTAACTTCACTAAATATCAACTGTTTTTTAAAAAAACTTCTTTTTGCTCTGGGCTCCATGGCAAATCCATTAGTAGTTTATTAGTCTGGATTGTAAGAGCTGAGCTGCTTATAATTAAGGAAAATTAGTTTGTGGAGATTAAACTAATGCTGGGAATGATCCTTGCCCAGCCTAACAAGAGATTGATAAATGTCATAGCACAGTTAGCAAATGTTGGCAATCAGAAGCAATGAGACCACTAATAGCTTTCAATACTTCAGTCATAAAAGGTCACACGTTAGTCAGGGGTGAGATGAGCAGAGAGAGGATGGAGGAGTTAAAACCTAATCTTGTCAGGAATCCATTAAAAATTTCAGAGTCAGGGAAAGAAAGTGAAATAATATGAAATACAAAGCTTCAGGGCAACTGAGAATGTACTGAAGGATTCTTGATAAATGTTAAAGAAGCCATATTTGTTCCTTTAAAGTTGAACTTGGAATCTTTGTTTTAGGATAGAAGTGATTGTTGAGTTTGAATGCATAATGAAGAGTATAGAAAGGGAACCTTCATGTTATTGATAAGCTCTGAACTTCAAGGATCGGCTGCTTGAGTCTACTCTCTTGCTCTTGTATCTTTGCTGTCTATCCCCATAACAGGTATGCTAAAAAGCCATGCTATGTGGATAGAGGAAAGCTCACTCATGTCAGCCAATCATTCCCCACCCCCATTCAAACAAAGGTTTTAATATCAAACTAACACAGCGACAAATGATAAAGTAATGACTTTCCTTTTTTGATTCAGTTTTTCTTTTATTGTAAGGTATCCTATTATTCTCTTGCCTCCATGATTTTTATGACAATTCCTGGCTATGTTGTATTGACAAAAGTCCTCTTTGTAGTATAGAAGGGCAGCTTGTTTGTTCAAAGGGGTCTGACGGACACTCTCAAACAATCCAGGCAGTTGCCAAGACTATACATTTTTCTTCACAAACTAATGGCAAGTCCCCATTGCTGAGGACAACATCTACACAACTCATTAAACACAGAGAAGTAGAGCTGGGGTCTACATAGAGATCTCACCCCTATCTTCTAGGGTCTTTGATACATAAATATACTCTGCACTCTACCAAAAGAGAAACAAACACCAACCCAGCCAAAAGTCTTTGATCTACAATGCCTACACTTGATCTACCCTGCCTACAAGATACACTAGTGCAATGGTGATATAAAGTCTGTGGGAGTGACCAACCAATTTATGATTTGACTAAAGAGTCATTTCCAGTGATGGAACTCATAGCTGATACTACTTGGGTGATCCACACAACCTCAGACTAGCCAGCCCAAGGACTTAGGGTAAAACTAAATATTACTGTTCTTAAAACAAAAGCAGTAAAGTGACTCCTAATGATATTCTGCTGTACTCACAGATCAGTGTCTTGCTCAGTCAGCCACCATCAGAGAAGCTTCCTCCTGCAGAAGAGGGGAACAAATATAGAGACCCACAGACAGACAATGTGCAAAGAGCAAGAAACCTTGAAACACTCAACTCTAAACAGGACGTCTCCATCAATCTCTCACCCCGGGGCTCTGGAAACCCCGCGGAAGAAGAAGTGGAAAGAGTATAAGAGCCAGATGTGATGGAAGACAAGAAAACAAGGCCCTTCAAATCAACATGAACTACACACATAAAAAGGCACAGGGATGGAGGCAACATGCACAGGGCCTTCATGAATCTGCATCCGATGGGGTTCTAGATATAAAAGGAGAAATAAACACATGTGTTCATCCATAACTCAGAAGCTATGTCCAGTTGATAACCACTTACAAATGAAAATTCAGTTTCCTCTGAGGGAGTCTCCCTGGAGAATCAAATTACTCTCAAACGTAGGCTGCATGTCCAGCAGTAGAAGGCCAACAGAAAATGAACTCAATGGCATCTTTGGAGGTTTGATGTCTCACAATGTTATGCCAGGACTTCTTTTTAAAATTCTGGCTTATTACTTTTTATTTTTACTTTATTTATATACATTTTCTTCCTCTTTTTTACTATACAGTTCTTTTGTGTATTTATTACCACTTCCAGTTTAGTGGTTTTATGGGATTCCTGGGTGTGCAAACAAGTGAGTGTCTGTTTCTTGTATAGCCTCTTGGGCTCTTTTCCTTCTGTTTGTTTTGTCTAATGACGGTGCTAGTTTTTGTTATATTATATTATACTATAATATATTATATTATAATCTCTTAGAAGCCTGCTTGTTTCTAATAAGAGACAGAAAGGGATGGGTCCAAATGGGAGGGAAGAAGGTGCTGTGTAGAGTTCTGGGAGAAAAAGAAAAGACATCAATAATCTTACCCAGAATGCCACAGTACTGACCTACAAGGCAAGATCTTCCCATTCATTCAATGGTGGCACCACTGGCATTGAGTGACTTACTGCTCTGATTGTAGCTGAGACCTTGTTTAGTAGAGGGAATTCCACACCTGGTCCTATAATCTTGGCTAAAAGCCTAAGATTGGGCATGTCATATACCTTAAAGTAGAAGCTGCTGTTGTTATTTTACTGAATGGTCATGTTATTAAGATGCCCTTTAAATAAGTCCATAAACCTTGGCTCTGCTCAACCTTGCTCAGATAAACTTCTTTGTGCAGTGGATAACTGTCAATGCAGAGAGGTAGATAGGGCCAACATGCTGAGACTAAGAGATGGAATGTTTAGTTTAAACTGGGCAATCTGGGACCACAGAGTATAACCCCTTCTAGTGCTATGAAACCTAGCCAGCAGGGAGGAAGGTTTTTTTGCTCATTTGAGATTGCTTTTCCTATGGTCTGCAAATCATACAGTGTCTTCAACAACATCTTACAATGTAGTTCCAGTGGACACCTGAAGGAAATGGCAATGATCTGTGTTGTTTGGAGACCTCTGGGCTCCTTTGAACAATAACTCGTAGTGAGGTGTCCCCTGCCATGTACTGCATTTTAATTTAATAACTCATATCTTCTTGGAGCAGCATTACCCACCCATGTGGGCTAAGTCCATTCAAACTCCTCCTTGGAAAATGTTGTACTTTGAAACTAACTAACTAGTGGCTTTCCATGAGGTCCTAACACACTTCCTTAGTTTTGGTTAACTCAACCAGCCACCTCCCTCCCACTGAACTTCTTCCCAGTTAATTCTTTATCCACCAGCATTCTCTGTGCTCTCCCTATCACCTGTATTATATTTCTCTAGCTCAGTGGTTCTCAACCTTCCTAATGCTGCAACCCTTTAATACAGTTCCTCATGTTGTGGTGACCCCACAATTGTTTTTGTTGCTACTTCATAACTGTTATTTTGCTACTGTTATGACTTACAATGTAAATATTTTTCGAGATTGACATTTGCCAAAAGGGCCACGACCCACAGGTTGAAAATTGCTGCCCCAGCTATATTTTCCAATTGGATTATGAGGGCGTGGGTTTCAATATAAGTTTTCATACACTCTTCCTTAAGGTTACCACTTCTACTTATCCTCCCCTTACTTCTCCTTGCTTAGGCCTTTTCATGCCCATAATTTAATCTCTTGGCTTTTGATTTAGCTCTGCTTTACTATTGCTCCTCCCTTAATGTGTCCACATTTGTTTGGCTAGCTCATTCTTTCCATTTTTCCAGATTTGCATATGGAGATTGATATTTCTGGATGGACAGTGGATATTGTGGATACACTGTCAACACAAGATTAAATTTTACTTGCCTGAAAAGTGGTTTTTGTTCTTGTATATTATTAGCTAGACGTCAGAAATTTAAAATACACATAGATCACAACACACACACACACACACACACACACACACACGCACACATGCACACACGCACACACACATAAACACACATCTGTTTATTTACCAGGAAGGGAGGCATCTTTCTTCAGAGCAGGGCTTAGTTTGTCCACTGTGTGCTTTGCACCTAAGAAGGATAAGATTGTCTCTTGAGGACTGAGTAGCAAACAAACAAACAAACAAAGAAAATAAAACCCCAAAAGCCACAAGATCTGTCATTGACCCCAGTGGGGAGTCAGAAGAACATTAACTCAAATCAATGACCTTCAAAATTGTGACAGGAGAATGCTTTGTAGGATAACATATTCCTAGAGATACAGGACAGTGTCTGGCTTTCTGGACCTTTATGGTATTCCTGCATAATATATTTTTTATTAATTTGTGTTCTCTTAAACAGTGCTGTTTATACCACAGAGCACTCGCTAATCACGTAGCATGCAAAAACACAAGAAAACGGCAGTCATCTTAGCATGTGTTTTACACAACACATCTGCTTTTGCAGTAGTCTGAGTAAGCCATGTAACCTCAGAAAGGGTCTGAGGGCACACATAAAATTCCCTTAAGCTGTGGAGCTGATCACACTGTGTGTGGAACCAGTCCCTAATGAATGCGGACATCTTCTAAGGGCCCAGCGGCTCCAGAGTGAGCACTAGTTCAGAACCACAAAAGCTAATGCTAGTTAGAGTAGAAGTAGCAGAGAGACAGGAAAACAAGAGTTTCAAGAGTCAGGGGAGGGAGGGAGAGAGAGAGAGAGAGAGAGAGAGAGAGAGAGAGAGAGAGAGAGAGAGAGAGGCTTTAATCAGAGACCAGAGGACCGTGACAGTGCACAAAGTGAAGAGCAGACAGCTCCAAGTTAATTAAAGCAAGGGGCCAAGACCACCGAAAATACATTTGCCTCAGCTTCCATGTATGAATGCAAAATACAGATTTCACCATACTGGGCAAAATAAACAGCTTATTCTTGAGTAATATATGAGCGAACATGGTCTGGGAAGAGAGATTCAGTTGCCTAGAATAATGTTTCAGTGTGGAAGCAGCTTCATGAAGTTTATAGTGATGGAAAAGTATGAAGTCATAAATTAAGGCATTTTCCCAGGACAATAGTAGGACTATCAGACAAGTTATATTAGCAATAAAAGCTGAGAAATCTCTTCCCTGGGTCTCTGAAGTTCTGTGATGATTTTCTTAGCTTTTTACTTGGCTGAATCGAGTGGCTTGTTAATACAGTCTAATTTATTTTGCGTGATCATTGAAAGGGTATTAGATCAGACACAGGTGGGCAATGAAAGGTTATTAAAGGAACTAAAGATAGTCCAAGGTAATTTCACTCTGGCTCAAGCATCCCAACTTGGCACAATCAAGAAGTTTTAACTAGTTAGTCAGCATTTTTGTCTTTGACATAGCTGTGGCTTTTCTCTCCTGAACTTCAGTTTATCCTTGCATCACCAGGGAAGGCATGATTCAGGCTTGCTGTCAGGGTGTGGTGGTTTGAATATGCTTGGCCTAGGAAGTGTCACTCTTAGAAGGTGTGGCCTTGTTGGAGTAGGTGTGTCACTATGGTGTGAGCTTTAAGACTCTCCTCCTAGCTGCTAGGAAGGTAGCCTTCTTCTGTTTGCCTTCTGAACACGATGTAGAACTCTCAGGTTCTCCATTGCCATGCCTGCCTGGACGCTGCCATGCTTCCTGCCGTAATGATAATGGACTGAACCTCTGAACCTGTAAACCAGACCCAATTAAACGCCCTTTATAAGGGTTGCCTCAGTCATGGTGTCGCTTCACAGCAATGGAAACCCTAACTAAGACAATGGGGTTTCTTAAGTGAAGACAGGAAGGCAGAGCTTTCCTATCCATTCAGGGGTGACCTCAGGCTAATGTTCAAAGTCTTTGCTCTCTAGTCCAATGGTTTCTGCCTCCTCTCCCACTTTCCTCTTGTCAGAATATATCTAGAGGACAAAGATTGTTTTAAAGCCCTGTGTGGTGATAGATATGTGTTCTCTGTATTTGAAATAAAATCAACTCATGGAGGAGCAGGAAGACACATTTCAGTCATAGGCTCAGTCCTAGAAGGAAGGAGAACGGTTTATGGAACCAGGAAAAGAGGTAAAGGTTAGGAAGTGTCACTGTAGAGTCTAAAATAAAACAACGATGAAATCCTGGGTCATAAACAACACTAACATGTTGCTTCCTGCATGTACCTATGCCTTTCTCCTATGTTCCCAACAGAGACTCAGAACAAGGCCAGTGTGCACTTCTGGGTGATGTGCTTACAGTTACAGCTTACAGTTTTCCTCTTGTTAGATCCTCATGGTGTTACCAACCACAGTATCAGAGACATCTTGCTCTGCACTTGGGAACTTGCCAGTCTTTAGAAACTCCATACTTTGACCCAATGGTAAGGAGGGGAGAACTCCTTCAGCACAGGTAGAAGGTGGTTCAGAGTCAAAGAATAAGTAACAGAGGAAACCATGCCGAGAACACGTGTGTGAAACAGAAAGAGATGCTAACAGACAGCCTAAGACCAAGTAGGTCAGCTTCAAACCTTCTTTCTTTCTTTCTTTCTTTCTTTCTTTCTTTCTTTCTTTCTTTCTTTCTTTTTCTTTCTTTCTTCTCTTCCTTCCTTCCTTCCTTCCTTCCTTCCTTCCTTCCTTCCTTCTCCTTCCTCCCCCCCTCTTTCTTTACTTGTTTGTTTGCTGGGGAAGGACCTAGAGTCTCAACTGTGGTAGGTAAATATTCGACCACCAAGACTCAGCCATCACCAGTTTTGAAGGTTCGCTCAGAGCTGACTCATATTTCAAACAATGGGAACAATGATTTCCTGAAGTATTTGAGTCACCATCAAAGAAACCTAGTCTGCGGCAGTCCTGCTCTATGGAGGCTCACACTAAGACTTAGAAGTCATAGGGAAGACATTCCCATCTTGTCTTTGCTACTTGTGGAAGACCTCTCCCGATCCAGCCACTTCCCTTCAACTCTGAAAATACAAGCTCAGGGTTGGAGCATAGCTCAGTTGTAGAGTGCTTGCCTAGCAAGAGATCAACTTCAACGCTGAAAAAGTGTATAAGAAAAAGTTAAGTGCAGCAGACAGTCCTGCATTTTTTTTTTTACTAACATTGTGTCCCCAGCACAGAGTTACATGACAGTAACCATGTCAGAAAAAAATGTTAACAGTTTCATTTTTCAGTCTATAACACCTCTGATGAAACCAGTCTGTCTTACCCACCCACCAAGGCAAATGACACTTGAAATCAGTATTCCAAATTCCAAAGGACAATTGACTGAATTACAAGTGGTTTTTAGAATTCCATTTCTCCATGGTTACTTTTAAAGTAATGGATCTGTTTATCCACATAAAAATTTTCTTAGGCTATTATCTATCTATCTATCTATCTATCTATCTATCTATCTATCTACACACATATATACATATACATCATATACATATACAAATATATATACATATACAAATATATATATATATATATATATATATATATATATATATTATTTTTTTTTTTTCTGTTTCACAAGTGTATCTCTGCTGTATGGTTTGTTCTGTTACTTATTGTTTGACTCTGAACCACCTTCTGCCTGTGCTGAAGGAGTATATATATACATATACATATACATCATGATAACAGCCTAAGTGTATATATATCCTATCTATCTGTCTATCTGTCCACCCAGCTGTTCACTCACCCACTCACCCATCGTCCATCTATCTATCTATCTATCTATCTATCTATCTATCTATCTATCTATCTATCTATCTATTTATCTCTATCTATATGCCAATTTGATCAGTTTGTAATAGGAAAGCTCTCCTGCATTTCCTTTTTCGATACAGAAACAGTACTTATCTTAAAGAGTTAAGAGATAGTTTATTCTGCAGCCAAATATGAGTGACCAGGGCCCAGGAACACAGATTCTGGTTACTCCAAATACCATGTTCCCACATAGTAACAGTTTCATAGTAACAGAACAAACGAAAGTTATAAATCAAAGCAGTTTTCCAATCCATTGGTGGGCGTTTTGGGTAGGTAGTTAAAGACAAGTGAGGACATCTCTGTTATAAGCCTCAGATGCTATTCATGCCACTCAGCCTTTGGGTTGGTGGAGGTTAGTGACCTATTTGTACATTCCAAGGGGGTTTACCTAACAGTTACAAGGAAGGATAATTTTTGTGGTTTTAGTTTATAAAAAACCTATAGGGAAAACACAAAGATTTCCCATATACCTCCTGCTTTTCCATGTGAGCAGCCTCCCAAATTACCAATATCCCCATTACAGTGGTGTTAGTTACAAATTTACATCAACACATTCTTGTAATCCCTGAGTCCATTAGGACTCACTTTCTATTAAGGTTCTTTATGTATCACACCTCTCATGGGTGTAGATAAATGTGCAATGACATGTAGCCATATATATGTATATATGCTTTTATATATATGTATGGATACACACACACATGCTTTTCAGATGGACTTCTTCCATCTGAAAAGTATAATAGTATAGTGTATTAATATTCAGTATTAGTATATTAGTATTCAGATGGACTTCTTCCATCTTAAAAGTATTAATAGTATAGTGCATTCAAGTTTCCCCATGACAATTCAGAGATTGATAGATAATCTTTTTGTTCAATATCATATATTATTGTTGTGTGTGCCATAGTTTTCTGTTCATTTGCTTTAAAGTTTTGACAGTTATCAATGAAGCTGATTTGGTACCCACATGTAGGGATTTAAAAATACTTATTTTATATTTTATTATGTGTATATGTGTATATATGTGTAGTTTTGTGCACATGAGTGCAGGCACTGCTGGAGGCCAAAATTGGTTATTTGATTCCCCTGGAGCTATTGTCACAGGCAGTTGTGAGGCACCCTGCATACATGCTGGGAACCAAATTGAGGTCTTCTGCAAGAGTAGTATGATCTCTTAACCCTTGAGTCTTCTTTCTACATCCCTTGCAATTAGGTTTTGTGTGGACACAGGTTTTTAATTCATTGGAAGTATTGGTTGTTGGATTGAACAGAGGATGTTTGCTTTAATAAGAAGGTAATAAACTGCCTTCTAAAATAGCTTATTGTTTTGCATTCTCATCAGCAACATCTTGGTGCCCAGCATCCTTGTCATTAGTAATTATTGGTGTTAGTGTTCTGGACTTGCACTGTTGAAACAGTGATATAGAGGATAGAATTGTATTTTATTTGATACAGGGTCTTACATGGCCCAGGCTGGCTTTGCATTTACTATGTAGGTAAAAATGACTTAAACCCCTATCTTTCCTGCCTTCAACTCCTAAGTGCTGGGGTAACAACTACACACATATGTGACAGAGTGGAATATATATATATATATATATTTTTTTTTTTTCTCTCTCTCTCTGATATTAATAGTTTCTTTTCATTTTCTTACTTTCTATCCAAGTTGTTCTTGAATTCATGGCAACCCTCCAGCCTTAGTATTCCAACTACTGAGATTAAAGATATATACTTCCTTGATAAGCTCCAAGTACTAAAATTTTAATATAGGAATTTGAAGCCTACAAATAGTGATTAAAACTAATTACTTTAACATGATTATTACCATATATGTAAATAAGTAGTGAATTATATATTAGGACACAGTTTTTATGTGTCAGTGGAAAAGAAAACAGAATGCTGGGATGTAGCTCAATTGGTAGAATGCCTGCCTAGCTCGCATAAGCCCTGGGTTTGATCCCGAGAACCTGAGGCATGGTAGCGCTTGCCTATAATCCCAGCACTCAGAAGACAGGAGGACCAGTCCAAGGTTCAAGGTTATCCTTCTATGCTAATGACTGCTTTCTAGGCTAGCCTGGGAGGTATGAGATCCAAACTCAAACAAATAAAAAATTTTAAATGAAAGTAACAATAAAGAGAGAAAGATTATTAAAGGCAAGAGACACAACAAACCAACCCCTAAGAGACTTTTGTTCATCCCTCTGGTAGATATTCATTTTTCTTTGTATTTTACTACTCATGTATTCCCAATATGTTCAAGAGTTTGTTTGTTTCTCCTGTCTCTGGCCTCTGGATCCTTTCCCCATACTATTTCTTCTTCCTGTAGATTCACTGGGATTCAAGGAAGCAGAAATTGTGATATTTAAGAAGCCCAAGAATGCAGTCTTTACATTTGATCAGTGTCTTTCTTTCTGGAAATTGCCCTGAGGATCTAAACTTTTGGGAAAAAGAAGACAAGTAGGACCTGAGGTCAGAGGTCATTTTGACTGGAACCCTAAATAAATATGAAGCCCCTGCTGAGCATCTGTCAGTAAGCTGGAAATGGAAGTGCAGACAGGATGTCTCAGATGCAGTAGTGGCTATCAACCATCTGTTGGCCCCTTACCTGCAGCTAGGCATTGAGATTAACATTTTAGTCATATGATTAAAGGTTCTCATGACAGTAAGTTGACAGGTTGCTACCAAACTATGTTTGCCATGTGACAGAGTCATGATGGTGATTATCCCTGAGAGATGAAGAAGCACTATATTTACCTGGGCTTACAGAAGTAGGAGGTGGAGGAGTTGGGACATTAATTCAGGCTATCTTTGAAACTCGTGATTACACTTAACCTCTGTGCTGAACTGCCTATCATCTGCCTTCCCTCTGGACAAGAATGGGTCATGCTTCCTTTCTCTGCTTCTGCTTAGCACATTGTTCAGTGGGCGGCTCCCATATTGGGAAGAACCCTTCACCTTTTCTTCATTTACAAGGTCAAGGTCACCACCTCTTCATCTCTTAACTATTCTTTCCAGCATAATAGCCCAGTTACTACTATTGTTATTTTTAATTACTCACATACTCAGTGCTTCATTACAGTGGGCTGGGTGTCGCATCAATGACGGATTTAGCACTTGCTTTTGCTTTAATCTTCTCCTCCCCTTGCCCTTTGTGTTAGCTGATTCACAAGCTGCTTCTCTATTACGGTGAAATCTGGGGGTGGAATAACCTATTCCTAGTTGCCATTAGCATTTCTATTTTGAAGACCTTTGCATGATAGGTGTGACACACTCAAATCATCTCTTTGAGATTCAGGTGGAGTCTGTTAAAAGAATTTCCAAGAGTAGTCTAAGAGGAAGAGAAGAGGGATAGCTGAACTGGTGTCTATTCTTCAATCCATGGAATCCATGCAATCCATTGGAATGTAATTTAAGTTCTCTTCTTCTGTAGGAGGCGTAAGAAGACGGTCTATCAAGATGGTGGATACTACCAAGGATCAATGGCAAGAAAGAGGTCATATTTTTATTAAGGGTGGGACCAGTCAAAGCCAAGATGGACCCCAGTGTCTAACTTGGAAGCCCTGAATTAAGAGCCACCTCTCTGTCTGGTGAGCTCTTAGGTTTCACCTCTTTAGATTCTAGTTCTGAAGGTTTGATGAATACTGCTATGTTGTATTAGCTTTCTATTGTGGTGGTAAAAATCTTGAGAAAATGAACTTAGAGGACAAAAGATTACTTTGGCTTTTGACTGCAAAGATTTCAGGCCATGGCCAACTGCTCTTTCTTTATGCTAGCTTAAGCAAAAGGAAAGGAAGATAAGGATGGTCAGAGAAAGTTCCTTATCTTATGCCCCCTAGAAGGTGTGTGTGTGCTGGGAACAACATATCCCTTTTAAAGGTAATCTCCCAGTGACCTACTTCTATGCAGCATTCACCACTCAGTAACTCATTCAGTTGTGAACTCATCAATGACTGTGTCAGTCTGACAAAAGCAATTTAGGGAAGAAAGGCAGGATTTATTTCAGCTCACTCCTTAAGGATATAATCTATCATGTCAGGGACTATGTGGCATCAAGAACAGTTCTAGCTGTGGTGGGAGGATCCTGTGGAAGTAGGTAACATGGAGTTGGCAGTGAGGAAGCAGAGATTGGGATGCTTGTCCCCCTCCCCCCCTGCCATTCTTCTTCTTCTTCTTCTTCTTCTTCTTCTTCTTCTTCTTCTTCTTCTTCTTCTTCTTCTTCTTCTTCTTCTTCTTCTCCCCCTCCCTTTCCCCCTCCCTCTCCCCCTCCTCCTCCCCCTCTGCCTCTCCTTCCCCCTCCCCTTCTTCTTCTTCTTCTTCTTCTTCTTCTTCTTCTTCTTCTTCTTCTTCTTCTTCCTTTTCTCCTTCTCCTCCTTCTCCTCCTCCTCTTCATCCTTCTTCTTCTTTATTTGGTCACTCCATAGGATGGAGTTGCCCACATTCTTGTATCTCCTCATTAAAGGTTTTTAGAAACACCATATAGGGTGAATGAAAGAAGTAAACAAAAAGGAAAGGAAAAGGCATGACTGCCCTTGGGTATGGTGGAAGATAGACTTTATTATATATATGTGAGACAGCATAGCCAGAGGCAGATGCATCTAAGAGTCCAGAGTGGTCATGGCAAGACTGAACTGGGCCATATGGGGAGAGGGGGAGGGGAAGAGAGAGAACCAAGTGCAGCCACCAGGAACTATAAGAGAGGTGGTCACCATAATGTCTATATTATGTAGGCAAGAGCCTCTGGGGGGAAGGGCAACCTAGCCCCTGGGCTGGAGAGTTCAGCGTAGAGGACAGGGTATATCAGTCATACCCTCTAATAGGTAGGGACTGAGGGATTCTGGGAGAACCCGGAGGGCAGGTTATGTTAAACAGGCATCTAAGCCACCTGTCCTGGTCTTGAAACTTAACATGGGGTATCCAGCAGAGAAGACTATTTGGACACAGATTTAAGCCAACATAAAATCTTTATTAGCTGGAAGTGATTACACTGGTTGTTCAGAAACTCAATGCGATCCTGAGCCTTTCTCTAGGTGAGATTTTAAGCACAAAAGTCACATTGTCTATTGACTCATCTTAGCTAACAGAAGTAGAACTACAGAAACCAAAAAGCAAAGTTAGCACATTTAGAGACTTTCCCAGAACTGTGGACTTTAATGGATTTAGTATTTACTTTTGCTTTGTCAGGTGGTGCTGCCTACATGCTGACTTCTAAGGCATGAGTGATACTTCCATCATGGAATCAATTATGCTAGGACTGGGACCTATTAAGTGCTGGGGACCTGTTATGTTCTCCACTGGTTCTATGGGCATCAGTCAAATTGTGGACTCATCTAGGGACAAGGGGCTATATAGTCTCCTTAGCACTAATAGTTTAATTGAATTTATTCTGTTTTACATATCTAAGCAGGCAGTTGAGCAATCAGTATCCTATAGGGAGGGTTTAGGTGCCAAGGATTAATGGCCCAGCCATGGCTATAAGTAGAGTAATTAACCAAGGGAATCAAGAGAATAAAGATTGGTAGCAAAAAAAAAAAAAAAAAAAAAAAAAAAAAAAAAAGATTGGTAGCAGTTATTAGATTCTTGACTTCTTTTTCTCTTGTAAAGATTATTTCTGACTATGGCTAAAGAATCTTCTTTATCTACACAGGGTCACAAGATTAGAATTTGTGGGCAGGCTCAGATATGGACAAGGGCACAGCTTTTCCAATTGTTTGATGAATAGCCCTCCAGGTCTGTTGAAGTACCTCTAAGGACGTTAGGACAGGATGGTTCATAAATTTTGCCTTCTGAACATCTTGACATGGTGTGTACCTGACCCTTACGAGGGCATATTGTGGGAGGCTGGCCCAATTTCCGTAGGTCTCAAGGACATACTTAGTTTACCTGTTTCAACATTTGTAAATTATAGGCAAAATGGAGTTTTCAATCAACAGTTAGGACTAGATTTATGGAAACATTAGCCATGAGAGCTGGGCCATTGTTGGATTCCATGGAGAGGAACAACCATCATTTGTTGTAATATCTGGACCTGAGTAACCTGTCAGGTTCAGTTGTTTCCAGATGGGTGGCCTGGTGGAGTTTGGTGATCCTTTGTGTTCTGATAATGTCACAGAGTATGGGTTTCTCACCTGGGAAGAACCACTACTCATTTGGCACTTGTTTGGCATCTTCCCATTTTGCCCACTTGGTTTCTTCCTGTAAATCAGGCAAGGTAGCCACAATATGGAGAGGCCACACTGGTTCTAGGAATGTCTTCTGGGTGGTTGGATCTGCTGTACTGTTCCCTTGGGCCTCTGGGAATTTGCCTTTTTATGTCCTTTGCAGTGGATAATGGCTACTTCTCTTGGCAGCCATATAGCCTCTGGTAGAGCCATGATTTTTCCTTCATTTTTTTTACCTTTTATTTTATTTTATTTTATTTCAGCTGAAGTGAGGAACCCCTTCTCTCTATATAAATGGACCCAAGGACATGGGACATGGCAAATGTGTACAGAGTGTCCTGTATGCAGTGATAACTTTGCCTTTAACCCCCCAGCAAGGATCCTGGGTTAATGCCAGAAGCTTAGCCCTTTTTGCTGAACTCACTCAGCTGAGGAACTGGGCTTCCACTGTCTTGTCCAAGGTGATAACTGTGATTTTAGACCTGACTTCGTCTTGAACAAAACTGCTTCGCTCAGTGCACAGTCTTGGGGCTTGTTACAAAGTCCTCACAGACATATAGAGAGGTGAGTCTCCCTGATGATGCTAAACTCAGTCAAGTTGACAGTGAAGACTGACCATCATAGTGAGGTAATGTGTTGATAAGATTAGTATCCCTGGATCCATCCAATTACTTCTCAGTATTGCTACTAGTTAGGGACCAAGTCTTCAATGCATGGAATTTCATGCTCAAATTGTAACACTCAAGTAGCTTGACAGAGTCTCTTTGGGATTCTAGAGCACACCCCTTAGGTAAGGTGCTACAGAAGCCAGAGCTGTCCAGTTTAAACAATGTGGGAAGGTTAGTTACCTCTCAAGTCTGAGATGGAGAGTGTATTAAACAAGACAATTTATGTAAAGTGTTTAGCATTATACTAGTGTCAGTGAGTGGCAGTTATTACTGTAACTTGGTCAGGAATGGAGGGTAATCTCAGAACACAGACAGAAAGGTGTTAAGAACGTTGTGTCAGTTATACAGCGTAGTTGTGACTAGGGTACCAGACCGAAGGAACTTAAGAAAGAAAGGCTTATTTGGGGTAATTTTCAGAGAGATTTCAGCTCCTCATGGTGGGGAAAGCATGGCAGCAGGGGTGTGTAGTGTGACTACACCATTGTGTCAGGCTAGGTAGCATGGGGGAGCATAGGAACAGAGTAACCCCCAAGAGTCAGTCTCAAGTGACACACTCTTGCTAACCAGCTTCCACCTTCTGCAAGCTTCACAAACTCCTAAAATTTTGCCAGTAGCTTGTGAACAGGGGTTCAGATACAAGTCTGTGGAAAATATTTCAGATTCAAACTATAGCACAGAGAGTCAAGGTCAAGTTTAGTAAGTGAAAAGGAGCAAGGGTTACAATCAGGCATGAGAAAGAAACTGAGTTTCAAATTCTAAGGTTTGAACAATAGAGAAAGGTAGACATTATGCTTATTAGAGATGACCATCCAAAGCCTTGAATACCTGATCTGCTTAGTTCTCCCTGTGGGAGGCACACAGGTCCTTGAGCTCGTAGATAAATACTAGGTGAACCAGGAATGTTAAACACACAGTGCTGTCCCTTCAAAAGGAGGGATGCATAGCCTGTTATTCTTCCAAAAGGCTGGGAGTGGACATAATAGCCTGGGGACCCTTGGCCTATCTGTGTGTCCAAGACCACAATGAATCCTACCCTAGACCCTATCAGGGGCTTGTCAGTCTATAGAACCTATCTTTATGGAAGATATTACACATACTTTACAGTTTTGATGTAGTCATGTCTTAGGCTTCATTGTGACTATGGGATTGAGTTAATTATCATCAGATAAATTTCAGCAAGTTGTGCTGTGCTAAATATGCCTAAAATAAACTACTTGGGGTCAGAGTCGCAAATTTTGAACCAACACCAGCTACTGAGCTGTGTTGAACTGAATTGCTTTCTTGCCTTTCTCAGGTTGTACCTTGCTAGCCATGGTGATTTCAGGGAGCTCCACACTCTCTCCATCCTCACTGCCTTGCTAGCTACCATCTGCGTTTTCAGATTTACAAGTTCCCCACATGGTGACACCATTGCACCAGAGCCTTTAAGATCCAGACATCACAGGAAATCAATTCACTCCTTATGCCTAGGGCATGGCGGGACTCTTAGTCCTGGGTCACCAATGTTTAAATGGATTTTCTTCCTTTCTAGCATCCCCAGACACTCTTCTCGACAACACTGCAGAGAAACGAGATGAAGCCATGAGTTAGATAAATGGATGGAGGTCAATGAAAAACTCAAGAGTGGGCTGTGGGGGCCCTGCCATGATTAATGGCATGTGTCTCTCTTCCTGGATGAGTCAAAACTTCCATTTAGTACCCAGTGACCCAGCTACCAAAGGAGTTTAATGACTTCACTTGCCAACATGAAATAGATTCATCACTGAGGTTTGGGAAAATGAGATAACGTAGCAATGATGCTGTCGCCCCAGTCTGGGAGCCAGTTAGTGGCATCAATTCCTCAGAGGAGAGATGACGTGGGTACTTGGGGTAGAGGTGACTTTGAATATTCACTCATCTGTCTGAAGCAATGGACAGCGACACAAATAGATTCTATTATCTTTCTCTGCTCAGGCTCTGAGGCTCTTAGCCCATTGCTATAGTTTTTATCCAAAGTGTTATCACAAGCACAACTAGTAAGCTCTTCATTCGCTTATGCAGGAAAGCAAAACTTGGAAACTTTGCTCATTTGTCCTTCAATGTGACTGTGTCTGTTTTGACATCTGCCAACTAGAAATGGATGTATAAGTTTCATATACACAGTTGTGAACATTAACATTCTTGGGAGGCTGATCTTGAATTTTTTTAAATATACTTTAATTGGTATTTCCCTGATTAAAAGGAGGCTCATCTTTTCATATGTTAATGGGACATTTTTACTTCCTTGTCTCTGAATTGCCGGTTGTATTCTTAGGCTGTATTTTAATTCTTTGTGGTTTTGAAGGAATTCTTGGTCTTTCGTGGCAGTAAGTTATCAGCTGGATACTTAATATTCCTCCTGATCTGTCCTTTGATTTTTAGCTTTATTGCTCATCTCTAAAAGACAAGTTTTATATCCTAACGAGGTAAAATTTTTAGTTTTTTTCCCCATTGGCTTTGTTTTGTGTGCTTTTTAGCATCCTAGAGAAACTCCCTATGCTTTTCTTCTAATAGTTAGAAATCATTGTCCAATATTGACATATATGATTGAAACCACTTCTTGGGTTTTTAAAAGATTTATTTTACTTTTAAGCTTGTATGTGCACGCACGTGTGTGTGTGTGTGTGTGTGTGTGTGTGTGTGTGTGTGAATATGTCATCTGACTGCCTGAGTGCTGATTCCCTGAAGGACTGAGACACACAGGGAACCCCTGGAGCTGGACTTATAGGCAGTGGTGGGCCGTGTGATATAGGTGTTAGGAACCAAACTGAAGATTCTGCCTCTAGGTGGAGATATGCCCTTGTCTTCTCCCTTAAGCGCAATGAGGCAGATTAGGGACCAGGCTAGGTGACTGTTATCTTGGATTAACCTTAAGATAATACCTTGTCTTCAGTGGGAGAGGAAGCACCTGGCCTCCCGGAGACTTGAAGTGCGGGGGGGGGGGGGGAACGGGGGGGACGGGGGGGGGCGGGGGCGCAAGATACCCAGAGGGTCTCCCATTTGCTCTGGGGAAGGAGGATGGGAGAAGGATTGTGGGAGGAGGTGACTGGGAGGGGGCAGTGAGCAGGATGTAAAGTGAATAAATAAAATAATTAAATCAAATTTAAAAAGATAATATACTTTGCTTTTCCAGATTTCCACCCCTTAGAGTAGAGTGTAGTTCCTATAAGCCAAGCCGCCATGAGGATCCGCTAGATCTGCCTCCCTTCCTTCCTCAAGCTTGACACAGCTATTTCTAGTTCCTTCTTTTCCTTGTCAAGGTTGGCTGGGACTTAAGCATGCTTTAAATGTCCCAACCAAGGCTTTGGGCTTCCTCATTCTTTCTCTAAAGCTCACCCCTGTAGGCATTGACCTCCGTGCGCCATATCTCAGGCAGCGTGGCTTTTTTTTCCGCCATTTGTGTTTTTCCTTCCAGGTTCAAGAGAGCAGTTTGCCTGGCCTGGGAATTTCTTTTGAAACTTAGAAATTGTCCTCCAATTTCCACGAGTACATCCCGTAGTCTTAACCTTCTGTTTATGCCTGCTCCTAAGTCCTTTTATTAATGGCATGAAGAACTGCCTGCTGGGACTCCCCAAGATTTCCAATATCTCTTCTTTCCTGGTCTTTAATTCTTTAATTGGCAGAGGAAAATGGAGCTGTTCCCATACAACTAGATAGCATCACTTGGATCTTTACAACAGCTGCATGCACTTTAAACTTCTGGGCCACCTTTCCAGCCCCTCAGCTGTTTCCTTTTCTTTCTTAAGGATGTAAAATACTGATTTAAATAATAATAATTTCTGCTCCATGTGTCCAGCCAGTACCAGTCATTTATTTGTTTTTGAGACAAGACTTTAATACAGAACTAAGGCTGGCTATACCCTCTTCCTTCAGTCTTTCTGGTGCTGGGCTTATAGGTGTGTGCAGTCACACCTGGTGACATCTCTCAGCCACCTTGCCTGGGATTGAGGCACACACAATGAATTCCATGTATATACTCTCCTTTCATTGGCTTCATGAATTACATGGCCCTAAGTTACTTTTCTATTAATACACTGTTTTGGTCTCAGTAGCATGGTCTCTAGCATATTTGGAATTTAGCTAATTTGAATTGTTCTCTTTTAAACTTTTTCTTAAGCATTTTTGTGTTTATGAATTTTATAATTAATGTCAGTGTTTGTTTGTGTTTTGAAACTGGATCTTGCCTGCAGCTCAGGTGTGATGGTTGATACTAATTGTCAACTTTGCAGGTTCTAGAATCACTTAGGAGAAAGACCTCTGGTGTGTCGGTGCTTTACTAAAGTGGCAGACCCAGGCTTAATGTAAGCAACATTATTCTGTTGGCTGGAGTCTTGGATAAATGATGAGGAGAAAGATCACTTAGCCTAGCCTTCATCTCTCTTTGCTTTTGAATTGAGAATGTAACGTGACCAGCTGCCTCATGTTCCTGCTGCTATGATGTCTCCACTGTGATGGACTAGTCCCTTAAACTGAAAGCCAAGATAAAACCTTTCTCCCTTAAGTTACATTTGTTGGGCATTTTGTCACACTCTTCTTGTCTCAGCCTCCTACATGCTTTGACTACAGGCAGGTTTTGCTCTGCTGGACAGCACCATTAATTTTTATTTATTTATTTCTATTTATTGTTTTATGTGTATGGGTGTTTTGCCCATTTGCCTGTTTGTGCAGACATGAGTGCAGTGCCCACTGAGGCCAGAAGAGGGCATTGCATCCCCTTGGAACTCAAGTTATAGACAGTTGTTGACTGCCATGTGGATGCTGAGGATTGACCTGGGTCTTGTGGAAGAGCAGCCAGTGCTCTTAACCTGTGAGCCATCTCTCCAACACCATCAGTTTTTGATGGTTGCTTTTCCTTGCTCCTTCTCATCCTTTCTCTAGTTAAGCTTCCTCTCCTATCCCCCTGCTTATTTCTAATTTGTCTCCTTAGTCACCTCTTTACTCCAATTTCCTCCATTTTTTTTTCCCCTAGGGAGGTAGACAGAGTGAAAACTGGTAAACTTGAGTTTGAGTTCTGTCATGAATTAGTTGCATGGTGTTGGCTAAGCTACCTTTCATATCTGGCTATTAGTTTCTGTTCTTGTTGTTTGTTTTCTTAAAAAAAATGGGAGACAAATGCTCACTTCCCCTATAACCTCTGTTCCTTGTTAAAATGATGACCTTCAGTTTAATTATCTTATTCTCCCACTTAAAAAACAATTTACATATTTACAATTTACAATTTTTAGTTTATTTGTCTTATCCTTCCACTTACAAAACAATTTACACATAAAAAAAAACACCTCAATTTATAATATGGTAAAAATAACATCTGGAATCCCACCACCCCTTCTTGACTTCACCTGCACAGAGAGGCCCTACCATCCAGGTTTTGAGGTTGTGTGGCCTGACACCAACATGGCAGTTAGGTAGACAAGTTGGAGGCCATGGATAATGGATGCTTTAGTCATAATCAGCTTTGGACCCCAAACTTCTATTTCCTTAGTAAGACTGGAAAGGGAACTATCAGCCTTTCCACTACTTGAATTTTCAAGTAACATATAGAAAAGATGGTGGTCCTAAGGGGTTGGTTGATTCACATTTTTTTTTAAAAGTTTTCTCTTGGTCAAATGACTAGAATCTGAATTCTACCTTTAGCCCTAGGTGGAGAAATGATATTGTAAGCTGCTCAAAATATTACATACTATTGTTTCTTCCCTTAATTGTTAATCCAGCTGAGCCTGTCAATAGCTTGATGAGGAGACTAGGGGAAAACTGACTCATCTGGAGGCATGCCAAAAAGACAGGAGAAATCATTATCCCCTTAATCAGATAATGACTTGTATAACTCAGACATCCTTCCCTCTATGTGGTTGCTTATAGCTCTACATTCTAAGCCTGCCTCCTTCTCTGAGTTTTAACTCAAATTGCGTAGTCTTTTCTTTTTCTCATTTGAAATATCATCCAATGCTATTGCTATTTCTTGAGTCCTTAACTCAAACAGGATGACTTTCTTCTCTACCACCTACCTTCCCTGTGGCAGCTGCCATGATTTACAGCTTGCCTTCTATGTGGTTTCTTTCTCAAATTCTAAAAAAATAACCTTGAAGCTTCTGAATACACGTTAAAATCTCTTTTATCAATGAGAATAAGAACCCACAAAAGGGATCCCTGCATCATATGGAAACCTTACACAGCCTATTTTAGCTTCCTAAAATATATACATACATGAAGGAGATCTAAATGACATTGTCAAATAATGAGAAAACAGTCTCATCTGGACATCTCTCACTACTAAATGAAGTTTCCAGAATTGAGGATAGGTTGCATCTAATCAAGTTGTTGGCCAAAGGGGTCTCATTGGAATCCCTAAACAACCTAGGCTATTGCCAAGACTGTTGGTGTGTCTCTACACAGTAAAGCCCTATTGATGAAGACAACACATTTACAACTCCCTGAGCACAGAGAAATTGAGATGATACTTACCTAGAGTCTTTACTCCTACTGTCTAATAGTAGGAGTAAATGTCTAATACTTCAGAAGAAAGGTCAACACCAACCAATCTACAAACCCTATAATCTACAATGGTGGCCTGTGTGTATGTACACTAGTGTAATAGTGTAATAGTGGCACAAAGCTTGTGGGAGTAACCAACCTATCTCTGACACTGCTTGAGTAGCCAAGAACCTGAGACTAGACAGCTAAGAGACCTAGGATAAAACTCAACACCCAACACCACTGTTCTACTAAAGAAACATAGTGATTCAATGATTCCTAATGCCCTCATAGCTCAATGTCTTGCTCAGCCATCATTAGAGAATCTTCTTCCTGCAGCAGATGTGAACAAATGCAGAGACCCACAGATAGACAATGTGCAGAGAGTGAGAGACCTTGGAACACCCAGACTTAAAAGAGATGTCTCCATCAAATCTCTCCTTTAGGGCTCAGGGAACTCTGCTGAAGATGGGGTGGGAAGATTTAAGGGTCAGAGGAGATGAAGAATGCAAAGAAAACAAGGCCTTCTAAACACATCAGGACTGGTACATATATGCAGTCACAGAGACAGTGGCAACATGCACAGGGTCTGCATGGTCTCTGCCAGATGGTATCCCAGTGCTGAGAGGAGATGTGGACACAAGCCCACATCCCTAACCCGGAAGTTATCTCTGACTGATAACTGCTCTCAAATGAAAAACTAGTTTTCTCTCTAATGGAGTATATAAACACACTTAAGGGCAGGCCCCATGTCCAGCAGTAGATGACCAACACAAAACAAACTCAATGGCGTCTTTGGAGGATCTTTGTTTCATAATGCTTTGTCAGGGCTTTTTGTTCATTTGTTTTACACATTATAGGTCTTTTGTGTCTATATTATGGTTTCTAGTTTTGTGTTTTTATGGGATTTCTGTGTATGTGAATATGTATGTGTGTGTGTGCATTTATATGTGTTTCTTGTGCTTTTTTTGGCCTTTTTAAATTCTGTATATTTGTTATGTACTATCCTGGTTTGCTAGTTGTTATACTGTTGTTCCTCCTCCTCCTCCTCCTCCTCCTCCTCCTCCTCCTCCTCCTCCTCCTCCTCCTCCTCCTCCTCTTCTTGTGATAAGGCTTCTCTGTATAGCCCTTGCTGTCCTTCTATAAACCAGGCTGGCCTCAAACTCACAGAGATTCACCTTGTCTCTCATATGTTGGAATAAAGGTTTGCACCAACACTGCACATCAGTTTATTATTATTATTAATTATTTTAGATGCCTGCTTATTGTCTAATGACAATAAGAGAGAGAGAGAGAGAGGGTGGGGTGGGAGAGGGAGAGGGAGAGGGAGAGGATGGGGAAATGGAGGAGGATCTGAGAGGAATTTCGGAGGAAAAACCATAATCAGAATATATTTTGAATGAAAAGAAAAACCTATTTTCAATTGAGAACAAGAAATGAAATAGAAAACAACAGCAAATCCCAACCCAAACCAGCCAACCCAACCAACAACCATCACCACCACCAGCAACAACGAAAAGACTCCCTGATCCCTGAGAAGTAGGTCTGGAAGTTTTTCATGGAATCAAAAACTCTTTTAATAGTCTCAGTCTGCTGCTTTTGGGTTTACTGGGTTGGGCTCCTGCAGCAGAGGGCCTAGCAATCGTGTTCACTTTTGCAAGCCCAAATTGCTGTTCAGGTGACTCGACTGTGCTGAGGCGTCCATCTGAAGCCTTGGCAAACAGCTGTGTTTACCTTATCCAGCTGCTGTGCTTGCTTTTCTAGCTGCTAATGGCCACAGATAGAGGGCTAATGAGGCAATAGATGCTCTTCTATCTAATTACACCCTCAGTGAAGCACAGGCCTGCTGCAGCTTCGGTTTAGATGGTCTCTAGGTTCCAAATGTGCCTGCCGGGGCAAGGGAATAGAAGAACTTTCCCTTCCTCACTTGAATTTTCTCAGAACCTAGGAGTAGTAGCTTGGCTCACAGAGCTGGATGCCCCTCCGGTCATGAAAAAGGAACAAAGAGTGCCTAGAATGAATTTTAGAAATTCTTAGAGTGCCTGGGCAACTCTCAGAGTGTGTAATTATTTGCCCTGCAAGAAGGAAGCAGCCCACAATTGACTACATACGTAGGACGATTCACAGATGACGGGCACATACTCCTGAGTGCAGCCTCCCAAGGACCTACTTCAGTCTAGAGTTTTCTATAGTGTGAGCTACTGTAGCTGCTTTGTGGGCCAGCTTCTGTCTTAGGGCCATTTTTCCTTTGTGTTTCCTTATGGTTGTCTCTCCCAGGAGCACTGTCCTCTGACCTTCTTCATGTAGTTCTATCTAGCTTTTCTGGAGACTCTAAGGTTAGATCCACAAATACTGCATCATCTCCATACCCCTCCCTCTCTCTCTTCCTTTCTTTTTAATACAGGGCTTGGAACTTGCTATTTAGACCAGGTTGGCTTAAAATTCACAATTCACAGAGACCCACCCACCTCTGCTCTCAAATTCTGAGACCAAAGGCACCGCACCCAGCTTCTATACTTCATTATCGGAGTAGTTGCTTACAAAATGAATTTTGCCCTGAATGATGGATAGATGAAGACAAAGCTTGGCAAATAAGATAGGGAAATACAGAACTGTTTTGTAACTCGTTGAACTCTTGGTTCTAATACTCCTCAATTATAGGGAAAGCAGGAAGAAATGAGTCTCAAAAGTGTCCATCTTAGGACAGCTGCTGAGACAACATTCAAAATCATTCCGGGGAACTCAATGAGACAGTTTTCACAGCACTCTCTGATGTGTTTAGTATCTGCCCTGCTAAAGGTCTTCAGATCTAAAAGCTGGATAGTGAGAACAAAGGCCTGACGATTTCACAGGAACCTATTCTAGACTCCAAAGCAAGTAATGAGACCTTAAGGCAGAGGGTCTGATCTTGGCTGGGTTATGTTCTGTCCATTCTCCCACCCCACGGCTTCCCTAGGCAGTGATGCAAAGCTGTAGGTCTGTAAACGTCACCAACAGGGCTTAGGCACAGTGGCTTCACCGCAGAGACCCGGTGGCTGTGGTCATTGGCCAGACTTCCAAGAGAGCTCTGTGCTGCATTTTTATTTCTTGAACTTTGATTCAGTGTCACTTGTTCTTCAGGACACGTGTGTGGCACACTCGCTGTGGCTCCTAGGACACTGTGACAAACTTGATATGTTGTCTACACCATCTTCTGTGTGTATCATTAGAATTCATTCAATAGATCACTGGGTGCCGAGGGAAGCCCAGGACAAGATCTTAGCAACGCTTTTCAGGAGGAATCATTGTTTAACTACTAGATTCAAATGTCTCTGAGAAACAATTATCACAAAGTGATGCCGAGGGCGGCTAACATGATGAACCAAACACATCTCAATTAATTGAAAGATTTCAGCATGGCTAAGGGGTGTTACTGTTGCTCTTGTTTTGTAGAGATAGATTCTGACCATAAGGAACATGAAGTTTGTCCATTTTGTTGCAGATAAAGGAAGACAGGACAAGGTTAAGGAAGTGGCCATAGTAAGGCATCGAGTAAGTGGCAAGGCTGCCTCTTGAATCAGGGCCCCTTGCTGGAGTGCGCCCTCTGGTGGACTAAACTATATTGCTTTTCTGGAAGGATCAATGAGTTCTTGAGCATTGCCAGGGACCTAGTTACCTGATCCAGAGGTGTTTACTTGGGCAGTCTGGGTGATTCTTTCTAGTTATAGAACCCCAGAAACAATGCTTGTTTCAAGTTAATCTTCATACTCTTGATGGAGAACACTGGTGTTTGGGAAGGACTTTCTTGCCGAAGGTGTTTTTGTTTGTTTGCTTTTGTTTTGTGTGTGTGTGTGTGTGTGTGTGTGTGTGTGTGTGTGTGTGTGTGTGTGTTTGGCTTTTTCCTGGGGACTGGTATATGTTATTATCTTCTGGATTATTTCAGGCAAACACAACATTGGCATCATCTAATATACCCTCCAAGGTAGAGTCTCAATTCATAGCATGGGATGGTAATGAATTTAAGAGTTCTCTGCTTTCTATCTCCCTCGTGTTAAGACGATTGGTTAGTTATAGGTATTTTGATCACTATTCCTGGTGTTTGATAGTGATAACTAGCTAACATAGTTAACATTCTGCTTTCTATGTCAGTGGGCATACCTAAAACTTCCTTTAAGATAAAAATAAAAACCATTGTATTGAAGTTAGACAAGTCAAGCCAAGAGAAAATTAAAAGAGCCTCAAGAAAAGGCACAAGGATCAGAGACCCACTCAGTGACACATTAAAGTATCCTAAACTGAAAGATATTATCTATCTATCTATCTATCTATCTATCTATCTATCTATCTATCCATCCATCTATCCACAGAGGCCTTGATACAGACCCCTGCAGACCCTGTACTTTCTGCTTCAGTCTCTGTGAGCTCCAATGAACTTCACTCAGTTATTTTTAGAGGGCTTTGTTCTGGTATTATCCATCCCCTCTGCCTCCCTGTCTCCTTCTGCCTCCCCTTCCACAAGTTTCCCTGAGCCCTGATAGGAGGGATTTGATGGGGACTTTCTCATTTAGAGATTCGTGTTTCAAGGTCTTACACCCACTTGGCTGTGGATCTGTGTATATGTTCCCATCTGAGGCAGGAGGAAGCCTCTTTGACGATGACAAGGAACCAATCTTTGAGTAGAGAAGAATATCATTAGGATTTATTTATTTATTTATTTATAGATTAATACTATTTAGTTTTACCCTAGGTCCCTAGGCTATCTAGTCTCAGGTTCTTGGTCATCTAAGCAGTGTCAGGTATGGGTTCCATCTCTTGGCATTAGTCTTAAGTCAGATCACACACTGGTTGGTTACTCCCACGAGATTTCAGTCGTAATTGTGCTGGAGTATTTTGCAGGCAGGACAGATTTTAGATCAAAGGATCTGTGCCTCGCTTGGTGTTTACTTTTCTCTTTTGGAGCCTACAGAGTACCTTTCCATGTCATAGACATTAGAACATGTGGGTGAAGGTTCTATGTAAATAGCAGTTCAACCTCTCCATATTTAGTGAGTTGTGTGGGTGTTATCCTCAACAATAGGGCCTATTGTCTTAGAAACAGTCTGGATTTGGGGGGATTTCCATGGGACTCTTAGAGCAAACAATTCAATTGGATGAAACCTGGTCTCAGTGCCAGAAGCTTCGTTTGGTGACAAGACAGGCGCAGTTGAGGGTTCCATCTCATTAGGATTACCTTCATATGTTATAGAAACCACTAGGTTTCCATACCTCTCTTCAAATGCCATTCAGTTCTAGCTGTCTCTCCTGTCATTCTCTCCATCAATCCCACCCTTCTCCCTCCTCCCACTTGCTCCTCCTGTTCTCATCTCTACCACCACCCCAGCATCATTCTGCCAATAAAATCGATTCTATTTCCACTTCTGGGGAGAGCTATGTGTCCTCCCAAGTCCCTTCCTCTATGCCTAACCTCTCGGGGTCTACTGAATGTAGCTTGGTTATCATTTATTTAACTGCTAATATCCAGATATAAGTGAATACACACCATATTTATCTTTCTGGGTCTGGGTTATCTCACTAAGCATGATTTTTTTTCTAGTTCCATCCATTTGTTTGTAATATTCTTGATGCCGTTTTTAAAACAGTTGAGTGATACTCCATTGTATAATGTATCACATTTTCTTTATCCATTCTTTGGTTGGAGACATCTAGGTTGTTTCCAGTTTCTTGCTATTATGAATAAAGTAGCAGTGAATGTGGTTGAGCAAGTATCTCAAGTAGGATGGAATGTTCTTTGGGTATATACCCAAGAATGGTATAGCTGGATCTTGAAGTAAATTGATTCCCGTCTTTCTAAAGAACCACCACACTAATTTCCATAGTGGTTGTACAAATTTGCATTCCCCTACCAATGGAGGGGTTTTCCCCTTGCTCCATATCCTTGTCAGCATGAGCTGTCACTTGTGCTATTGATCTTAGCCATTCCAACAGATGTAAAATGGAATATCAAAGTAGTTTGATTTGCATTTTCCTGATGGGTAAGAATGTTGAACTTTTCTTTAAGTGTATCTCTGTAACCCCACTTGAATTTTGTCTAATGAGAATTCTCTGTTTAGATCTGTACCCGATTGTTACTGTGTTCTTTGGTTGCTTGATATCAAGTTTTTGAGTTCTTTATATATTTTGGTTATTAGTCCTCTATTGGATGTGGGGTTGGTAAAAGTCTTTTCCCATTCTGTGGGCTGCCTCTTTGTCCAGTTGAGTGTCCTTTGCTTTACAGAAGCTTTTCAGGTTCCATTTACTAATTGTTGATCTTAGTGATTGTGCTATTGCTGTTCTGTTCAGAAAACCTTCTCCTGCGCCAATGTGTTCAAGGCTATTCTCCACTTTCTCTTCTGTCAGGCTCAGTGTACCTGGTTTTATGATGAGGTATTTGATCCATTTGAAATTGAGTTGTGTGCAGGGTGCTAGGTATGGATCTATTTGCATTTGTCTATATGCAGATACCCAGTCAGGTGAGCATCATTTGTTGAGGATGCTGTCTTTGTTCCAGTGTGCATTTCTGGTTTCTTTGTCAAAAAAAGGTGTCCATAGGTTTGTGGATTTATGTCTTCAATTTGACTACATTGATCAACATGTTCATTTTTATGTTAATACTGTTTTTTTAAACCACTGAGCCATCTCTCCAGCCCTATGGGTTTTTTTTTTTTTTTAAATTTTTTTTTTAAATACTATAGCTCTGTAGTATAACCTGATATCAAAAATGGTGAGACCTCTTTCTGCTCTTTATTGTTCAGGATTGTTTTAGCTATGCTGTTTTGTTTTTGTGTGTTGTTTTGTTTTCTTGTTTATCCATGCATAGTTGAGAATTGTGCTTTCAAGATCTGTGAGAACTGTGTAGAAATTAAGATGGGGATTGCATTGAATCTATAGATGGTAGGAAGCCATTTTGCTACGTTAGCCCTATGATCTGTAAGCATCATCTGATATCCTCTTTAATTTCTTTCTTCAAAGGTTTGAAATTGTTATCATACAAGTCTTTCACTTGATTGGTTAGAATACCATAAGATATTTTATATTATTTAAGGCTATTGTGAAAGGTGGTGATTTCCTGATTTCTTTCTCAGTTTGTTTGCCATTTATATATGGGAGGGCTACTGATTTTTGTGGGTTAATTTGTATCCAGCTACAAATTAACAGGTATTTATCAGCTGTAGGAGTGCCCTGGTTGAATTTTTAGGGTTATCTACACATACTGTCACTGCAAATAAAGATACTTTGACTTCTTCCTTTCCAAATTTTATCTCCTTGATCTCTTAAAATTGTCTTATTGCTTTGGCAATAATGGCTTCACATATTGTATTGAATAGGAAGAGAGAATGTATGACCTTGACTTGTTCTTCTCCATTGAAGAGGATATTGGCCATCAGGTGGCTATAAAATGTATTTATTATATTGAAGTATGTCCTTTGTATTCCTAATCTTTCCAAGACTTTTATCATAAAAGGGTGTTGGATTATGTTCAAGGCCTTTCCTGAATTTAATGAAGTGATCATGTGGTTTTTATTTCTTTAGTTTGTTTATATAGTGAACTACACTTATTGATTTTTATATATTAAATCATTCTTGTACTCTGGGATGAAGCTTACTTGATTATATTGAATGATCTTTTTGATGAGTTATTGGATTCAGTTTGTAAATATTTATTGAGTGTTATTGCATCTATGTTCATAAGTAAATATGGTCTATAATTTTTGTTCTTTGTTGGGTATCAAGATAATTGTGTCCTCATAAAATTAATTGGACAAGGTTCCCTCTGTTTCTATTTTGTGAAATAAGTTGAGAAGTATTGCATCAACTCTTTCTTGAAAGTCTGGTAGAATTATGGACTTAGCTTGTCTGGCCCTGGGCTTTTTTTTGGCTGAGAGACTTTTAATAACTGTTTCTATTTCACTAAGAGTTTAAGGATCTCTTTAAATTGCTTATCTGATCTTGATTTAACCTTGGTGCTATCTATTGAGAAAATTATTTATTTATTTTAGATTTCCTATTGGGTAGAGTGCAGGTTTTAAAAATATGTCCTTGTGATTTGCTGTATTTCTTCAGTGTCTGTTATATCCCTCTTTTCATTTCTGATTTTATTAATTTGAATATTCTCTCTGCCTTTTAGTTAATTTGGATACATATTTCTCAATCTTATTGATTTTCTCCAAACCCAACTCTTTGTTTCATTAATTATTTGTAGTGCTCTCTTTTCTATTCTATTGATTCCAGCCCTGAGCGTCATTATTTCTACTCCTTTTGGGTGTGATTTGTTTCTTTTCTCTTTCTCTCTTCTTTCTTTCTTTCTTTCTTTCTTTCTTTCTTTTTCTTTCTTTCTTTCTTTCTTTCTTTCTTTCTTTCTTTTCTTTCTGCTCTAGAGGTTTCAGTTGCAGTGTCAAGTTGCTAGTATGAGATCTTTCCAATTTTTAAAAATGTAAATATCTATTACATTCGTAGATGCTATGAGCTTTCTCCCTTAGAACTGCTTTCATTTTGTCTCCTAAGTTTGGATATGATGTGTATTCATTTTTATTAAATCCTAGGAGGTCTTTAATTTCTTTACTTCTTCATTGACCCATTTTTTTTAATTTAGTAGAGAGTTGTTCAGTTTCCATGAGTTTGTAACCTTTCTGTTGTTGATATTCAGCCTTAATCCATAGTGATCTTATAGGATGCTCGGAGTTATTACAATATTCTTGTATCTGATGAGACTTGCTTTGAATCAGAGTATGTGGTCAGTTTTGGAGAACATTCCAAGAGGTTTCAAAGTTTCCAGAGAAGAATGTTTACTCATTTGTGTTTGAGTGAATGTTCTGTAAACATCTGTTAGATCCATTTGGTTTTTAATGCCCATTAGCTCCAGTATTTCTCTGGATTTTGTCTAGATTGACCTGTCCATTGGTGAGAGTTGGGTGTTGAAATCTTGCCCTATCTGTATGTGAGGGTCAATCTGTAATTTAAGCTATAGTAGTGTTTCTTTAGATGTTAAAATTGAAATGTTATCTTGGTGGATTTTGTTTTCTTTGATGAGTATGTGGTGTCTTTCCCTATCCCTTTTAGTTTTGGTTTGAAGTAAGATATTAGTTGGGCTATACCAACTTGTTTCTTAGGTCCATTTGTTTTGAATATCTTTTTCGAATCCTTTACCCTGAGATAATGTCTCTTTGAGGTTGAAGTGAGTTTCTTGGATGCAGCAAAAGGATGGGTCCTGTTTTTGCATCCATTATGTTTGTCTGTGTCTTTTTATTGGGGGAATTGAGACCATTAATACTAAGAAATTTCAATGGCCAATGATTGTTGATTACCCTTCCTTTAATTTTTGTGGCCTAGAATTATTTATTTCCTTTGTTTTCATGGTTGTAGTTAACCTCCTTAGGTTGGAGTTTTCCTTATATTACTTTCTGTAGGACTAGATTTGTAGATAACATAATATTTACATTTTATTTTATCATGGAATATCTTATTTTCTCCATGTATGGTGAGTGAGAGTTTGGCTGGGTATAATAGTATTTTGGGCTGACACCAGTGTTCTCTTAGAGTCTGTAGTACATTTGTCCAGGCCCTTCTAATTTTTAAAGTTTCCACTGAGAAGTCAGATGTGATTCTAATAGGTATGCCTTTATATGTTACTTGGTCTTTTCCCTTGCAATTTAATATTATTTACTTTTTCTGTATGTTTAGTGTTTTGATTATTATGTGATGAGGGAACTTTCTTTTCTGGTCTAATCCACTTGCTGTTCTGTGTGCTTCTTATACTTTTATAAGCATCTCCTCTTTTAGGTTAGGAATATTTTCTTTCTCTTTTTTTTGGGGGGAGGGGATTTTAAATATTTATTACATTAGAAAACTTAGACTAGCCATCACAATTCATCTCTTGTAATTTTTTTTTTATTGGATATCCTACTTATTTACATTTCAGATGTTATCTCCTTTCTCCATCCTGCCCCCAACTCCCTATCCTGTCTCTCCTCTCGATGCTTCTGTGAGGTATGCCCTATCTATCCACCCACTCTCTCCGCCCTGCCCTTGAATTCCCCCACACTGGGCATCCTGCCTTAACCGGACAAAGGACCTCCACTCCCACCAATGCTTGACAAGGCCATCCTCCACTGCCTATACAGCTGGAGCTATGGGTCCCTCCATGTGTGTTCCCAGGCTGGTGGTTTTGACCCTGGGAGCTCTGGTTGGTTGGTATTGTCGCTCTTCCCATGGGGCCGAAAGCCCCTTCAGCTCCTTCAGTCTTCTCTCTACCTCCTCCATAGGGAACCCCATGATCAGTTCAACGGTTAGCTGTGATCATCTGCCTCTATATATGTCAGATTCTGGCAGAGCTTCTCAGGAGACAGGTATACCAGGCCCCTGTTAGCATGCACTTCCTGGCATCCACATCAGAGTCGACCTTTGGTGACTGCACATGGGATGGATACCCAGTGGAGCAGTCTCTGGACAGCCCCTCCTTCAGTTTCTGTCCCACACTTTGTCTCCATATTTGCTCCCATGAGTATTTTGTTACCCCTACTATGAAGGGCCAAAGCACCCACTCTTTGGTCTTCCTTCTTCATGAGCTTCATGTGGTCTGTGAGTTGTATCTTGGATATTGCAAGCTTTTGGGCTAATATCCACTTATCAGTGAGTGCATACCATGTGTGTTCTTTTTTGACTGGGTTACCTCACTTAGGATGATATTTTCTAGTTCCATCTATTTGCCTAAGAATTTCATGAATTCACTGTTTTTAATAGCTGAGTAGTACTCCATTGTGTAACTGTACCACATTTTCTGTATCCATTCCTCTGTTGAAGGACATCTGGGTTCTTTCCAGCTTCTGCTTATTATAAATAAGGCTGTTATGAACATAGTGGAGCATGTGTCCTTGTTATATGTTGGAGCATCTTTTGGGTATATGCCTAAGAGTGGTATAGCTGGGTACTCAGGTAATGCAATGTCCAATTTTCTGAGAAACTGCCAGGCTGATTTCCAGAGTAGTTGTACCTGTTTACAATCCCACCAATAATGGAGGAGTGTTCCTCTTTCTCCACATCTTTGCCAGCATTTGCAATTCCCTGAGTTTTTGATCATAGCCATTCTGACTGGTTTGAGGTGGAATCTCAGAGTTGTTTTGATTTGCATCTCCCTGATGACTAAGGATGTTGAACATTTCTTTAGGTGCTTCTTGGCCATTCGATGTTCCTCAGTTGAGAATTCTTTTTTGAGCTCTGTACCCCATTTTTAATAGGGTTATTTGGTTGTCTGGAGTCTAATTTCTTGAGTTCTTTGTATATTTTGGATATGAGCCCTTTATCAGGTGTAGGATTAGTAAAGATCTTTTCCCAACCTGTTGGTTGTCATTTTGTCCTATTGATAGTGGCCTTTGCCTTACAGAAGCTTTGAAAGGTTTATGAGGTCCCATTTGTCAATTCTTGATCTTAGGGCTTTGTTAAAAATATTTTCTGGACCTTTAAGCTGAGTTTCTTATTTTTCCTTTCTTCTTCTTCTTCTTCTTCTTCTTCTTCTTCTTCTTCTTCTTCTTCTTCTTCTTCTTCTTCTTCTTCTTCTTCTTTCTTCGATTTGATCTTTTCATACTGTCTGAGGTTTCCTGGATGTTTTGTGTCAGGAAATTGTTAGATTTATATTTTCTTTGACCAATGTACCCATATTTTCCATTGTATATTCAACATCTGAGATTCTTCCATTTCTTATATTCTGTTGGTGAAGCTTGCCTCTGTAGTCCCTGGGCCAGTTCCATGGTTCTTTATTAGGACCATTTTATTAGTGATGAGGATGAGCAGGAATTCAGTATTCTGGTCACAACTACTATGTGATAAGCAAAGGTCTCCTTATCTGTTGTTGAGGAAGACACTGTTTAATGCAGCAGTTTGAGCTCGGGCTATAGCTTGGTTGGTAGAGTCTTTACCCAGCATGTATGAAACATTGGGTTCAGTCTCCAGAATGGCAAACCTGTCATGGTGGTGGTGTAAGCCTATAATCCTAGCGTTGGGAGGTAAAGGGAGAGGGATCAGGAGTTCAAGCACATCCTCTGCTACAGAGTGATTTTGAGGCCAGCCTGGCCTGTATGAGATTGTGTCTCAAAACTCCCAATCAAGCCGTTTCATCAAACCTCACAAAACAAAACACTGAGTAATGTTATCCACCTGTGCAAGGGCTCTGGCTTGTGTGAGAGGTGATTGTTGTTGAGCTTGCTGTGCAGCAGATCCCTCTCTTCTGTTCTGGATGACAGATCCTGGAAGACAAGTGCCACACAGTGTTTTACATTTTTAGAAAGCCTCAGAGTAAGAAGCTCAAAAATGATGTTTTGCCTACAGCCCTGCCCTGCTGATCTAATGACTGAAGGGGTGCTTAGAGATCATTCTAATTATATTCATAGTCACTGACTGTGCAACCTTGGACAAAACACCCTGCTTTGGACCCTTTAGTTTTCCAGGCTGGTGGGTGTAATGGTTCCTCTATAGTCAATTCTTTAACCACCAACTTCATGGTGATGTAATATTGAGTCTGACCACAAGATGGGACTATTAACTAAAATTTATGGAGAGCCAGTTTTTTTTTTTTTTTTTTTTTTTAAATGCACATGCTTCAAACTCCTTGGTTAGCATTCTTTGTATTGAAATACACAGTTCAATCCCTAGAACCAACATAAGGTGATAAAAAAGGAGATGCTATAGAATTGTCCTTTGACTTCCACAATATATACACACATACACTAAATTAGGAGAAATGATTCATAAGTCAGACAGTGGGAAACTTCTGGGAATAAAAGAGAGCAAAATTGTGTAAGTTTGAACTCGCATCAGCAATTGTATTAGTTGAAGTGTTTCCTTGAATATGAGAGAAAAGGAGAAGACAATTTTATTCTGTTGCCAACATTTACCAGTGCTACTTTGTTGCTTAGCCAATGGCAGAGGAACTAAAAATGTTTGAATTTTCTTTAAATTATATAGACATCATCTAGTAGGTAATCATTACCATGTTATTAAACTCATTGCTCCTCAGAAAAGTCAAAGGAGGAAACCACGGAGTCAAATAGACAAATTTGTCATGATCATAGCTATAAGCATGTGAATTGTTAAGTTGTAAGTCTATTTGAGTGTGCAGATTTCTGTTTTGAAATTGAGACCACCATCATGGACATACAGGACATTCTCTTTGCCGGAGCTGATGTGGTGTTAGATGAATATGTTAGTTGGGCATGTGGTTCAAACCAGGTATGCCAGCATCTCTCAGTCTAAAAGCAGCATTTAATTTGCCATCACTGTGTGTGTGTGCGTGTGTATTTATATTACTATGTATATCTGTATACACATGTGTGAATATGTTTTCTTCTTTAAATATATTTCTGATTTTTTAAAAATTCTGGAGAGAGGGGGAAAAGAGGAAATAAAGGAGAGAGAGAAGAGAGAGAAGGGGGAGGGAGGGAGAGAGAGAGGGAGAGGGAGGGAGGGAGAGAGAGAGGGAGAGGGAGGGAGGGAGAGAGAGAGGGAGAGGGAGGGAGGGAGAGAGAGAGGGGGAGGAGAGAGAGAGAGAGAGAGAGAGAGAGAGAGAGAGAGAGAGAGAGAGAGAGAAGATGTCTATGGTGTTCAGAAAAGGATGCTGGGATCTCTATAGCTGAAGTCACCAGCAATTGTGAGCCACTCAATGGAAGTGCTTGGAGCCAAACTCTGATCTGGAAGAGTTGTAGATGCTCTTAACTCCATGCACCCTGGTAAATTTCTAAAGAAGACGAGTATCCCACTCTGGTACACATGTGTGGAAGGCTTCTGGGACTATTATGATATTTGAGACCATGAGAAAAAGCTACAGACTCAATCCGGATTGTAATTAGTTAAATGTATGGCTACTACCTGCTGGATATCAGTCTCTGAGTCAATTTAGAGACTGCCACATGAAGAGGGGAGAAAGGATAATTTTTAAAGGGGAAAACCAGAAGAAGACCTTGAATGTTTGCATAAGCAGGTTACAGAAGCCAACACAGCTGTTCGTCATATTGTAAAAAAGCAGATGGTCACTTCTGGGTGGGGTCACCGAATCAGAGTTCCTGGGATCTTACTAGGGAACTTCAGTAACTGGAGTCAGAGACAAACTACTAGTGGGTACCAAGGTAGATGCCTATCATAACGTGAAGGTGTTTTGTTTGTTTGTTTGTCTGTTTGTTGTTTGCCACCACAGGACCTGAAACATAAGACTATTTTTCTGGGGCCTAGAAACTAGTTTGGATAGGAACACTTCCTGTTCTTCTAGATGATCCAGGTTCAATGTCTAACACTCACGTGGTTGCTCACAGGCATCTGAAACTCCAGTACCAGGTGTTCCAAGGACCTCTTCTGGCCTTTTAGTCACTAGGCATAAAGTTGTGCATAAACATATGCAGGCCAAACATCTATACACATTTAAAAGGGGAGTATTTTCTACATCTGTGTAAGCAGTAGTGTGCCCCTCCTTAACCCAGTGATAACAACGCAGCTCAGGAAGACTGCTTCTGGGAATGTTCCTGTGATTGCACCCATAACTTCCTGTGTTTGGAATCACAGTTGTTTCAGTAGTTCATTTTGAGTTTTCTCTTAACCCCAGTCACTCTGTAAATCCTTCCTCAATTCTTCCTGCCAGATTTAAGCAATTCATTCTTTGTTCTCTTGTAGTCAGTATTAGATGAAAACCTTAGTTGTGTATCTATCGATGTATGTGCATCTATACATACATATTTGAACCGGCATGCACATTTATGGGTATACACATGGACATGTGCATCTAGCCCTCAGAACAGTTGCTAGAGTCTGATTAGTGTTGCTGGTTGTTGGTGATTAATATTATTTGGGGGTCTTTGGAAAGTGATCTAGAATGAAGGTGATCACGTGTTCAGACAGAAAGGTAGGTAGGACAGTGGGAAGGCTCTCAGGATCACCTTAGTGACAGAAAGAGAGGATAGAGCCATGCCAAAATAAGATGGTATGTTCTGTTTCTCTGGTTTTAGGGGTGGGAAAATGCCCTGCATTTGAGAATTCAGAAGTTTAGAGAGTTAGTTCTAGATGTTTTACTATTTATTGTGCTGAGAAACCCACTTCAATATCCTTGCCTGGTAACAATTGTGATAATCAATATCAACAAGACAGCATTTATAGAGTTCAAGATGACTAATGTGCATAAGGAATACTGGACATAATTCTATTTTTTTCCATTCTCATAATGATTGTAATGAGGTTGATTTTATTACTATGGCATTATGATCCTAATGGATGACTTACACTGTGGAGTTTAACAGTATTTCACTTAGACTTTTCATCTGTAAACTCTGTGTTTTAGGATGTATGACCTTCTCTGACTTCTTTTCAACACTTCAAGTTTATAACAAGGTCCATATGGACTTTCTATAATCTGTTTGTCTTGCCCTGTTGGACAATAGAGGGAAATTATCTATGAGGTTTATCTTGGGCATCCGGTTACTTGATTGTTTGAAATAGGCTACATCATGATCTTCAAAACTATCCAGAGCTAATTGCCAGAACCTGTGATGGTAACTTATGGAGTTTAAAGATGTGTTGTAACCCAAGGGTCTTGAGATAGAGAAAACACTGTGACTTATCCTGAGTGTAAACCACAATGCCTTTCTAAGCAGGCTGCAGGTTTGACATAAAAAACAACCAAAGACACAGCAGAAATCTGAGGGTTTTTATTACAATCCAAAGAAAGCATGGGGCTACCAGAAATGGGAAGAAATGGAGCAATTTTCTTTCCCTAAACCCCAGAGGGAGGACAGCTCTGCTGATCCTAGGATGTCAAATTTCTGGCCACAACATTTCTATAAGCCACCAATCTTGTTATGAACCGTGAACAACACCAAAGGCAACCTAACACAGTGCCCAGGCACCTCTTGGCAGTTCTTCAGGAGTCCTAAATGAATTATGTAATCAAAGCCCAGGAGAAGAAAGCTGTAGAACACAGATGTAGACGGAAGCTGACCCTGTTGTAAAATGTTCTTCCTTTGATCACAAAAGTCTGAAGGGAACAGGGACCACAGGGAGAAGGGCTAAAGTTGTTGTCAAGTGTCAATTTCAGAATGTTAGAGCTAGGATGTGAGGTCAGGAGTCAGAGGGTCAGGAACTAAATGTACCTCTGCTACTTTCTGGCTACCAGTCCTTAGGAAGTTCTGGACTGAGTTCTGAGCCAAATTGCCCCACCCCGTCCCCCCTGAACACCAGGGCTGAGGATGCTGCTTGAATGCCTTCCCTAAGGATCTCTGAGATCATGGGTATGGAATGTTTTGCAGGCTGAGAGACACATGAGCATACTTCAGGGTGTGTGCCATGTGCATGTGTGTGTGCTTGTAACCTCTGCCTTGACTTATCAAACAACAACAACAACAATACAGCAGAGAAATTGTTTCTACTATAACCACATTCTCTGCTCACTTCCCAGGGATAAATGCCTTTACCATCTGGTGGAATGTTTCAGTTGATCGTGTGCTTCTGTAAAAGAACACTACAGTTGAGTCATTTATTATCAGCAGAAATAGGTGTTTCGTAGTTCAGAGACTAATAAGTTCAAGATGAAGGTGCTGGCAGGGTTAATGTTTAGAGAGGGCCTGATCTCTACTTCCAAGATTGTGTCTGAACATTGCATCCTCGTGAGGCTGGTAACACTGTCCTTCACCTGTCGGAAGAACAAACTGGAGATCTCACTGCTGCTGGCTCATCTCATGTAGCAACACAGATCCATAGCACAGGAGCAGAGCTCTCATGTTGTAAACTCCTCCTATACAGTTGCACAGGAGATTGAGTTCCTAATATAGCACATTTAGGGAACATTTACAAACTATAGCAGGTAATATTTTCTCTAGATCTCCTATTTTATAGTTATATAATACAAGATACAGTGATATGTGATACATAAATGTGTGATAATGAATTTTAATTGTCAAAATTTTTGTATCTAAAATTTATTCAAGATTATCTATCTATCTATCTATCTATCTATCTATCTATCTATCTATCTATCATCTGTCTGTCTGTCTGTCTGTCTGTCTATCTATCTATTGTCCTTCCTACCCACCCACCTGCCTACCTACCTACCTACCTACCCTACCCTTCTATATCTACCTCTCAAGTGCTTAGATTATAGGTCTATACTACTCTGTCCTATTTATGTGGTGCTAGGGACTAAAGACAGGACATGTATGAGGCAAGCTGCAACCAAGCCTCAAAATGTGTTTATTTGGGTACTTTCTCATTGCTCTCGATTCAGACTATTTTTCATTCTGCTTCATTCCTTCTGTTCTCCCTGCTTTCCCTCCCATTGGTTAGCAGAAGACAGTGGAGCAGCCAACACACATCACTATACTTTGTGTGTGGCTTAAGACAGTGGTAATTTCATGGCTTCCTGGGCATCTCCCATCCTTAGATTGGAAGTGAGGCTCAGCAACTGGTACTACTTACTTTTCCTCCTTTTGTTTCTTTGGGGAAGCATATACTTACTGAGAGGTTGTTACCTCTGTAAAGTTTTGTTGTCAACTTGATTGGATTGAGACTCACCTAGGAGTCTGTGATGGGTTTTCTAGGGAAAGTTAAATCTTGAGATCTTTGACCTAACACATGGATGATTTTTGTTTTGAATAACTTTTTCATATGTTCTTTTATCATATGTGCTACTAGTAGGAGGAGATGGATAGTTGGAGGTGGGGCCTCCCTGAAGAGGTGGCTCACTGGGATCATGTGTTTTTGTGCATTTTAAAAACCCTGGAAGATTATCTCTTTGTCTGCCCTGTTTATATAGAGCAATGAAGGAGGGGTGGTATGGGCTATTCCAGCAAGTTAGTCTCTCTGCTGCTTCAGAGTAAATTCCTATTTAGTTAGAGTGGGTGGTATTGTGCCTCTGTGAAATGTTGGTATTTCTCCCACAATCTGAGGTTATTGTTTCTTTGACAACTGCAGAACTATGTGAAATCAGTCTCTTCTTGGGTGAAATGTCTTTGAAAGTTTCTTGGGCTTTATCCAGTGCATTTTAGATTTCCCAGAAAATAATTACTGTACTCCAGCACTGCACTGGTTCGCTGCCTGAGCAATGGGAGGACCACAGACATACCAAGAGAACTCCAGGAGAATTAGAGCTCACAGCCTACTGGCTATTTCCAATATTCCTTTGGAATGCTTGGAGTAGCTACAGAAGAAGATTGCTATTATGGGTGAAGCTGTGCTGCTCTTGAAGTATACTTACTAAGGCAAGATAGAAACAAAAGTACGGGCCAGAGAAGGAAAAGGGAGCCCTTACCCAGGAGTTTGGCTGAAGCTTCTCATCACCTAGGAGTCAAGAGCTCCAATAGTATTTGCTTAATGCTGTAAACCCACAATTTTCTAGGCTTCTAAAAAGAAGCATCCTCATAGTAAGAAGACATGTTCTATCTCCATTGTACATTCCTAGTGGCTCTTACCTTTAGATTATATTACCTTTCAAGGTACGTCCCAACTTTATAATCCATTTATCAAAATGAAAACAAAAGAAAAGAAGAACAAAAGTTCCTAGCATTCCTTTGAGATGCAAATTAACTAAATGTCACCAACATGGTCTATATACCTAATGCTAAGGCATTTAAGTATAGGTCTTTAAAAGCCCACACCTATATCCTCCATGTGCCATGTTCTTTCCCTGTGTACCTTATGTCTATGTTTAATTATCTCCAACTTGGCTACTGGCTCATTCTGAAATTCTTTTTGGTAGAAAGGTCATAGATCCAGTCTTATTAAAGTCAACATTTGTAAAAGATTAACCGAATTTCTCGGAAGACTGTTGTGAGGACAGTGTAGAACTGTATTCTGATATCTGCCACTGCTGACAGAACAATAATTGCTCTCACAAAAATAGCCAGAGTGGGTAAAGACCAGTATCACCTTCAAGGCCATCTGAAAGTGCCTGCTTGAGAAAACTTAGGGTTATCTAAGGAATGTACTGCCCAGCCCAGCCCACATTTGGAAACAGGACCCTTGTTTCCCAGCCTCTTTTGAAGTTCAGCACTTAACTTCCATCGTTCTATTTATTAAATTACCTGAACTGATTGTCTTAGTAACCACCCCACAGGCATGCTACTCTCACTTTGTGGACTCCACAGGGTTCCCTCCCGTGGCTCCTAATTCCACTACAAGGTCTTAAAAAGGCTGAGTCACTTCTGTGCTCATGGATGTTGAGCTCAGTTTGATATAGGGGTCAGAGAGAAAGTTAGGAAATAATTATCCAATGCATGTGACTTTTGAGTTGGTAAAGTAACCTGTGGTTTGTATTGCAGCTGAGCAAATTCTCTAACATTGAGTTTCTCCATAGCCTCAGTTAGGACCAAACAGAGTCAAAACCTACCCAGTCAATGTGTTGGAAGGATAGTTGATCCATAGTTGATTCTGGGAGACTCTCTCTCAATTCCATGAGAAATCTGTATGCCACAAGTATATACCTCAATAAAAACCCAGACTCCAACCCCCCTAGACAAGGTTGGGAAGTGAACCTTGACCTTGCTCTAATACCCCTGCCAAATCAACTCCATTTCCATCCTTGAATTTTCTCTTTATCCAAGATCCTTTATCTAGTAGCATATTTTCCTTACTAGAGTAGTGTGTTGTTGATTAAAATCTGTCCTACTCTGGTACCTACCTATATTGCTAGCACATCAGAGTCAGAGGGAGGAGAAGCTCAACTTTGAGACTAGCTTGGACTTTTAGAGACAGCGAGACCCTGCCTTAAAAAAAAAAAAGTTGACCTTAGCTAGTGTCAGGCTGTATTAATTTTGCTTCAGCAATCATTTAACTTATTTCTGGCTTTCATGATACAATTAAGTTTTCAGACTGGTCAAGAATGGAGGCAGATCAATAAGACACCCTCAAGTTCTATCATTGTCAGGAAGAAATTATCTTACCCAATTCTGGTAAATCCACATAAACCTCTATTCTTGATATTTAAGCTATCATCTAAATACTTGCCTCAGAGAGGAGACCATGTAATGACAATTATTCTCCATAAAGTCCTGTTGAGAAATCTTGCTTGCTTAGTTTTCTTTTCTTTTCTTTTTTTTGAATTTTTTATTGGATATTTTATTTACATCTCAGATGTAATCCCCGTTCCCCATTCCCCCCACCCAGGAGCCCCTATCCCATCCCCCTTCCTCCTGCTTCTATGAGGATATGACCCCACCTACCCTCTCACTCCCACCTCCCACCCACGATTTCCCCCACACTGGTGCGTTCAGCCTTCACTGGACCAAGGACTCCCTCACCCACTTATGCCTGACATTGTCATCCTCCTCTACTTATATAGCTGGAGCTATGGGTCCCACCCTATGTGCTCCCAGGCTGATGGTTTGGATCCTGGGAGCTCTGGTTGGTTGGTATTGTTGCTCTCCTCATGGGGCCACAAACCCTTTCAGCTCCTTCACTCTTAACTCTAACTCACCCATTGGGAACTCCTTGATCAGTTAAATGGTTAGCTGTGAGCTTCGCCTCTGTATATTCAGGCTCTGGCAGACCTCTAAGGAGACAGCTATATCAGGCTCCTGTCAACATGCACTTCCTGGCATCCACATCAGCGTCTACCTCTGGTGACTGCACAAGGGATGGATACTCAGGTGGAGCAGTCTCTGGACAGCCCCTCCTTCAGTTTCTGTCCCACACTTTGTCTCCATATTTGCTCCCATGAGTATTTTGTTACCCCTTTTAAGAAGGGCCAAAGCACCCACACTTTGGTCTTCCTTCTTCATGAGCTTCATGTGGTCTGTGAGTTGAATCTTGGGTATTTCAAGCTTCTTGGCTAATATCCAAGTATCAGTGAGTGAATACCCCATGTGTGTTCTTTTGTGATTGGGTTACCTCACTTAGGATAATATTTTCTAGTTCCATACATTTACCTAAGAATTTCATGAATTCATTGTTTTTAATAGCTGAGTAGTACTCCATTGTGTAACTGTACCACATTTTCTGTATCCATTCCTCTGTTGAAGGACATCTGGGTTCTTTCCAGCTTCTGCCTATTATAAATAAAGCTGCTATGAACATAGGGGAATATATGTCCTTGTTATATGTTGGAGCATCTTCTGGGTATATTCCCAGGAGTCCTCAGGTAATGTAATGTCCAATTTTCTGAGGAACTGCCAGACTGATTTCCAGAATGGTTGTACCAGCTTGCAATCCCACCAACAATGGAGGAGTGTGGGATTATCATGTGGTTTTTTCTTTGAGTTTGTTTATATAGTGGATTACGTTGATGGATTTCCAAATATTGAACCATGCCTGCATTTCTGGGATAAAGCATACTTGATCATGATGGATGATTGTTTTGATGTGTTCTTGGATTCGGTTTGCAAGAATTTTATTGCATATTTTTGCATCGATATTCATAAGATTGGTCTGAAGTTCTCTTTCTTTGTTGGGTCTTTGTGAGGTTTAGGTATCAGTATAATTGTGGCTTCATAGAATGAATTGGGTAGTGTTCCTTCTGTTTCTAGTTTGTGGAATAGTTTGAAGAGAATTGGTATTAGGTCTTCCTTGAAGGTCTGATAGAATTCTGCACTAAAACCATCTGGTCCTGGGGTTTTTTTTTTTTTGGTGGGGAGACTTTTAATGATTGTTGCTATTTCTTTAGGGGTTATGGGACTATTTAGATGGTTTATTTGCTCCTGGTATAACTTTGGTACCTGTTATCTGTCTAGAAAGTTGTCCATTTCATCCATATTTTCCAGTTTGTTGAGTATAGTCTTTTGTAGTATAATCTGATGGTTTTTTAAAATTTCCTCAGTTTCTGTTGTTATGTCTCCCTTTTCAGTTCTGATTTTATTAGATTGGATACTGTCTCTGTGCCCTCTGGTTAGTCTGGCTAAGGGTTTATCTATCTTGTTGATTTTCTCAAAGAACCAGCTCCTGATTTTGTTGAAATTTTGTATAGTTCTTTTTGTTTCTACTTGGTTGATTTCAGCCCTGAGTTTGATTATTTACTGCCATCTACTTCTCCTGGATGTATTTGCCTCTTTTGTTCTAGAGCTTTCAGGTGTGCTGTCAAGCTGCTAGTGTATGCTCTCTCCAGTTTCTTTTTGTAGGCACTTAGAGCTATGAGTTTTCCTCTTAGTATTGCTTTCATGTAGTCCTACAAGTTTTGGTATGATGTGTCCTCATTTTCATTAAATTCTAAAAAGTCTTTAATTTCTTTCTTTATTTCTTCTTTGACCAAGTCATCATTGAGTAGAGCATTGTTTAGTTTCCACGTGTATGTGGGTTTTCTATTGTTTTTGTCATTATTGAAGACCAGCCTTAGTCTGTGGTGATCTGATAAGATGCATGGGATTATTTCAATTTTCTTGTATCTGTTGTGGCCTGTTTTGTGACCAATTATATGGTCTATTTTGGAGAATGTACCATGAGGTGCTGAGAAAAAGGTATATTCTTTTGTTTTTAGATGAAATGTTCTATAGATATCTGCTAAATCCATTTGTTTCATAACTTCTGTTAATTTCATTGTGTCTCTGTTTAGTTTCTGTTTCCATGATCTGTCCATTGCTAAGTGTGGGGTGTTGAAATCCCCCACTATTATTGTGTGAGGTGCAATGTGTGCTTTGAGGTTTAGTAAAGTTTCTTTTATGTATGTGGGTACCCTTGCATTTGGAGCATAGATGTTCAGAATTGAGAGTTCATCTTGGTAGATTTTTCCTTTTATGAGTATGAAGTGTCCTTCCTTATCTTTTTTGATAAGTTTTGGTTTAAAGTTGATTTTATTTGATATTAGAATGACTACTCCAGCTTGTTTCTTGGGAGCATTTGCTTGGAAAATTGTTTTACCTCCTTTTATTCTGAGGTAGTGTCTGTCTTTGTCACTGAGGTGCATTTCCTGTATGCAGCAAAATTCTGGGTCCTGTTTATGTATCCAGTCTGTTAGTCTATGTCTTTTTATTGGGGAATTGAGTACACTGATGTGAAGAGATGTTAATGAAAAGTGATTGTTGCTTCCTGTTATTTTTGTTATTCAAGGTGTAATTAGGTGTAATTATGTTTGTGTAGCTATCTTCTTTTGGGGTTGTTGGAAGATTACTTTCTTGCTTTTTCTAGGTTGTAGTTTCCCTCCTTGTGTTGGAGTTTTCCATCAATTATCCTTTGAAGTGCTGGATTTGTAGAATATTGTGTAAATTTGGTTTTGTCATGGAATATCTTGGTTTCTACATCTATGGTAATTGAGAGTTTTGCTGGTTATAGTAATCTGGACTGGCATTTGTGTTCTCTTAGGGTCTGTATGATATCTGTCCAGGATCTTCTGGCTTTTATAGTCTCTGGTGAGAAGTCTGGTGTAATTCTTATAAGTCTGCCTTTATATGTTAGTTTACCTTTTCCCCTTATTGCTTTTAGTATTTTTTCTTTGTTTTGTGCATTCAGTGTTTTGATTATTATGTGACAGAAGGAATTTCTTTTCTGGTCTAGTCTATTTGGGGTTCTGTAGGCTTCTTGTATGTTCATGGACATCTCTTTCTTTAGGTAAGGGAAGTTTTCCTCTATAATAGACATTGAATAAAGAAAGAACTGGATATCTAGAGTTTTGCTTACCCAAGGAATGCTGTTTCTCTTAGTCTATTTTTTTTAAGCTATTTCAATTATTTTAAGTTTTTCTACATGCATATATTTTATGTTGGGAATATATTCTCAAACTTCTCTCCCCCCGTTTTTGAACCCTCCTCCTCCCATGAATTTCCTCTGTCTCCCTGGACATTTTACTTCTACTTTCATGCCACAGACAGGTAGAAAGATACCTATGTAAAGGGTTTTATACAGAGATGTAAAATCTTGAACTTTTGCTAGATTTTATAACCAAAGTTAATAACAAATCTTGAGGTCACTTACCCCTATGATTGTTACCCCCGTGTACCTACCCTGTTTATTTAACTTATTTTTGATAGAAAAATAGGTTGATTAATGTTGATTAATGCTTAACTGTAATCTCATATTTTGTCTTCTTCCCAGCTCCTGCCCTCCGTCGTGAACATGTGTTCTCTTAACCACTTGTTGAAAACAACAACAGAAACAGAAACAGTTGAAAACAATCTTATAAAATGAATATCCATGAACACAGCACAAAGATATTGCTTGATAAACAATAATGCTTGTTATACTTGATTATTGTTATTTAAGCAATATTGCTTGAATAATGTTTGTCATCTGGGTCAGTTGGGGACAGTTGGAGTCAGTGACTTAATCCTTTGTAAAACTTCACTATAGTTTTCTGTAAAGTATTCTTTATTCCTTCTTCAAGTGATGAACTAGACACATATAGACACATGGGCATAGATAAAGGCAGAGTCAGCGGTTCCCAAGACAACCTTCAGGCAGGCACAGATTTAAACTCGCATAACAGATAAGAGGATGAGAGACACAGGAATGCAAAGAAGAAAGCTCCAGTTTGGGCCTGCTCTTGTTTTAATCGCACCATGGAGGGGTGCTTTGATCTCTTTCCTTAATGAGATACCAACACAATATTGGTGACTCCAAGTCTTTTATTGGGTCCAAATCAGCCACACTTTAACTAAAATTTTAATCTTATTAGCATCCCAAAATTTCTCAGCTTCTGTAAAACCATATAACTAAATAAAGCCCTGAATATTGCTGACTCACTCTGACTTTGTGAAAGGGTGTTTCCCCTGCCTCTCCATAGCTCTCTTTCTCCTTTGAGTTGGTTAGCTGTGCCAACATTATCACCTGATAGACAGGTGGGCTGCTATACTTGTCGCTTGATGTGGCTAAAATGCTTGCCTGGACTGCAAGCTTTCCTTCATGAGACTCTCTAGGTGGCTTGTGGAATGGAGAGAAATTCCCTTTTCCCTAGAGAAAAAGTCAGACCTATTTGATTAATCAAGGGAAAGCTGTATCTCTTAGTCTGATTTTCAAAAATCTGCATTTTTGTTACTTTATATTTTTGTAAATGTGTTTATTTGTAGCAGAAATGGCGGGGCCACCTCTATGTAAACCTTGGGGGCCCGCAGCTGCAAAAACATCTCCTGCAGGAGGACCTAATTGAAGACTGCATGAGAGACCAAGGATTGCTGGTACAGACAATGGCAGCCAATTGGGAACTGTTGTTTAGAAGAGATATTTTTTTGGGACCAATGGGACTGGGTGGAAAATTTTAAAGGGAAACTCGCAGCAGTGCTCAGATGAGCTTGGTGAGGTGTTTCTCCCTCTCCAGGAGTCTGTGTTGTTGACACTGCACCACCTCACCTCCAACCCCCAAGAGCAGGTGGGAATGGGTTTTGAGTTGTCCAGGGCAGAGGCAACATTTATTGTGTGTTTAGAATAATCACATATGCATAGACTTCATATATCTCTATAAAGAAATCTAAGAACAGCAAGTATCTTAGATAAGAAAACTCATATTTGTCTTTCTGAGATTCTTAGCTCAACTTTTTTTGATTTAATGCACATTAAGTATGGCTTAAATTCTTATAATGAATTAAAATTAGCTAAACACAAGAACATTTCATTTAGTAATAAGCATCACAGAGAAAAACTTTAACAAGAAAGGAACACCTAGAATGAACATAAAAGTGGTCAGGGACTTATGACCATTCAGTGATTTCTCAGTTTCTATACAGCTAGATGACTAAGTACAATTCTGAATATTGCTGACTTGTCCTGACTTAGCATCTTCCAGGCACTGAGTCAGGCAGAAGCCTCTCTTCTCATCCTTTTCTCTGAGGCTCTGACACAGTGTGACATTTCAGCATGGAAGGTTTCTCCTGGCTCTTGGCTCTGATTTCTCTGGGACTCAGTGCTTTCTACCCTTTAGCCATTTATCAGTAATTTGTCACAGGAAAACACAAGAGTGCTTTTAGTTTCTTTCTTCTTCTGGTCAGTTTTTTCTTCTAAACTCTAAGTTGAAAGAGAAAAATAGAAATTATGTAGGCATTGATTGACTGTACATCTACCTTAGGTGACAGCTTCTTGCTCACCTAGAAAGAATGTTAAAATTCACCGTGAAGAAGGAAGCAAATCCCCATTCTGTCAATTTTTACAATAGGTCTGGGTTAACTACTGGATTTTTCTTGTGTCTAGAATGAGTCTTGTCTTCCTTGGCCACTACTATTCTGCGGTCAGGGCCATACTAGTGCCCAGCATTTTATGGACTTATTTCTGTTTAGTTTCACAGCTGAATCAAAGAAAAGACAAAGTGTGTACTCATTAAATTTATATCTTATACAACACTGGCCTATAATACACAATAAAAGGATTAATAAAATCAGGCAAAGATCTGACCCTGCCAAGAGATGGGGATGGACTGAAATAACAAGATATAGTGCTATTGGAAAAGCACTTACAGATTTTCAAGACAAGGAAGTGTGACATAACTGTGACCCCGAGCAAAGTGCTGCTTAGGGTTTTCTGATCTTACCTGAGGTTTTGAATTAATTTGGAGTATAATTCATCAACATTTTTTTTGAGCTGCATTAATAGATGAAAAGTACAACATGAGGTGATGGAAGAGAGCATGATGAATCTTATGTAATGAGGCTGTGGGAGTCATGAAGAACCCGAGGCTCATAGAGCATATCAAGCAAAAGTACATACTAGATTAATAGTGACTGTGATGGAGGAGAACAGACTCTTTTGGAAATAGGCAACTATTTCAACAAAGGCAACAATACAGAGCTTTATCTATTAAAGAAGCAAAATAGAGAGAATCTGAATTTTGAATGAAGCCTTACTACAGAGAAGATGATAATTAAATTAAAGGTAAATATTCCAAAGGAATTTTGATGTTCTATGAGCTTGGGCCCAGACATTAAACTTTGAGGAATTCTATAATGTATTTTTTAAAATATGGTTCATTCAACAAATAGAGAATGAGGAAAGGAACAGGTTCTGTAGCAGAATTCATGTTCAGAAACAAACACCATGGTGATAATTTTGTATCTTATAATGTAATGGTGTAATTAATTACCAGGAGTAGACTGTCACAGTTAGCTTTTTGGTTTAGGAGATGAAAATCCAATGTCTTCTAATATGTAAACTTTCTCTGTTTGTTTCCTGTAAGGTATTTCTGTAGAGTCATGAAAGGATTATAAGAAAGCCAATGGACTTACTCCAACTTTATTTTAGAGCCTTTGTAATCTTGACCCCGCCTATCTTGACAGAAATAAAGAGTGCTGGAGCCTTGCCTGCTATTCAGCTCAGGTTAGTCAAGGACAAAGTCCGATTTGCTGGGCTGTGGATATTACCATGGATCTCAAACATAGTTGCTCAGTGAAGCTGAATGATGGACACTTGATGCCAATGCTTGGATTTGGCACATATGCTTCTAAAGAGGTAAGTGGATCTTTTGGAACTAAAGGGTTGGATACTACCTATCCTGGAAGTAATTTCAGAAGGCAGGAGACCTGTACCTGGTAGATGGTTCTTCTGTACTTTTCTTTCACTACCTATAGCTTGCTTCTGTTCATGTTTGGAGATCATTTTTCATACTTAGTGAGATACCGAGATGTTAGCTCTGAAGACTTGGAGGTAAATGATTTTGTAGGTAGATTATCTTTTTATATTGTTAGTATCATTATTTTCCAACAAATCTCGATGCTTACCATATATTTTAAGTACTTAAACACTTGAATCCCTGATGTAAGTATTCTTATTAATCTTGAGGTTCTTAGCATCTAAAGCTCAGGCATCTCCTGAAGTCCATTCTTGGTTTAGAAATTCCCATGGTAAATAGATATGGGAGAAAATGGTTAGCAATAGAGGCATTGGCTAACAGCTTTGCTATGAGTTTTTTTTGTTTGTTCATTTTTTGTTGTTGTTGTTTGTTTTGGATGAAGATATATTTGTTAGAGAGTTTCAATTCTTTGAACTGGTTTTTAAAGTTTTATGCATGTACACAACATATTTTGGCCATAGCCACCACTCACCCTACACCTCTAACTCCTCTCAGACACTCTCACACCTTCCTTCGAACTTCATGGCCTTTTGTTTTAATAACCCACTAAGTCCATTAATACTGATTAAATTCATATAAATATAAGGCCATCCACTAGAACACTGCAACCTACTTGGGATGATATGCCTGAAGGAAACAGATTCTCTCTTTCCAAGAAGCCATCAACTGTCAGTAGCAGTTTAGGTATGGCTGAAGTATTGTCATTGCATCCTCTGTGCATGCTGCAGTGTTGAACTGGCTTGATCTTGTTCAGGTTTTGAACAGACAACCACAGCTGATGTCAGCTTCTGAATATAAGAAGTTCTGTCATATGTTGAAGACACTGTCATATAGTAGTTTTCCTGTTCTCTTGACCTGTGGTTCTTACTATTTTTCTTTTTTAAAAATCAGATATTTTTATTTATTTACATTTCAGATGTCATTCCCTTTCCCCATTTCCCCTCCCTAGAACCTCCCTATTCCATTCCCACCTCCACCTTTTTGCTTTTATACCATTTTAATTACATGCAAGTATTAAGATCAGTTCTAGGTTGAAGAACTATCAATACAATAGATGCAAATAGTCAAGGAACAAGCAAGACAATAAACACAAATAGTCAAGGAACAAGCAAGACAATAAACACAAATAGTCAAAGAATAAGCAAGGCAATAATCAAAATTCCACGAACACTCCCATGATCACTGTTTCTAAGGGCTTATCAGGATGACCAAAATATCTGAGCCAACTTCCCTGTCCTAGACCAAATATTTTTCTTCCTCCTTTCCTATGATGTTCTCTTGGCCTCTTTAAGAAGCTGTGAGACATAGATATTCCATTTATGGCTAAGCATTTCACAGAAACCTAGTCTCTCAACTTTGACTAGTTGTGAGTCTTGGTATTAGTCATTGTTAATGGCAAAACAAAGCTTCTTGGATGCAGACTGAGATATGCATTTATCTACAGGTATAAAGATAAATATTTAGAGTACAGACAAACGTTTAAAAAATGTCTATGAGAAGCCACAATCATTCTATTCATAGATTAGTATTGAAGACTTAGAAGGCATGCAATAACAATGGGGGTTGATCACACTTCTTACCAAACACATTATATATCCATTCAACAGCTCATTTCAGTGAACTGAAAGTATCAAAGTCTAGTCACAGGAAATAGGAGCTTTGGGATGGCTTAGGAAGGATTGTCTCCAAATGACAAAGGTATTGATATTCTCAATGTTGGTAGAAGGATGATGAAATATCAGCATCTGATAGAACCAGGTTATTTCCAATGGCATAATGATCCTTTGTGATAGATTTAATCATATAGTATGTGTTCTGTAGCGTTTAGCCAACATCTGTTAATATTGTTAAAGACAAACTTGTGTCTTAGGGAACAGAACAAAAGTGTTTCAGAATGCCCTCACTTACAAAAGTAAAGGTAACATGGGCCTTTGAGAAATAGAAAAGAACAAATAGGAACTCCTTCACAGTTTAGTAGAAGCTTTTATTCTGACTGTGACTCTAACTCTACCAATGACCTTCTATGGGCCATTGCTAGAACAAAAGCCTGCTCTGTTGTGTGTCTTGTGACTCATTTGTCCAGCCAAGTTTGTTTCCTGGGAGGAACACAAACACAGGATATCAGATTAAATCATTAAAATATACACTGATTGAAATTTGAGGAAAATCTGTAAATATTGTTATCCTGACTTTGCCTCCCAATAGCAGCCTTGTGAGGTGTGGTCTTTGTCCTGGAAACAATAGCTGGTCAGATGGGTAGTTGTCAGCTCTCTGGGCATCTGCTACTCTCTAATTATTATTTTTCTGGACATGGATCTCGCATCCTGCTCTTTGATCCTCCCAGTTTGGATGCAGACAAAGCGGCAGACTCATATAAATTTCCTGCATGCAAAATTAGTGGATCAATTTTTGTTAATAACGATAAGTAGTAGAATCAATAAACTAGTGTTTAATGTCGTGAATAGAAAGGAATAAATACCCATTTTACTGGTTTGGAGCATCATCTATGATGGCCATACGTTTGGTTTTGAATGTGCAGTTTACTAAGTATTTATAAGCAAAAGTAAAAGAATGAATTATGAAGGGGGAGTAGAAACAAGATATATAGCAAGACATCATTAAATCAGGAGGCTACCAAACATCTAGTCGAAATGAACTGTGAGAGTCACATTGAGGCAGCCAGCTGGAATTTCTCTGTTGTAAGTCCGTCCTGGGCAGAATGTAGTATCCCCTTGGGTGAGGCTTCCAAGTAACTGAACAAATAGCAGCAGAGAGAGGTGATATCATCAAATTGGATGCTCACAGCATCCAGCAGGAACCCACTGGAGAAGTTGAGGTAATAAGTTGGAGTTCGTGATTTAGTTTTCTTTCCTTATGGACTGAGCTTTTCATGGCTGACTCTTCACATTATAGTGTTACATCTTTCTTCTTCTTCTTGTTCTTGTTCTGTTCTTCTTGTTCTTGTTCTTCTTGTTCTTGTTCTTGTTCTTCTTGTTCTTCTTCTTGTTCTTCTTGTTCTTCTTGTTCTTCTTGTTCTTCTTGTTCTTCTTCTTGTTCTTCTTGTTCTTGTTCTTCTTCTTCTTCTTCTTCTTCTTCTTCTTCTTCTTCTTCTTCTTCTTCTTCTTCTTCTTCTTCTTCTTCTTCTTCTTCTTCCTCCTTCTCCTCTTCCTCCTCTTCCTCCTCCTTCTCCTCTCCTCCTCCTCCTCTTCCTCTTCCTCCTCTTTCTCTTCTTTGACTTCCTCTTTTTTCTTCTTCTTCCTTTTCTACTTCCTCTCCTCCTTCTCGAAGTAGTGGTTTTCATATCATGGGATAAACAACATTCACTTCTGACAGGAATGATTTATATCTTAAATATTTTTAAGACACATGTTTTCAATACCATTAGCTGCTTGAGTTTTTCCCTCTTTATGGTACAAAGCCAGTGGGTCAACCTGACCCAGGGCAGATTGTTTTGGAGAACAATTGGCACAAACATACTTGGGTCTGAAGTTGCGGGAGAGGAAAGTCTGCTTGCAGAACGAGCTTCTCGATGAGCTTTAAAAGCCTATGAAAAATTACCAACATAATGTACAACATGCATTTATGCATATTCTATTAAAGCAATACTGGTAAACTACATAATTATAAATTATTAACTAAAAAATCCAGTGTTCATGTTTAAGCTTCTAATTGCCATTAAAATGCTTCTTGGCAATGGTAGGAGTCTTCAACAGCTGAAGATCTGCTTCTGTGTGGCTTTCACAGTAAGATAGAGATATTTGAATCATGCATGGAGAGCAACGAGACAATGGTGGTGGTGGTGGTGATGATGATGATGTGATGAAGAATACAAACTCCCTTGCATGCCAGGCTGTCATTAGACTTACTATATAGATAAAGGTGTCCTTGACCATCTGATCTTCTTGCTTCTCTACTTCACAAGTGCTATGATTGTAGGTGTGGACTACCACACCCACTTTTTATACTTCCTTGTGTATTAACCACCTCCTCCACCTTCTTCTCAAATACCTCTTAAAAGAAGGGGAGGCGGTCCTTTTGTTCATGGAAAAATATCTAGGACTTCAGAATCTAATACAATGTTGGGTAAAACGAGGGCACTCAGTAAATGCTTACTGTAGAAATGCTGACTGTAAGGACTGGTCGAATGAAGGATATAGAAGAATCTTGCATCAACTAAAGAGCCTATCTGGGTGGAAATTGGGAATGAGGGGTAATGGAAACTAATTTTCAGATGTCACCCCAACCATACCTGTGAGTATGTACATCTGCCCTGTTCCGGGTGCCTTAGAATTTTTCTCTCACTATGCTTGCTTTCCTGCTAGCTAGTTCCTTACAACTGATCTTTATTGAGTGAAGCTTGTGTTCCAATGCTTCACGTGAATCCCACATCACTAATTCATTCAGTCAAGATTTAGAAGTTAGTCTTCTTGTAGTCTGTGTCTTCAGATAGGTTGTAAGTCTATTATCAGGATTTTCATCATCAAACAAGATCAAATGTGGGGCTGACAGCAACACAGAGAACATACTATGAAGAAACAAAAGGCTTTTTGTCTTTTTCTGAGTTGGTCACATCCCCAACTTTCCCTACTCTTGTTTCATAGATTCCAAAGAGTAAGGCCGCTGAGGCTACCAAAATAGCCATTGATGTGGGTTTCCGTCACATAGATGCAGCATACTTCTATCAAAATGAGGAAGAAGTTGGACAGGCCCTTCGAGACAAGATGGCTGATGGAACTGTGAAGAGGGAAGATTTATTTTACACCACCAAGGTGAATACTTGTGGCCAGAATGGCTGGAAGCCACTTCCAATTCAGATATATTACTGGGGAGGGAGGAACCACCCCTTTGATATCAATTTGCATAATTTCTTTATTGCAAAGACCCATTGTATAAGCATAGATTACAGGGCCAGCAAAACGGTTCAGTGCAAAAAGGTGCAGGTTGCTATGCTTGGCAACCTTTGATCCCTGGGAGGTGCATGGCAGAAAAGAAATAATTCCTGTTTTCTGACTTCTACATGTGTGGTATTCATGCATGTCACATACACAAGAGCACACACACACACAGAGACACACACATACACACACACATACACATGCACACACACACATACACATGCACACATACATACATAAATATACACACCAATAAATGAAAAATATTAAAGAAGAAAAATCTTGTTTTGCTCTGATGTGTATTAAATGTGGAATATAGCTGCTCTGTTTTTTGAGTATCAGACATTTAGATGTAAAATAAGAAAAGAGTTCTGTTGGATTATCTGGCCTCTCTGGAGCCTGAGTAACTAATTCTTAAGTAGATTACTAAGTGATGTTGAGATATTGTTCACAAATGGAAAAATCATTTTTCAAGTCAGCACTGACTATACTGAAATTTGTCACATTCTCTCAGGAGGAAAGCTGATATGCGTGATGTGATCTGAGCTGAGGTCTGTAACGATGTCTAATCTTTATCTTACACTGGTGACAACTTGATTTTAGACTGGCTCTCTTGGAATTTGTTCTGGGTTTACTTTACTAAGGAGGACTCCATTCTCACTAGCCCATTATTTCTTTGTTTCTTTGAGACCCAAGCTTCTAAATGTCAAAATACCTAAGTTGGTTGTTTTCTAAGTCCTGTTAATACCTTTCACTTTGCTGTCACTGAAATAAATGCCAGTATTCTATTGATGATGTGCGTTATACAGGATAGCATAAACCCGGGCAGGGTTATGGGGGAGAATCTGGGAAAAAATGGGTAAGAGTAAAATCATGATCAAATATATAAAAATATAATGTCTGAACTATTTATTTATTCATTTATTTATTTATTTTTTATTGGATATTTTATTTACATTTCAGATGTTCTCCCCTTACCCCATTTCCCCCCCTCCCTCCCAGAAACCCCTTATCCCATCCCCCCTCCTCTTGCTTCTATGACGGTGTGTCCCCACCTACCTCCCCCCACACCTCCCCACCCTCAAATTCCCCCACACACAACGTCTAGCCTTCATGGGACCTAGGATCTCTTCTCCCACCTATACCTCCCTTGCATATATGGCTGGAGCCATGGGTCCCTCCCTAAGTGCTCCCAGGCTGGTGGTTTAGACTCTGGGGGCTCTGGTTGGTTGGTATTGTTGCTCTCCTCATGGCGTCGCGAACCCAAACATTTAGCCCCAGCTGTTCTTAGCTTAGCTGATACCACCATAGAGGGTCTCTGTCCTTTCACTACAATGTGTAATTTTGTTTGGAAACTGCAGATTTGGACTACTTTCTTTAGACCAGAGTTGGTTCGTCAGTGCCTGGAGAGATCGCTGAAGAAACTTGGGCTGGATTATGTAGATCTCTGCCTTATTCATATGCCGATGGCTATGAAGGTCAGTTTTATTTATGCCCTTGACTGTTGTATTATGTCTGGCCAGTGAATTTTCCTGGGCTCTCGCCAAGAGAGATGCTTCTATCTGAGGTGAATAGAATGGCTAAATGTGTATGACTCTCCATGACAGCTGAGTGACCCACAGGCGAGACTTCTTAAAATGCCCATGCTCCAGTATTCTGAAAAGTCCTGAAAAGTTCAAGACTCCACTGCCTTTTAGCTGTCAGAGTTCCCCAAAGGTGGAGATAGCTGAGACTCCAGGGGGTGTCTCCACTTCCTTAGCAAATGTTCTAGCCTATGTGTATCATTCACACTAAGACAGAGAGATCTGAATTTGGGTTCGAATTTGGGCTTGGGCTTCTTTGGGCCTTGTGGCTTCATTTTCTTATCATAAACATGATTGTTGATCATGTGATGGACTCAACTAAGAACTGAGGCATCACAAAGTGGAGAAAAATCTCATGATTCACATCATAAGTTCTATCCTTCACACCATTCTGTCTTTGGGATATGAAATAAATTCCAGTTGAAGGAGCCCTCATAGTTGGTGAAGTTTAGGGCTTTATGGTAGGGGGGAGGGGGAGAAAAGTGGAGGCAATCAAGGGGAGAGATGTTCTTCTATAATCTCTTAGATAATTTCAGTTTTCCACCTCCCAAGTCTCCCTTTACAGACACATGTCCACAATACACACTAAGTGATTAATATAATCTCCAAGTGTTGAATGAGTAACTTCATTCATTAGGCACTAGAAATTGATTATTAGCGAAAGTATTTGTTAATTTCTCTTTTCTCTGCACTTTAGCCTGGAGAGGAACTTATACCAAAAGATGCAAATGGAAAAGTCATTTTAGAAACAGTGGATATTCGTGATACATGGGAGGTATGTACTGCTATGGGGGGTACCCCAAGGTGTTATGGGTAAGACTTGGTTTTTTCATCAGTTGACAGACCTAAGACATATCATAATGCCAAGTCTTATTGTGACTTGTTATGCTATGTTTGGGTGATATACCTGGGAGGGCTGCTCTTTTCTGTAGGAAAATAAAGAAGGGGTAGATCTGGGGGGAGGTTTTGTGGGGGACAAGAACTGAAGGGAGTGATGGATGGGAAACTGTGGTCGGGATGTAACATATGAAAAGAAACACAAACAAAACCTTCTCTATCTCTGTAATCTCATCTGTAAAGTAAGAGTTGCATGGCATGACTTTAATTTTTGATCTCAATTATAGTTTGATGTTGTCATTCCTTTGCCTTATAGAACTGATCGAAGATATAAACTGGATAAAGGGGGTCAGCAGAAAGGAACTCAAGGGTCACAACACTATTCCAGGACAGATAAACACACATTTAGGGAATGGTAATCTGCCTTAGCACAGAGCGAGCTATGATTGAGAATAAAACATGCCATTATACATCCTATCTCATATATAGCTTTCAACATCATAGGAAAAATGTAACAATACCCTTTCTACTAGCACAAGATCTATGAATTCTATGCCTTTGACTATGATGGCATTTATTGAAGAATCATTGTGTGCCTGGCATCAAAACAGTGCCACCAAAGACTGTGGAGGGGGTAAGGGGAGACTTGTGTGTACTTGCTGTTCTCAATGTGCATGTAATTGAACGAGCAGACAAATATGTATTCATAGCAGGTGAGTGCGTTAGTCAAGGCTGTATTCAAGGGACAACACTGTTTCGAGTAACTGAAATTATTATATAGGTGTTCAAAAATGTTCAAGGAGAAACTCCAAAGGACAGAGTACAATACATGTTTACCAGATTTTTCTTTCTTCCCAGGCCCTGGAGAAGTGTAAAGATGCAGGTTTATCAAGGTCTATAGGGGTATCTAATTTCAACCACAAACAGCTGGAATTGATTCTGAACAAACCAGGGTTGAAATACAAGCCCACTTGCAATCAGGTAAGCTCTTAGTCCACCTTGGCCGTCTCTTACCTTTTGTTCTTCACGAGCTTCTTCCTTACTCGATGCTTCTTAAATTTCTGTTTTGAATTAGCTAATTAGATTACAACTATTTTCTCTGAGATAGGAAATATCAGTGATGGTTCAGAATGAGGTAAGAATGAGGTCTTCTAAATCAGCTGTGGACCTGAGGGTTCTATGAGACACCCAGGTGAAGATGTGTTGAAAGTCCATCGTTAGTTTGAAGCTTAAGGTAGTTAGGGATAGATGATGTAGCAGTGTACTGCTTCATGGATGGTCATCAAGGGCACAGGATGGATAAGTTCTCCCATCCTGTGATAATGAAAAGGACTCTTACACTTTTTTTCCTCTGGACTCCTTGAGCTCTGAGGGAAAGGACTTGATGGAGATATATTAGTAAGAGCTATGGGTTCCAAGATCTCTCACTGCATGATGTCTGATTGTGCATCTCTGTATGTGTTCCCATCTGCTGCAAGAGGCAGTTTCTCTGATGGTGGTTGGACAAGGCTCCGAACTATGAGAATAGCAAATTGTCTTTAGTGTCATTAGGAGTCCTTTTATCTCTACATTTTTTTCTTTTCCTTTTTTCTTTCTTCCTTCCTCCACTGTAGAACAAAGGGATTGTAGCTAGGTTTGTGTTTACATTTTTCCTTTGTCACTATGCAGAGTACCTTCCTGTAACAAAAATGCTGGAATATAGGGGTGAAGGCTCTATGTAGGCACCAGCTTGACAACTCCATGTTCAGAGAGTTGTGTTTGTATTGTTTTTAGCCTTGCTGTCAGTTTGTGAAGAGCAAGATTATATATATAAATTTAATATACTATATATAAGTTTATATATAATTGTATATGTTATTATTATATAATGTATAAATTTATATAGTATATTATGTATCATATTACATATTATATAGTTTATAATATATAATTATATAATTACAATAAATATATAACATATGTATTATATTATATATATATATAATTATATATGCTATATATACTGTATAACATTATATACTATATATAGTATATATAATGTACTATATACCATATACTATATAATCATATATAATATATATCTGAGTTGTTTTGATTTGCATTTCCCTAATGACTAAGGATGTTGAACATTTCTTTATGTGTTTCACAGCCATTAGAGATTTCTTTGTTGAGAATTCTCTATTTGGCTTTGTATCCTATTTTTTTTTTATTGGGTTATTTGGCTTGTTGGTACCTAATTTCTTGAGCTTTTGATATATTTTGGCTATCAGCCCTCTGTCAGATGTAGGGTTGGTGAAGATATTTTCCCATTATGTAGGCTGCTGTTTTGTCCTATTGATGGTGGTCTTTTAGTCATGCAAAAGCTATATAGTAATATATAATATAATATAATATAATATAATATAATATATATAATATAACAATTAACATTATATTATTATAATAATAATTACATTATTAATATCAACATAATCTAATGCATATCATTAATATTCTAAATATTATATATTATTAAGTATATATTGCCATGTTTACTATATACTATAAATATGTATTACATATTAAGTACATATAATATATTTTATACTTATTATATTATACTTAATATATTACTTAATATACTTAATGAGTTACTTATAGTTATAATATAATTAAATAATAATATACTTAATATATTACTTGTAATATATTACTTATAATATATTAAGTATTACTTAATAATATATTCAAGTATAACTTATATTATACTTTTTTTTTTTTTTTTTTTTTTTTTTGGTTTTTCGAGACAGGGTTTCTCTGTGTAGCCCGGGCTGTCCTGGAGCTCACTCTGTAGACCAGGCTGGCCTCGAACTCAGAAATCCGCCTGCCTCTGCCTCCCAAGTGCTGGGATTAAAGGCGTGCACCACCACCGCCCGGCTATATTATACTTAATAATATATAATGTTATATGTTAATCAATAGTTGTATAGGATAATTATAGATTATAGTATATATAATTATATATACTTTATATATGGTATCTATATATCTATATATCAATACATCTATATAGCTATATGAAGATTCTACTGTATTAGGTTTCCATACTACTTCTCAAGTGTCCTTTAATTTCAACTGTCTCTCCCAGAGGAGGTGGAGGCCAGTAAGAGAACAAGGCCCTCTAAATCAACATGAACAAAGCTCATAAGAACTCAGAGACTGAGTTAGCTTGCTCAGGGCCTGCATAGGTCCGCACTATGTCCTCTGTGCTTACATTGTGTGTTTCCAGTCCAGTGTTTTATGGGATTCCAGAGTGTGCAAACAAGTGGGTCTCTGATTCTTGTGCCCTCCCTTGGGCGGCTTCTGTTGGTTTGCCTAGTTCGACCTTGATAGGAATATTTTTGTTTTATGTTATATTTTGTTATATTAAAAAATGAATGAATTGAATGTAAATTGAGCTACTAGGTAAAGGTTACCTATGGAGTTGTCATTTATCTCTGTTGGGAGGGGAAAATAGGTTTTCTCCAATGGGAATGGCCCTGAGTATATCAGGCACACCAGGGCAGACATCCTATTTAGGAACAGTTGAGAAACATATAGTGGACTCCACAGTTAAAGAAACAAAAAAAAGGAAGAGAACAGATCAGTAAGCATGGCAAGAGGTTCTGGCCAGGAGATGGATCAAGAACTATCTCTTAGACGGGGGAAAATAATACATGTATGTTGTCAGAAACGCCATAGGAAGCAAGAGTGCTCAAAGGGGCTAAGACTGAATGAACGGCATCTTGCAGGAGCCCTCCAGTCCAAGAGGAATGGAAAACAGTAGAGGGGTTTGGTGTCAGAGTTCACAACGAACCTGCAAAGTTGTATGAACACATGGCAGAGCAGAAAGAGGGAGGGAAGAGTGAGCAAGCACACAAATCGTAATTCACATAGATATTAAAAAACCACAGGAGGTGCTGGAAAAGTATCTCTGTGATAGACTGTCTGCTTACCTGTATAAGACCTTACATCATCAACACTGCAAAAACAAACAAACAAAACATACACACCTCGCAACTGGTACAAAAACCCCTTCCTAATACTTATACTTATGAATGGCTATTTAGGCAATCCCCGAGACCTGCAGCCATCAGGGACTACCAGATTAGGCTCCTACCTCAATTCCCTGTCTGCCAGTCCTTCTGGACAAATCCAGCAGAGGTGAGTTTCTCCCTGTCCTCTCTGCATTCTATTCCCCAGGCCACAGCCCCGCTGCATGCCTGGAGGCCTGCTGCCACCAAGGATAACAAGATCCACAACTGTACTTGCAATCTCAGAGGTCTGTAGCTGTACCACCAGCTCTGCCTGTATCCCAGGAAACCTGTTACCATCCAGGACAACCAAATGTGTCTGCAATCCCAGAGGCCTTCTGCCATTAGGGACTACCAGCTCTATCTGAAGCCCAGAGGCCTACTCCTATCAGGGACTACCAGGTCTGCCAACACCAGGGACAATCATATGGATAAAGGTCAATGTAAGAACACAATCAATAAAAGCCAGGCCAATATGACACCACTAGAACCCAGCTATCCTAGTACAGCAATTGTACTAGGATAACACACGTAAAGCACAAAGGAATGACCTTAACTCTAATCTTATAAAGATGATGGAAGCCTTTAAAGAGGAAATGAATAAATCCCTTAAAGAAATACAGAAAAATATAATCGAACGGATAGAGGCCTTTAAAGAGGAAATGGGTAAATATAAAGAAATACAGAGGAAAAAAAATTAAACAGGTGAAGGAAATGAATAAAACTGTTCAAGACCTGAAAATGGAAATAGAAGCAATAAAGAAAACACAAACTGAGGGAATCCTGGAGATGGAAAACCTAAGGAAGAAAACAGGAAGAACAGATGCAAGCATCACCAACCGATTACAAGAGATGGAAGAGAGAGTCTCAGGCGTAGAAGATATGACAGAAGAAATTGATACATTGGCCAAAGGAATTGCTAAATCTAAAAAGTTCCGGACACAAAACATCTAGAAAATTTGGGACACTATGAAAAGAACAAGCCTAAGAATAACAGGAATAGAAGAAGGAGAAGACTCCCAGTTCAAAGGCCTAGAACATATCTTCAATAAAATCATAGAGTAGAATTTCCCAAACCTAAAGAAAGAGATGCCTATAATCAAACAGGAAGGATACAGAATACCAAATATATTGGACCAGAAAAGAAAATCCTTCAGCCACATAATGATCAAAACACTAAATGAATGGCTATATACAGTGTTATAAAATTTTTAGTCTTAAAGAATATTCTGATAATTATACAAAAGGTGATTCAGGTTTTAATATCTTTTGTTTTACCCACCTTTAGGAATCTATTTGTAAAATATTAAAATACAGAAAAAAGCACATACTCATGTGTGTGCATTTCATTCTGATTTTCATTTTGTTTGTTTTTGTTTTTAGTTTTTTTATTGGATATTTTATGTATTTACATTTCAGATGTTAACCCCTTTCCCATTCCCCCTCCCCCCAGAAACCCCTTTTGAATTGTAGTCTGGGTGCACAGTTCAGGCTAGACTAAATAAGCCTTGAGATTTCCTGGCTTAGGGTTTCTAGTACTGCAATTACAGTTACACCAAAAGCACCTGGCTTCTGTACTCATTTACTCCATTTTTGCTTATTTTTATTTTTGCTTACTTTTTTAGAAGATTCACTTTAAAGTGAGTGTGTCTTTGAGGGAGAGCAGAGGAAGGGAGAGGGAGAGAAGTTCTACAGGTGCTTACAGAAGCCAGGAGTGCTGGCCTTCCCTGGAACTGGAGTTGTGACCCAGAGTTGGTTGTGACCTACCTGGTGTAGATTCTGGGCACCAAACTCAGGTTCACTGTTAGGTCCGTGAGCACTCTCCACTGCTGAGCCATCCCTCTAGTTCAATGTTTTCATTTTTAATGGATATTCTCCTATAAAATATTAAATAAATATCAAATATTAAATATCTTATTAAATATCCTATAATAGAGAAATATTTAAATGTGTAATGGCTTCATGGGACTTTTTTTTTTTTTTTTCTTTTTGATACTGAGACTCAAAGGGAAAAAAGACTTTGGCTACAATAATAGATGAAAACCATATCAAATAACATGCTTCCTGGTCAGATACGATGTTTCTGTTACGAGAAATTGAAAACTCAGCCTGAATTGGCTTAATGTGAATGCTGGAGCTGGGTGTAGCGGCACACGCCCGCAATTCCAGCGGTTAGGAGACAGAGGAAGGAAGAACAGGAGTTCAAGCAGCCTCAGCTACAGAGTGAGTCGAAGTTCAGCCTGGGTGAGGAAAGAATGTCTTTAAAAAACAAAGGAAAAAGGAAAAACATTGGTTTCCTTAAAGACTCTGTGTTTATTTCCTTTAGACATTGCAATACATAGCCTGGAAATAAACATAAGTTGTTGTAAAAGAGCTTCACAAAAAGCGGCTTCTGGGACTGTTTCTAAGGGCAAGAAGGAACGTTTTAACATAAATTTACTAGCATAGTTTATTCTTATGAGTCATGGACTTGTAGGACAATGGACCGGTTCTGAAACCAATCATTAGAGGAGGACCACTATATGCAAGGATGGGTTAGCTTCATCTGGAGCGCCGAGGCTGGAAATGTGAAAGCAAGTTTGATAGATTGAAATCACTGCTCTTAGAAAAGCTGCTCAGTAAAGCTCATTACGGGTGCTGTGCTTAAAATCATATAAAGCCCCAAAACAAAAACAAAAAAAATAAAAATTGTACTGCTGCTGCATCATTCTGGTGTAAATCCAGACAATTTGTGGTGGTTTCTTTCCTAGACTTAGATTGATTTTTTTTTTTTTTTTTTTTTTTTGGTTTTTCGAGACAGGGTTTCTCTGTGTAGCCCTGGCTGTCCTGGAACTCACTCTGTAGACCAGGCTGGCCTCGAACTCAGAAATCTGCCTGCCTCTACCTCCCAAGTGCTGGGATTAAAGGTGTGCGCTACCACTGCCTGGCGAAAATATTTTTAATAACTTTCAAAACCCTTTAACTTTTGCAAAATTTAAAGGTACAAGAGGTACTGAGCATTGCACAGTGACTTCTTTCACATACACTAATCACCACACGTAAGTAGGCATGATGTCACTTTAGCCCATATTTTAAAAACACATTTTTTTTTAAAGTTAATGCTGCTAGAATACTATTTAAACACCTACACTTTTAGCAATGCTTGGTATCACTGAATATCTTGAGGGTTAAAACGCAATCATGTCTTTTTATTTCCTTGCTACTCGGGCTTGAAACAAAGACCTCACACACAATAGGCAAATAATCTAACTTTGAGTTATATTCCTGGGTCCTTTAGCAAATTATTTTGAGGTAGAATCTCACTGAATGCTCCAGTTGACCTTGAAGATGACACCTTTCTGTCCCAGTGTCCCAAGTAGCTAAGTGTTTGCCACTATGCCTAGCTGTGACATGTTTTTTGTTTGTTTTTTTTTTTTTTTTTTTTTTTTTTTTTACAACCAATTAGTTCAAAGTAGGGAGGAAGGAGAGTTTATCCATTGTGGCTGGGTGGTATGGCTGTTAAATACTTCTTTACACCAGTAGGTTCTCTCTCAAGTCCAAGTCCTCTTCCCCTTTCTTAAGTTTCCCTTCTGCCCATACCCTAATCCTGGGTCTTAGTTTCCATTCTCACTTTTCCTCCTTTGACTTAATTATGAAAGATATTAAGTATTTTAGCCTGTTCAAATTTCCTGTAATAGGAGAAATTAGTCACTGGTCACTGTGATAGTTTGGTATGTTGGTTTTGAATTTCTTATATGTTAAGGATCAGAGCAAAGATTTGATAACAGAAGATCGAAGTCCTTTGAGTCCACTGGTGTTAGAGGACAGGAGATTTTCTCATCCAGTGTAGTTTACATGCTCACCTCGTTTGTTCCCCTGAGCCCTCTGCTCCTTCTGCAAGCCTTCTATTCTGCCTAGAGAGGAAACAGCTTCAGGCTCAGCTTGCAGTCTTCTCCCCTAGGGCTTTACTCAGTCATTGCTCTAATAGGGCATGTGGCTTCATCCTATAGAAAGTGACAGAGACCGCAAATCAGAACAGGAGATTTTAGTCTTAAAATGCTTATAAAAGGACAAAAAAAAAAAAAAAAAGTATTTCAGGGAAAAAATGACCAATTTGAAACATATTGTACTTAAGTCAATTTAGAAGTAGATTGGCCCTTAAGGAACTTTTAAAACCTGCATGACATTGTTGACACATATATTCTATTAACATTTCCTTTTGGAAATTTACAGGTAGAATGTCACCCGTATCTCAACCAAAGCAAACTCCTGGAGTTCTGCAAGTCCAAAGACATTGTTCTAGTTGCGTACAGTGCCCTGGGATCCCACCGAGACTCAAACTGGTAATGAGACTCTTGGACTCTGCTTCCTCATGTCAATAATTTTATGTTGATAAAACATTTAAAAGATTAACTTTCAACCCCATGGCAAAGTTCAACTTTAAGAGTGCAGCCGGTTCTCACGTGCCCTGAGTGAACGCCAGGTTCATCAGTGCTCTTTTATTCTGGCTTTATCTGTGTCTACCTGTTTCCTGCATGAATAACACTAAAAGGGATTTGAAGACACAATTTACAGAGATTAGACTGCATATATCCTAGCCATGCCATTTTGATACATGAGTAGAACATAAAACCCAGATTCATGTCATTTCCATAATTTTTTTTGTTTCTACAACATCTACTTTTTAATTTAGGAGGGGTTTAGAACTATTTTCTCTCATAAAATCAGAGATAATATTTTATGGGAGTCAAAAAAGAAAGAATTCCCAGGAGAAAATATTGACCATCTTTTGAAGCAGTGATATTGACATGCCAGTCAGGCAACATATTTTTAATGACTTTTCAAAGGATAAATGCAGCTGATGTCATGAAAATATTATTGTATGAACATTAATAATTAAAAAAAATCTATAGGCTTAGGAGAACAGTAATTTTTTTTTAAAGTGAATTCTGATACCTATTTGTAGATAAAGAGATTGCAGATTTGTATATGCTTGCACTGCTGGACTTTCCATCAACTTGACAAAAGCTGAGATTTATATGGTAAGAAGGATAAGGAATCACAATTAATAAAAAAAAGGTCCTCATAAAGTTGGCCTATTGGCAAGACTATGTGGTATTTTTATTAATAATTGATGTGGAAGGGCCCAGCCTGATGTGGGCTGTGCCAACATTGTGGGTCCTGAGTTGTTGAGGAAAGCAGATGGAGCAAGTCATTAGGCAACATCCCTCCACAGCCTCTGTTCAGTTCTTTCTGAGCCTGCCTTTGATGATGGACTGTGATGTGCAAGTGTAAAATAAGCTCTCTCCTTCCCAAGTTGCTTTTGGTCTTGGTGCTTTATCACAGCAATAGAAACCCTAACCTAGATGAGGCATAAGAAAGAAGGTGTTTTATTGGCTATCAAAGACATGGTCTTTTATCCTTTGCTTTAAATAGAGTGTAATGATTAATGTGGAAACTTGATTTTATACAGTAAAGCAAAGTGAAACAGAAGTTAATTAATGGTAATAATAATAGTAATAATAAACTTGTATATGTCTTTTGAGGTTCTTATTTCTTTTGGGGCAGTTTTTTAAAATCACTTTTAGACAATTAGTTTCTTTACTATTTCTTTGGCTCTAGAGAAGTTTTGCGTATCCTACTGAAGTCCTGTGCTTTTGCATGAGGGGCATGGTTTGAAATAGGGTCATGCAATGTAGGGCAGGCTGGCTTCAAGATCATGGATGGGAACCTTTGCCTTAATCTCCTAAGTGCTGGAATTACAGACATGTGCCACCATCTCTATCTGGAATTCACATATCTGTGCTTTTGTGGCCAGTGTGATCGCAATTACCTGTAATGCATTAAATTTTATAGCAATTTCCATGACTTACTGCCTGTTAATTTTGTTTCCCATACTTTCAGTTATTAAGTAGTGGTGGCTTGATGTTATCAAAGGAAAAATTCTAGAGATGAACACTTTAAAAAATTTTTTTATTGGATATTTTATTTATTTACATTTCAGATGTCATCCCCTTTCTCCATTTCCCCTCCCTAGAAACTCCCTATTCCATCCCCTCTTCTCCCTTTTGGTGTTATGCCATTTTCATTACATGTAACTATTAAGGTCAGTTCTAATTTGAGGAACTAGCAATACAATAGATGCAAATAGTCAAAAACAAGCAAGAAAATAAACACAAATAGTCAAAGAACAAGCAAAGCAATAAGCAAAGTTCCATGAACATTACCATGAGCACTGTTTCTAAGGGCTTATCAGGATGACCACAATATCTGAGCCTACTTCCCTGTCCTAGCCCAAAGTCATTTTTATATCTGAATCCTACTTTCTTGTTCTAGCCTGAGATTTAGATTTCTGTCTGAAATTACATCTTTGTTCTAGCCTAAAATTTGGATTCCTGCCTGAAATTACTTCTTTGTTCTAGCCTAAGATTTAGATTCCTACCTGAAATTACTTCTTTGTTCTAGCCTAATGTCAGATTCCTGCCTGAAGCCTACTTCCTTGTCCTTGGTCAATGTCATATTCCTGCCAAGCAGCCCATTTCCCTGTCCCTGGTCTATGTCAGATTCTTGCCAAGCAGCCCCAAAAGCTCTCTGCTTCTCCTACTTTTTTGTTTTGTAACAAGACTGAGCCTGTCTTAGGCCATTCTGACAAGAATGCCTTCCTTACCTGTCATGGAATATGTATTATCAAAGGCAATGCACTTCTGTCTTAGGTAGGTCAGGTTCTGTGCAGAATCTTACCTGTCCTTGGCTTGCCAGCTTGTTAATTAAATAACTATCTGGAGGTCCATTTTCAGTTTCAAGCCATCTACTTTGGCTGCCAACATGTTGATGTTGTTAAAGACAAGCTTTAACATTATGGGTAGGAATAAAAGTACTCCCAGGACAAAAAGGGCTAGCATGATCAAGCTACATATGCCATTTTTGAAGCTGGACCAAAACAGAAATACTGACCTCAGGCCATGGGTAATTTTATCATCAGTATCGGCCACATCAGCGCTCAACAGAGCAGCATTCTTGAATTCATAAGCTCTCTATGCAAAGTTAAAACATCCAGAGAGGTGTTAGACTTACGCCAAATACATTGCAAGTGTCTTTAAACTTTTTCCTAATTATAATGACTGTCCCTGTAAATTTTGGAACTAACACAAATCCAATGGTATTTGACATGACACTTGAGATGGCTCCTTACTCTTAACTTCTGACCTCATTCCAATAATTTGAATAGGAGAAAGAAAATCCATTGTTCCAAATGCCTTTCTAAATCCTCTTGTATATTCAACACATTAGTAACATTTTTTGCGAAGTTACAAAACTTCTTACAAAAGTAGTTGTTTTAACTTCTTGTGTCAAAGCAATTGCAGAAGCAGTGGTGCTAGCAATTAATGTAATTAAAGCTGTTATACCAGCAATAATCAAGCCCACTACCCTCTTGCTTCTGCTTAAAGCCTGACTCATTTCCAGTACTTGCAAGCTTATTTCAGAATACCAAGGTTCTGTGATATTCAGGGCAATAAATCAAAAGCTGGTTGATAGACCTCCGTAACTGACATGCTGAGTTTCAATACACTAACACAATTAGAAAATGTACAATCAATGAACCTTACATTAAATATTGTAGAAGAAACACAAAGTAATTTTAACTTGGCAATTGAAAGAGCCTTAACACATGTACTAACACTTGTTTGAAATCCAGATCCTGCCCTAACTTTGTCTTGCTAACATAACATCATAGAGAACTGCAGCTAACTTCCAAATATGTCCCTGAAAATGTCCAGAACAAGCCTTTTGAATGAAGACTGTTATTTCCAATATTGGATTGATTTCTAGACCAGTCCATGGTTGAGTCCGAATAACTGGTCACCTTTAAGAAAAATACAAGAGTCATTATAACTTCTCTTTTTGATTCTCTGTTCTACAAGGTCTAAAAACTTGAGGCAAGGAAGCTTGTCCCATTTGGGGTATAGGTAACAATGGTGGGTCAGGAACATATGTCCAATACAGCTTCACAGTCACCATTGTCAGGATACTCAGCAAGCTCACAGTTCAGCATCATTCTTTGTCCTGGCATCAGCATGTCTCACCTGTCACTCTGGCAGCTACCCTGCTCCTTCAGCATCCTGCAGAAAAAATACAAACATGCCCTCTTCCCCATATTAAATACCTGGTCAAGATCATGCCATATGCTAGTAAGTGGATCCTACCCTTTCACCTATGCATAAGTATGTCTAGTTGTACAGTGCCATAGACACTCAGCAGAAAGTTCTTTGGCATCCAAATTTTTTAAAAAATTTAAAATAAAAAAAAATATGATTAAAGGAATTTGTGGTATACAGGGATATACCTCCCTCTTTTTCATTTTATGAAGATATTGTTTTAAAGTTCCATGGGCCCCTTTCACAGTCCCTTGTCCTTGACAATTATAAGGAATCCCAGTAATATGGGTAATATTAATTTGCTGACAAAAAGTTTCAAATGCTCGACTACAATAGCCAGTTCCATTATCTAATAAGGTTTATTATTATTATTAAGAAAGTAAGGTTTATTTTTATCATTATTATTGGATAATTTATTTATCTACATTTCAGATGTCATCCCCTTTTCTCATTCCCCACCCACCACAGAAACCTTTTATCCCATCCCCCCTCCTCCTACTTCTATGAGGTTGTGCCTCCACCCATCCACCCACTCCTGCCATCATGTCCACAAATTCCTCCACACTGGGGCATCCAGCCTTCACAGGACCAAGGCCCTCCTCTCCCACTGATGCCCCATAAGGCTAACCTCCACTACATATACAGCTGGAGCCATGGGTCCTTCCATTTGTGTTCCCAGGCTAGCTGTTTAGACCCTGAGAGCTCTGGTGGGTTGGTATTGTCAATTTCCCCATAAGGCCACAAACCCCTTCAATTCCTTCAGTCTTCTCTCTAACTCCTCCATTGGGAATCCAGTGATCAGTTGGTTAGTTGCAAGCATCTGCCTCTGTATATGTCAGGTTCTGGCAGAGCCTCTCAGGAGACAGGTATATCAGGCTCCTGTCAGCATGCACTTCCTGACATCCACAACAGTATTTGCATTTGGTGATTGTACCTGGGATAGGTCCCTACTCCAGTCTCTGCTCCACACATTGTCTCCATATTTGCTCCTGTGACTATTTTGTTACTCCTTCTAAGAAGGACCAAAATGCCCACACTTTGGTCTTTCTTCTTCTTGAGCTTCATGTAGTCTGTGAGTTATGTCTTGGGTATTGTGAGATTTTCAGCTAATATCCACTTGTCAATGGATGCATACCATGTGCCTACTTTTGGGACTGGGTTACCTTACTCAGAATGATATTTTTTAGTTCCATCCATTTTCCTAAGAATTTCATGAATTCATTGTTCTTAATAGCTGAGTAATACTCCATTGTGTAAATGTGCCACATTTTCTGTATCTATTCCTCTGTTGAAGGACATCTGGGTTCGTTCCAGCTTCTGGCTATTATAAATAAGGCTGCTATGAACATAGTGGAACATGTGTCCTTGTTATATGTTGGAGTATCTTTTGGGTATATGCCCAAGAGTGATATAGCTGGATCCTCAGGTAATACCATGACCAATTTTCTGAGGAGCCCCTAGACTGATTTCCAGAGTAGTTGTACCAGTTTACAATCCCACCAATAATGGAGGAGTGTTCCTCTTTCTCTACATCCTTGCCAGCATCTGCTGTCACCTGAGTTTTTGATCTTAGCCATTCTGACTGGTTTGAGGTGGAATCTCAGGGTTGTTTTGATTTGCATTTCCCTGATGACTAAGGATGTTGAACATTTCTTTAGGTGCTTCTCGGCCATTCGATATTCCTCAGTTGAGAATTCTTTGTTGAGCTCTGTACCCCATTTTTTTTTCCTTTTTTTTTTTATTGGAAATTTTATTTACATTTCAGATGTTTTCCACTTACCCCCTTTTCCCCACTCCCTCCCAGGAACTCCCTATCCCTTCCCCCTCCTCTTGCCTCTATGATGGTGTACCCCCACCCACCCTCCCCCATACCTCACCTCCCCACCCTCGAATACCACCCTCTACAATGTCCAGCCTTCATGGGACCAAGGATCTCTTCTCCCACTTATATATAGCTCCCTTGCATATATAGCTGGAGCCATGGGTCCCTCCCTAAGCGCTCCCAGGCTGGATGTTTAGACCCTGGGGTCTCTGGTTGGTTGATATTGTTGCTTTCCTCATGGTGTCATGAATCCTCTCAACTCCTTCAGTCTTCACTCTATCTTCTCTGTTGGGAACCCCATGATCAGTTTAATGGTTAGCTGTGAGCATCTGCCTCTGAATATGATTATTGGATTTTAGCCCAGAAGCTTGAAATACCCAAGATTCAACTCACAGACCACATAAAGCTCATGAAGAATGACAACCAAGTGGGGGTGGGGGGGCTTCAGTCCTTCTTAGAAGAAGTAAACAAAATACTCAAGGGAGCAAATATGGAGACAAAGTACAGGACAGAAACTGAAGGAGGGGCCCTTTGCAGACCATTCCACTGGGGTATCCATCCCATGTGCAGTCACCAAAGGTAGACGTTGATGTGGATGTCAGGAAGTACATGCTGACAGGAGCCTGATATAGCTGTCTTCTTAGAGGTCTGCAAGAGTCTGACATATTCAGAGGCAGATGCTCACAGCTAACCATTAAACTGTACCCCATTTTTAATATGGTTATTTGGTTGTCTGGAGTCTAATTTCTTGAGTTCTTTGTGTATTTTGGATATGAACCCTCTATCAGATGTAGGATTGGTAGAGATCTTTTCCCAATCTGTTGGTTGCTGTTTTGTCCTATTGACAGTGTCCTTTGCCTTACAGAAGCTTTGCAATTTTATGAGGTCCCCTTTCTCAATTCTTGATCTCAGAGCATAAGCCATTGGTGTCCTGTTCAGGAAAATTTACCTTGTGCCCATTTGTTGGAGGCTCTTCCCCACTTTCTCTTCTATTAGTTTCCTTGTATCTGGTTTTATGTAAAGGACCTTTATCCACTTGGACTTGAGTTTTGTACAAGGAGATAAGAATGGATCAATTTGCATTCTTCTACATCCTGACCTCCAGTTGAATCAGCACCATTTCTTGAAAATGCTGTCCTTTTTTTACTGGATGGTTTGAGCACCTTTGTCAAAGATCAAGTGACCATATGTGGGTTCATTTCTGGGTTTTCAATTTTATTCCATTGATCTTCTTGCCTGTCTCTGTACTAATACAATGAAGTTGTTTTTTTGTTTGTTTGTTTGTTTGTTTTTTTTTTAATCACTATTGCTCTGTAGTGCAGCTTGAGGTCAGGGATGGTGATTCCTCCAGAAGATCTTTTGTTGTTGAGAATAGTTTTTGCTATCCTGGGTTTTGTTATTCCCAATGAAATTGAGAATTGCTGTTTCTAACTGTGTGAAGAATTGAGTTGGAATTTTGTTGGAGATTGCATTGAATCTGTAGATTGCTTTCGGCAAGATGGCCACTTTTACTATATTAATCCTGTCAATCCATGAGCATGGGAGATCTTTCCATCTTCTGAGATCTTTGATTTCTTTCTTCAGAGACTTGAAGTTCTTGTCATACAGATTTGTCACTTGCTTGGTTAGATTCACACTAAGGTATTTTATATTACTTGTGACAATTGTGAAGGATTTCATTTCCCTAATTTCTTTCTCAGCCTGTTTATCCTTTGAGTAGAGGAAGGCTACTGATTTGTTTGAGTTAATTTTATAACCAGCCACTTTGCTGAAGTTGTTTATCAGCTATAGTTCTCTGGTGGAATTTTTGGGGTCACTTAAGTATACTATCATATCTTCTGCAAATAGTGGTATTTTGACTTTTTCCTTTCCAATTTGTATCAAATTTGACATCCTTTTCTTGTTAAGTTTTCCTCTTAGCACTGCTTTCATGGAGTCCCACAAGTTTTGGTATGATGTGTCTTCATTTCCATTAAAGTCTAAAAAGTCTTTAATTTCTTTCTTTATTTCTTCCTTGACCAAGTCATCATTGAGTAGAGCATTGTTTAGTTTCCACGTGTATGTGGGCTTTCCATTGATTTTTATCATTATTGAAGACCAGCCTTAGTCTTGTGATCTGATAGGATGCATGGGATTATTTCAATTTTCTTGTATCTGTTGAGGCCTATTTTGTGACCAATTATATGGTCTATTTTGGAGAATGTACCATGAGGTGCTGAGTAGAAGGTATATTCTTTTGCTTTTGGATGAAATGTTCTATAGATATCTGTTAAATCCATTTGGTTCATAACTTCTCTTAGCTTCACTGTGTCTCTGTTTAGTTTCTGTTTCCATGACCTGTCCCTTGCTGAGAGAGGAGTGTTGAAGTCTCTCACTATTATTGTGTGAGGTGCAATGTGTGCTTTAAGCTTTAGTAAAGTTTCTTTTACGAATGTGGATGCCCTTGCAATTGGAGCATAGATATGCAGAACTGAAAGTTCATCTTGGTTGATTTTTCCTTTGACGAGTATGAAGTGTCCTTCTTTATCTTTTTTGATAAGGTTTGGTTTAAAGTTGATTTTATTTGATATTAGAATGGCTACTCCAGCTTGTTTCTTGGGAGCATTAGCTTGGAAAATTATTTTCCATCCTTTTATTCTGAGGTAGTGTCTGTCTTTGTCACTGAGGTGCATTTCCTGTATGCAGCAAAATGTTGGGTCATGTTTATGTATCTAGTCTGCTAGTCTATGTCATTTTATTTGGGAATTGAATCCATTGATGTGAAGAGATATTAATGAAAAGTGATTGTTGCTTCCTGTTATTTTTGTTATTCAAGGTGTAATTATGTTTGTGTGGCTATCTTCTTTTTGGTTTGTTGGAAGAAGATTACTTTCTTGCTTTTTCTAGGGTACAATTTCCTTCCTTGTGTTGGAGTTTTCTCTGTATTATCCTTTGTAGGGCTTCATTTGTGGAAAGAGATTGTGTAAATTTGGTTTTGTCATGGAGTATCTTGGTTTTTCCATCTATGGTAATTGAGAGTTTTGCTGGGTATAGTAGCCTGGGCTGGCATTTGTGTTCTCTTAGGGTCTGTATGACATCTGTCCAGGATCTTCTGGCTTTTATAGTCTCTGGTGAGAAGTCTGGTGTAATTCTTATAGATCTCCCTTTATAATTTACTTGACCTCCTTTCCTTACTGCTTTTAATATTCTTTCTTTATTTGTGCATTTAGTGTTTTGACTATTATGTGACAGGAGGAATTTCTTTTCTGATCTAGTCTATATGAAGTTCTGTAGGCTTCTTGTATGTTCATAGGCATCTCTTTCTCTAGGTTAGGAAAGTTTTCTTCTATAATTTCGTTGAAGATATTTACTGGCCCTTTAAGTTGGGAATCTTCACTCTCTTCTATATCTATTATCCTTAGGTTTGGTCTTGTCATTGTGTCCTGGATGCTTGAGTTAGGAGCTTTTTGCATTTTCTTTGACAATTGTGTCAATGTTTTCTATGGTATCTTCTGCAGCTGAGATTCTCTCTTCTATCTTTTGTATTCTGTTGGTGACTCCCGATCTCTTTCCTAGATTTTCTATCTCCAGGGTAGTCTCTCTTTGTGATTTCTTTATTGTTTCTACTTCCATTTTTATGTCCTGGATAGTTTTGTTCAATTCTTTCACCTGTTTGGTTGTGTTTTCTTGTAGTTCTTTAAGGGATTTTTGTGTTTCCTCTTTAAGGGCTTCTACCTGTTTACCTGTGTTCTTCTGTATTTTTTTTTTGAGGAAGTTATTTATGTCCCTCATCAACATGAGAAGTGATTTTAAATCCATCTCTTGCTTTTCTGGTGTCATGGGATATTCAGAACTTGCTATGGTGGGAGAACTAGGTTTTGATGATGCCAAGTAACCTTAGGTTTGTTGTTTATGTTCTTGAGCTTGCCTTTCATCATATGGTTTTCTCTAGTGCTACCTTCACTCACTTTCTCTGACTGGAGCCTGTCTGTCCTGTTATCTTGGTTGTGTCAGAACCCTTCAGATTCCAACTCTCTCTGTGATCCTGTGATTCTGAGAACCTGTGTGTAAAAGCTTCTGGGATTCAGGCTGCTTCTGGAATCCTGAAATCCTGGTGTGATCAAGTTCCTGAGATCCTGTGTTCCTATTATCCTATGTACCTGGGTGTGTTAGACGTTCTGGGAGTCCTGCCTTCTCTGGGTGTTCTGGAATTGGGTGCAGAGCTGGCGCCCTGGGACTGCTCAGGGCACAAGTGCAGACCAGAAGGAGCCTCTGGTTGTGAGGAAATTCCTGGGTTCTCGAGAATCCCAATCACTACCTACTTGGGGTAGGGTGTGTCACAGCCTCCTCACCGATGATCCTAGGTGTGTTAGAGCTTCTGGGATGTTCTGGAATTGGGTGCAGAGCTAGCGCCCTGGGAGTGAGATAAGCACTTTTTAACTTTAAATTGCCTATTATTGTGAGTGTCCTTACCAGAGATACTCCATGCTTGCTAGTCACTTGTTACTTGTCTGCTTTACTGGGACAACAGTCCTAGCATGGTAGGGCTTGCACTCAGTTGACCATTATTTTACTTATAAAGGCTCACTAGCATAGGAATAGTGGTGTTTGCAGTCTGGACAGGGTAAAGAGAAACACTTGCTTCATGTGAGAATGGGAAAGTTCTTAGCTCAATGAAAGAGAAAATGTATGCATGGAGGTTACAAAGATCCATGCTGAGAATGAATCTTCTATTCCTAAAATTGCCAAGAAGGAAAAGAAAATTCATGCTAGCTTTGTTATGTCACCAAATGTAAGGTGCACTTACTGAAGTTGGAAAAGATAGCACTTCATATATGTATATTTAATGCACATAAGGATCAGTATTATTCCAGATCCCTGAAGATAACAGGGAGTGTCTGTATTTCTGAAATATTCCATTGCATAGACACGTGTCCTACACAGTGTTTATCTTCTCATGTATGGATAGGCAACTTAGTTATTTACAGTTGCTACAGTTAAAAACAGATCCCTATGAATAGTCACAAGGTTCTGTTTTAACTATACTGGCATGTATTTATGGGTGTCAGTGGTCTGGGAATATAGGTAAGGGGGGACTTATTCCAGATTTGTCATCTTCCTGTGAGTATGGTGTGTGTGTTCTTTTACTTTTCTTTCTTCAGGGTCAGCAGTGATAGCCCATACCTCCTGGAGGATCCTGTCTTAATGACCATTGCCAAGAATCATAATCGAACTCCAGGCCAGGTTGCCCTGTGCTACCAGCTGCAGAGAGGTGTCGTGGTTCTGGCCAAGAGCTTCAATGAGAAGAGAATCAAAGAGAACTTCCAGGTAAAGGCCCAAGATCGTCTCTTCAGAAAGACATGGAGGTATTTTCCCTCAAATGGGAGTACCTGCCATTCATTCATGCATCACTTCTGTGTACCATAGACAGCAGCTTGAACAGCCTGAGGAAACTGGTCATATTGTATTTACAGTTAAAAACTAGACAAAGTTGAATGCATGCTCAGTTCTTCTTCATCTGCTTTATGCAGTCCAAGATGTCCTGCCCAGAGAATGATCCTACCCACATTTAAGATGAGTCTTCTCATATCAATTAATATAATCCTACACTGTCATGCCCCAAGATCAATCCCACAGTTGATTCTTGATTTTGTCAAGTTGACAGCTACATAACTACCACAGATACTTTTAATAGACAAATGAATAGATAGATATATATTTAATTTTCACACACACACACACACACACACACACACACACACACAACACACATATATGTGTGTGTGTGTGTGTGTAATATTTAATGCCAGTTTGGACTATATGAGATTGTCTCCTAAATTAACAAAATCACTTATTATACATAGTATCTAGGTAGACAGATGGATGGGACTCTGCAGGGTTTTCTGTTTTTGATGTGAATTTATGTGGTGTATATGGTGCTGTGTATGTTCTGTAGTGGGTATTTTTCTCTTTACTCTCTGCTTTATTGTCTTGAAAGAGGCTCTCTCACTGAATCTGGGTGTAAGCTGACAGCCATCAATCCTGAGTAGTCCTGGTGTCTCCTCCACCTTATAGTATATATAGGCACAGTCATGACTTACTTTTTGTATTGGTGCTGAAGATTTGAACTAAGGTCCCATGCTCATGCACCAAGTGATTTCACCCACTGAGCTATGACTACATCCTAAGATCTTGAATTTTTGTTTGATTTTTTCCCTGAACAGGTAATGGACTTAACATATTTCATCAAACACAACATATTTTAAAATACTTTCACTGGGACCTCCATATTATCGAATACAAACAAAAATGGACTTGAGCAAGAGAGTCTTTCTCAAATGGGAAAAAATGATCAATACAGGATCCATTAACTCAGTGATAAACAGAAGGATTCTTTTGATAAGGAAGAATAGACAGATAATATTTGAGAACAATGAGGTAATTGAGTAGGATGACTGGACAGTTTATCAGCGGATGATTTTTCTTCAACTCAGTCAAGTCCTGGAGAGAAGTTATACTATGCCCTAAGATTGGCTTCTCTTCAAAGCTGGATCAAACTCTAGGGTGGTAAAGGAAAAAAAAGTTCAGTAAATTTTGGTGAAGCTAAATCTAGTATTTAATCTAGATATGAAAATATAGCTGAGTGTCCCCTTTTTTCCTGACTTATTTAAGAAGATTTGCTATTGATAAGTCTTTCTTTTGTGAAGTGATAAGAGTAGGAAAGGAAAGGAGGGGTTGCAATACTCAGCCAAATGTTCTCAGACCCAGACCATCTGGAAGCCAATGTCATTTTTTGGTGACAGAAATGCTTCCCTTAAAGTCACCTTTGTTGTATCCCTTTATATTTCCAAATAGAGTGCAACTTGGGTTGTTTGTTTATTTCTTTCTTCTTTGTTGAAGTTTGGTCTTTTGCTGTATATTGTAATGGTAACTGTGGGCCCCTAAGAACTGGTTGCCCAGATACAAGAGAGTCTACAGTAGACCCATGTGAGTTATGTGACTTTGACCCCAAGTTATTTCTGATTGGTGAAAAAAGATGCTGACAGCCAATAGCTGGGTAGAAGAGACATAGATGGAGTTTAGAGTTCCTGGGCTGGGGTGAGAGAGAACCACGATGAGGAGAAGAAGGTGAATGGAGGAGAAGTCGCCATGTGTTAGGTAAGTTCATGAAAATGTGGCTGTGAGGGCTGGCCAACAGGAGTTAAGAGCAACCCAGATGAAACATAGTAAGTAATAACTTGGGATTATTGATAGGATCTGCCAAGCTCTAGTGGTAATCAAGGTTTATTGTAAATAATAAAAAGTTGTGCATCTTTTATAAGGGAACTGAATGATCAAAGGCAGGGTGGAAACTCTTTATTGGAATAAAAAATGTCTATGACGTTATTTATTTATTTATTTATTTATTTATTGCTCTTTCTTTCTAGGTGTTTGATTTTGAATTGACCCCAGAGGACATGAAAGCAATTGACAGCCTCAACAGAAATTTTCGATATTCTAAAATGATATTGTAAGTGACTCCTCTAGACTATTTTATAGGTTGTTTGCATTTTTGTAGCATGCAGATGAGCTTTGAAGATATTCTGTATGATCCATGGAGTGGTCAATGTAGCTAAATGTTTGGTTTTGAATGAGTGAGTTTATTACATATATAGCATGTCAAAGTAAAAGAATAAATGGTGACAAATAGATAAACATGATTGAATTGTGCACTCTAAATATCCAGAAGTTGACTGAGAGAATGCTTTTAAAGCAACCAGCCTGAGTTCTCAATAGAGAGGGCCCTGAGCAGAGCACAGGGTCCCTCAGATGAGGCTTCTAAGCAAGAGGGTAAATAACACCAAGAAGGTAACATTACTAAAATGGAGGCTTACAAATGTCCAGCAAAAAACTCCTGGGGAAGTCAAGGCAGTCAACTAGAGTTCCTAATAAAGAGTCCTGAGCAGAGCAGAGTGGCTGACCACCTTGGGTGAGGATTCCCACTAGAACAAATGGTCAAAGACAGAGATTGCATTATCAAAAATGGGTGCTTACAACATCCAGAAGACACCAACTGGGGAATATCACGATCTGCCAGTGAGTGGTGGTGAGGAATTGAAGTCAAATTCAAGTCTCAGCAGAACCAGGAGACTCCAGACTCTGCTGCTCAACAGCATCTTCACTGGCATTCTCTGAAATTTTATTCTGGATAGTCGGAGTTCAAAACAGGGAGAGAGAAACAATGAAAAACGTTCAGGGTATTTCTCATGACTAGATGAGCTCAGGAGACAGAAGGTCTTTTGGCTGGATGGGGGCTGTTTGCATAACGTCCTTGAGTACTCTGAGCAGCACAATGGAGGAAGGGAGGGAACATATCTTGCCCTTGGCATTCCTTGGCAGGTGCAAGCGTTCTTCCCATGGGAGTAAACAAAGTTCTGTGGGAACTGGAGTTCACACAGAAGGACAGTATGTGAAAGTCTATTGTATGCAGGTCACAGGGAAGCTGAGGTAACGCTCATGGTAGAGTTGGCTTCTCTTTCCCACTATAGGCACTTTTATATTATGGAAACCTCTAACTGTTCTCAAAGACATGATGTTTTCACTCTTAGGTTCTTAAATTGCTTTTTTTCTTTTCCTGTAAGAGTTTAGTAGGGAGTGGTGGTGGTAGTAGTGGTGGTGGTGGTGATGCTGGTGGTGTAATGACCCCAGACAAGGGGCCTTGGAAGATAGGTTGAGACCAAATACTTTGGGTCTTAAATGAGGGAACAGACAACTCTGCTTCCAGATCCAGCTTCTCAGTGAGCTCAAACAACATATGATAACTTTTCAATATAATGTCATTACAGAGAAGACATGACTGATTTTCAGAATAGGTGTGGATAAAATGCCTCACTATAGACCTCAGAAGAGAGATGTCTTCTGAAGTTCACAGCATGTAGTCAGACTCAGGACCAACCCCATTTCACAATGGGTCACACTGGGGCTGGAGCTAAGTTGGAACAATGCTTCCAAGCACGCACAAAGCTCTTGCTCTGATCCCCAGCACTATATAAAACCAGGTACAGTAGCCTATGTCGTTATTTCCAGCACCTGGGAGGTGGAAACAGGGGGAACAGAAGTTTAAAGTCATCCTCTATTATTCAGTGAGTTCAAGGTAAACACAAAAAAACATGTGACTTTGTCTAAAAGTCAAAGTTGCATCATTGTGCACTGACTTTAAAACATATCCTCATGACCTTTGGTCAAAGTAAGTGTCTTCAGGGATAACCTACCCATCAGACACAGAGATCAGACTAACTGTGGCTCATGATACATTAAGAGGCCCTGGAAAATGTTTTCTCATTAACGTGTATTGAAATCAAAAGAAATAAAAGAGGATTCAAGAATAATGAACACACCGCAATATATCAAGCCTATTCTAACTTTGTCTATACCAAAGCAGTGTAACATGTACTTCAAATAATCTTTGTGGAAGATGGACTCTCAAAAGTAATCTGTGTAAGCTTCCTCCTCTCTCTGTGCAATGGCATTTGCCCTGTGACAATCCTTTTCCAGGACACACCTTTTGTTCCCAAACATTCCTCAACTTTTTTCCTCCCTACACATACCCATTTCCTTATCTACATACTCTTTTTTTTTTGTTGTTTTTTTAAAATTAATTAATTTATTTAATTATTTAAATCACACCATAATTTACTTATTCATACGGGGGTTATAAACACAAAAAGGCAGGATGTGGGGAATGACACCGGAGCATAGGTGTTCAGGGGGAGTACAGATACCATTCAGAACAGGGTATCAGCTGGGTGAAGGTTCAGGTGACAGGTTACTATGACTCTGCCTATGATTCACTTGTCCTTATCTAAGTTGGTACTGTCCGCCGAGGCTGCCTATTTATAAGATCTATGACTACTCAGGCTGGTAAGTTTCCACAGAAGCTGCCTGTTTACAATAGCTTATAGCCTGCTATTTCAGTGTTTTTCTACAGAGACCCAAGACTTTGTGTTAGCATGTATGTATGTCAGGCCTATTGCTGATTTTAGACCTATGGCTGATTTTAGGCCTTTAGTGTATAAGCAGGGCTTCCCCTGACATCTCCTCCCTTCTCTAAGTAAAGAAGGGCCTTGGCGAATCTAATTTATCTACATACTCTTACTAACTTGAAATATAGGAAATCATGAAATGGGGCTAACAGGATGGCTCAGTGAGCAGAGGAGCTTGTCATGCAAACTCAAGGACTTGAGTTCAATTCCCAGAAGGTAGAAAGAGAGAACTGACTCTACAGAGCTGTCCTTTTACCTCCATATGCTGCAGCAGCAGCAGTAATAGTAACATCATCACCATCACCATCATCATCATCATCAACAACAACAACAACAACAACAACACAACTTTAAAAAGAAAGAAATCAGTTGATCTACAACCTCAGTCACTGATGTATCCTGTTGCATTTAGCCAGATAGTGTCCACTGAAGATTCATTGGGTCCTCAAATTTTGAACACTCATCATTTTTAACTATCAGAAGTGTGACTAGTGAATGAACAAGTATTTCTTTTTCTCTTTCAGAGCGTTGGATCACCCTTACTATCCATTTTTGGAAGAATATTGAACATGAGCTGCTAAGTGTCATGGAGACCTTCCTCCCTCCAGGCAGTGTAGCTATGTTTGGTGGGTGGCTAAGACGCAGTATCCCTGTTACCTTGTGCCTGTCTAATGTTACAAAACTACGAATCACAAATGAGGACATTTGTTTTTCCTGATGATTAAAAATGACAGAAAATTACAGAGAATTTACAAAATCAAAAGAAATATTTGATGTAGTTTCCTTGATTTTTATGTAAGTTTTATGTGTACATCTTTTATTTACAAAAACTAAAATAAATTTCAACAATTGAATTGTACACTTTTTGAATGTATTTTCTTCAAGTTATTGAACATTATTCAAGAATTCTAGAGCACTTTTTTATTGTAAAGAAATGGATATTATCAACTTATTTAATATTTTTAGTTTTCAAAACAGGTTTGGGTAATTTTATTAGTTGGCAGTGGCATACATTCTTTTTTTCTAGTTAAACTTTGTTGAAGTTTTATTTTGGGTTGTTTTTTGAACCTTCTTTTTGATTTTCAGGCATTGTTTATGTAATAAACTAGGAAAATATATAAATGTTTTGAGTATGTAAGTCTACTGGAATAAGTGGGTTATGAACAAAACAAAACCAGAAGCATTCCATGAGAAATGGGGAAGGGGGAGAGTGCTGAGAGGTTCAGAGTATGGACTGCTCTTACTATTTGGTTCCCAGTACCCATGTTGGCATGACACAAATGTAACTCCAGCTCTAGGACATGAGTATCTCTATTGGCCTCTGTGGGCACATGCAATCATGTGACCCTTCTTGCCTCCTCTGTCTTAGTCAGGGTTTCTATTCCTGCACAAAACATCATGACCAAGAAGCAAGTTGGGGAAGAAAAGGTTTATTCAGCTTACATTTTCACATTGCTGTTTATTACCAAAGGAAGTCAGGACTGGAACTCAAGCAGGCCAGGAAGCAGGAGCTGATGCAGAGGTCATGGAGGGATTTTACTTACTGGCTTGCTTCCCCTGGTTTGCTCACCTTACTTTCTTACAGAACCCAGGACTACCAGCCCAGGGATGGCACCACCCACAATGGGCCCTCCCACCCTTGATCACTAATTGAGAAAATGCCTTACAGCTGGATCTCACAGAGACAGTTCCTCAAGAGAGGCTTCTTTTTCTGTGGTAACTCCAACTTGTGTCAAGTTGACACACAAAACCAGTCAGCACATCCCCCAAACATCCACATAATTAAAAAGTAAAAATAACACTTAAGAAAGACAGAGAGAGAAATCAGTAGGTATCTACTGGAAAGTAATTCTGCCTGGTCTCTTACATTTTATTCTTTTAAATTTTTAATTTTTGATGTTTTCTTTGTTTTTGTTTTTCTTTGTTTTGTGTTTTCTTTGTTATTTGTATTAACTTAGTTTTCTGTTTTTGTTCCTTTTTAAAAATCAGTTCTTTAAGAATTTCGTATGTGTTGTGTTTAGACTTTCCACTCCCCTAGCTCTTCTCATAACCATTTTTCTTTCCTTACCTATACAACTTTGTGACCTAAAAAAGACAAACTAAACAAATCCAAACAACTCTCAAGATCAATTTCTGCTGCCAAAATAAACTTGGATGTGTTGTTGAAAGAAGATTTTAGTTAGCTCAGAATGGCAAGAATAGTAGGGCTCTCTAATTCAGAGACACAAGTAGTTAAAATTGCAGGACCACGAGACTGCTAGCCTTGGGCCACAGTGTACAGAAAGTACAAGGCCAAACAATAGACTACTGAGCATTCTGGGAGCCCAGCACATGATGTTTCAAGGACTTATACCCAGATAAGCATTCGCCCACAGTTCAGTTCCAAGAAGACCAAGAACAAAGGACTGTTCCTGTGAGGTTAGTCCGTCCTACTCTACCCTAGACCTGCTTATACAAGTTTGAAATAGCCAATCAGGTACAACCATGTCAAAGCTCCCCACACTCCCCAATCCCTTTGTATAAAAACCCTATGCTTTTGGGGTTCTTGGTTGGTTCCTCTGTCTCTTGGGAGAGATATGAACTGGCCTGGAGCTCTGTCATTAAACTGCCTACCTCATGTGTTTACATCAAGATGGTCTCTCATGTGTTCTTGGGTGCGCTCTCCTGGGACTTGAGTGAGGGACTCCTTTTGGGGACCTTTCATTGTCTTCAACTGGAGTGTGGTACATATGTAGAGGAAACTGCCAAACCCCCTCCTAGTATTAACAGTTGGCTTTTGTTCTTTGCATAGGGGTAGGATTTTTTTCTTTCCTTTTTTAATTTTTTTTTTTTGCTTATTCACTTTATAACCCGTCCCAGTCACCCCCTCCCACAATCCTTCCCCATCTCTTGTTTTCTGAGTACCCCCTCCTCCTGTATCCCCCACCCTGCCACTTTAAGTCTCTGAGAGGCTAGGTGCTTCCTTTCCCATTGAGGCCAGATGAGGCACCCAGCTAGAAGACCATACCCCATATACAGGCTGCATGTTTTGGGATAGCCCCCACTCCAGATGTTTGAGACATACATGAAAACCAAGCTGCACATTTACAACATATGTGCAGGGAGGCCTAGGTCCAGCCCATGGAGGTAGATCTGTGTAGACTAAGTATGCTCCACAGTTGGTGATTCAGTCTCTGAGAGCTCCAAGGGTTCAGGTTGGTTTACTCTGTTGATCTTCCTGTGCAGTTCCTATCTCCTTAGGGCCCACAATCCTTCCGCCTATTCTTCTATAAGAGTCCTCATGCTCCATCCACTGTTTGGCTCTGGATGTCTGTATCTGTCTGAGTCAGCTGCTGGTTAGAGCCTCTCAGAGGACAGCTTGCCCCTGTCTGTTCTCAGGCTGGAGGTTTAGATCCTGGGAGCTCTGGTTGAATCTTTTGTGTGACCCTCTGAGTGCTAAGATTTTTTAGGTCACTTTACATGTGACAAGCAGAGGAACTGACTGTCCTTCATTCTATGTCAGTTGTTCAAGAAGTTTGTATAGTAAACAGTCATGGCATGTAGAGATAGTAGCTCCCTTCAAGGAAATATGAAGTGTGTCTAATAAAGGAAGCAACAAATCTTCTTGTTAAAGAGGCAGCTAGGCTAACCATCCCTTGCAAATAATCTGGGTTCCCAATGCTCAAAAGTTGTTCTCTTTTTACTCAATCCACTGAATGTTCAAGTGCCATGCAATTGCTTCACTTCATGTTCTGGAAACTAGAGATGCAAGAACCAACTAGAAAGGGTAGACTTTGGCCACAGATATTGTCACAAGTAACAAACTGTTACTTGTCTTTAATGATGGCAACTCTTATACTGGAAAACATTTAATTTGGCTTACAGTTTAGTGGTTTAGTCCATTGCTGTCATGGTGGGAAGCATGGAGACATGCAGGAAGACATGGTACTGCAGAGGTAGCTAAGAGTTTGAGAGTCCTACCTGGATCTGCAGGCAGCAGGAATTGACTTAGAACACTTGGCTTAGCACGAGCATCTGAGACCTCAAAGTGACACACTTCCTCCAATAAGACCACTACGCTGACAAGACCACACCTCCCGCAAGTGCCAGTTCCTCTGAGCCTATAGGACCATTTTCATTCAAACCACTACACTAACCCAGAACATTCAGGGTTTCTACCACCATGCACAAAAGATGTTTGCAAGTGAGATTAAAATCTCAGATCTTTAATATTCTTGACAGTTTACTTGGAAAAAAATCAAGAATGGGAAGAATGAATAGTTGTGGTGTAATAGGAGTATTAGGTGCTATTTCCTTCCTTCCTTCATTTTCTGAAACAGGGTCTCTCTACAAATCCCTGAATGTTCTACAACTTACAATGTAGACCAGGCTGGCCTTAAACTCACAGAGATCTGTCTGCCTCTGCTTCCTGAGTACTGGGTTTAAGGTGTGAGCAATTATGCCTGGATATGTTTTCTTTTAACACAATATTTTTATTAATTCTTATTTAGAATTTATTAATTATATATTGTGATCATGTTTACTCCTTCCACGTCCCCTAATTTCCTCCTAGAGCCACACCAACCTCGCCTAACTTCATGTATTCTTTTTTATTTTCTATTAAAAAATGTTGAAACCCACTGAGTAGAGTTTGTGCTGCCTATGCAATCAGCATAATTCACTTACCAGGGGTTACACACTTAATGAAAACTCCTTGTCCCTCCCCAAACCAGCCATCATCTCTCAGTGGCTCATCAGCTAAGGGTTGGCATTATTTTCAATAGGTTGAGCAACGATGATTCATTGAAACCTGACTAAGAGCATTCATTTTATTCACCAAACCCTAGTGAATAAGTAAGCTTTTGTCTCATGTATCAAGTGGGAAAGGCCTCTATGAGATTATGTTATAAAGGCTGCTATCATCCTTTTTTATATTACCCACTGTGTGGTTCACTCTTTTTATCATCACAGTTTAGATTTCTATTCAGGATACTGGGTCATCACCTTTCATTGTTAATGTAGACAATTCTTGCATCCACCTGTCTTTTTATCTTTGCAATTCCTCTCTTAAATCAGGCATATCTTTATTTATTTATTTACCTTTCCTGGACAAATGGCTCAGTTGCATGTTTTATTGCCCAGAGCAAGGACTATGTCATAGCTTGCTTATAATCTCATGCTGTATGTGTTACTTTCAGAGGTTGTAGTATATTATCTAGTCCCTCATGTGCTTTGGAGGGACCTCTGTAGTCATGAAGAATAGCTCATTAAGGAAGTATGCTGGCCTATGCCACATAGCAAAAGATGGTCAGGCTGGAATTTTTCCTCATTGTAGAGGAATTTTAATACAGCAACTTAGCTGCTCTGGGAAGGGATCACATCCAAGACATGGTCTGGTTTGGAATACAGACAAACCCTGGATTATAGTATGATGTGGCTGGAATACTGGCATGCCCTTAGTACACATCTTTAATCCCTAACAATGAAAGTAAGGTTGGTTTATAAGAGGAAATAGCTATGTTTGAAAGTGACATCTAATTAAGAGGCAGACAAAGCTTTGACAAAATAAATCAGAGATAGGATATACCCAACTCTCAAGAGAACAGACAGGAATGAGAGAACAGCACACACACACACACACACAAACAAATGAGAGGAGGAGAGAGAGGGAGAGGGAGAGGGAGAGGGAGAGGGAGAGGGAGAGGGAGAGGGAGAGGGAGAGGGAGAGGGAGAGGGAGAGGAGAGGGAGAGGGAGAGGGAGAGGGAGAGAGGGAGTCAATATTACTGGAATAGTTTTACAGAGACATTGCAGGTAAAAACATTGCAAGGCAGAGAATGGGAAGGAGTAGAAGATTAGAACAGATTGCCAGAGGTAGTTTGATGTCAAGCAGAGCAATTCAGTAAGAAGCTGAGAGAAAGCAGTTTCAATCAGTCATCTTGGAGAAGAGTTTGGACCAGAACAGCTGAGTTGAACCAGCCAGCAAGAGTTCAGAAAGAGCTAGAAAGGGTAAGCTTATTTAGCAGTAAGCCTCTCAGGTAACAGTTACATCAGGTGAATAAAAGATACTTTACACCTCATAGCCATTCTACCTTTAGATGAAGCAATCTTAGTTGTGTGTCTTTTCTTCCATTTTAAGGACAGGGCTACTCCTACTGTTGCATGAAGGCCTGCCATTCCATACCACCAAGGGAATGGACCACTGTATCAGTACATCTGAAAGTGCTCCACTCAGTTTATGTATCATCACCTACAGAAGCAACAATGAAAACTCAGCTATATTGCTTTTTTAAAATGCTTTATTGTGGGCTGTAGAGATGGCTCAGTGGTTAAGTGGATTGGCTACTCTTTCAGAAGACCCAGGTTTAATTCCCAGCATCCACATGGCAACTCCACAACTGTCTATAATTCCAGTTCCAAGTGATCTGACATCCTCATCTGGACATACACGTAGACAAAGCACCAATGCACAAGAAATGAAAATAAAAATGTAAAAAAAGTGTTGTATTGTTCTTTTAGATTGTTTTCTCTGAGTGGGATACAGAAAGAAATCTTGAAGAGAGGGCTAGTTACTAATAAGATTATTACATAAAAATAGAAAAGATATTCTTCCTAACTTCTATGAAAATCTCAGTATAGAATATAGGAAACATGGAAAAATATAACATAAAGAAAAGGGAACTATTAACAAGGTGAAGGAAAAGCCTATGCAATATATGAAAATATTAGCCTGGTATTCATCTTCCAAAGCATAAACATTTGAATCTAGAACATTTAAAGAATTGAAATATCAATAATCAAAATAATAATACATCCAACCATGAATGGAAAAGTAAACAGCTCTAGAATGTCTAAAAAGAATATAAAAATATTCACTGTTTAGAGCAATCAAGAAAATGCTAATCAAAGCTAGAGATTTTGTCCTTCACCAATCAGATGGCTGACATCAAGAAAAACAAGGAACAACAAATGCTGTTGAGGAAGGGAGATGGTGGGTCTCTTCTACATGGTTGGTAAGAATGTAAATTACGTCGGACATTATGGAAATCAGCATGAATTTAGCTTCAGAAAACTAAAAAATAGAATTTTTTTTTTGGTCCAGCTATTCTGCTCCTCGGTATAGATGCAGAAGAATCAAAGTCAGTATAATAAAAATATCTATATGTTTTAGTTAGGGTTTGACTGCTGTGAACAGACACCATGACCAAGGCAACTCTTATAAGGGCAACATTTAATTGGTGCTGGCTTACAAGTTCAAAAATTCAGTCCATTATTATCAAAGGCTGGAGCTTGGCAGTCTCCAGGCAGGTATGGTTCAGGAGTTGCTGAGAATTCTACATATTTATCTGAAGGTTGTTAGCAGAACACTGACTTCCAGGCAGCTAGGATGAGGGTCTGAAAGCCCATGCCCACAGTGACACACCAACTCCAACAGGGCCACACCTAATAGTGGCACTCCCTGGGGCAAGCATATACAAACCATCACATTATACATCCATGCTTTTTAAAAGTGCTTTTCTTTCTTTCTTTCTTTCTTTCTTTCTTTCTTTCTTTCTTTCTTTCTTTCTTTCTTTCTTTCTTTCTTTCTTGGATATTTTCTTTATTTACCAAATGTTATCCCCTTTCCTGGTCCCCCCCTGGAAATCCCCTATTCCATTCCTCATCCCCTTGCTTCTATGAGGGTGTTCCCTCTACCCACCCACCCACTCTCGCCTCCCCGTCCTGGTATTCCTCTACACTGGGGCATTGAGCATTCACAGGACCAAGGGCCTCCCCTCCCATTGATGCCAGATAAGGCCGTCCTCTGCTACATATGCAGCTGGAATCATGGGTCCCTCCATGTGTACTCTTTGGTTGATGGTTTAGTCCCTGGGAGTTCTGGAGGGTCTGGTTGGTTGATATTGTTGTTCTTCCTATGGGGTTCCAAACCCCTTCAGCTCCTTCAGTCCTTTGTTTAACTCCTCCATTGGGGACCCTGTACTCAATCCAAGATATGGAATCAGCCTAGGTGCCAATCAATGGATAAATGTATAAGGCCAAGTGTAGTACCTATTTAAGATAGAGTTTTATTTAGGAGAGACAAAAATCATATCATATGTATAAAAATGGATGGAGCTAGGTGAAAATCATGTTGTTAAACATAAAAACTCCAACTCAGAAAGGCAAATAGCTTGTGTGTTCTGCACAGATGGTGTCTGGTTTATGGGAGACTATTTAGGGGGCCAGAGAGGGAACAGAAGGGGCAGTGGGAGAGGTAAGCGTAATCAAGAAACATTGTGTTTGTGTGGAAATGTCACAATGAGACTCTTACTGTTTGGAAAGTAAAGAAGAGAAACTCTTTTCAAATGAAAAACCAGAGCCTAGTAGCTGAAGTTACTTTTTAGGTAACATGGGATTGATTACTATCCATCGGTTTCCCCTTAACAATTTACAGAAGTAAATATGGATTGTGAACAGAACCTTTTCTTCTCCAAGAAATTCATGGTATCATTTTCATGCCCCATTGATTTATTGGAGTTTACCCTCTCTCATATACATGCAAGCAGCCTCTAGTTTTCCTCTCTGTGGACTATTGCTTTAAGCTGGCTCCTCCCACATACCATTGTTTAACTTTCCAGGAGATATTTAAGGAGCTGTAGCAATTTTGCTGGCCTTTATCCTGTGCAAACAGAAGGCTCACGGCCTGCTTGGTTGCATGAGTAACAAGCTATGAATTCTGTATCTCTGCGTGTAGCACTAAATGATGGTCACTTCATCCCTGCACTGGGGTTTGGAACCACTGTGCCTCATGAGGTAACAATTATGTCTGGGCTTAAGGGTTTATAGGAGAAGAGCTCAAGGATGTGCCTTTAGATTTGCTCCTGTTTGACTCAGGTTCACAGGGTCTGCAGATGAGAGCCATTTATGTGTAGCAGAGAAGTCAGACGGATTACTGGTCCATGGAGACTTATCATGTGGACAATATTGTTTATTCTGGGCTCTGTTTCTCCTTCAGTTTCAATCTGTTTGGCAGTAAATGAAAAGTAATCAGTGCTACTGCTCTACTGTGAGTTTGACTACAGAAGGATTAGTTATTTCTGCAATTCAAATAACTACTCCTCTCAAATAGACATAAGCCAGAAAAAAACTTTGTGGTAGAATTTACTGGAATTAATTGTTAATGACAAATGATCAGTTGAGGAGCAGGGGCTGAGTCCACAATACAAAATTCCAGACCTGTTCTGAAATAGAATTCTTTTTCCGACTTTCACTTTAGAAACATTTACCTAAAAAAGAAAATAAAACACTCTTATTTTGGAGGTGAATTATACTTTAACAAGGCAACTCTAAATCTTTGCTCCATGCTCCTCTTCATGACATTTGAATCAAAATACAACAGGAGGTTTTGGGAAAATGTTTTCATTCCGATCTAGTTCTCTGGTTACTCAGTGAATGGCAAAGGCTAGCCCTTTAGGTTGAGTAGCAATTTTCTCATGCAGAAGACATGATCATAGAGATATTTTGACCTCCTCTGATAGGAATTCTCACTTCCTAATGTACATACTTGAAAGAGAGGTAAGGAATGAAGATACTGCAGCAGCTGTTGTCTCAGTAAATCTGAAGGGGTCAGTATAGTTTACAGAAGGGCAGGGTGGTCTCAAGAGAGGCCACAGGGAAAACTGTTTAAACTGGAACTCAGTGTTTGAACTCAGTGATTAAGGGCACTGGCTCCTCTTGCAGATGAACTGGGTTCAAGTGGCAGCACCCTCATGGTGGTTCCCAACTGCCTGTAACTCCAGGTCCAGGAGATCCTACATCCTCTGCTTGTCTCTGCTGGCAGCAGATGAAAAGGGATGCATAGACACATAAGATAAAATCATTCTTTAAAAATGGGACATTGTGAATTATACTATTCAAGGTAGATTGAATACATTAGAGAAAACAATTTCTGAAAAATTTTGTAGGGTCTTTGATGAAATGAATTTGATTGGTCTCCAGGGATCACATGTCAAAAAGAGAGAACCACCACTCACAGATCTTCCTCAGATCTCCAGATGTACAACACACACACACACAAACATACACACACACATGTATATGTGTACAAATAATAAAAATATTAGAACACTGTTATAATTTATCTTCATTCTTGTTATCTTCTTTGTTGGTAAGATGAATCAGATTCATGTTGTATTGAAAATAGACTCATTTTGGTTATATTTTCACAAGTAGAATTTCTTAAAATTATGGAACATACATGTAAATTAGGCATATAGAACAATATCTAAAGTACTGAATTTTACCTTTAACTGAAAACAACAGCAACAACAACAAAATGCGATGGTGACGTTAAAGCTGTCACAGAAAACACAAGGGTATTACAGACAATTTTATCCAGTAGAGAAAATGTGTGCTTTATCCTTAAGAATGTTTTCTCCCACAATAGAACCAGAACAAATTTTTATGCAAATAGATATTTCCATGTGACATTTGCTAGTTCATATAAACCTTCTTAGTAATTCACAGCATTATTATTTCTTTTTATTTGTATTAAATACAACATTTTGAGTTCCATATAGTTTTAAGGTAGCGTCTTAAGTGCTTATATTTTGAAAGATTTATTTCAATTTCAATGTGTGAGTGATTGTATGTCTATGTGTGGGTATGAGCATTTGGCCCTGAGGCCAGAAGGAGGCAAGGTATCTCATGGACCTGGAGTTACAGACAGTTGACAGGGGTGCAGGGAAACCAGGCTTGGGGGTTAATGAGATACAGCCTCATTTTTTGTAAATTGTATAAACACACATGCAGGCCAAATTAACATATGACATAGCATCAGTCTGAATCTAGCTATTCTTGTATTGCTAAGCTGCTCAGAGTCGATAAATAAAACAGTATCTGTCAAGCTTGAACATAACTCATTTTTTAGGCTCTACTAACAATGATCTAATGCAAAAGATACATTGGAAATGACTTCTAAGCACACTTCATTATGAAACCAATGATAAAAATGCACCTTGGTGCATCACTCAACAAAACAAGATGCTTTTTTTATTAGCTCCTGTTTACGCTAGTCATGCATGAGATAGGTTTTCAACAGACTGTGAATGCTAAACATGGAAGAATGTTGTTAGCTCCCTGCTACACTTTTTTTCTGATTCTGAATCAATAGACAGAGGACTTTGACCGTGACTCAAAGGTTTGACCTTTCTGAGTACAGAGACATTTTGTTAAGTGTTGTTATCAAGTTGACTTCAATGTGTGATGATTTTATGAGCAGCTATGATTATTTTATTGTCCTCTTACAACTTATTCTACGTGACAGAGTCTTGGGCTGGAATGCTGACGTCAAATATCACTGACATTAAATGTCATTGATCATTTGTACTTTTTGGTGTAGATGTAATTGGAAAATGACTTCTATGTCTTATAGAATTAAAAATAGTTACCCCTGGAAAAGAAAGGGGAGGGTTTAAGGCATTATAATTTCATTGAAAATAATTTGAAATTCTTAAATAGAATAGTTTCCTGTTTTTACTTTATAATGCCTGTGTGTATGTTTATGTGTGTGTACACATGCATGTGGCTATATGCATGAGGAGGCCAGAGATCAACCTTGAGTGTTGTTCTCTTGGTGTTATCCACATTATTGTTTATTTGGGGCAGAATCTTTCACTGGCCTAGTACTCATCAGGGAGGCTAAATTGGGCTGATAGATCTGTCTGCCTCTGCTTCTTCAGCATCTTGATTACAAACATGTACACTACACCCAGTGCTTTTACATGAATTCTGGGAGTCCATCTCAGGATCTTATCTTGCACAGCAAGCATTTTACTGACTGAAGCATTTGCCTAGTCCTAAAGCACATTTTAAAACATGCATTTAAACATGGAATATTAAAAGCAAGAATAAGACACACTCAAATAGAGGTATGGGCTTTTCAAGGGAAAAATCACTCATTATCTTTATAATAGTCATATATACTATTTAAGTGAAGTTCTTATCCTCAAAGGGTTAATAATAAATGAGTTCATGGAGTGGGTTCTGAAAAGCACATGGCAGGGTCATAGTTAATAAGGTGAATCTATTTCACAGGGATCTATGAAACAGGACATCTCTACTGTGTACAAAGTTAACAGTCTTGTTTGAGATGCCTAGGAAACGTGTGGGAAAGGAAACAATGTCCTCTACAAGGTCATATATATGTCTGAACTTGATCCAATTTTATTGCTATTTTAACACAACATGAATATGCCATCATAGCACATGTTGCTAACTGTTATGGCATTCTTGATTTTCAGCTGGTAAAAGGCTGACTCCAGGGTGAGAGGCTCCTTTTTCTTCCTGTATCCCATCCCCATAAGTCCTATATTTCTATACTGCTTCGATTGAGCCTGTGAGTCCTTTCATCAAATGACTGCATTGGGAGATACTACTCAGGACTGACAATGTCAGTAACACAGTGAGTGCTCTGGACTGAGTATGTTTGTGGAGGTTGCTCACCTCTAGGGCTGATTGGAAGAGACCCTGGGAAATTGTAATGGGCTTGTCCCTACACATACATAGCAACCCCAAGACAAGAGAAGTTGATTCATTGGAGAACAATTGACTGTGTCTGAAGTATCTTTCATTACACAGATACTATTTTTGGCTGCTTCTTTAGGTTCCTAAGGATGAACTTATCAAGGCTACTAAAATAGCTATAGACAATGGGTTCCGCCATTTTGACTCCGCTTATTTGTACCAAATAGAAGAGGAAGTGGGCCAGGCCATTAGAAGCAAGGTTGAAGATGGCACTGTGAAGAGAGAAGATATATTCTATACTTCAAAGGTATTTTGTCTATGAGACACTTGTGGGCATATTTAATGTGATAGAACTGAAGAGACAATATGTGTTTGGATCAATACCTATTTCATACACCATTATTAAATGCCACAAGGTTTATTCACACACATTCATGTATTCAAGCTAGGATCAAAAAGAGAAATATATCTTTGTTACCACTGTAGAGTTTGAATGTATAACTTCCATGTAAATATACTGTTCTGAGTCTCTGGTCAAAGCAGAGTGGTTCATCATGAAATGTACAGTCAGACAGAACTTAACCATGACCCAACGGTACCACTGCTAAGGAACTGAAGGAGAATTTGAGAAGCAACAGTAGCAGGGGATTGGAGGTTATAATTCTCTTGGGTATCTTTACCAGGCATTCTTTGGAGCTTCTTTCAAGTTAATTCAAGTAGAGGAACAATGAAAACCAGAGTTTTTCTCATCACTATCACCAGACTTGCTCAGAAGACAGGTCTAGTGGACGAATGCAGGTGTTTGCACAATGCTCTAGAGCATACTGAGCTCCCTTGCTGAGGAGGGGAAAAAGGAGGAAACATCTTGCTTGAGGCATTTCTTAGGCAGGTGGAGGCATTTCCCCAGGAAAGTAAACAAAGTTCTGTAGGGACAGAGTTTACACAGCAGGTTACTATATCAAAATGCAGACTACAGGAGCCATAGCTGAAATCTTAAAGGGAATAAGAGATAGTTTATTCTGGAGCCATTTGGAGTACCCATGGCTTAGGAATCCCAAATTCTATGTTCCAACATAGAAGCAGTTTTGTGAAGATGTTAGTTCTCACACAGAGATGACAAGGAAGGGCTGTTTCTAGACTAGATAAGATAATTAACCTTCAGGAATGTAACATTCCAACCTCTCCACAGCGCTAAAGTTCTAAACAGTCAGGCAGTCTGAAGGAGGTTTTGTTCACAGAAAGGATAGCTGAAGTATATTCAGTTAAGTTTAGCACACACTCACATGGCTCCATAATGGTCTTCCTATAACCTTCAGTTATGTATAGTTAATGAATAAAAGCACTTCCCTGTGTATTTGAATGGATAAGTGACTTAGACCAAGATTGTGCGTTACTTTGAAAACTGAACATTATTATTAGAGAAAACAACTCTTTCTCTTAAATATTCCATTCCACGTTCAATAGACAATAACTAACAATAACCTAACATGTAATGATGTTCAAGTGATATAGCTCAGTGGTAGGGTATTGGACTACACACTCAGGGAAGTTTACATGTAAAAACCATGGAAAAGGAAGGAAAGCAGGGAGGCTGTTTGTAAGTGTAGAAAGATATCTCCACATTAAATAAAGTAACCCAAACAAAGTGGATGAACTCTGATGTTAAAGTCTCATTCTTTACCGTTGGCAGCTTTGGAGCACTTTCCATCGACCTGATTTGGTCCGATCTTGCTTGGAAAAGACACTGAAGAACGCTCAATTGGATTATGTTGATCTTTACATTATTCATTTCCCAATAGCTTTGCGGGTGAGCAATTGCTATGTTTAAAATTATCTCACTAGTTATGCAGCTGTAACCAACAGTTATATGACAATTTGAGATTTATATTTTTGAGTGAATGTATAAATAAACTATCATTCTAATAAAAATCCTAAACAGTAATCCCTAAGTTGTATTTCCTAACATTATTTTTGAAGCCTTGAAACCATGCTTCCTGTTTGTGAAAGAAAATAATTTAGCTGTTGTAGTGGGAAATATTAAAAAATCGGCACCAACCCACGCTATTCCCTGCTACTCTCTGCCTGTGGTATTGCCACCTCTAGGCTGGCCCCATGCAGTAGCCGACCATGGTTCTCTTGCTGCGGATTCTGCTCACATTCCCAGCCATCCACCCCTGTGGTCAGTGGTCCCAAATCTCCTTAACCCAGTAAATCAAAACTCTAGAGACTTATAATTAATCAGTCAGATTTATTTATCAATAAATTCTTAATTCACAAGATGTCCACAAAATAATTTCAGAGCCTATAGGTGAGAATATAAATTTCCCATCTTGATAAGACAAATTGTCCTGCAATTATCCATCCCTTATATCATATTCATAGCTACCTGTGTCTATTTAAAGCCACATGGAATCAGGATCATCCTGTTCTTCCCCATCTTCCTTCCTTCTCCTCTATCTGTGTCCTTCAATCTCTTAGCTCCGCCTGCCTTTTCCCTGTCCAATCACAGGTTTCTTGTTGTATTAATATTTAAATTGATTGGACAGGGGAAATTCTGCTACAAGCTGTTGTCTGCATTAGAAACTTGGAAAAAAAAACCAATAGCTACATTCAAGGCATAGTTCTTGTTTTGGTCTCTATTTGTGTGTGTGTGTGTGTGTGTGTGTGTGTGTGTGTGTGTTTGTATATATGCAGGTACACATGTGTATAGTTGCACATTGCATGTGTGTGCTTATGCATATGAAAGACAGAACGTATCTATTATATATTCTTTGGATGCCATCACAATTTATTTGAGACAAGGTCTTTCATTGGCCTAGAATTCTGAATAGGCTAGACTCACTAGCCAAGTTGCCCAAAAAATGCACTTGTATCCACCTTTCCATGGATTGGATTGCAAAAGTTAACCACCACACCTGGATTTAATTTTTTTCTGTTTGTTGTTTTATGTAAATTTCTGAGTTTAAACTCAGGTCATTAGGCTTTCCGAAGTAGTCCATGGAAGGTGTTTACATGCAGTTGTGGAGATTAATTAAACTGCCATACATGTGTTTCACACTGAGATTACATCATCTCTCATAATTGCGCTCTGAGAGCAGATCTGGTGATACACACCCTGGGTGGCTGTCTTTATCAGTTTTAAGCTGTCAATTTGACAGCGCCCAAAGTCATCTGAGGGAATCTCAGTTGGGGAATTGCTTAGATCACATTTGCTGGAGGCCATGTCTTTGAGAAATGATCTTGATTATGGGTTGATGAGAGAGGGCCCACCCCACTGTGGGAAGTGCTATTCCTCTGCGGGTGGTCCTGGCCTGGATAAGGAAGTTAACTGATGACTGAGGAAGGGAGCAAACCGATAAGCAGCATTCCTCCATCTTTAATGCTTCAGTTTTTTGTTTTTTGTTTTTTTGAATCCCAGTCCTGCCTTCCCTCAATGGTGGGTCCTGATGTAGAAGTGTAAGACATTAAGAAACCCTTTCCTCTCCAGTTGTTTTCAGTCATGGTGTTTATCTCAGAAACAGAATGCAAACTAGAACATCTGGTTCTCATACTACCAGTCCTTGGAGATTAGGCGAATATTATTTCTTTTCATAGCTTCAAGATGGGGTTTTGTAGATGGCACTTAGCCCATAATAACTGTGTTATGCAGAACTCTTGCTATAAAATTATCAAAACCTTAAGCTAGTTTGTGCAGTGGAGGCCATTATGTTACATAACTGGGAAGTCTAAACCATGACGACTACGTACGTTTAAAGGCATGAAGTAGCATCGACTTCAGAAATATTTTCTCTATCTCCTAGCTCTACACCATGTTTATCTAGTTTGGGGCTTTCATTAGCTATTGGTAGAAAATATGGACTTGTGGCAATTCAAGAGTCATGGTTAGTAAAACTTGAGAGCTATTCTGGTTTTCTAATACCCACATTAATCCTGAAAAGAAAGTCTGACTGATGTCCCAGTTTAACTGTGCATGCCTTTACACAATCATATATATGTCTACTGGGATAAGGAAGTGTTTTGCTCAAATCTTGAACATAATCCATTATTACAAGATATAAGGTCTATATAATCACCTGATTTATGGAAAAGATAGAGATGTTTTCTTATAGGGAAATATAGGGGTTGAAATAATAACAAAAATCACACAAGACACTATTAGGACATGGGAGAAAAACATTTCTAATCATATGGAAAATATAAAAGATTAGATGCCAATCTTTAAAGAGTAGTCCCTTGTCATTCCTAATGTAAAGAATCTAAAATAATGTCCTACTTACTCAGGAAGTCTTCCTAGGCCAGATTTTAAAGGACTTGACAATGTAGTTAACTATGATAACCTGACTTCAGAGATGTCTCTAAAATGAATGATTTTATTCCAGTCTGGAGATAATTTATTTCCACGAGACGAACATGGTAAACTGTTGACTGAAGCAGTGGATCTCTGTGACACATGGGAGGTGAGTCCTTGGAGGAAAGAACACAGAATCAGTCAGGTATGACAGCCACCTGTGAGAATGGAATGTACCTGGCTTGATCTAGAATTCTTTAACTTCCACAAGTGGTGCTATTGGAGATGCTGGAGGAATTTATTGCTGGAAAATATTAGGGGAGAAGAACTGAGGTTAGGAGTCTCTTTCCAACCACATGTTGTAATGTCAGCTATTTCTTAAGGACACAGGAATCCTTTTTTGCTTCCTTTTCTTCTGTCCTTTATTTTCTCCACAAATTCTTTGCCTAGACTGTCAGAGCCAGCAGTTCCCTCAGCATTGCTTGAAAGCATTAAAATCACTTCTTGGAACAACTGCACAGTTTATTCTCTGCCCTCTTTTCTCTCTAGGCCATGGAGAAATGTAAAGATGCAGGATTGGCCAAGTCCATTGGGGTGTCCAACTTTAACCGTAGACAGCTGGAGATGATCCTGAACAAGCCAGGGCTCAAGTACAAGCCTGTGTGCAACCAGGTGAGCCCTTTCCACCTCTTGGCCTTTTATGCCTAAATTTGTTCTTCCTGTACCACTGATTTGTTGTCTAGTCCTGCTCATTTAACTTTCATGGGATGGAAATTCTAAGAATGGAGTCTCTCTTAGAGGACATAGAAGTCCCTTCATTACACCTCTGCTTGAGAAAGACAGTGGAATGCTTGGGGATACCACCCGGCTAATTGGATATAAGAAGTAGAAGAGGGAATCACTGTCAGAGGCATGACTTCAGAGATCAAGTTGCTTTTCTTGTCCGTCTATGAGATTAGATTGGAGGAAGAAAGATGCTGTGGAGGGAAGCATGCACAGGAGGAAAGGTCCTGGAAACACAGTGAGGGCAGGAAACAGTGATAAGGTCCAAGTAAAGATCAATGGCACAACCATGAATGTTAGATGACTGTGCCCTTGGTCCTGATGCATCCATCTTCAGTTGTATGAAGAGCCACAGCTACAGGGAAATTAACTGGCAGCTATCAAATTCATGCACATTTCCGAGCTATCTTATCTGGTTATGATGAAGCCATATTGGGGAATTTTGGGCAGAGCACTTTGAGCTGATCTTATGGCTGACCCTATACATCACAGTCAATTCCTTCTTGCTTTCTAACAGCAAATCAACTGTTTAAAACACACACATGCATACACACACACACACACACACACACACACACACACACACACACAAACACACACACCAGCACATATCTGGAGGTCAGGGGATTGTAGGAATTGGTTGGTTCCCTCTTTCCATCGTATGGGTCACAGGAGTTGAAATCAGCAAATACTTTAATCTGTTCAGTTATTGCATCATTATCTATAAAGATAATGTAAATATTAGTAGTTTGCCTTTGAATACTGATATTCTGACTAAAGCATTAAACTGAAGATCAGCATAAGCAAATGGATTTGTGTACTCTCTTTTCTCCTCTGTATTGTGATGGACTTATGGACTTCTTACATTAATATGAATGCTATTAAATGGATACTTTTGTCTTCATACATGCCATTATGAGCCTTTGGCCAAATTCTTGCCTCTACTGTGATTTATTATACAAGTCTGCAATAATTCTTTCCTTGCTCCCACTCTGGAATCTGCCAAGCCTAAACAAGTATGTTTAGTTTGGTAACAATTTTCTAGATCTAACTCTCAACTGACTTAGAATGGTAAGTATTTAAATTTCTGAGAAGATCTGAGATGATATTGACTAGTAAAAGATTATTTAGCATCTAAGAAATGGCCTATAGAATTGTTTCTTCTTGGATAGATGTTTTTAAAAAAACTTCCTACAAGAAAGACATATTAAATTTATTTTGTTAAAGTGATTGCTACTTAGTGGTTTTTTTTTTTTTCACTTCAAATTTCGTATTTTGCTTTTTAAGAATTCAAGATCTCTCATTTGGTGTTTTCATTTCGTATTAATACAAAGCTTCATAAAAACTGTCTTTTATCAGGTAGAATGTCATCTTTATCTCAACCAGAGCAAAATGCTGGACTATTGTAAGTCAAAAGACATCATCCTGGTTTCCTACTGCACACTGGGAAGTTCACGAGACAAAATATGGTCAGTACCAAAGAACAACAGTGTATCTCAAGCATCGTTTTAGAAATACACTTAGTTCTATAACGATTTCTAGATCTGACTCTCAACGGACTTAGAGTGATTGGCATTTAAATTTCTGAGATCTGAGATGATATTAGCTCTACTGGCCTGGGAGAACAGTTGTATATCTATGGTCTGGATACCTGTTTTGTAAGCCTCCTAACACAAAGGCAACTTGAATTTCAGGAGTTCAGCATCTTCTTACTTTCCATTCTAGGGTGGACCAGAAAAGTCCAATTCTCTTAGATGATCCAGTTCTTTGTGCCATGGCAAATAAGTATAAGCAAACACCAGCATTGATTGCCATTCGTTACCAGTTGCAGCGTGGGATTGTGGCCCTGGCCAGGAGTTTCAATGAGAAGCGGATCAAAGAGCTCATGCAGGTGATGACAGGGCTATAGGATTTCAAGCATTTGTGGAATATCTGTCTTAGTTAGGGTTACTATTGCTGCCATGAAACGTCATGACCAAACACAATTTGTGGAGGAAAGGGTTTATCTTATACTTCCACATCACAGTTCACTATCAAAGAAAGTCAGGACAGGAACTCAAACAGGGCAGGAACTTGGAGGCTACAACTGATGCAGGCGCTATTGAGGAACACTGCTTACTGGATTGTTTTTCATGGCTTTCTCAGCCTGCTTTCTTATAGAACCCAGGACCACTAGCCCAGGGATGACATCACCCACAATGGGATAGGCCCAATCACTAATTAAGAAGATCAATTACATCTGGATCTTACAGAGTGATTTTCTCAGGTGAAGTTCCCTCCTTTCAGATAACTCTAGCTTGTGTCGTGTTTGACATAAGACTAGCCAGCACACATCCTTAACATGGTCATCCATGATCTCTCAGAATATTTCTGTGCTTTTCCAGGAGTCAGTTTTTCTTTCCACCATGGATTCCAGGCGTTGCGTACAGGTCTTATGGCTTTTACTTGCTGAACCGATTTGCTGGCCTGGGCTGAGATTTGCCATGTCTGTTCTGTCCACTCTTACATTTGCAAGAGAGTGAGGCTTCTCTGTCAGTTGGGCTGTTGTCAGTACTGAGTAAACTTTCCTTCATATAGTTGTCTTTTTATTCTTTAGCTAACTAGCTTAGGCTGCACCTTGTTACACAGCACAATTGCTGTGGAGTTGAGTATTCTAAAGATGGCTGCTATTTCTTTCATCTACAGGGTTATTTAAAATCTGTCTCTGTCTCTCTGTCTCTGTCTCTGTCTCTGTCTCTGTCTCTCTCTCTCTCTCTCTCTCTCTCTCTCTCTGTGTGTGTATGGACATGGTATGGTATGTGTCATGGATGTCAGACAACCTTGGGTGTCAGTTTTCACTTTTCACCTTGTTTGATACAGAATCCCTTTTGTGCATGGCTGACATTGGGTTAGTTGGATGTCATAATTTGGGTTCTGTTGCTGGCATACTACCATGACCAAAAACAACTTGGGAGCAGAAAGGGTTTATTTGGCTTACACTTCAACAGCACAGTGCATCTTATCCTTAAAAGTTTTATCAGCTGTTCAGATACTGATTTCCAACATACTTTATAGTAGTGCTATAGATTCATAAGACCTTTAGTCTGAATATGTTGGGAGCTAGTGATTTTTCATGTTTAATTTAGATAAGATGTTTTGAAGCCAATCCTATGCTCTTTGCTGATGACTTCATTAGCATTTGATAATTTATAAATTAAACTATATAAAACTGAGTTTCTCATTGTATTACTAATGGGATATAGGCATCTCTGTCCGTACATCTTACTAAACTGTGTTGTTAAAATTCAGTTTTTAAATAATTTTTTAAGTATTCTTAAGTTCATTATCTCTGTTTGTTTTCTAGCTTTTTTGGCTTGTAGTTGTGTGTTTCAATCTCTTATATAAGAACATGAGTTTATTTCTTTTCTACTTGTTATTCTTTAATAATTTGAATGTTTTGTTTGATATCTCCAAGATATTTGGGACATGTCTCCTGTGTTTTCAATATTGCCACTGCAACACTCTGTTGAATTCACTTGGATTTTCCAGACTAGCAATATGTAATATAAAAGCAATAAAATTTCCACTTCTGTGATAGGTTTTTGACTTCCAGTTGACTTCAGAGGACATGAAAGTCCTGGATGGCTTGGACAGAAATTTAAGATACAATACTGCAGATTAGTAAGTAACGTTGGTCATTACATTGTTTCAATTTGTTTTTTTGAGTAGGATTGTAATGTGTTAAAAGTTACCACAATATTCATAAGACAAAGACTAGTGTGAGTTGGGAATGAGCTGTTCTGGGAGTTCTTATGGATTGTCTCCAGAGCTCTGTTCAATGGTGGAACTAGGGTCAGTTTTTCTCACCTGTGCCCCTCTGTGCAGTCTCAAGTCACTGGACAGCTGGATAACACAATGCCTTCATTGGAACCAAACCTCTGTGTAGGTTTGTCTTCAGCTATGTCATGGGACATATACTTTGCCATATAGAAAAATTAAATGTTTCTAAAAGTAAGCTGATGACACCTGCTCCTGCCTATCTAAGAGTTTTTCTGTTAACCGGATCAAAGATATTGTTTTCAATGTCATTGTCCATCTCTTATCTCTTTCATATGGAATGGTTAATTACACCTTGAAAATTGATGTTTTTAATTGATTCGGGCCTCTCAATTCATCTTGTTTTACATTTGTTCAGCACCCAAAGCTACATTTGTATGAAAACCAGCTGATCTTTGTGAGGTGAATAAAATCTATTGTTTAACATTTCAGACACACAGAGATCTCAGTGCAGAGAACAGAGACATCTTAGATTAATGAGATAAGAAACCAAAGGAAGAAGTTGGGGAGATTCCCACTGTTGGAAAAATTTGAAGCCAACAGATGGTTTCTAGTCTTCCTTCCTGCTGTAAGGCTATGGGGACTGATCAAAGACATATCCTATAAATCAGAGTAGGCAGGGATATTTCTTCTGCTCATGGGAATTTAAATTCACAATAGAAATGATAGAATGTACATGAAGTGAGAGTAGCCCGATGGAAAATTAGATGTGTGTTTAAAAGTAGCAGATACAGCATTAATAATCTTTTGATTTTTACAGAGGCCAGACAAGAATTAGGTAGAGACTATAATGCGAAAATAGAATGGCAAGCAGAGAGGAATTATTCCTATCTTTTAAGAATGATTGTTGTCAGTTATATTTTGTGTCACTAGTAAAGTATGAACATGACCAAATTCCAAAGTATGCTTCTGGAGTAAGGAACTCAAAATTCTTAAACTGGGCTTGGTGGTACACAACTGTAACCCTAACACTAGGTGGTAGGCAAGAGGATCACAAGGTCAAGGTCATTGTCAGCTATATATAAGAGTTTGAGGCCATCTTGGGTTACGTGAGACCCTGTCTGTAAAATTGAAAAAATTTCCATTTATAAACTTAACATATTAAGTACCTGTGATAGTTAGGGTTGCTATTGCTGTGAGGACACAGCATGACCTAAGAAACTTGGGAGGGAAAACGTTTTTTGAACTAGGCTTTAGTACTGGCCAACATTTGGACTTAGCTTCCTTTGAAACAAGAAACCAATTTCTTACATTATGCATTCTTTTTTCTAATTTTAGTTTTGGGGAACATCCCAATCATCCATTTACTGATGAATATTAACATGGTGACCTTCATCAGCATTTCTATCTGAAGATATGTTTATGCATTGTGATATGAGAGATATCTTGGATACTGGTGACTGAACATATTCCTTCTCATCAGACCACTGCATCTGTTAATGCAGAGTCAGCTGGAGCAATGTCCACAGAACTATATTTTTGTCACACTCTGAAATGGAACATCAAGTTGCTTTTCCTAGTCTTGTGTTTTTAAAGATCCATTCATTTCATTCTACATATGATTGTTTTACCTACATGTATGTATGCCTTATGAATGTCTATGTCCATGCAGGGAAGAAGAGTATTATAGGTCACTTGGAACTGGAGTTACAGATGTTGTGAGTCACCATGTGGGTGCTGGGAGCCAAACCTAAGTCTTCTGTAAGAGCAGCAAGTGCCTTTAAATGCTGAGCCATCTGATTAGGTCCCACCCTAAAGATTCTTGCCTGCTACTATTTCTGTGACCTCAATGTTTTGTTTTCTTCTGATTTCTGACACCAACTTGATTTGCTAGAAGTCTTGGGCATGAAGTGGGAGTTGAGGACAGTCATTGCAAAGGCATTTGTGGAAGGAATTGAAGGAATTGTGATGGGAATTGAATTCAACATTCAGGGAATTAATTGTTAGCTGTTATTGATAAGTCTATTCCTCATGTCCTTTGAGGAAGAAAAAAATACTCCATAGCTCTTCCCCTTTTCTTAGTTTGGAGGTAAGGCACATATGGCAGGAGTGACGAGACCAACAGCCCAAGAACCAGAGCTCCAAGAGCCTGGAGAGTAAGTTCTCCTTGTGGGAAGGTTGGGAGGTTGGTAAGAAGAGAACTAACCTAAAAGCATCATCATGACTCAGATGTGAGGAGGTTGAGAAGAAAGCTGAATAAGTCTCTGCTTGGGAAATATATCATCATTTTTTTTTTTTTTTGGTAATTACATGTGACAAGTAAAAGGAAAATCTATACACTTCATCCAAGACAGACTTCTAGACTTGATATTTATATTTTCAAGGGTTTCAGAAGTTGCATTATTGAGCTATGGCAAGAAAAAACAATTCACATAAGTATAAACTCGATGTTCATCAAGATTTCTCAGACTTAAAAATTGGTTTTGTGAAACTTGATCTTATATGTTTATATGTAAATGAGTTAGACTTACAAAATATCTCAAAGTTACTAAATTGTGTAGTCAAATTAATATTAAGAGGACATATTTGATGAGACAAATTGTTTAAATTTTCAAAAATTATTAGAAATACTGTATTTGAATCAGCAGTATTTTAAAGGTTGTTAACTTTTAGTGATATCTTTTGTGCAAAGAATATCTTAAGAAAAAATAAGAGAGAAAAGATAATTGTCTATAGAAGATTCAGAAGAATGAGGAGGTAAATATTATTTAGGATAGAGTTGGATTTATATATTTCATTAACAAATGCCTCAAATAAGAACTTTTTGAAACAGTTTCCCATTATCTTCCCCTGAGTGATGTGGCACTTGCTACGTAGACCAGAATGTTCTGGAACTCATAGAAATTCACCCAGAGATCTCTGCTTCTAGAATGCTCAGATTAAAGACATACACTACTAATATATATCTATTTGATGGCTCTTAGAGAACAGGGAAAAATTATCAAAAAGCAATAAAATTACTAGTTACTTATTGATAATTCTTATAAAGTATGAATGAATAACACAGAATTCTATGAAATTTATTGAAATGTGCTAATCTAATGAAACTTTCATGCCTTATTAATAAATGTAATAACATTATACAGATTATAACAGGAAATATGAAATGTCTTGAGATGTATTAAACAACAGATTAAAAACTAGACACTTATATCATGATTACAGACTCAATGTCAGTGGGGTCAATAAATCAGTTCTATCTAAACCAAACAAAGTTTCCAATGCAAAATCAAATACATGCTTAGACTTACTCTTTTGTGGAGGTTGATAAGGTGGTTGGATAAAAACTTTACATAACATATTGATAAATCAAAATAAAGTTACTCTTAAGTAGAGTTATGGAGAAGTTTGTATTCTATATACAAGGCTGACTTTGAACATTATAAAGAGTGTATGGAAATTAAATACATTAGGATTGGAGTGATGGCTCATTCAGAAAAATACTTGCGTTGAAATCATGAAGCCTGGAGTTTGATGCCCAGAACCCACATTCAAAATCCAGGAATGGTAGCACATCACTTGTAAATTTAGTGTCAGGGAGGCAGAGACAGGTATATCCATGGCTTCCTAGCCTACTTGGCAGATTCCAGAGCAGTGAGTGATCATGTCAATAAAAAAACAAAAATAAAAACAAAATCCCAAACAGAAAAATGAATAGCACCTTAAAAGTAACAACCAAGGCTGTCCTCTGTCTTCCAAACACCCACACATGCTCATGTGCATACACATGTACACAACAAAATTAAATATACCAGTTAGAATAAGAGAGACCACTGTAACATGGACACAGGGCAGAAGTTCATCTATCTTGTATTCTTGCTGAGGCCATTTTAAGTTTAGCTAGAAGTTAACCTCCTTGATGGGAAGCCCTGTGGAAAATTATGCAACTTTCTATTCTAGGAACCTAAGACCAGGATGACCCAGCTACCATATTTCAGCTTCTGTTAAACTACTTGAAATTCCCAGGAAACTACTAAGCAAAAGAACAAAATATAGTTTTTTTAATCTTTAAAAGTACCTTGTTCTAAATGCTCAGCACTATACTTGGGTCCTGAATATTGAGTGTAGTCCCAGTCAGCTGGAATAAAGACTTTCAATTGTCTGTAGACAATGTCTGAGTGGTCTTATCTGGTGGGTACCACATAACAGCAGAAACATACTACTCTGGCTATGCATATTTGGAAATGGTAGGTATATATTTAGATAATTGTTTCACATATTAATGAACTGGTTACAGTATAGTTAAACATTTACTCAGAAGAAAATACCATAATATTTTCAAAGGTAATAAAAAATATTTTAAGTTTCCCATATAGAGAAGGTCATCACATTCATGAAGTCTGGAGAACAGGCATGAAGAATTTTATTACAGTAAGAGTAGATTCAGGCATGTTGGCATACATCTGTATTTTTAGCACTTGGAAGACAGAAAAAGAAGATCAGGATTTTTAAAATTTTTTTTTATTGGATATTTTATTTATTTACAATCAGATGTCTTCCCTTTTCCCATTTCCCCTCCCTAGAACCCCCATCCCATCTCCCCTCCTCCTTTATGCTTTTATACCATTTTAATTACATTACATTAAATTACATTTAATTACCTTTTTTTTTTTTTTTTATTTCATTAACAACACTGAGCCTTTCTTAGGTTATTCTGACAAGAATGCCTTTCTTACCTGTCATGGAATATTCATTATCCAAAGCAATGCACTTCTGCCTTAGGTTGGTAAGGCTCTGTGCAGAATCTTACCTGTTCTTGGCTTGCCAGTCTGTTAATTTAATAACTCTGTCTGGGGGTCCATTTTCAGGTTCAAGTCATGTACTTTGGCTGCCAATATGTTGATGCTATTAAAGACAAGCTTTAACATTATAGGCAGGAATAAAAGTATTCCCAGGACAAAAGGGCTAGCATGATCAAGATATATATGCCAGTTTTGAAGCTTGACCAAAATTGAAATACTGACCTCAGGCCATGGATAATTTTGTTTGCAGTATCTACTGCATCAACACTCAGCAGAACAGCATTCTTGAAATTCATAAGCTCACTTTCAGAGAGGTGTTAGAATTATTCCAAATACACTGCAAGTATCATTAAGCTTCTTCCTACTTATAATGACTACCACTGTAAATTTTAGAACTAATATGAATCCAATGGTATTTGGCATGACACTCAAGATGGCTCCTTACCCTTAAATTCTGAACCTCCTTCCAGTAATTTGAATAGATAAAGAGCAGCAATCTGTTGTTCCAAATGCCTTTCTAAATCCTCTTGTATATTCAACACATTAGTAACATTTTTTTTTTTTTTTTTTTTTTTTTTTTGCTAAATGATTAACAAAAGTAGCTGTGGAAGATCAGGATTTAAAAGTCATCCTCAGGTACATTGTGGTTTCAAGGGCAGCCTGTGAGCTACAGGAGAGCCTGTCTTAATATATGCAAAAGACAAAAACAAAACAAGAAATAAGCTAGGTGTGGTGGCACAGGGAGAATCTCAGCAGTCAGTAGGCTGATTCAGGATGGACTGCAAGTCTGATACTAGTCTAGACTTCAGAACTAGCCAGCTGAGCTACATATGAACATGTTTCAAAAACCAAACCAGAGCTACTCATGCACACATAAATGGTGTTCATAAAATATGCCATGTAAAAAATGAATAAGTAAAAATTACTTGAGAAAATATTTCAATAAGTATTCCTGATGCTATGAAAGGAATAGCATTTAGAATATATAAATTTTGTGCCTCAGTTTTTACATATTTTATGACTTTATTTTTAATTTTAAAAGAGTGTGGTACCTATTCCCTTACTTTTAATCTAGTCTAATTGGGCAGTAAAATGTGGAGGATTTCCTCACAAGCCTTGGGGGAAAATCATGTATTGCCTTGCTCACCATAGAAAGTAGGTAAATCAGTTGGAACAGGTCAATATGTCAAATGTGTTCAGGGACTAACTGTACAATTCCCATTGCACAGATGATCAAAAGAATTTAAAAAGTTATTCAAGACTAGTACAGTATCTGTTTCACATGTTGTGTTATTCTGGAATGCAAAATAGTTTTTGCTACTTTGATAACAGATGTGTGTATATCACAATCCAACCATGAAACAACACCCCTATGGTAGAGTTTAACCTAAAATATATTAAGTTTCTATTCTCCTTCCTGAACTATGTCCTGTCCTCTCTCATTGAGTAACATTACCTTATCCTGGTCTTCTTTCTAAATTTTGAGACCTCACCCATACTTACATTCGTTTGTGTGTGTGTGTGTGTGTGTGTGTGTGTGTGTGTGTGTCTGTGTATAAGCTGGACTGCACTATACTTCACATATGAGAATAAACAACTTTTTCCATACCCTTAAGTCATTTTGCTTCATGTTATACTTTACAGATCCATCTGTTTTCTTGTACATTTCATCATTCATTTTCAGCTGAATAATATTCCATTGTTTGTATGTACACAATCTCATTGTCTGTTCATCTGTTGGTGGACTTCTAGGCTGGCTCTGCTTCCTTGCTTTTATGAGTAGAGCAACAATCAACATGGTTGTGCCAACGTTCTTTGTTTGCTGGCTTCAACTTCTCTCCATATTATCCATCCAATTCAATTATTTTCAACTCATTTCAATGGGAACTTTGCTCTGCTAAAATACATACAGTTTCGTTGCATTCTCTCAATCATAACAACTATTTATTGTGTGTCAACAATGTATGTGGTACATTCAGGTATCAATACAAACCTTGGGTTACATTATTTTTTTGTTTGTTTTGTTTTGTTTTCATATTTGTTTTTAAAGTACAGTTGAAGAGAACACATTAGGAATCATTTTTTAATTACTCACTCCTTGGAGGAAGTTTCTTCTACCCAGCTTGAGGAGACAGAGCTGTTCATTAGACGTCACCTGGGTGAAGCCTTTCAGACTTGCTCTAGGTGATACCCCTTCTTCAATGCCAGTATTATTTACTCTGTAATTACTAGCCCATTGCCTTTAAGGGACAACAGGCTACTCCAGGAGTATCTAGTTCATTTCTGTAATCTGAGAATCTGACCCATGAGCTGCATACTTTTTGAATGTTACAACCAAAAGGACACCAAACTTGAGGAGAACTGAAGCCTGCTGGGCCATACCCTAACCAGGTACTTCATGCAGGTAGAATCCAAGAATCTTCACAGCATGGTGAGGTAGACTGCACATTTCACAGATGACGAAACTGAGACCCAAAAGAACATAATGGAGCACACAGGTAGGATGAGACAAACTGTTAGAAACTGAGGCAGGGTAACTTGATATTCTTTCTTTTTAGCCTCTTACTCTATAAGTTATAGTTCTAGATGCAGAAAGCTAAATCAATGGCAGCAAAACTGGAGAGCAGGGACCAGGAGTTTGCAGTTAAGGATGAAAGGACCATTACAAAGGAGTTATTAGGTTTTCAAAACAGAAAACTCCATCCTCAACCATAAAAATATTAGTCCATGCCTCTCAGAAAAACAGGCAGTCCCTCATTGCTCACACTGTATTCTGACCAAGATTATGTGGTGCTCTGGGAAGTCTCCTGATTCCCATATATACTAATTTTAGCAGTAGAAATACATTCGTATGGGAAACCTGTCTTTATGTCAGACAAAAAGGACACACTGAATCTCCAAAGTCTGGAAGTCTTTACTATTCTTCCATTGATGGGAATAAGGAAGACAAGGGGTTGGGGAGCTTGGGGGAATTTTGAGGTAAGGATTGAGAACTAGGAAAAGGTCAGATGACAAATCTTGGACCTTTTTCATGCCTAGAAATATTATAAAGCATCCTGAATCCAAAGTATGTTTCTTTGTTTTGGTATCAGGCCCATCTTAATGTGAACAGTAAGTGGTGAAAGTTCTTTCAATGGTATCCTATACCCAGAGTTTATGTAACAATCCCAAGTTCAAATTCTATGGTTCTTTTACCAGAACATAGCTTTCTTTACGACTCCCTTTGTCTACCTCCAACCTCTTGCTACTGTAGTCCTCACAGGGACTTTTCTTCTTTTAGGAAAAAGTTGTTGTTGCTTTTGTTATGGATGAAGCATATCTTGAAGCAGCTGGGTGGGGCTTGTGACTTTGGACTCTAAAAACTTTCATCTTGCTAATTGACATTCTAAATGTAATCCCATAGAATAGGACTATGGTGGTTTGAATGGGTATAGCCTACATAGACTCATCTATTTAATGCTTTACCCATAGGAAGTGGCATTATTAGGAGGTGTGGCCTTGTTGGAATAGGTAGAGTCTTGTTGGAGGAAGTATGTCACTGTATGGGTGGGCTTTGAGATCTCAGATATTTAAGCTAGGTCTAGTGTGCTATTCACTTCCTGCTGCCTGTCAATCCAGATGTCAAAGTTTCTTACCTTTTCCAGTACCGTGTCTGCCTGCATACCACCATGATGATAATGGACTAATGGACTAAATCTCTGAAACTCTAAGCCAGCCCTAATCAAATGTTTTCCTATATAAGAGTTAGCATGGTCATGCTGTCTCATCACAGTAGGAAGACCTAACTAAAACAAGGACCTTTAAAATAATCTTGTCTCTTTGAAGGTAGTAGCCACACTCTAGTGCAATGGCCCCTTATTGTTCTTGCCTGGAGTTTCTGTCTCAACTTAGATAACATTTCTGAATCCTATTGTTAGCCATTAGTTAAATCACTGTAGGGATGTCTAAAAGAGGTCTGCTTAAAAACCCTCATCCCTTCAGGTTCTTGAAGACTGGACCAAACCTAGAGACAAAGTTTGGATTAAAATTGAAACCAGGGATATCTGCAGAAGCTCCTGCCTTGGTACATCTATTGGTGCTGCAGAATGTTGAGAGTTAGGGCAAAGGCCTTGCCACATTACAGGCAGACAGAGGGCTTCTTGCTATAGTGAGAGTACCAAGTTCACTGAACACAAGAACATCCACTTGAACAAATGACTTGCCTAGATTTGGTAAAATCTTGCACCACTGCTCCATCAATGTTCACACATGGGCAAGGAGCCCTCGAAGTTTCCTGATCGCAGCTAGTATTTTGTGGAGGACACCAGCATGTGCCCACAGACCAAAGATTTTACATTTGCAGCAAGCATGACAAGAGCTTCAGCCAGACATCCCACATGGTGTCTTATCCTTCCAGGTGCCCCACAGTAGTAGCAAGCTGTCCTTTAAGTTTTGGGAGATCTGTTAGTAAACTTAATCCTTGTCAATTTTGTAACACTATGGCAGGTAGTATTATACTATTTGACCCTGGAGGGAGAGGATGGTCTGAGCCACACATTGGAGATCCTGGAAACTGAGTGGAAAAATACTGTAGATAGTTAGGAAAGTAGTCAGTCCCTTTGCTGCATTAGTAACGCCAGCAGTTATTCCAAGGGCAGAAGGGCAGAAGGAAAGGGTATGATCTGAACCACTTGTTTGTCATGCTGTGTTTCTATGAGACCTATGATGGGAAGTGGCAAGAGTTCCTCACTGGGTACTACTCTTAATTCTGGGAAAAGAAACACCAGGTCACAAGACCCAAGCCACCCAGCAGGTAGGCAGGGGTAAATTTGATTGTGGCAGAAGATCAAGGCATTGGGAATGTTAGGACATATGGGCTGGTTCTCAGTGTTCAGGGTCTAGGTATCATTACAGTCTGAGGAATACAGTGTGCCCATATAGTTGTCCCTAAGGAGTTAAAACAGTTTGCAATACTGAAGAAAGAGAGATCTGGGAGATATAAGAGTAATAGTGGTATTTGGCTCAGAGCTGTTAATAAGCAGAAAGGTAAGAGAGTCTAATAGACCAATGCGCAAGGCCATCAATGGTGGTTGTGAGTTTGACCCTGGAGGGACACACAAACAGAACCCTCCAAAGCAACCAGGCAAATTATTGTTTAGTAGCTGATATGCAGAGGTTAAAGTCTGAAGCAACAGATGGAATGAACATAATGACAGAGAAGTGGAATCAATATTGTCCAAGAGGGGTGATGTTAGAGATGTAAGGACCTTTGAAGAATGTTACACAACCTCTACTACCATGTCTGTCCCTAAGGATTGTGAGAGTGGGGTTATACCCTTTGTATTTTGATTGTGCCTGATGGACAGCTGTGATAACGGCTGTAGTAATGCTTACCCATGACTCCCATCTCCCATTTGGGGTGACATGGATCCTTAATTAGGATATAAAAAATTCTCCATTGTACATAAAAGGTGGAACACCTTCCTGAACATACATCATGTCTCCTATGGGATCAATGAGGGCAGCCTCTATAAGTCTCTGGACAGCACTGAAAGTAATCTCTAGTTTGACCATACAGAAAGCAAGCAAAGGGGATAGGCATTTCAGAAATTGATTTAGGCATTATAGGAAAGGCAGGAGAAGAGGAGGAATGGGCATAATAGCCCAGTTGGGCCTAAGGTAACTGCAGGATTGTAGCTCCATGGGTTGGGAAAGATAGAGTCAGAAGAAGAGAATCAGCCCTAACTAAAACCACACATGGGGATGCCTCTGCCTCCAAGAGTACCAGAGGGGTGCTGGATATTCAACTCTAGCTGGTTTTCCTACTTGCTGGGTTCTTCTTTTTTTCAACATTTAAGGTTAGGCACATCTTCTCTCACTGAGGCTAGACCAGGCAGTTCTCTGTTGTATATGTGTCAGGGCCCTGGATCAGCTAGTGTATGTTACCTGGTTGGTGGCTCAGTATCTGAGAGATTCAGGTTAGTTGAGACTTCTGGCCTTCCTATGGGGCTTCCCTCCTCTTCAACTTTTCCCTAATTCAACCACAGGGGTCCCTGACTTCAGTCCATTGGTTGCTGTAAGTATCTGCTTCTGTCTCAGTCAGCTGCTTGTTGAGTCTCTCAGAGGACAGCCATGCTAGGCTCCTGTTTATAAGTACACCATAGCATCAGTAATAGTGTCAGGCCTACAAACCTCTCCTTGAGATGGACCCCTATTTGGATCCATCACTGGACCTCCTTTCCCTCAGTTTCTTCTTCATTTTTGTCCCTGCAGTTCTTTTAGGCAGGAAAAAATCTGGGTCAGAGTTTTTGACTGTGGGGATGGCAACACATTCTCTCTAGTTGAGGCCTTGTCTTTCTACTGGAGGTAGACTCTACAAATTCCCTCTCCCCACTGTTGGGCATTTCATCTAAGGTCCCTCCCTTTAAGTCCTGAGAGGCTCTCACCTCCAGGTCTCTGGCACATTCTGGAGGGTCTCCTCCTCTCCCCAGGTTGTATATTTCCATTCATTCTGCTGGCCATCAGGGGTTCTCTCCTGCCCCCCCCCAATTCGATCATGTTGCCCTTTCTCCTCCCCTATCCCTCCCTCCCTCTGCCTCCCATGATTGCTTTCTTCTCTCTCCCAAGTGGGATTGAAGCATCATCACTTTGGGCCTTCAGCTTGTTAACCTTCTTGAGTTCTGTGGATTGTATCATGGGTATTCTGTACTTTTTGGCTAATATCCACTTATTAGTGAGTACATACCATGCATGTCCTTTTTTGTCTGAGTTTTGTCACTCAGGGTATTTTCTAATTCCATCCATTTACATGCAAAACTCATGATGTCCTTGTTCTTAATAACTGAGTATATTCTATTGTGTAAATGAACCACATTTTCTGTATCCATTCTTCTGTTGAGAGCTATCTGGGTTGTTTCCAGCTTCTGGCCATCACAGATAAGGCCACTCTGAAAAAAGTGGAGCACAGGCCCCTGTGATATGGTGGGGGACATCTTTTGGGTATATGCCCAACAGTGGTATAGCTGGGTCTTCAGGTAGATCTATTTCCAATTTTCTGAGGAACCTCCAGATTGATTTCCAGAGTGGTTGTACCAGTTTGCAATCCCACCAGCAATGGAGGAGTGTTCCTCTTTCTCCACATCCTCACCAACATGTGCTGTCACCTGAGTTTTTAATCCTAGCCATTTTGATTCATGTAGGGTAGAATCTCAGAGTCATTTTGATTTGCATTTCCCTGATCACTATGAATCCTAGGGAAGTCAATCCACTTCCTCTCAAGATTATCCCTACTGTTCCTGAGGACACAGGACTATAAACTCCAATAGCTATTTTATAACATTGAATTTTGACCACAGATAAACAGGTTACTTTATCTCTCATTGGTTCAATGGTAATCCTTACCACATCACCAGCATCTCTGGAAGCCTTGGCCTTCTTTCTGGTTTATGTCTAGAATAACCATTCCCCTTAGAGATAATTTGTTCAAAATTTTCTTGCAAGTGAGCATATTTTCCACAATTAAAGCACTGAACATTTTGAAATCTGAGACCTTTGGTGGCTTGGTCATGGTCTCTTTGCAAATTACCATTATTTCCTACAATTGAAGCACTAAGCATTTTGATATTGGTGACCTCTAACTATAGACTGACCTGTTGTTATATTAGCATGGTACATGTTAAAACCAATATCCCTTATCCATTTGTCTATAGGCACTGCTTGTGACTTTAATGGTCTAATACCTCTTTAACATTCGGTATTCACATTTTCAAATGCCAAGGTTTCTATCTAGGAAAATCTATTTCAAATGCTGTACAGGAAACAGCAGGGGATGAAGAGGCCATAAAAATCTTTTATTAAGAGGCCATAAAATTTTTATTAGGGCTGATATTGCTGGGCTTTCCCCTGCTTGGCTCCCAGAAGAGACTATGTTTTTTTTTTCTTTCTTTTTCTTCTTCAAATGTTATATTCTGTTTCAACAAAGCGTTGGAAGACTGGCTGAGAAGTTGGAAAAAAATGCAGTTGGAAATGAAAGGACCCGAGAAGCAATAGTTGAGATGGCAGAGCAGAAGCAGTCACTTTGCTCTTTCATTTCCAAAAGGGCTGCAGAGTTGGCTGTGCAACTGGAGAGGCTGTGTGTGGAGGTGGAAACACTTGTGAAGTGAGGAGCACTGGAGAAGAGAACAAAAAGTCTCAGTCCTGGTGAGATTCTGTAGGAGTTTCCCACAAAAGGAAAGAGGGAAACAAATCTGTGTCACAGTCTGATACAAGTTTGTTCACAGTTCAGACTACAGACTATTTTTTGTAAAAACAAAACACACAAACAAACAAACAAACAGACAAACAAACAACAGTGACAGCCTCTCCAGAGCTTGTATAATCTTTGTAAATGAGGTGGATGTTCCCCAGGATTCTAACCTTTTTCCCAAGCTCTTAAAGCTTAAATGTCTTAAAGAGACATTGCTGTATAGTAGCATCATCAAGTAGAGTTTGTTCTTGTATATCAGCATATTGCCCTTCACATAGCAACTCTTAAACTCATTCCCCTCACTCTATTTCAGTGTTCATGGCTTCTGCCCTCTACCATGTTATGTTAACCATTGCAATTGCAAATTGGCTTCTAGTACAGCTGACACTAATCCCTTCTAGTCTTGGGGAGTAATTCTGTTTTGAGGGGCCCAGTTATTTAGAATTTGTTTCACACAAGGCAAGCACTTCCCATAGGAAGTCAGAGCCTCTTTAAAATGGCTTAGATCTGTCATTTGTTTAGGGTGCTGTCCTACCTCATCATAACTTTGTTCCACACTATTAGCAGGTCTATGCTGTGTGACCATCGGAAAAGCTGATGGTGATCTTGAAATCCCAGACTTCCTCTCCTCTATTTCTGACAGTGTGGTTGGTTCAAGATTAACTCTTTCTTTCAAAACAGTATTTCATCAGATTGTTCTCCATTGGATTGTCCTTCCACTTTGCTCTTTCTTGACCAGCTTCTACCACAGTTCTTTTCCTCTTTTCCTCTAAAGGAAACTCCTGTTCTCTTGCTCAGTCACAGGGACTAAAACGTTTTGTTCTCCCTTCGCTGGTGCGCCTCAATTCCCAAGTGTTTCCACCATCACCTGCATCCTCTCCCATTGTGCAGTCAAGTCTACAACTGTTTCAGAAATGAGAGAGCAGATTGAGCAATTTTATTTTCCCATCTCCATTATTTTTTGTTTCTTAGGTCCTTTCATTTCCAACTGCATTTTCCCAGCTGCTCAGCCAGTCTTCCAACCTTTTTTTGAAACAGAATATATGAAGAAGAAAAAGGAAAAAAACAGAAAATTCCCTCTGGGTGCACAACAGGGGATATCCCATTGATAGTAGCCACAATAATTTTTTTGCTGGGCTCTTGGAAAAAAAACAAAAACAAAACATTCCTTCATCCCCTGCTGTTTCCTCTATGACATTTGAAATCAGATTTCCCATTTTTTCCTCTTTATTGAGCCCCACATTGAGCATCACTTACAGCTTGTTTTTGCTACTTTGTGGGTTCTTCCCCCCACATCTTTTATTTATCCAGTTTTACACTCTAACACTAGATAGGAGAGAAAGAATTGTAGAGGAATTTTAATCCAACAAGGCCACTCTGGCAAGGGATTACACATCTGGCTGGAATGTAAACACACACACCTTTAGTACACACCTTTAATCTCAAACAGTGTTGTCTAATTGAAGGTCAGACAAAGTGATGAATCAGAGAAAGATTTGACAGAATGAGTCAGAAATAGGATATGTCCAACTCTCACAATAACAGACAGGAAAGAGGCTACTTGAATAGCAGTGAGGGAGAGAGTATTGAGTTCAGTTCAATTTGGAGCAGTTTAGTTTGGTGGAATTCAGTTTGGTGTAGTTGTGTTCAGCTCAGTTTGGAGCAGTTCAGTTCATGGAATTCAGAGGTAGTCTTTACAAGCAGAGCAATTCAGTCAGAAGGTGAAAGAAGCCAAGGAAGCTGAAGTCCTCAAGGTCTGAGCTAGCAGAAGATTAGATTGTATAGAGGCTAGAAGCTTCTGGGCCTAGGCCTAGGGATAGTTAGAATAGAGAAGGAAATGCTTGGGGCTCAGCCCAAGTGATGTATTTGTAAAGCTTGAGTACAGCTCTCACTTCATCACTTCATCTGAGGAAATAGAAGTGATATTTACATTTACAACAATGACAGAGAGGAGTTAGGACTTAAAAAATATTCCTGAATCTAATTTCCTTTTGTTTTTTCTTTGACCACAGTTACTAACAAACCACAACCAGCTTCAACTGTTTGTTTGAAGGTCTTTCTTCCTTCCTTCCTTCCTTCCTTCCTTCCTTCCTTCCTTCCTTCCTTCTTCTTTCTTTCTTCTTTCTTCTTTCTTTCTTTCTTTCTTTCTTTCTTTCTTTCTTTCTTTCTTTCTTTCTCTTTTGTTTTTGGCTTTTTAAAAGGATTTTCTTTACTTCCTCCAACAGGAAAGAGGCTACTTAAATAGCAGTGAGGGGGAGAGTATTGAATTCCGTTCAATTTGGAGCAGATTAGTTTGGTGAAGTTCAGTTTGGTGCAGTTTTTTTATGAAGTTAGTTTATTGCTGTAATCTAGTGGAACATAGTGTCCTGGCTGTTACTGTGTTCTTATGCTGGTGTGATTGCAGGTGTAGGTGTTGATTTCTGGGTTTGTCTTGTTGTATGTGTGTTTTGTTCCTTGGTTTCTGTTTCCTCCCTGGATTTTAAGAGAGTGTTACGGCTGTGTTTCTTGTTTTGTCTCCCTGTTTGGCTGGTATGTTCACAGGGAATTTCTGCTGGTGTTAGAGGCTGGGACATAGGGAAGAGTCAGGAGAGGGAGGTCAGAGGAGATAGTCAGTTGAATCAGAGAGATCAGAAAAGGTCTGTAGGCAGACTACTGGTCTTCTGGCAGGGGTTGCCTGTGGCTGGGGAGGGGGATATCCACATGCTGTAGGGACTGGAACACAGCAGGAATTGAGGAGCTTTGATATGTACATGAATTATTGAGTTAATCAGGCTAGTAACATGCCCAGAACCAGCACCAAGTTATGTGGTCATTATAAGAACAACAGGCTCTGATTTCTGGGCTCATTTGTAGAATCTGAGGACAAGAAAAAAGAAACAACTGGCCACTATAAGCTGTTTTCCAGGTTTTGTCACAAGGTCAGACTGAAGCTGGTATAGGTCAGAGTTCATGAATTATGGGGAGGGTATGGTATCCATAGCCAATCTGAAGACTCCTCAAGCAAGTCTGTAATTGGGCACAGGGTACATTCTGTACTTTATGCCAATTTGGAAAATTTTTTTTAAATGAAGTTAGTTTATGACTGTTGCTATCAGGCACTGTCACCTCCAATGCCATATTGTTTCCAGCTGAGTACACAAATTAAAGGGTAACCTCAGACCAAAGGACTTTGTGGAGGACTCTGGGTTGTGATAACTTCCTATGTTAAAGGAGAAAGGAGAGGGATGAATCACAAGAAACTTGGCTGCTTCTGTCTTTATTATTGTATCTAAAAAAATTTTAAGGTAGGGTGTCATGTAGCCCAGACTGTCTTCAACCTTTGCTAAGTAGCCAAGGGTGACCTTGACCTTTTGTCTCTTGAGTTTTGAGACAATAGTCATGAGCTAGTATTCCTGCTTATCTGGGCTAGAGATCAAACACAGGGCTTTGCGCATGTGAGGACAGCACCTTACCAAATGAGATACACCCCAAACTCCACTTGTGCCTTTATGGGCTCCAGATACTTTGAAGGAAGGGCTAAACATCAGATGGCTGACCATTCAATATCTGTGGAGTAAACACTGACTCTGTAGATAGAACATATGCTAAACAGTGCTCAGACTCAAAGCTCTCCCAATGAGTCATCTCTCTATGTAGCATTTTCTGCAATAACTAACCAGGGAAGGGTTACCAAGTGCAACACCACATAGGGTGCCTTCTCTCTGTTGGAGACACAGAATCAGTAACTGAGGGTGAGCTTTAGGTGTGAGGAAAATTATTCTTGGCCGAAGAATATGAGAAGCAGACACAAAAGGCTCACAACATGCTTTTTGATCACTGGGCAGAAGTCACATAAGATAGAAGAAATGAACAAGATGGAAGAAATGTAGGGGAGAATGGGAAAATATTTATGCTCAGTGGTATACATACGCGCACCATATGGACTGGGTTATAAAGAAGTTGCAAGCTGTCTAAACTCAAACAGTTTACTCAAGTAGTTTAAAGGAGAAAGGAGAGGGATGAATCACAAGAAACCTACTTTACAATTTTTTTGTGTGCTTTTGATATCTTTTGTTTTCAAAAGTAAACAAGATCTGGGTGTAGAAGAATCCAGCCTCATCACACAGCATGTAATCAGGGCAGGGCAGAAATTATGTTAGGTCATGCATACAGTACAGATTAGAACATGCTAATAAACCTGTGACTGCTTGAGTCTCAGGGGATGGCCTGCTTTCCTGCTTGATCTGTGAGGCTGGATGGAATTATCAAGGATTCAGTTCTGTTTTTGTATAACTCGTTGAACAGGAAGGGCTCATCTCATTCCTTAAAGAGATTTAAGAAATTCTGAGTCTTATAGGAGACAGAAACAAAACAAATCAAGACAAGATAAAACAAAACACTCAGGGAAGGAAGAAGGAGGGACATAGGAAAGCAGGAGCAGAGAGGAGGAGGGATGTCAGATGAGTATCTGATCTGTTTAGTCTGAAGTAATACAGTCCCCGAACTTCAAATAATAAATAGTTCATACTTAATCTGATCTCACTCCTGAAGGAGAGTTGTCAGACCACTTGGCAAGGTCTGAAGGTCTGGAAATATCTAGATTTACTTACTGTAGAGCAGAAGAGGCTTCAGCTTTATCTAAAACCATCCCTGCATGTTTTCCAGCAAAACAATTTGCTTTTTCCTACACAGATGGTATAAAGAGAGAACAATGAGGGAGAATGACAGTAAATCTACTTAGAAGGGGATCATAGAGAGAGTGAGTGGGATATGGTGGGATTTAATTTGACTGATGGTTTAAATTTAATAAGAATGAAAGTCTGGAGGATGAAAGAATGAGAAGAGGAATTGGTACCCAATTCTTGAAGCTCTTGATGAATTCATAACTTGAAGAATGGAGGCTTAGGAGAGACCACAGAGCATGTGGATTGCTCAGGGTGCTGTGTGTTGTAAGATTTTCCTTGTGAAAGATTTCCGAGCAGTAAATCCAGCAGTAGTTACTCCAAGGTACATTTAAAGTATGAATGAGCCTCTTAGGGAAGCTTGAGTTTTCTGCATTAACAATAAAGGTTTATATCAACCTCTTCCAAGTGGAAATTTAAACCAAGAGAATTAAATATATACGTAAAAACTGGGCTAGTAAGATGGACAAGTATGTAAAGGTGCTTGTCACACAATCCTGGATACCCAAGCTCAATCTTTAGAATCCAATATGAGTGTAGTGTGTTTTCAGAAGAAAACAGGCAGAACCAGTGGAAGCTGAGAGTTTGAACACGGAGTCAATGACTGTAATTCTCAGTATTGCCTTCATTTCAGTTTCAAGTGTAGAACGAGCCCGTTTCCAGCTAGGTTCAAAGGAGAAAACTTAATTCCCACCCTCACTGCATAATTGCTAGTCACACTGAGTGTCATGTAACTCAATATCTGTGGGACATTTTTATGTTTATTTTTTTTTTTTGAGAGATGTCTATTCAGATCACTTCCCCTCTATTTAACTTATTTCGTTATAAAGTTTTTTGAGTTCTTCATGTGCCCTGAATAATAATCATTTTCCAGTTAACACATTAATTACTTTAAGTTTTGGAAGCTACGCTTTGTGCTTCCCATAATTTCAGTTAATTCTGTCATTCTGGATTTCTGACGGGGTTGAAGACTTACAGTCTCATAGCCAATCCCAGCTATTTACTTTGAGAGAACAGATTTGAGAAGATGGTTTTCAGCTGACATTCATTCTAAAGCCAGGACAAAAGCCAGATTCAGAACTAAGTCTTTTATTGAGGAGAGATGACAGAGGTTCTGTTTAGTTAACAAAAATGATGGACTGGGTATTAGGTCTATCTTGTACCTTACTGATAAAAATTGGTATAGTTGTGCTCTAATTGTATTTGAGAGAAAGGGTTTTTTTTTTTATTTTTATTTTTATTTTATTTTTTTTTATTTTAACAGGAAGGGTGATATGTAGTGGGATATTTTTCCCACAAGTTTGGGAGGAGCTTGTGGCCATAGGCCTTGCCTAGTTGGGAACATGGTAGTCCCAATTCGCAAGACAGATCTGGTGCCACTGTTTTAAAATATCTCCCGCAACAACATTTGTATCACTGTGGTCAGAATAACTCATAGAAACCATAGAAGGTATTGGTGGTTTGATTGATTATTTATTTATTTTTTATTTTTTTATTTTTTTTGTTTTTTGGATTTTGCCTCATGGTTCCCCAGCTCCAGTCCATTGTTGGTTGCCAACTTAGCTTGAGCAGAACATCAAGGTGGGGTATGTGGAGGTAGCTGCTTTTCTCTTGGTGGAAGAGATACAGAGAGAAAAGAAGCAAAGGAAGGAACTAGGACAAGATACAGTTCAAGGACACTAGGATACACTCCCAGATCCCTCTTCCTTAAATAGATCACACTGCTACTTTCCATTACTCCCCAACAAGAAAATGAAATCAATGGATTTACGTGACTTGCAGGCAGCAAAAGAGGATTTTAATAAATAAAATCTCTCAGTGTCTCTCTGATATGAGCACTGTATTAGCAGAGTGTACAATCTTAACTTTGAATGGGTCCTTGCTATGTTGACCTAAAACTTTTGATTATTCTTCCTCAATCATCTGGGTCCTGGGATGACAGATGTGCATCAATAGGCCATGCTCATATGAATGGTTTTGAACTTTTTGTTTTAGTTGGCTGGGTTACATTGAGTAGTTCCTTAAAACCTATGTCTTAGATCCCTGGAGGCAGCTCTGCACTGAACCTCACAAAACCCAGCAGAAGTGGGGCACCCAGCAGCTCTGACCCAGGCAGTATCTCTGGTAAGGAGACAGCAACACCCACCCCAAACAGGGAGTAACTGGGACCCACCGGGACCCACTGAGACCCAGGGATTTACTCCTGGCCCGGAGCACCGGCTCCTTCCGGTCTGGGTCGGAGCTCCCAGCAGATCCCAGGCAGGAGCTCTACACCAAATCCCACAGAACCCAGGGGAAGCAGGGCTCCTAGGAGCTCTAACCCAAGCAGCTTCCTACGCAAGGAGGCAGCAACACTTGCCCCAAACCGGGAGTAACTGGGACCCACCGGGACCCAGGTACTCCCTCCTGGCCCCAGCACTGGTTCCTTCTGGTTTGGGCCTGGGCGCTCAGCAGATCTCGGGCGGCAACTCTGCACCCAATCTCACAGAACCCAGAGGAAGCGTGGCTCCCAGGAGCTCTAACTGAGCAGCTTCTTAAGCAAGGAGGCAGCAACACCTGCCCCAAACAGGGAGTAACCAGGTCCCACAGGGATCCAGGAACTCACTCCTGGCCCAGAGCACTGATTCCTTCCGGTCCGGACCAAAGCACTGAGCAGATCCTGGGCCCTAGCTCGAACCTCAGCAGCGACACCCAACCTAAATAGTTCTGACACAACCAAGAGAACAGGAAAGACAGGTTCCAGCCAGAGACAGCACAGGTAGCACCAAGGAGAACCAGATGGCAAAAGGCAAGCCCAAGAATACAAGGGCCAGCAACCCAGAACACATGTCATCATCAGAACCTAGTTCTCCCACATTAAGTCCTGAACTCCCCATATCACCAGGAAAGCAAGAGTCAGACCTAAAATCACTTTTAATGATGATGATGGAGGACTTTAAGAAGGACATAAATAACATTCTCAAAGAATCCGAGGAGAACACAGGTAAACAGGTAAAAGCCCTTAAAGAATCACAAGAGAACACAACCAAACAGGTGAAGGATTTATACAAAACCATCCAGGACATAAAAATGGAAATAGAAACAATAAAGAAATCACAAAGGGAGACTACTCTGGAGATAGAAAACCTAAGAAAGAAATCAGGAGTCACAGACGCAAGCATTACCAACAGAATACAAGAGATAGAAGAGAGAATCTCAGGTGCAGAAGATACCATAGAAAATATTGACACAACTGTCAAGGAAAACACAAAATGCAAAAAACTCTTAACACAAAACATCCAGAAATCCAGGACACAATGAGAAGACCAAACCTAAGGATAATAGGTATAGAAGAGAGTGAAGATTCACAACTTAAAGGGCCAGTAAATATCTTCAACAAAATCATAGAAGAAAACTTCCCTAACCTAAGGAACGAGATGCCCATAATCATTCAAGAAGCCTACAGAACACCAAATAGACTAGACCAGAAAAGAAATATCTCCCTCACATAATAATCAAAACACAAAAGGCACAAAACAAAGAATTTTAAAAGCAGTAAGAGAAAAAGGCCAAGTAACATATAAAGGCAGACCTATCAGAATTACACCAGACTTCTCACCAGAGACTATGAAAGCCAGAAGATCCTGGTCAGATGTCATGCAGACCCTAAGGGAACACAAATGCCAGCCCAGGCTACTATACCCAGCAAAACTCTCTATTACCATAGATGGAGAAACCAAGATATTCCATGACAAAGCCAAATTTACACAATATCTTTCCACAAACCCAGCACTACAAAGAATAATAGCAGGAAAGACCCATTACAAGGAGAGCAATCATACCCTAGAAAGAGCAAGAAAGTAATCCACTTCCAACAAACCCAAAAGAAGATAGCCACACAAACAATGCCTCCCCTTTTAGCAAAAATAACAGGAAGCAACAGTCTCCTCTCCTTAATATCTCTTAATGTCAATGGACTCAATTCCCCAATAAAAAGACATAGACTAACAGACTGGATACGCAAACAGGATCCGACTTTTTGCTGCATACAGGAAACCCACCTCAGTGACAAGGACAGACACTACCTTAGAGTAAAAGGCTGGAAAACAATTTTTCAAGCAAATGGTCCTAGGAAACAAGCTGGAGTAGCCATTCTAATATCGAATAAAATTGACTTTCAACTTAAAGATATAAAAAAGGATAAGGAAGGTCATTTCATATTTGTCAAAGGAAAAGTCAACCAACATGAACTCTCAATTCTGAACATCTATGCACCAAATGCAAGAGCACCCACTTTCATAAAAGAAGCCTTACTAAAGCTCAAAGCACATATTGCACCTCACACAATAATTGTGGGAGACTTCAATACCCCACTCTCAGCACTGGACAGATCAGGGAAACGGAAACTAGACAGAAGAACAGTGAAACTAACAGAAGTTTTAAACCAAATGGACTTAACAGATATCTATAGAACATTTCACCCCCCCAAAAAAGAATATACCTTTTTCTCTGCACCACATGGTACCTTCTCCAAAATAGACCATATTATTGGTCACAAGACAGGCCTCAACAGATATAAAAAAATCGAAATAATCCCATGCATCCTATCAGATCACCATGGTCTAAAGCTGGTCTTCAATAACAACAAAGACAATGGAAAGCCCACATCACATGGAAACTGAACAATACTCTACTCGTTGATAATGGGGTCAGGGAAGAAATAAAGAAAGAAATTAAAGACTTTTTAGAATTTAATGAAAATGAAGACACATCATACCAAAACCTATGGGACACACTGAAGGCAGTGCTAAGAGGAAAGCTCATAGCTCTAAGTGCATACAAAAAGAAACTGGAGAGAGAACACACTAGCAGCTTGACAACACACCTGAAAGCTCTAGAACAAAAAGAAGCAAAAACACCCAAGAGGAGTAGACGGCAGGAAATAATTAAACTCAGGGCTGAAATCAACCAAATAGAAACAAAGAGAACTATACAAAGAATCAATAAAACCAGGAGCTGGTTCTTTGAGAAAATCAACAAAATAGATAAACCCTTAGCCAGAATAATCAGAGGGCAGAGAGACAGTATCCAAATCAATAAAATCCAAACTGAAAAGGGTGACATAACAACAGAAACCGAGGAAATTCAACAAATCATCAGATCCTACTACAAAAGCCTATACTCAACAAAATTGGAAAATCTGGATGAAATGGACAATTTTCTAGACAAGTATCAGTTACCAATGTTAAATCAGGATCAGATAAACCATCTTAACAGTCCCATAACTGCGAAAGAAATAGAAGCAGTCATTAAAAGTCTCCCCACCAAAAAAAGTCCAGGTCCAGATGGTTTTAGTGCAGAATTCTATCAAACCTTCAAGGAAGATCTAATACCAATTCTCTTCAAACTATTCCACAAAATAGAAACGGAAGGAACACTACCTAATTCATTCTATGAAGCCACAATTATGCTTATACCTAAACCACACAAAGATCCAACAAGAAAAGAGAACTTCAGAGCAATCTCCCTTATGAATATCGATGCAAAAATACTGAATAAAATTCTCTCGAACCGAATCCAAGAACACATCAAAACACTTATCCACCATGATCAAGTAGGCTTTATCCCAGGAATGCAGGGTTGGTTCAATATACGGAAATCCATCAACGTAATCCACTACATAAATAAACTCAAAGAAAAAAACCACATGATCATATCTCTTGATGCTGAGAAAGCATTTGACAAAATTCAACACCCCTTCATGATAAAAGTCTTGGAAAGATCAGGAATTCAAGGTCCATACCTAAACATAGTAAAAGCAATATACAGCAAGCCAGTAGCCAACATCAAACTAAATGGAGAGAAACTTGAAGCAATCCCATTAAAATCAGGGACTAGACAAGGCTGCCCACTCTCCCCCTACCTGTTCAATATAGTTCTGGAAGTCCTAGCCAGAGCAATTAGGCAACAGAAGGAGATCAAAGGGATACAAATTGGAAAGGAAGAAGTCAAAGTTTCACTATTTGCAGATGACATGTTAGTATACTTAAGTGACCCCAAAACTTCCACCAGAGAGCTCCTAAACCTGATAAACAACTTTAGCAAAGTGGCTGGGTATAAAATTAACTCAAACAAATCAGTAGCATTCCTCTACACAAAGGATAAACTGGCTGAGACAGAAATTATGGAAACGACACCATTCACAATAGTCACAAATAGTATAAAATATCTTGGTGTGAATCTAACCAAACAAGTGAAAGACCTGTATGACAAGAACTTCAACACCCTGAAGAAAGAAATCGAAGGAGATCTCAGAAGATGGAAAGATCTCCCATGCTCATGGATTGGAAGGATTAATATAGTAAAAATGGCTATCTTGCCGAAAGCAATCTACAGATTTAATGCAATCCCTATCAAAATTCCCACTCAATTCTTTACAGAGATAGAAAGAGCAATCTTAAAATTCATTTGGAATAACAAAAAACCCAGGATAGCGAAAACTACACTCAACAATAAAAGAATTTCTGGGGGAATCTCCATCCCCGATTTCAAGCTGTACTACAAAGCAATAGTGATAAAAACGGCATGGTATTGGAACAGAGACACTCAGGAGGATCAATGGAATAGAATAGAAGACCCAGAAATGAACCCCCATACCTATGGTCACTTGATCTTCGACAAAGGAGCTCAAACTATCCAGTGGATAAAAGACAGCATTTTCAACAAATGGTGCTGGTCCAACTGGAGGTCAACTTGTAGAAGAATGCAAATTGATCCATACTTATCTCCTTGTACAAAGCTCAATTCCAAGTGGATCAAGGACCTCCACATAAAACCAGCTACACTGAAACTAATAGAAGAGAAAATAGGGAAAAGCCTTGATCATATGGGCACAGGGGAAAAGTTCCTGAACAGAACACCAATGGCGTATGCTCTAAGATCAAGAATTGACAAATGGGATCTCATAAAACTGCAAAGCTTCTGTAAAGCAAAGGATACGGTCAACAGGACAAAGCGGGAACCAACAGACTGGGAAAAGATCTTCACCAACCTTACATCTGATAGAGGGCTAATATCCAAGGTATACAAAGAACTGAAGAAACTAGATTCCAGACCATCAAATAACCCTATTAAAAAATGGGTAGAGAGTTGAACAAAGAACTCTCAACTGAGGAAACTCGAATGATTGAGAAACATCTAAAGAAGTGCTCAGCATCCCTAGTCATCAGGGAAACGCAAATGAAAACAACACTGAGATTCCACCTCACACCAGTCAGATTGGCTAAGATCCAAAACACAGGTGACAGCAGATGTTGGCGAGGATGTGGAGAAAGAGGAACACTCCTCCATTGTTGGTGGGATTGCAAGCTGGTACAACCACTATGGAAAGCAGTCTGGCGATACCTCAGAAAATTGAACATGGTGTTACCTGAGGACCCAGCTATACCCCTCCTGGTATATACCCAGAAGATATTTCAACATGCAACAGGGCCACATGCTCCACTATGTTTTATAGCGGCCTTATTATAATAGCCAGAAGCTGGAAAGAACCCAGATGTCCTTCACAGAAGAATGGATACAGAAAATGTGGTACATTTACACAATGGAGTACTACTCAGCCATTAAAAATAATGAGCTCATGAAATTCTTAGACAAATGGATGGAGCTAGAAAATATCATCCTGAGTGAGATGACCCAATCACAAAAGAACACACATGGTATGCACTCACTGATAAGCGGATATTAGCCCAAAACACACAATACCTAAGATGCAACGCATAAACCTCATGAAACTCAAGAAGAAGGAGGAAGACCAAAGTGAGGGTGCTTTTGTCCTTTTTAGAACGAGTATCAAAAGATTCAACCAGAGCTCCCAGGATCTAAACCTCCAGCCTGAGAACAGACAGGGGCAAGCTGTCCTCTGAGAGGCTCTAACCAGCAGCTGACTCAGACAGATACAGACATCCAGAGCCAACAGTGGATGGAGCTTGAGGACTCTTAAAGAAGAATGGGTGGAAGGATTGTGGGCCCTAAGGAGATAGGAACTGCACAGGAAGATCAACAGAGTAAACGAACCTGAACCCTTGGAGCTCTCAGAGACTGAATCACCAACCGTGGAGCATACCTAGTCTACACAGATCTACCTCCATGGGCTGAACCTAGGCCTCCCTGCACATATGTTGTAAATGTGCAGCTTGGTTTTCATGTAGGTCTCAAACATCTGGAGTGGGGGCTATCCCAAAACATGCAGCCTGTATATGGAGTATGGTCTTCTAAAAAAAAAACAAAAAAAAAAAAAACAAAAAAAAACAGTTGTTCAGTTATTCATGGAATATTATTTTTTTATATCTCTTGTATTCAGTTTGCAACTACTTCATTGAGAATTTTTGTATGTATATTTATGAGGGATACTGGACTATAACTTATATATTTTTGTTGGGTTTACACTTGATTTCACTATTTCAATATTATTTGCTTTGTGAAGGAGCTTATTGTGGTTCTGAATTTTTTTAAACATAACTCAAAAGTATTGCTTGTTTGAAGGCTCTATAGAATTCTTGTATATCTGACCCTTGGTATTTTGCTTGTTTGTTTCTTTTCATTTTATTCTGTTTGAATGCTTTTTAAATTTTTTTGATTTGCTGAAAATAAAAATTAAAAAAAAAAAAAACCTATGTCTTAATTTTCTTATCTGTAAGTACCAATAAGAATAATACCAAATAACTCACAGAGGAAAAAAGTAGATTCAAGTGAATTAACATAGTGCCTCGAACATGGCTTGTACTTGGTAAATGTGTGTGATTTAATATTTGTAAAATAATATGTAAGAAAACAAATGATAGATCATAGTCCATTGTTGGGAGCCAACTCCTAGCAGAAAGCGGTTATCATCTTTGCAGCCATCTCAGACCATTTACCCTGACAAGAGACTTGTTTTCAACAGCCTACAACAGCTGAGCACACTCTGATAAACATCTTGTTTTTCTCACATATCTTGTTTTGCTGTTTAGTGCCCCCAGCTGCAAGGCATACGTGGTAAAGTGTCTTCAGCTGTGTTCCCCTCCTTGTCCATGGCTGCAAGGCATGTGGTAAAGAGTATATATACCCAGGATTTCCTTTCAGTAAACAGGACTTGATCAGACTCTCTGTCTTGTCTACATTCTTCACGTATCTTGCCCCTCCATCCCCACTCTCTCTCTTGCTAGACCCTGACCCATGGACCGGAGCAGCAGCTTGGGCTGGGACATAGTGGGCCCCAAATGTAGGGCAGAATGGGCGGTTACAGTCCATGTCTAGCATTAGTGGAAATTTTAAATAGTTTGATATTGTTTAGTCAACAAAAAATGACATTTACTACAGATGTTTTCCCCCATGATTCAGTCCCCTGTGTATGGTTCTTGACATGCTGAACTAAAAATTAAAACAAAAGAAAACCTTGCAATTAGATATAGGATGATAGACATAAGTCATAAAAATGTTGCCTTTTGAGAGACATTGGTTGAGGTTAGGAAAATATTTGCTCATTGAAATGTTTGATCTTATGACCCAGAAAACAGATTCCTCAGTAAACATATCGATTTAGTGCTCTGAATAGAATTTAGATGCCTAAGAATTAATGAGTCTTACTTCCTAGGTGGATCCAGGATATATCTATACTTTGTCTACCATTGAAAGGATTATAATTGGAACTCATTACCCTGAGGAATTTCTGTAAGTTCTAGAATCTACAGCTGAGAATTTTTGCTATTCATTTATTTCTATTGACTCAATTATCTTTGATTTTAGAGAAAATTATTCTAGAGTAGCTCTGGTCCCAGTGTCCTGTCTACTTTTCTATTTTCATATTTTCTTAGCTTATACTTCTTATAACTGAAGCAAGTCCACAGACCAAGTATTTATTTGTTTATTCAATTGCTTATTTTTGAGACAAGTTCTCATGCAACTCACTAAGTAGTGGAGGATGGCCTTGAATTTCTCATCTCTCTATCTATATCTCCTAAGACCAGGAACAGCAGCCATATGTTATCAAACTTGATATAAGCACTGTTGGGGATTAAATCTAAGTCCTTGTTAATATTATACCAAACACTACTTATGAGCTAAGCTATAGCCCCAGTTCCTTGATATGTTTAGATTCCATTTCTAACCTTTGACCTTTGATATGCCCAGGGAAATTAACACTATTGAGAACATTGATTCTGTAACCAGAGACTGCAATTGCTCAGTTACTGGGGAACATGACTACTTAACCACGGATTTTTCTCAGTGACAGAGAGATGTTTCTCCAGGAAAGCACACTGACGTTAAACAGTAATGCAAGTGAAATAGGATATCTATTATGACCTAGGGAAATGCTGTGAATTGACAAATATAAAAGCGAGAATAATAATAATAATAAAAGAAACCTGTCACTTTAAATTAGTGGTTCTCAAACTTCCTAATGCTTCAACCCTTTGATACAATTCCTCATGTTATGGTGACCCCAACTGGTAAACTTCTTGCTTTATAGTGCAATTCAAAATCCAAGGCTCACTGAGCTTCGTCTCCACGATTGTCTTTCCTTGTTGTATCTGCATTCAGTGGTCCAGAGTAAGTTTATCTCAGGGATGTTTTTACTGTTTAAAAGAAGACCACTCACTACTTGAAGTTTAAGATTTTCTATTTCAACTTCACAGAGTGTAGTCTTTTCAGTGTAGCTGCTTCTTCTTCTTCTTCTTCTTCTTTTCTTCTTCTTCTTCTTCTTCTTCTTCTTCTTCTTCTTCTTCTTTTAGTGAACTCTTCTTTTTCACAGTCACATGAGGTTTTCTATAATCTGATATCTTTCTATCTTGTCCACCTACAGGATGCCATCCTTATCTGAACCAGAGCAAGCTCCTAGATTACTTCAAGTCAAAAGATATTGTTCTGCTTGCCTATGATGCTCTAGGCACACAACAATATAAGAACTGGTAATAAGGATTGTACCTTAATCATACCTAAGACCTAAGACACACATAAAATAATTTTAGTTTTGTAACTCCAAGTTTTCTGGAATTAACTCAACAGGCTTGAAGGAGGAAGGGGAATCTACAGTTGTGAAATTGTTCCATATAATAGCAGTCTTATTGATTTAGTCCTATTTAGTCATATTTAAGGCTCTAGAGTGTGTGGACGTATTCATGTGTCTTTTCTGCCTCGTAACACATCATATCTGGACTGAAAATAGTCACTATTCCTTCCTTTTCAGAATAGATAACAATACCCAATATCTTTCAGAAGATCTAATTCTTTGTTCTATGACAGGAAAATACAAACAAACTCCAGCCCTAATTTCTCTCTGGTATTTGATTCAGTGTGGGATTGTGGTTGTTGCCAAGAGTTTCGATAAGAAGAGGATCAAGAATGTGAAGAACAGGCTACGGGCATCAGGGCTCCTGTATAGTGTTCAAGTGTTCAAGTCCTCTTTGTAAGCTCCCAGTATCCTTGTATTTAGTGACTGTACTTGGCATTTCCTAGGTATGTGTGCCTCATGTACATGCATCGGCATTTTCTTCTCTACAGTAACACTCTGGGGTCATGGCTGTAGAAGATTAGGACTGACTGAGTTTCATCTTTAAGTTAGCAATGTACTCTGTAGTCTTGTTCAAGCGAACACCTTTCATTCATTCCCTTCATGGAGGCATCTGGACTATGTGATTTTTTAGCATATATGTATATGTGTATATACATACACACACATATATATGTATACACACACACATATATATTTTTGTTGTTGTTGTTGGGTTTTTTTTTTTTTTTTTTTTTTTTGACAGGATTTCTCTGTGTAGTCCTGGCTGTCCTGGAACTCACTCTGTAGACCAGGCTGGCCTCGAACTCAGAAATCCACCTGCCTCTGCCTCCCAAGTGCTAGGATTAAAGGTGAGTGCCACTACTGCCTGGAGATTTTTAGCCTATATTAAAACTTTATTTTGTATGTCTTTGATGCTCATAAAGAATAGTATTCATGTGTTGACTCAGTCTGTGGATTATTTTTACTTTCAAGTAGGAAAATACTGTTACTTTAAATAGTTATCCATTCAGCCAATTTAGATGTGCTAGTTTAAAACAAATAAATTAATTTAATCTCTTTTTACCTCTGTTACTTTGCCAGGGAGAGCCTCTGTAGGCAACCCAGGTTATCCTCAGACTCATTTTCCTTTAACCTGAGCCTCCCAAGAACTGGGACTGCAGGTGTGCTCTACACCCAGTTTAGGACTGACTACTTGGAAACTCACTTCATATGTAAACTTAAAACTGCCATATAATTATATTTTAAATGCTCTATGGGTCATTGTAAGTTACAGGCCAGGCAAGACTCAAGAGATGGAGAGAGAGGCCATATTATACTGAGAAACCTTGCAAGTTCATATTTAAAAAGTGTGCATCCTCAGATATAAGAATTTGCACGCATGGGGGTGCATGATTTACACTTGTCTGTCACCTTTACATATTCTGAATATTTGTTTTTCAGATTAAAAATTAGTTCCCCACAAGTTACCCATTTTTATTAGTTGCATGATATATTTTTGTGTGTTAAAACCTCGCCCTTATTGCAGTTACACTTTTCATGGTTTTGCCCTGTGGCTAACGAGCATTTATGTCTTTTTAAAATGGAGAGCAAAATATACAAGTGATAATTTTCCCAACTTGTCTTTATTTCAATAAAAGTTTTTGAGTTTTAAGGGTGAATATAACAAAATATAACTTTTACATGAAGTTTAAAGGTTTCTAGCAACAAAATTGGCCACCTTGCTTTTAACTAATGTAATATCTTTCTCTATTGTGTTAGAAAGTCAGTGTTTGATTTGTTACTTTGAATTTAGTGCTGAGGATTGAACCTAGGGCCTCCTGCATGCCAGCAATTTCTCTACCACCAAGCGATGTCTCCAAGCTTGTGTTACTACTACTTTCCCCCTTAATTTTTACTTAAATATGTTGGCTACTTTTGACTTCCTCTGGTTGGATAAACAATGTGATACTGTCTCACTGCATTGAAATACAATCTAATTTTTCTTTTACAATGTTAATCTTTCTAATATGATTTTGGTATACATTTCTAAATTTCATATCATCTTTTATTATTACTAAGTGTTTTTTTAATTTGTTCATTAAAACATTTGTATTTATTCTGTCAGATTGTATTTAATACAAGTTATATTTTGTTTGTTTTAATACAATCTGATTAATTTTGATAGGATTCATTTTGCTTTGATAATATTCAAATTTACCAAAAAAGGTCAGTTTAAATAAAATGATACTGGTTACCAGATTTATCAGCTAATAAATTATGGATACTTTTTTTGCTGTTTCTCTTTCCTTCCCTTTAAAGATTGTTGGCTTAGTAATTAATAAAAAGCACTTTGAGGGCTGGAGAGATGGCTCAGTGGTTAAGAGCACCGACTGCTCTTACAGAGGTCCTGAGTTCAATTCCCAGATGGTGGTTCACGACTATCTGTAATGGGATCTGACGCCCTCTTCTGATGTGTCTGAAGACAGCTACAGTGTACTCATATACATGGAATAAATAAATAAATCTTCAAAGTTATTATTTTTTTAAAAAGCATTTTGATACTTAAAGTGTTACATATTTAAACAGCAATATCCTTTTTGAGGCAGTCCCTGGAAGACATACAATAATATTTGAACATGTGGAAGAAAATGTACTCTACTTTTGTGATAGAGAAGATGACATACTAAAATATAAATTTACATAAATTTACACATTTATGTAAATGTACATACATTCACACAATACATTTCATAGTCTAGTAGTATTGCCTTTAATTGAATACAATTTTCATCAAATGTATATAAAACATCAATGCAGAAGTATAACGTATACATGTATACATGCTTACAAAAACATAAGGGGCATTTGTTTCACTGAACTTTAAAGCTTATTACAAAGCTAATATAATGCATTGGTGGTGAGCATTCTCAGTTCAGGGACTTGTCTGAGTTCGGATGAATACTTGAAGTGAGGGGAGTTAAGTTGCTTTTGGACATATCTGTTGTATCTATAGAAAGCATGAATTTATGAAAGTGAAGGATCCAAAGCCTCCCCACAACTCAGAATGGCTGGAGACATTAGAAGTATTGTTATATGGACAGTTCCCCAAGAACACCACCATTGTAGGAAGTATGGGCAAGCCACTAGGTGGTGGTAGAAATCTCACATTGTAGGCAAGCATCAACATACCAATGATGGGATAAATTGCCTTGGCTCAAGTTTTTAGACCTTGTGGAACAGAGAATCAAAAGAGAATTATAATGACTCCTGTATTTTTCTTAAATGTGACCATTATTCAGACTCAATCATGGACTTCTTAGTAATCAATCCAATATTGGAAATAACAGTCTTCATTTGGAAGACTGGTTCTGGACATTTTCAGAGACATATTTGGAAGTTAGCTGCAGTTCTCTATGATGTTATGTTAGCAAGACATAAAGTTGGGCAGGATCTGGATTTCAAACAGGTGTTAGTACATATGTTAAGGTGCTTTTAATTGTCAAGTTAAAATTACTTTTGTTTCTTCTACAATATTTAATGTAAGTTGCATTGATTGTACACCTTCTAATTGTGTTAGTGTATTGAAATCCGGCATGTCAGTTATGGAAGTCTTTTGTTTTATTGCCCTGAGTATCACAGAACCTTGGTATTCTAAAAATAGCTTGCAAGTACTGGAAGAAATGAGTCAGGCTTTAAGCAGAAGCAAGAGGGTAGTGGGCTTGATTATTGCTGGTATAACAGCTTTAATTACATTAGTTGCTAGCACCACTGCTTCTGCAATAGCTTTGACACAAGAAGTTAAGACAGCTACTTTTGTTAATCATTTAGCAAAGAAATGTTACTAATGTGTTGAATATACAAAAGGATTTAGATAGGCATTTGGAAGAATGAATTGATGCTCTTTATCCTATTCAAATTATTGGAACGAGGTCAGAAGTTAAGAGTAAGGAGTCATCTTGAGTGTTGGGGCTGCTTGGCAGGAATATGACATTGGTCAAGTACAAGAAGTGGGCTTCAGGCAGGAATCTGACATTAGGCTAGAAAAAAGAAGTAATTTCAGACAGGAATCCAAATTTTAGGCTAGAACGAGGAAGTAGGCTTCAGACATGAAAATGACTTTGGGCTAAGACAGGAAAGTATGTTCAGATATTTTAGTCATCCTGATAAACTCTTAGAAACATTGATCATGGGAGTGTTCAATGATATTTTGTTTGTTGCCTTGCTTGTTCTTTGACTATTTGTGTTGATTGTCTTGCTTATTCCTTGACTATTTGCATTTATTGTATTGGTAGTCCCTCAATCTAGAACTGACCTTAATACTTGCATGTAATTAAAATGGTATAAAAGCAAAAAGGAGGAGGGGGGATGGTATAAGAGGGCTTAAGGGAGGGAAAATGGGGAAAGAAGATGACATCTGAAATGTAAATAAATAAAATATCCAATAAAAAAATACCATATTAAAAAAAGCTGGGGTGAATGTGTCAGCCCTGGGAATTTCATGTTCACTTTTCTTCTTATAAGGTGTGGTCTGGAGATGTCTAAAGTTTCAAGATATTTCTGGGCAAATCAGGGTTTATGTGAGAAAAGTGTCAGTTTTGTAAATGTCCCAGCTGTGCTACATAAAGATTAACACTGTGGTTAATACAATCTACCCTGTGGAGGTCAGCCCCATTATTGGCTATTAATATAACTGGGGAATGATTATAGATCAAGGAGAGCTGACAGCTGAAACCTATGTGGAAAGAACACAGTGCATAGAATAAGATCAAGTTCAACACATATCCATCACATTTAAATTAAGCATACTATAGGTATAGTATAAAGATAGTAACAATGATGTCTTGGATCAGAAAGTACAGCAAGGTGCCCCAATTTGATGGGCATAAACTATGGAACAAATTTATCATGTATTAAAAAGTGTCCATGTTCTGGATAATGTGACTGTGGACATGCAGATTTAGGTACAGTTATGTGAGGGCTTCTTTAACCGTCGTTGATTAGGTAGGTGACATTACTCATGTCATTAAGACACACAGAACAGGAAGGTCTTGCAATTTGAAAACACTTCTGTTCATTCTGTGGGAAGTTAAAACTAAATGTTTCTTGGGATGGTTTTATCTTGTGACCTCTGGTCTTTGACTATCAGAAGTCAATAATTTGTTCTTTTTGTATCACTTGAAGAACGTAAAACCTTTGTGCTTGGTGTTGGATTCTGTAAGTTTCCTGTATTGTCCTAGTCCTGTTGGGGACAAGGAATGCCTTTTATATCATTATTTGACAGAACATTTGACAAATGTAAGAACATGGCATACGTATTCTTTGTCAAATTTGTATGTTTCTGTTTTAAATTTGAGAACATTTGACACACTTGCCTCTTATTTTTGTAGCCTCTCTTCTATGGAGCTGTATTAACCCAGGGAAAGGTGGATTACCTGATACATAAGCACAAGGGTCCCCATGAATATGGAGGTGTAATAGGGAGGTGTTCTATAAAAAGTATAAGAATTTCTTTCATGATTATTTCCTGATATGATTGGCATTTACCAAATGAAGTTTGTCATCTTTGTTCTGGATTTGTCTTAGATGCAATTTTTTTTTTAAAAATTTCCTACAACTTTTCAGAAGAGGTGGGTTTTACAGCATATTAACCATGTGATCACTTGCAAAGGTAGTAGGGCTAGCAAAGTGGAGTTATGTCTTTGCATGGGGTTCCATAAAATCCACTGAGATCCCTTCAAACAATGTGTTCACACTGGGACATAGAATGCATCTGTTCTCAGTTATATAATCTGTTCTGTAAGAAGAAGATAAAATGACTTCTAAAAATGGGAGTGGGAGGAAGTGAGTGTGTTACATATTGATATCATCTTTGTGAACACAGAAAATTCAACTAATATTTCTTAAAACTTACAAGGGAACATATGATGATATGCAAATGTCCGTGAAATTTAGAACTTAATATTGTCAAGGCCAGAGTTAGGAGGGCCATCCATTTATGAGACTCTTTGTTTGATTATCATTTATATAGTATGTGTTTACTTAAAGAGATGGTGTTTCTTCCATTAAACATACTTCTGGAGTGTGATCAAACAGGTCAAAAATTCCATTGTATATCTATTCAGAGACACAAACTCATAAAGGTCAGGGGTTGTGATGAGAAATTATAATACATGCAACACACAGAACTGTTATATATTTACATTTAATTATCGAGTCCTCATAGGCAAGTCACATAGCATAGGCCAGAATCATCTGGTGATAGTCTGACCATATCATTGGCATCTGTTGTGTGATGCAGTGAGAAAATATAACTGATTCACCATCTAGAATAATGCATTAGTAATGGTTCTCTTCTCTAGAAAGCCATCAGTGCTGAGCTTACAAAAGACATCCTTATAAATGGCTATTTTGGCTAGAGAATGTCACTTTGGGTGATCTCTGTGTCTGTTCCAGTTATCCAGAGCTTGGGTATCTTTATGGCCAGGATGATCTTTAGAAAAGTTTAACCAACATAAAAGAGCACAGTCATCATTGGATGTTTTAACTAGGAGTAAAATCAGTTCAGATTACTAGGTAGGCTTATTATGACTGTGGGACTCTGACCTGGTCTGACCTAGACAATATAAATTAAGTTTCTGATAAAATGAGTGCTATGTCATTATGTAATTCTCTGGTGTGGTATGAGTAAAGATTATGAAATCCAAATGGAGTAAGCAAATCCACTGACATCCACAGATAGGTTATTTAAGGACAACTTTGCTTATAATGAAGTAATACACACACACACACACACACACACACACACACACACACACAATTATACATATTCAAGACTATGCCACAAGATCATTAACATTTTTCCATAAGCATTTTTAAATCACAGGTCTTTTAAAGTATCTTGGGAATTCCTTAAGTTGTTTCTACAGAAGGGCACTGTTGATATTTTTTATGGGTTGGAATCAGGACACACCAGAGTTTGGTTCTGTTTAGATCCTAAAGAGCTCAAGATCTTTGCAAACTGACTTCCCTCTTGGCTCCCTCCAATCCTCTTACAGAGGCTCCATTCTCAGTTTCTTGGAGCTTCTAGGGCTGCTGACTGCTCTTCTCATGTGTGTCTTGCCTTCTAGACCACATGTGGCATATTTTCTTGTTTGAACACCAGGAGAAACACAGACTGAAAAAAACCCTTCTAACTGCTGTTTCAACAAAAGGTGAGAACTCTATCTGTACCTAATGTAGAAATGTCAATAGAATGGCTGTTATCTCTCAAATACGTATGCACATTTCCAGATAAATCAATTTGAGTTCTTTTTTTGTTTTGTTTTTGTTGTTTTATTGTATATTTTATTCATTTACATTTCAGATGTCATTCCCCTTCCCTCTCCCCCACAGAAACCACTTATCCCATCCCCCCTCTTCCTTTTTGCTTTTATACCGTTTTAATTACATGCAAGTATTAAGGTCAGTTCTAGGTTGAGGAACTAGCAATACAATAGATGCAAATAGTCAAAGAAAAAGCAAGACAAGAAACACAAGTAGTCAAAGAACAAGTAAGGCAATAAACAAAGTTCCGGGATCACTCCAGTGGTAACTATTTCTAAGGGCTTATCAGGATGACCAAAAAATCTGAGTCTACTTTCTTGTCCTAGCCCAAAGTCATTTTCATGTCTGAAGCCTACTTCCTTGTTCTAGCCTAAGATTTAGATTACTGCCTGAAATTACTTCTTTGTTCTAGCCTAATGTCAGATTCCTGCCTGAAGCCCACTTCCTTGCCCTTGGCCAATGTCATATTCCTGCCAAGCAGCCTAATTTGAGTTCTTAATGGGGCAGGAGGAGGTAAAACTTTCAAACCATATACAGGAGTAGGTGAGGTTGAAGCAAAATACTATTTATTTACAGAAAAGAAAAAAAATAGTGAATTTGCTCCCCAATGTACAGACACAGCTCAAACTAGGGGTGAGTTGTAAGTAGTATGGATTGGAGGCCGTGTGTCGAGTATTGGCATCTGAGAGTCCAGCATCACACAAAAGAGCTTCTAACAAAACTCATGGCAAGGGCCTCCATCTTAATACTCATCAAAGAATGGGAAGTTAGGGTGAGCCTTAAACCTGCAGTAAGAAAGAACAATGTACAATGTTTCTGGTGACTGTTTATATAGCATACAATTTCTACAACGATGCCACTGAGGTAAAAATTAAATACTGTTTTCCCTTAAAGCCAGATGACCTGTGTTCTGACTTTTAAAAACAGTACTGTATTATAGATCTGAGGAAGAACAAGTGAGCTGTTCAAATTATATTTTCCTTGGGATGTAATACATAGAGAACCCAGAGACAATCAATCAAAGGTATACATCTTTCTACAAAGCAAAGAGATGTTTTCTGTAAATTCTCAATGAATGAATTGCTGCCATCCTAGTGTCTTGAGTTATATCCCTGGAACCCACAGGGTGGCAGTATAGAACCAACTTCTATAAGTTGTCCTATGACCTTAACTTGCATAGTGTGCACGTGATATTAAATACATATCATATCAAATTAAAATAATAAAAAGTTAAAAATAATTTTAGGTGATAAAGAAATTGATAGCAGCTTAGTGTCATTAAAAATCATTAATTATTCACTAACTACTTATGACACAGTTAGATTTACACCTAGCAGGGATGTTATTCATGAAACTGAAGTTCATTGTCCAAAGAACTACTATGTGAAACTAATGGATGTAGCATGAAACTGACAAAATGATTTTATCATTTTAATAGGAGTAAAAATCCGGATTGCTTGCCATTATTTCCATTTCTTTGAAAAGGTGTGCATACTTGATTATTTTCCTCTATACTATTAGAATATTAGCCATATTTTGCTAATATAGATAATGACCCACCTAACGACTTTGGATCACATGAAATTGTGTATTCTAGTACATTTTATATGTTACCATGCTTAATTTGAATAAATTATGATTAACTTTCACACAAGGAGAAGAAATTTCCTACTTAACGTCTTTTACAGTATACATATTTTTGCAAATCCTATAGACTGAAGATAGCATGAAGGAAAGTTAAGATCTTTCACTGGTTATAAATTTTTCCAGTACAGGTATAGATGTCCATTAACAGATGAAGTGTGATGAAAATGTATGTCCATTTGTACAATGTAATTTAAATCAAATGTAAAGAATAAATAAAGTTATGAGACACAAAAGAAAATGGATGGAAATGCAAAGTACTACATTAAGTGATGCAACCCAGTCCCAGAAAGACAGTTCATGCTTGGATTCTAGATAATAACTTTTATATATGTGTATTGAAGTGAGAATGGTTGTGGGCAGGAGTCAGAAAACTAGAGAGGCTGGTGAGTGTGGAGAAGAAACTTTAGGAAGGGAAGATGGGGAATTTGAAAATGCATATTTGACAAGAGAGAGGAACTGGAGGTGGTAAGGGACAAGTGGGAAAGGATGCCAAGGAAATGGAAAATGGAGTGTGAGGAGAGGTTCAATCAAAACTAAGCTTATGTGAAGATGCCATAAGGAAAGCCGTTACTTTGCATGGTAATTAAAAAGTGCCTCTGGCAGTCAGGCATTTTGCTGCACACTATTTGTAAATGTCTTTTCACTGTCACGTCTTTAGACTCAGTTTTCAGATCTCCAAGCTGCAGAGCATCAATAACAAGTAATCTGTTTACCACAGCCACCCTGATATTCTTGAGAAAATATTTGTCTGGGTCATGAATACACATGAAGTGCAAAGAAAATGTGAGGGTTGATATTGTACAGCCATAAGATTTGTAAGAATCAATAAGGATTCCCTAGAGAGAGGAGTGAGAGCTGTTGACCAAATACCACAGGGTTGGTGGCCTCGTCTTTGGCCTGATAAGGAATGGAACAGATTTTTAAAATGGCATTTTGAAACTGATCATTACAATATTCAAACACGTGACATTGAAATCCACAGATTGTATATCCGCAGGATACACATAGAGTCACAAGACCCACAGGAAGAATAAAGACTCTGCAATGATGCTGGCTGACCCAGTGCATTCCATGCAATGGTTACAGGAAGAACAGGTGCATCAGATCAAGGTGATCTTGTATCCATCACCCTGTTTGCTGTGCTCAAGAGCAAAACTCTGACATAGTATAGAAAGAGCATTCTACAAATCTGTGTCTTCTCAACTCACTGGTCTTTGATGTCCTCATATTGAGGACACTTCTGACAGACATGCTATTAAAATAATCTCCTTAGAGAATAAGTAGAGAACCATCAAAATTATAAAAAGCTATGAAAGTTACTTACATATTAGCAGGGAAGTACCGAAGATTTCTGTCCAGGCCATCTAAAATTTCCATGTCATCTGAGGCCAATTGGAAATCAAAGACCTGTTATAGAAGAAGAAATGTTATTTTAAATATTTATTTATGAAAATATATGTCAATCTTTTTCAGAGACAATGATTAAAATATCTGCAAAGTTCTCCCCAATTCCTAAAATCATCCAGCAAAACATTCAAGTGAATCTTAAAGACCAGATTAAGAATTAAGTGGAAATATATATCATACACAATATGTAATACTACAGGCAAAAGAAGAAATGAAGTTGATATGATTCAAAAGAGATAGCGTCATGTATGTGAAAGTGCAGAGATAGTTTTGAAAATGTACTTCAAGAATTTTCATAGATACAGTTGAATTTGTATGTTCCATATGTGAAAAGTTAGGATGAGAAAAAAAAAGTAATTTTTCATATTATTTAAAGTAGTAATTGCCCAGTTATTAATCATTCCTGGTCAAAGGACTCAGAAACTGACTTGAAGAGGACCTTCTTTGTACATAATTCCAACCAGTTTTATCAAGAATATGATGATAACTAACTGGTACAGTATTAACACATGGGTCCATAATTCATTGGTGCTACTCCAAAATAGTGTTATAGAAAAATAACAAAAATATCAACAATTTAAAAGCTGACATATTTAGTTAAGAGATGTACCACTTAATTTTGTAAGTTTTTTGTACATTTGAAAATTCCCAAAATGAAAATGAAGGATGTGGGAAGCGAGAAAGATGCAGCTTAAGAGTCCTGGTGGGCTTGGTGGGAGAGGATGCGCCTAGACCTGCTGCGGCATGATGTGCAGTGGCAGGGGCGTGCGGGGGGGGGGGGGGAGAGGGGGGGGGTGGCGGGGGGGGGCAGGGAGAGGGGGCAGGGCGGGAAGGATCTACGATCTGCGTGAGGGGGTACTGAGAGGAGAGGGGGACTGATATTGCGATGTAAAGTGAAATAAATAAATAAATAAATAAATAAATAAATAAATAAGAGTCCCTAGTGCCCCATCTCTTCCTCACCTGCATGTTCTCTCTGATTCTCTCCTCGTTGAAACTCTTGGCTAGGACCACAATTCCACGCTCCAGCTGGTAGCGAAGAGCAATCAGGGCTGGTGTCCGCTTGTACTTCTTTGCCATGGCACAAAGAACTGGATCATCCAAGAGAACTGGGGTGTCCTCATTAATACTGGAAGGAAAGACAAATTCCAGAAATTGTACTTTTGTGTGTGTGTGCCAGGATTAAGCACAAATGAAAATGGCCACAAGAGTCCAGGAATTCTCAAATGTAGTCAATGGACTAGCAGCTGATCATCCTCTGGGACCTCTTAGGAATAACCCCCACTTTGACTACGAGTGAATTCCAGAAACCTGACTATTGTAGAACTAAGAATATGTTAACAACTGTGACTAAGAGATGAACTCTGCTGTTGTTATTACCAGTATTTGTATCTCTGAGTTCCCAGGGCACCATAGGCAACCAGAATGATGTCATTCATCTTGCAGTAGGACAGCAGCTTGCTCTGGTTGAGATAAAGATGACATTCTACCTGTATATAAAGAGAATAGAAAGGTATCAAAGTATGTAAAATCTCATACTGATGACAAAGAAGAATATTAAAGGAAAGGAAGCTGAATAAAAATAACCAATACTAGCATGAAATCTGAATGGAAAATATCAATACTCTATCATGATGTTTTTACAAATGAAACATCTCTCTTGGGAAGTTAAAGTAAATAGCATTCTTGAGATTCAGTAACCCCGTGGACCAGGTCTTGGATGCTTGGTAACAATTTCTGCTATGGCAGACATAACAAGTTCCATGTCATTTCATGTGGAAGGAGAATGAATTCACAGAGGTTTGAATAATGAGTAGTAGACTAAAGCAAGGATTTGATCGAATATTCAATCGAAGTAAAGTCTGAAGGAAATTGTTAAAAATTTTTTTGCCAGTGATACTGAGTTGATTTCTACATCAAATGAAGAATAATTAAAGTAAGCATAAGTACAGAGAAAGAGAGATGGAGGGACACACACACAACACACACACACACACACACACAGAGAGAGAGAGAGAGAGAGAGAGAGAGAGAGAGAGAACACAAAAGTATTGTCCTCTAATGAAGGTGGTTAATATAGTAATTCCTTTCTTACAGCATTAATAATTAAAGGAAAGAAATCAATGTGTAGCTTATCTTATACTTGTAAGTTTGTTTGATCTTTATAGTCAAACTCTCTTTACACTAATACATCATGTTAGAAAGTGAATAGCAAGCTGGCCAGCGTGGCACACTGCTGTCTTCGCCGGGCTCTAGGGAGTCCGAGGTGGCCGTCTCTCCCGAGTTCGAGTCCAGCCTCTGCCGTGGGTCTGTCTCACAGCCCGGGGGGAAAAACAAAAGGCCTGGTAGTGGTGGTGCACGCCTTTAATCCCAGCACTTGGAGGCAGAGGCAGGTAGATTTCTGAGTTCGAGGCCAGCCTGGTCTACAGAATGAGTTCCAGGACAGCCCGGGCTACACAGAGAAACCCTGTCTCGAAAAACCAAAAAAAAAAAAAAAAAAAAAAAAAAAAAGAAAGAAAGAAAGAAAGAAAAAAGAAAAAGAAAGGGAATAGCAGTATCAATACAATTGTTAACATCTAAGGGGGAAAATGTCACAGGTCTCACTCCTAGACAAGCACAGGCAACTAAAGATTCTGGAGAAGGATTAGCCTCCCTGGAATGAGCTCCATTACTGGTTGTCTGATGCAGAGTGGTCAGCTGAAACCATTTACATATAATTAACAAAGCTGGACTCAAAAACTAGATATCAGTCAGCCTCGGTGGACAGTACCAACTTAGATAAGGACAAGGGAATCATAGGCAGAGTCATAGTGACCTGTCCCCTGAACCTACACCCAACTGATACCCTGTTCTGAAAGGTATCTGTACTCCCCCTGAACACCTATGCTCCGGTGCCATTCCCTTCCCCACATCCTGCCTTTTTGTGTTTATAACCCCTGTGTAAATAAGTAAATTATGATGTGATTTAAATAACTAAAGAAATAAAAAGAGAGAGAGAGAGAGGAAAAAAAGAAAATTGTTAAGCAAAAAAAAAAAAAAAAAAAAAAAAAAAAAAAAAAAAAAAAGAAAGAAGAAAGAAAAAAAAGCTGCCCAGTTAAAAAATTGGGTACAGATATGAACAGAATTTTCAAGAAAAGAAATGCAAACGGCTGAGAAAGAATATCCTTAGTAATCAGAGAAATGAAAACTACTTTGAGATTTCACCTTATACCTGTCAGAATGGCTAAGATCAACGAAGCAAGCGATAGTTTGTGCTGGCAAGGATGTGGAGTAAGAGGGACAGTCATCTATTGCTGATGGCATTCAAAACTTGTACAAGCACTATGAAAATCAGACTGGTGGTTCCTCAGGAAGATGGAAATCGGTCCGTGTCAAGATCCAGCTATACCACTACTCTTGAGCCTATACAGAAAGGAAACTTTACCATACTACAGAGATACTTGCTCATCCATGTTCATTGCTGTCCTATTCCATACATAATGGCCAGAAATTGGAAACAACCTAGGTGTCACTGAAGAGTCGAAAGGGTAAAGAAAATATGGTGCATTTACAAAATTACACATTGATCAGCTGCCAAAAAATCATAAAAATTCAGACAAATGGATGGAACCTATGTATGTATGTAGGTAACCCAGACCCAGAAAGACAAATATGATGAGCATTAACTTATATGTGGATATTGGTTAAATCAATGATAGCCAAACTACAGCCTATAGAACCACAGAAGTTAGATATAGAGTAAGGGAATAGAGGGGACAGATTGATCTCATGAGGAAAGGAAAATGGAATATATAGTTGTAGGTGGATGGTGGAGAGGACTAGAATGGGGGAATCACGTGGGGAAGCAGAGAGAAAAGGGTGATGAGCGAGCAGATACAGGGAGAGGAAGCTAAACCTAAGAGTCATTTGAATGGTAGAAAATAAATGTAATACAGTAGAAACTTCCTAAAATATGTACATATATGAAGGTGATCTAAATGAGATCACCAATCAATGGGGGAGACAGAGTCTCAACTGGCTATCTCTTGTCAGCAGATGAAGCTCTCACTACTGGGATTGGGATACATCTAAATTGAATTGTTAGCCAAAGGGGCCTCATGGGAATCCTCAAACAACCCAGGCTGTAGCCAAGACTATAGGATGCTCTTCACAAACTGACATGCAAGTCCTCATTGCTGAAGACAACACCTACATAACTCAGTGAACATGGAAAAATTTTGTTGGTGCCTAGACAGAGCTTTTATTCCTATGGTCCAGCATCTTTGGTACAGGAAGGTACTCTTCATACAACCAAAGGAAAAATGCAAATGCAAAGGAAAAATTTCATTGCACCAGCCCAGGTGCAATTTCTTTGTTCTATAATGGTGACCTGCCTGAAAGATACTAGTGCAATGGTGACATAAAGCTTACGGCAGTAACCAACCAATGTCTGATTTGACTTAAGGTCCACTCAGTGAGATGGAACTCATACCAGACATTATTTGTGTGGTACAGAACTTGAGACTAGATGGGCCAGGGACTTAAGTTAAAGCCAAATACTCCCATTCTACTAAAAGATCATAGCAATAAAATGACTTCTAATGATATTTTGCTATACTCATTGATCAGTGCCTTGCTCTGCCATCCTTTCTCCTGCAGTAAATGTGACCAAATACAGAGACAGACATTTTACAGAAAGAGACTGTGAGACATCCAGCCCTAAAGGGGATGTCTTCATCAAATTCCTTGCCACAGGGCTTAGGGAACCTTGTGGAAGAGGGAGTGGAAAGAGCATAGGAACCAGTTGGGATGGAGTCCATTAAGAAAACAAGGTTTGCTAGATCAACAGAATCAAATGAACTCAAAGACTGAGCAGCATGCAACGGGCCTGCACAGGTCTGCAGCAGATGGGGTCATAGAGCAGAAAAGAGAAGTGGACACATGCTCCCATCTCTAACACAGAAGCTATCTTCAATTGATAACCACTTGCAAATGAAAATTTCATTTTCTCCAAGGGAGTCTCATTGGGGAAACAAACTTCTCTTAAGGGAAAGCTGCATGCCCAGTAGTAGATGGCCAAAGGAAAGCAAATTTAATTTCATCTTTGTAGACTCCTTGTCTTATAATGCCATGTTTTTAAAAAGTTTATCCTATCTATGTTTCTATCTATGTATCATGTATATGTTATGTATGTATCATCTACTGTCTATCATCTATTATCTATCTATCTATCTATCTATCTATCTATCTATCTATCCATCCATCATCTATCTATCTATCTATCTATCTATCTATCTATCATCTATCTATCATCTATTATTTATTTATGATCTATCTATCATCTATTATCTACTGTCTATCAGCTATCTATTTATTTATCATCAATCATCTATCTTATATTTATATACAGATAAAATATATACATCACAGGTCCTTTGCATGCATTACAGATTCCAGTTTAGTATCTTTTTATGGGATTTCTGAGTGTGCGAATGAGTGGTTCTCTGCATTTATATCTGTTTCTTGTGCCTTTTCTTGGTATGTGATCCTTCTGTGTGTTTGTTTTGTTCTATTCATTTGTTGTTGTTCTATCCTATTTTTATTTTATTATTATCCCTTAGAAGCCTTTTTGTCTTCTAATGAGAAATAGAGTGGGAATGGATCCAGATGGGAAGGGAGGTGGGGAGGAACTGGAAGAGTACAGAGAGAGGAAACTATAATTAGGATATATTATGTGAGAAAAATATATCTTAAATAAAGGGGAAAGAAAGAAAATCTTACCTTTCCAAAGAAGAGATCTGGTTAGATTTAGTTTTACTAAATGATCAAATCTGATGTCAGTAGTTGTTAGATTATTTGAGTTCTGGCTTATTTGTGATTATCTCTAGCTGCCATCAGTTAAACTTTGAAACACTTTCAGTTTCTAACTTCTTTTGATCTAGTACTGTAGGTTCAATTATGGAAGAGAGCAGCTAATTTTGTGGTGTTCTGTAGTCTGTTGGAGTAAATAGTTATTTCTATAATTTACTTTCAATGGGTTCAGCAAAATATCAAACATATGTGTACATATGTGGACACACATACTTTCCTGTATTATAGAACATGGTAAAGCAATCATTTTAGACCAGTGGTTCTTAACCTGTGGGTAGTGATCCCTCTATGGGAGTATCAATTACCTCTTTTCAAGGGTGCATTTCAGATATCCTACATATCAGATATTTACATTACAAATTATAATAGTCGCAAAATTGCAGTTATGAAGTAGCAACAGTAATAATTTTATGGTTTGGGTTCATCACAACATGAAGAACCATATTAAAGGGCCATGCATTAGGAAGGTTGAGAACCACTTGTTTAGAGTCACTGGTATGTTGTATCATTCCTCCAAATGTTCTAAAAGTTTGAATATGGTTCATTACAAAACCAATGTAAAGTTATTCTTCTGTGTTGCTTCTTTGGAATTTATATTTGAAAATAATATGTCATTATGTACCTAATACATGAATGTATGTCACATTTTTCCAACCAAGAACATGTTTCTTATAGAAAGTTATGAAAAGTACCTCAGGTCATACAATTGGCACACAATAGATGTTTCAGGCACTGCATCAACTCTACACATTACCACAATTTCCTGAATATGGATTTCATCTGCTGCCAGTACTGGCATACTCTCTCCACTGTTCCTGATTCAGTGTCTCATCATTCTTAAGAACCCAGGACTAAATGCACCTCCCTTCTGAAGTGTGACTAATGGTTTCCTCCACAATACCCTTGACTTCTCTAAATTATTTCACATAGTTCAGCACTGTGGTCTCCTTTCATCATTGTTTTGCCTTACCAAGCGAAGACGCAATTATGAGCCCTCCCAGAACCCTGGATGAAAGCCCAGCTCTTAGCCACCTTAAAAGGAAGATATAAAAGAAAGAAGAACATGTAGGGAGGACACACAGACACCTGTCAATAGTACAAGAAGAAAGGAAAGAAGCCCGAAGGAAAGTAGAGAAAGAACCTCACCTGGTTGCACACAGGCTTGTACTTGAGCCCTGGCTTGTTCAGGATCATCTCCAGCTGTTTACGATTAAAGTTAGACACCCCGATGGACTTGGCTAATCCTGCATCCTTACATTTCTCCATGGCCTAGGGTAGAAGACATTAGTGAAGAATGACACATGCAATTGGAATCCAGTGATTCCAATGTACAGAAATGTAAAGTTATGTTGATAGAAAGAAGAGTGCTAAGAAAAGGAAATGCAGCACTGGTTATTTATTGTTAAGAAGTGAAAATTAAAGGAACTGGCAGAAAACTCAATAATCAAAAGATAGAGACTGCCTGCACTCTCCTTAGGCAATCATGATTATCATATAGGGAGGAACTCAGGTTTACAGTTATCTTCTCCAGTCCTCTTTCACTTTGTTCTACCCTGCATTCCCCTATTACTTAAGCAGAAGAGTCACAAGAAAGACTGTAATATCTGTAGTAAAGGGCACTCATCTCTTTCTTACATGTGGAGTTGTGTGACCTAGGTTTCTCTCTACTGTTTTTCAGTAACTTCCACAGAGTTGGTTCTTTGACAATGTCATATATGTAATATATAGTGCATTCAGATTACTGTAACCCTCACTAACTCTCATCTCCCTCCATGTCTATTACCTGTCCCTCTTCCCTCCAAGTCTCCTTTCCACATTTATATCCTTCTGTTCTGAGGCCCTCAAAATTTAACCAGGATCATCTATATGACCACGGATTTGAAAAGATCTACTGGTGTCTGGTGGGTTCCTGAGTGGATACCAGCTGAAGACCATAACTGTCCCTTTCTCAGAGTTAATAGTCAGCAGTTCAGCCGGGAGAGATAGGGCCTCCATGAGTCAGGCTTAATCTTGTGTAGGCCTACTCAAAGGGGATGGGGCACACCTGGTGTGAAACCATATCTGCATTGCCTATGTTATGACCAGAAGACAGCATTTCACAGGGCTTTTCTCTTGTGGCTTTTACATTCTTCATATCCTTCCCTTTGATGTTCTCGGAGTCTTAGAATGGCTCAACCATAACATTCTCTGGTTATCTTTTTATTTTTTCTGTGGCATTTATTATAGTCACTCACCTCCCATGTGTCACGGAGATCCACTGTGTCAAAGATTAAGTTTCCATGCTCATCTTGAGGTAAAAGCTCATCCCCTGGCTGGAATAGTAGCAGCCATTAGAGACATGTAAATTTTTCCTCCTGTAGTTATGCTATCACACAAGTTTATGGCTGGGAATTAAATCCTTAATATAGATGAAACATCTTTTCACATATTAAAATAATGCTTTTTGTGCTGAATTATAAGTGATGTCCTTTGGCAATAGTCCTTTCCATGTTCATATGCTATGTGTGATCATAAAAAAAAATACAATTCTATGTCATGTGGAGTGTACCAGTTGACTTGTGCTACTTTTAATCCATTTCCCTGTTATAATGGTGATCTTTTTCTGAGAAAGTCACTAGTGATATGGCATTGATTGTGTGTTGTCATCTTGATGCAGGATAAACAATCAGGGTTCTGATCAATGGCTTTGAAAAGTTTAGAGAAAGAAAAAGTTAATTATTTCTTTGCAAGATTAACTTTGATGTTGGAACATTTAGGAAGCAATCAAATACTAATGAGCATGAGCTTTGAGTTAAAGGCCAGATTTACCATCAATAGAAGTGTCTGAAATAAAAACTGACCAAATCTCTAATAATATAGAAGAAGCAAGGTATGGATAAGTGGAGATACACCCAAAGAATACTCCTAGTAGTGAATATATCCTTAGCTTTGCTCATTTATGTGGCAGGAGCTCTGTCATTGGATAGAGAAGAGATAGGCAGAACTAGGTGTGGGGAGGAAGAAGGAATGAGGAGGGTGAAGGAGAGGAAGAAGAGGAGAGACAAGATGGCAGGAGATGTTACTCTTGTGTCTCTAGCAGTTATTCATATAAAGGTTAGATAATTGGGTTAACAATTCTTATTGTGTGGATATCTTGTGTATTGAGTATTTGTTGATATATAAATCTATTGGGTTAATCTTTAAGCCTTAAGAGTCTTCGTTTTACTGGGTCTGGGGTTGAACCGAGCACTATGAGGGTGGCAGATATTCCCTGGGTTTTGGGGGCTGGACGCCACACTAACATCTCGTGGGTCCTGGGCTGGCACCACGGGCCAGCCAGTGCCACAGATAGTGCGGGAACTTAGAGCAGAAACATGGTGATCAGGCCAGGAGTTAGCAGGACCACCTGATTTTTCTAATACCTCCCACAACACATTTACATGATGTGGTAAACTTTTTTACATAAGCTATCCTGAGTAGTGTTTTATATATATATATATTTTTTTGCATTTTATTTATTTTTTAGTGTGTGTGTCTGAGAGAGAGATCAGAGGATAACTTGTAGGAATCAGTTCGTTTCTTCCATCATTACTGCAGCCATACTTTGTTGTTTTATAACTCATGTAAGTACACTGAGATTCTATACACATTTAGAAGCTAAATCCATTTGCTTACAAAATGAGGGTCATGTTGATAGCTGAAGTTAGATAGTTAGACATTACAAATTTCCTACCTTCAGAGATACTGGGAAATGAATGAGATAGAGGTCTACATAGTCCAAATTAAGTTTCCTCAGGGAATTTTCCAAGCTGGGTCTGACCAACTCTGGACGATGGGAAGTTGACCAAAGCTACAGAGGATGGATAATAAAAATTGTGCTGGATGAGTAAGTTACCATACTCAGTGACTTTCTGTCACCTGGTATTGAGAAATTTTAAGTGCTTAAAAACTGATCACAAGAAATATACTCTTTTTTTCCCCTGAATATCTATCTTATAAGGGTGTCCACTTATATAAACTCTCATATACATGGTTATACTATTATTAGTAAATATAACAAAATGGAAGGGAATTTCTAAAGACATAAATACATTGTCAATTTATACTGGAATTATGTATTAGAAAATAGTTTAATATTTTAATTATCTCATCCACTGAACTCAATGGGAATTATTAAATAGCATTTTAATTTATATAACCAAAGAGAAGTTTTTTTTCAATATTTTAATGTATTGTAGACACAGTACTAGATAGTTTAGTTATTTCTTAATTTCATACCAAAGAGTTCTTTAATAATGTTCTGTGTTATCTATAAATATGGTGATTGATATTCATGTGCTGGCTGGTTTTGTGTCAACTTGACACAAGCTGGAAGTATCACAGAGAAAGGAGCTTCAGTTGAAGAAATGCCTCCATGAGATCCAGCTGTAAGGCAGTTTCTCAATTAGTGACCAAGGGGGAGGGCCCATTGTGAGTGGTGCCATCCCTGGGCTGATAGTCTTGGGTTCCATAAGAAAGCAAGCTGAGCAAGTCAGGGGAAGTAAGCCAGTAAGTAACATCCCTCCATGGCCTCTGCATCAGCTCCTGCTTCCTGACCTGCTTGAGTTCCGTCCTGACTTCCTTTGGTGATGAATAGCAATGTGAAAGTGTAAGATGAATAAACCCCTTCCCCTCAACTTGCTTCTTGGTCAATCCTGTTCTTGGTGGTCATTTCATGGTACTGGCATCTCCAAAACCCTGACTAAGACAATTCATAATTATAAGTTTTAGAAAATAATTTAGCACACAAAGGAACGTGTGTGTATTCACAGCAGAGTCCTCCCTGATAGCATATAAATCATAATCCTGTCAGTTGAGCCTCAGAAAAACAACTGGACTTTCCACTAAGCAGCTTATGAATTTAAATATAGCAATGATGAGAAGCCATCTACCCTAACCATGTTCAATACTGAATGCAAAGTGTGAATATGCATGAACAAATGATGGCCAATAAGCACAATTCACCAACTACAGGTTCAATCACGCAGTGTTGTCTAAATACATCACTTTTATTAATTTGTGAAAATTAATTTGTTAAATTAATTTGCAGGGTATATAGAGCATACCTTCGAAGTATAGAATATATCTTCCCTTTTCACAGTGCCATCTTCAATCTTGCTTCGAATGGCCTGGCCTACCTCTTCTTCATTCTGGTACAAGTGAGAACAATCAATATGGTGGAACCCAACATCTATAGCTATTTTGGTGGAATCCATAGACTTTTTCTTGAGATGCTAAAGAAACAGAAACAAATAGTGTTTAGATATCTGTATGATTTAGTCTAGAATCAACCCTTCCCCATGTTTTCAGTTAGTTCTGCTTGGAGTAATGGATCCAGCCAAGTTTTACTAGGTCTTTCATATCTTAATAAACACATTGACACATTGATAAGAAATATCAATTCCCAGAAAACAGCAGGCTCTAATTAAAAAAAAAGTGGCTAGTATACTCTGTTAATTTTTTTCTAAGCAGTTAGATGATATACATATCAGAAATAAAAATGCACAATGAAAATTAATACTCAAAAGATACAGATTTATGCTTAAGAAATTATCTACATCATAAAAGAAAATTTAAATAGTTGTCAGATTTAACATTAAAAGTCATGATTTTAGGAAAAGTATATATTATAAAGCAAAATTTAAAATTATTGTTTTGTTCACCAAGTTTGGTTAAAAGATAAAAATTGTTAACCAAACATATTATTTATTTGTTATTCACTAATTAAAATTAGCTTCTACTTTATACCTTAATTTTGAGGGTAAGAAGAATAAAATAACTGTAAACATTGTTAAAGATTTTACCAGACAAGTAATAATCATAATAGTTCATAAACAGGGACCAGTTAAACAGATGTTGTCTGCCTCCCTAACTGTAAAGTGAAACACAGTGCCATTCAGTTTTCAGTGTATAACAATTTTAGAATGACATATATAATTTTTGAAAACATTGTCTTATGTACTGATTTTCCATCACTGATGCTGATTGTCAACTTTCAGCACTACGGATACAGTATGCATTTGTCAAACTATTTAAATTGGCATTTCTTTAACAAACTTTTATTTTTCTTGCATATTTTATAAAATATGATAGGTTATTGTGCACTAGACTCATCCTACAGTGTTTGGGAAAACACAATTTATTCCCTCCATCTAATTGTGTATTTAAGTTATTCAACTTTTATCCAACCGTATCTCCTAACCTCTATCCTGTGTAACCTCTAGTTAATAATATTTTATATTCCAGCAGATTTGTTTCAGTTTCTATTTATTAAAAAGAACATGTGACATTTATTTTTCTTTTGCTTGGACATTTCACTTAGCATAATATCTCAGAGTTCCATCTATTCAGCTGCAGAAAACAGACAGTTACTTTTCTATATTCATAATGGCCTAATATATGTATATGTGTGTGTTTCTGTCTGTCTGTTTGTTTAGCTGTCTGTCTGTCAATCATCTGTCTATCATCTATGTGTCTCATGTTTTCTTTTATCTTTCATTAGTTGCTGCACACTGAATTGATCCATGTATCAATTATTGTGAATAACACCATAATGAATGTTAGTATCTATTGGCTATAGCCATATACTTACTTTTATATATATCTAGAAATGGGATATCCAAGTGATGTCTACTTTTAGTGGTTCTGTAGGAAACTAAAACAAGCAGTGGCAGTGGCATACAAATGGACACACAGGAGAATGGAATGGAATAGATTTCATCTACATGAATCCATGGTCTAGAGAGATTCTCAACAAAGGCACTTGTCAGGAGCCATAATAGGAGAAGCTAATTATTAGCAGATGATCATTCTGAAATGCTTGCCTCGGATTATTATATAATCTCCAACAAAGTGAGACCTCATCCAACAAGGCTGTGGAGGACTTATTTTAGGAAAGATTCCTGCTATTAATATGCTTTTCCTATTATTGTTAAACATATGTAACAATCACTAAGCAATAGCACACCCCTTTGGCGCAGATCTCTGCAAACCTATGAAGATGTACTGTCTTGTAGTGATGCTATATAGACAAATGGTAGTATATCAAGTTAACAATCCTTCATATCATAGTAGAAACAGTCAACAGAGTAAAGACACAATGTATAGAATAGGAAAAACGTGTCATCCAATTATTTCATAAAGACTAATACATAGAACTTATATCAAACTCAGAAATAACAAAAACCAAGTAAACAAAAATGCATTAATTGATTGAATAGACATATTTCAATGGTTAACAAATAAAATGCTTGTGTATATTATCAGACAGTGATATTAACTAAGTTTCAAATTCTTCCTTTTCTCAGAAGCAGATCTAAACAGAAGGAAGACCCACAGACCAGCATAGTTAGTGATTACATGATCAAACCCTAGCAGAGCACACACAGTCTGCCTCTCTTCTACATAGCACAACTCTAACCTGGTGAAACAGAGGACCAGGAGCCCACCAGAATCCCACAGCAATTGATAAGTTTCATTCTTTTAGGTATTTATTCACCAGCCCTTAACCCCCAAGCCATTTTTGCTACCTCTTCAGTTGCATAGGTGCCAAAACCCAGAACAGGAATGGAGTGACCGTCATTGAATTCCATCTTCTGAATTTTGGAATTCATTCTCAGTCACTGCTCTGACCTAGCCGATTCTCTTTCTTTCTTTGCTTTCACAAGCCAGTGGACAAGTGCAAATTATAGGGCCAAGTGAATGAGTAATCAGTACTCAATGGCATGGGGGCGGAGTGAGCTGTGACAGTGTTCTACTTGTGGGGAAAGAATTGGCACCAGTCCATTTATTTTTATACAGAAAAGAATTTGCTAGATCATCCTGAATAGTGACACATACATGATTTTATGTAATAAATGTTGTCATTAGAATATTCCACACATTATTTTAAGTTGCTTTATAAGAGACTGAGTGATGACTGACAATTTCTAGAGTGGAAAGCTTGAGATGCCTATTGTTTTAGTTCTCCATTGTTATGAAGACACACACTATGTACATCCACTATGTGGCATAGCAAAGTATCTCAAAAAACCTACAATGGTGATCTCTTCCATTTTAATTTGGCTTATTTTTTCTAGAGATAATGTCTATAAAACCCTTTCTAGTACTTTTCTACTACTTCCTCCTATTACTTTTCTGGCCAGAATGATCCCCAGTTCCATGTGAAGGTAACCGCGGTGCCCTGCACCCTCGTTCACTTTCCTTTTCTGTTATCCCCTTCCTGCATTTTGCAGTTTAATATAGTTTTCCCTTTCTGTGGTTTATACTTCTGGGAGAAATGAAGAATTTGAGACACATTATTATACTTTCTCACATAGAGCATTTTGAAGATTGAAGTGAAATTTAAGGTTGGTGGATTAACAGAAGGTGACATAAAACAGGCTATACCAGTGATTAACTGCTGTAAAATTAAACAAGCACATTTGTCAACCCACACGGAATGCTACAACATTGCCAAAAGCTACATTCACAAGAGATTATACGTATCGAAAATACTGGTGTTGAGGTAATCCATACTTTCACTGAGAGCAGTTTGTCGTATCTGTGAACAAATAGGTAGGTTAGTGTTTTGAGAGATGAGTGTGTCATCCCTATATTGTGTAAAGGGATTCTACTCACAAAATCACGTGGGGGAAATATAAAGATAGAACTTTTATTTTCTTGCACTCAACACTATGGAAAATATCTTCTCTCTTCACAAATATTTAGGAGAGGATTCTGCCGTTTCTCAGTTTAGAAATAAAACTTTGAATTGTATTCTGTTCATTGCAGTTTCTGAGGAGACACTGCACCATCCTAACTGGTTTGGTCCGTTTAGAGCTATCTGTCCTACATGCATAAACTCGGATTTGTGGAGAAAATTGCTTATCTTCAAACAAGCCTTCTATTAATCTTCAAATAATAGGCATTTCCCCCCTGAGACACTGTCCTAAAGATATAACATAATCACAAACATATTGCCATCTGTACTCCAGAGTGGTGAATGGCAGTTTGTCTATGGTGCTGATGTCTGAGTGACTTCTCTCCTATTTGATTACACACCTGCTCCATCAAAACTTGCAAACAGAAATATAGCAATAAAAGTGATGAAGTCCACATTAGAAAATTTCCCAACTAAGAAAATATCTAGATCAGAGAGATTTTATTGTGAATTTGAGGCTAGAGAGATGGCTCCATGCTTAAGAACACAAGCTGCTCTTCATCTGTGTTCATTTTCCAGTACCCACATGGCAGCTCACGACTGTCTGTACACCTCGTTCCAGGGGATTCAACACCCTCATGCAGATATCAGTACAGGCAAAACACCAACATATATAAAATTAAAAAAAATAAGATAGTTGTAATATTTATATGGTATTAATTGAGTATGTTTAAGTGATTTAAAAAATATGCCCTTTGAAGGAAAGGAGAAGTTTTCTCTAAGACCAAACATCAAATACTATGAGATATTCTACTTGAAGGTTTGTATGCAAAATATTCAAAGCAAGTCATCAGAGAGATATTTGCATTCTAGTGCTCAAGGAGTCTCATTGGGAGACAGTCAACATTAGGACAAAGAGATGAGCAGACAAACAAAGCTGCTGCCTATGGATGCGACATCATTTAGCCTTGGAAAAGAGATTCAGGTATCATCCAGTAACATGGATGAAACATAAAGACATTTTCTCTGAAGTTGAACATTTTATGAGTGAATAAGTATAATATAGAAAAATGAGTGTATTTTCATGATGATCTCATATGCATATGCAATAGCATGTGTTGATGAAATAAATCTACATACTACACTAACTTACTTCACCCTCCTTTACCTTATTCAAATCCTTTTCCTGTTATGTAATATCTCCCTTGAATGTTGATGACACGTTTGCCCCAGAGATTCCAACGGAATATCTGACTCCTTTTGAGTCTGTGCTACTTTGCTTATTTCTATAGACTAACCTCAATTTTCATCACGTCACTAATGCTTTTACTTCTCAAAAAGGAAAAACTCATCCCATTATTCATATGGAGGGGGCACAAAACCTCAGGAGCCTCAACAAACTTGAAAAGTAATTGCACAGCTGCACTCCCACTTCCTTATGTCGAAATTGACCACAAACTTGCAGTGATCAGAAGAGTATGACAATGTAATAGAGATATGCCATTCTAGGGAAATGAAAATAAACCCTTATTTATGTGGTATTATGCACAGCAGTGATGCCAACTCTACCGAGTGAGGAAGCAATCATTTTTTTCAGAAAATGTTGCTAGGGAAACTTGACATCAACATATAAAACAGGGGAGCTTCAACTGTCTCACAGTTTATAAACAAAAAATATCTTTAAATGGACCAGAGACCTAAGTATAAGAACAAAACTTTCAACACCCATGAAAAAAAACATAAGATAAAAACCTGAGTAAAACTGGATTTGACTGTGATTTTCTTGGTAGGACATGGAGAACAGGCAGCAAAGACAAAAATTAGATTTTTTTAGATTATTTATTTTACATTATGAATGTTTTGTCTGCATGCAGACCTGCGAACCATGTGCAAGCCTGGCTCCCATGAAATTCAGAAGACGGTGTCATATACCACAGAACTGGAGGAGTGGGTAGTTGTGAGCTACCCTGTGGGTGCCAGGAATATAACTGAGTATCTCTGCAGGAGCAACAAACGCTGTCAGACGCCAACTTATGTCTTCAGCCACACAGATAAATTTAACTTCATCAATACCTAAAACTTATTGCAACAAAGGGCAAATGTATTCCTGGGTGTTGTTGTCAGCGAGGTTCCAGGAACTCTCAGAACAATACAGACGAGTGTCATTGTTCTTGGCTGCCCACCATTAAGATTTTATTACTCAAGTTATTACACGATTAGGTCATAGAGGATAAAGAAATCAAGGTGGAGCTGAGCTAGAAGCTTTCTTCTGGCTGGCTGGCTACCCTTCATATTTCCAGAAGGTGTTTTGCAGGTTACCGGGGGAGAAAAGTCATTGGAATTTTACCTAGTTATGAATCTTACCGTCTTCAATAATGAATTGATTTGCAAGATGTGATTTCCTGTTAAATAGTGGCATGACTATTATGCCGTGACCAATTGTTCTTTAATTGTGGAGCCTGTTCCACAGGAAGAACACAGGCTGGTTTTATACATCTGGTCAAGAAGACCCTGTGGTTGGCAAGGAACTTACTATTAGTGTTTTGGTAAATGATCTTGTTATTAACTTACTTATAAATTCTAATGGTTATTACTGTTGTGCCCAGCTTTCTCAGGACACTTTCTTGCTATATCAGGTGGTGATTAATGCAGATAACTGGCTTCAAATTGGGCCAAGAATACATGATGGAAGAATTCACAGCCTTAAATGCAACAACTGTGTCACTTCTCTGAGTCTCGGAGAACACGGTAGAACGGAGGCTGGGAAAATCTAAGAAACAGAGACTAGGGAAGATGTACATCAAAATGTTATCTTTTGAACACGACGTGGCCATTGCACTCATGAGTACCCTGCAGCTGTAGCTATCTGCACAAGACCTGCACACAACTAGGCCTGTCAACAGGTCTTCACATGCCAGGAACCAGGCTCCGCTTGGAGAAGGGTTTCTGAGAAAAGTGTCTAGTGAAAGAAATCATGGGTCGATCGAAGTCAAAAGTCAAATTATGGGTTATAAGCTGATGGCTTATGTTTTACTGGAGATAGTTTACCAGATTGTTCTTTTCTGTGTGTGTTCTGCTCAGGACAGCTTTTCTTTCTTTTCTTTTTTTTCTTCTTTTGATTGAATATTTTACTTATTTATTTTATTGGATATTTTCTTTATTTACATTTCAAATGTTATCCCTTTTCCTGGTTCCCCCTTGTCCCCCACCCAAAACCCCTATCCCATTCCCCTGTATCTCTGCTAAAGGCTAGACCCACAACCAAAAATATTTTATTTATTTACATTTCAAATGTTATCTCTTTCGCGGTTTAAACTTTCTCTCTCTCTTTTCTCTCTCTCTCTCTCTCTCTCTCTTCTCTCTGTGTTTTGATGTTGTTGTTTTTTTTTTTTTTTTTGTTGTTGTTGTTGTTTTATCTTGTTTTTTACTTTAAGTTCCTTCTTTGGGGAATGTCCTCAATGCCAAGGTTAAGGATTGCATCATAATTAGAAACAGCAGGAGTCCAGAATTGAGGATGTGTTTATGTCTCAGCAAAAATGGTAAATGCTGAAACCTTCAGTGTTTTCTTCTAGAAAGATAGCTTTCTCTTGCTATTCTAAAAACTCTCTGGATGGCTCATCTTTTGAAGATCAAAAGTCTAGGCTTTTATTTACATATCATTTTAGGCATTACTCCACGTTCCCTTTTGATCCTTCCAAAATCCCAGCCCCTTGATTCTTAGAAACAGACTACAAGTACATTTTTTTTTTTAAACAGTGCAAAAGAATTCAGAGATCTGCTTATCTTTGTTAAGCACAGACAATAAGATAGCTGGCTGAGACCCCACCCTAAAATTACATTCTTACCTTGTCTTGTCCTGAGCTCAGGAAACTGCCTGCATTTCTTTGTAAACATAAACAAAAAAATTATCTGGGTAGTATCTTGCCCTGTGATCACCACTCCCTAAATCTCTTTATCTCCTTCCTTAGTGTCTTTCTGACAAGCTGGTTCATAGTGCAGCTGCCTCTGTTCTTTTAGGTCTGTGTGGCCCCTCATATAATTCACATTGCATCCTTATATTTTGCATAGTTGAGAAATTATATATTTTTGAACTCATGTTTTTAGCGTTCTCTCTCACCGACTTAAGAACTGTCCTGAAGGTATCAGTTTTACCATTTTTGCTGAGACATAGATAAACTCTCAATTCTTGGACTCCTGCTGTTTTTAGTTATCATGGAGTCATTGATAACCTTGGCAGATACAGAGAGGACATTCCCTAAAAGAGGAATGTAATGTAAATATATATATATATATATATATATATATATATATATATATATATATATATATATATGTGTGTGTGTGTGTGTGTGTGTGTGTGTGTGTGTGTGTGTGTTTACACAAACAAGTCTTATCTCACAGCAACCATCGACACTTCTGGAGGCTCTGTTCCAAGGGCAAGAACCATGTCACACTGCCCCTGCCAAGGCTGACCAAGACTCAGCCATGGAAGAAGAGGGACCCATGAGACACTAGTCATCTGAGGCACTACTGGCAATTAATGACTCTTGAAGGAAGGTCACTTTCTTGGTGGTATAGCTATTGGAAACTTGTCCTCGCTCAAATAAACTTCCACCCATGCTGAGGAAAGAGATCATAAAAGTAGAAGGGACTGACTGTTGGGTAGAAAGATTTTACAGGATGAAGGAAGAAGAGGAGATATGAAAATAGGGATAAGATGTCAGAATTAGTTATATGAATATCTGACACTATTAAATAATAAAAATATGTTTGGAAATATAGAAACAAACAATCAAGTGACTGTTGTCACACCAAAGAAGATTATCCAGGGAGTTAAATGACAATTCATAGCACGGATAAATATCCCCAAAATATGTACCTAATGAGGGATCAATACAAAGAATATGAAAGATCTTTATTAATATAATTCCAAAAATACCAACATGCCAAGTTGTTTATTTGCAAAGACCTAACTTGTTTCTTTTTAAAAGAAAATGTTCAAGTTATCAATGTTATATTAAAAAACTATAAAAAAGTAAGAATTACAATGATGTATAATTTTGTAATTGTTATATGGTTACTCAAAAATAACAGCTACTTAAGGAATGTTTCGAATGTATAGAGTTTGTGTGGACAGATGCTGGGAATGAAAAGGAGATCTGTTCTGTAATGAAAAGGATCCATGATACCCATACTTTGGGTTTTGATTGAACTTATTCTTATATATCAAGAAGGAGAACAAGGATAAAACCTTAACTAACAGATGAATAGAGAATGTCAGATCAGATCCATCAGGAACAACTGCGGAAGTGACTTTCCTTTTTTTCTTCCCTATTGCTGGGTGGGGTACACAACTCATTCCTAAACAAGCCATCTTGGAGAACCCTTTGAGACAAATGTGCTTGGGTCACAGATCCATGGAGCCAATACTGTCTCCAGAGCCAGCTTCTCATTAAGCTGAACCACCACCTGACAATTTACCAATATAATGAATATTACAGATGTCACAGTGTGAAGTGACAGATCTAACATATCCAGTATCAGTATCCTTCCCTGGCATCTTCAGTTTTGGCTACCAAGAATAATCTGTTGTTTAATTATATTAAATGGAAATTACTGCAATAAATAATCCTTAAGCTTTAAATTGAGAGGCGTCCTCATTAGTCTGATGAAACCTGGTGCCATCCTTCTCTGTTCTGGTGAACTGAGGATCGTCCGCTACTTCCAGATGAACAACTCCTGTCTAAGTCACTTACTGTCATCTTGCTTTAAGATGACCTCTGTGGCATTTCAATGACTGCCTTGCAGTGAAATTGATTTGTTAGCTTAAAACACTTCACCATTAAAATGCTATCTTAGTCATTTTATTGTGTTTTCATTCAGGCATTGGCATCTTCTCATGTCACAAAAACCAGTGCAGGGCAGTAAATTATTTTTTAGGAAAAAAAAAAACCCAAACTTACTTCATAATATGATTATTCATTATTTTAGTGAGCTACTATTACTAATTTATTTTTTGCTTAATTTTCAAATTAAACTTCATTATGCATGGAGGGCAGAACAAAATAGCATATATAGAATGTGAAGTTATCTATGGTTGTGGCATCTACTCTGCAGGTCTTAGAATCTATTCCATGGAAATATTTGGCAAATGTTATAACTAGATATACCATCATTTTGCATATATAAAACCATTCCATATTCATTTCATGACTAAATTGCTTAAGTGTTTAAAAGATGATGCTTTTGTGGAGGAAAATTAACTTTGCTCAGAAGGCTAAATAGTAAATGCCACATGAGACCATTGTTCATCTGGGTATATTTCAAAAAAGATTTCAAAGTAGGGACTAAAAGAGATATTTGTATGACAACGTTCAAAGTAGCCTTACTTACAAAACCCTAAATATGTGGAAACATGAGACTAAAGAGAATTAGCAAGAATATGGTAAATACAGATGATTCAATATTATTCAGTCTTAGAAAGTGAAGAAATTCAGATACCATTTGACAACATCAGAAAATATAGATATTTTTCTAAATTGAATACTTTTTATTAATATGTAACAGTTTTACAGAATGTAGATTATAGTTTCATGAGTGATGTTTTTGTTGAATACATATGGTGCAGACTCCTATTATCCTAAATTAACTTTTCTTTCCTTCCATTTGTTTGAATTTCTTCATATAATCACTTTTTAATGCTTATGACATCTTCTCCTCTGACCTGTTGATCCCATAAATCTACAGTAACATTTCTTTCTTTCTGAGTCTGACTAGCCTCACTTATCTGTACAGATCAGCTTTGGTCCCATTGCTAACCACTGCCACTGGGAACGGGAGATTCATTGGATCACTGGCATGGAATAGATATAAAATCTAAAAGAACAATGAACTTGAAGAGATTATCTGGTGGTGTGCCATCTTCTTCATTTCACAACTGACGGCAGACTAGCAGCATGAGTGTGTAATAGAGATGCATATCTGTAGAGTTGACTAGAAAATGGAGAAATAGACCATCACACATGCGGTATTCTGTTTCTTGACAATGGCGCCAACACTCGTCAATAGGGGAGAGAATGATTGCTCTGAAAACATTGCAGGAGAAACCCTTATATCTACAAACAAAGTAGTGAAATTGAAAACAGCAAAAACAAAAGTTATCTCTCAATGAATTAAAGACTCTAAAGAACAAAACTCTAACTCCTGTAGAAGGAAATATGAAAGGAAAACAATGTTATTTTCCATCTATTTTCTTGAAAATGACACAACTGTGGTCTTCTTTATGTTGAGTAATTCTACTGTATATGTATTGCACAGGTTTTTTGTCCATTTATTTTGATGAACATTTCTCCCCCAAACTTGAGCATCCAAATAAATATCAGTATCTCTATCACAGGTAGATTTTGATTCATTGGAATATATATTAAGAAGTTTCAGAACTGGATCTTTTTATTTATATATTTTAGATGTTATACATATATTTCTGTAGTTAAGAAGTTTGCACACATGACAGAACTCCGACATAAGAAACAGCCCTTAATATCGAGAAACACCTGAGTCAGGTCTGAAGACAGGTGGACCACAGAACCCATTATAGTGGTTGAGGATCCGAATCCCACATGGGCTTGAGAGGCTGAAGAGAAGAGTGTTCTGAAGGGGACATCCAATTAAGAAAAAGGAAGTCTATACACATTTTTATTTTAACATTTAAAAGAAACCTACATATTCATTGCAACAGCTTTCCCCGGCCTGGTGACCCAATAAGCTATCCACACAATCAGGCACTGAAAGGCCAAAACACAGGTCATAACTGGTGAGGCAGGGAAAAGTGGTAATTTTTCCACAGTGAGACCCCAGCAATGACACCTAGGGGTCATAGGCCTTAGGGACATTTGCAGTGGAAACTTCTTCCAGATTACTAAACCAGGAAAAGCAGCATGATTCTTGGGGTTGGGGAATGTCTCATATGTTCAGCTGTGGCTTCCTGGATGTAAGGTCAAAGACTGTCTCAGAGCTTAGTCTCACAGTAGCTCTAATTTTAGTTTTATGGTAGATTTAGTTTCTATGCTGATTTCTTTAGTGGCTGAACTAATTTAGATCTTATGAATGGAATCAAGGGTTTCATTTCCTTGCATCCTGTGAATTATTTCTTGAATATTAATGAAAATATTAAATATAAAGAACATAAAGAAAACTATATTGAAAAGTTTCATGTGACCATCATTGAGATTCTAAAATCATCTATATTCTTTTAAAAATTAAATTTAAAAAATCCTGTGTACTTCTTTTACACATAGTGGCAAAACGTACATATCAACTAACATTGTAATAAGAGTTATTTAGTATAGTTTGAAATGGAATTAGAAAAAAAGTATGTTTTCAATGAATCAATATGCCAAATGTGTTCAGGAACGAATCCTGTCTAATTCTTATTACACTGATGATCAAGAGGATCAAAAAAAAAATTCTGAGACTAATAAAGTACGCTTCACATGTTGGATTGTTCTGGAATATAAAAATGGTTCTTGCTACTTTGATACTCAGATGTGTGGAATTTGCATATCTGTCGTGATAGAGTTTAAACTAAAAAAATGTTAACTTTCTATTCCTCTTCCTGAATTACGTGTCCTGCCTACATTCTGTCCTCTCTCATCACGTAACATCACCTTACCCTGGTCTCCTCTCTAAATTTTGAGACTTCACCCACACATCTGATTGCATATGTACATGAATATATTATAGGCTAGGGTCCCTCTGAGTTTGCGTCATTTTACTTTGTGTTATATTTTCCAGGGCCATCTATGTTCTGGTACAGTTTGTCTTTTGTTTTCAGCTGAATGGTATTCTATTGTTTGTATGTACACAATCTCATTATCTATTTATTGGTGGACATCTAGGCTGATTCATTTCCTTGCTATCATGAAGCATAGATGTGTAAACATTCTGTTTGTCTAAACTTTTATCTTTATTGTCCATCCTTCTCAATTATTTTCAACTCAGTTTTTGTAAACTGTCTCTTCTAGAATACATATATCTCTGATGTACTCTTTGCTCAGTTAGCATTCCATACTACCCATAATCTGATACAATCAAGACACATGATATTTCTATCTCCCTCAAAAGTTCTGTATTCTTACTGTGGCAATGACTATTCATCCGTGGCTGATGATCCTTTGAATCGCTACTTATCTTAGGTTATTTTTTTCACAGGAAGGCATAGGAAGCTTTGTTATATTTGGCTTAACAATTGTACTAAATTTACATTCTGCAGAACAGTGGATACTCTATTTTTATTTAGTTTACAGTTTGGGAGGCAAAGGAGCATGATGATGACATGATTCACCTCTGATTAGGACCACATGTTTGATGGCTCAGCATGGAAAAATTCTTATGCAGAGATTCCATCACCAGATAAGAAGCTCAACAACAGCTGTGGACCAGTGATGTAATTTTATCTTAGAGTTCACTACCAAAGATCCTACCCTACCACAGATCCTACCTGAACAACTGTCACCTTTCCTGTTGTCTGTCTGTCTTTCTGTCTGTCTTCTCTCTGTGTGTGTGTGTCGTTTTTGTCTCTGTCTCTGTCTGTCTCTGTCTCTGTCTCTGTCTCTTCTTCTGTGCTCTTCTCTCTCTCTCTCTCTCTCTCTCTTCTCCTCTCTCTCTCTCTCTGTGTGTTGTGTGTGTGTGTCTTAAATTCCTAAGTGGGCTCAGAAATCAGAGTTTTTGTTTTTCTCTTGAAGAAAATAATGGCAAAATAAAATACTGGCTATGTTAATTAGTTTGACTGAATGCTTCTACAATGACTAAACAGAAGGGAAAAATAGCACACTGTGTAGTATGGAGTTATTTGTTGACTAAACTATGTATTTTAAAATGATTTAATAGCTGGGTAGGATAAAGCTTCTTTATGGTTTGATATTTAGGAAATATCTTTGAGGACTTTGACTAATTAATGGATTTTACTTTAAAACATCTAATAATATCTAGCAGACATCATTTAAATGGCACAAACATTATTGTGTAAAGAATTGGAATTACCAGCATAAACTATGTCTCTCTATCCTGACCTTGACCTAGCTGCCCTCATTATATCCTGAATTAGTTCTCAAACAGTCTGAAAGGAAGATACTGGAGTGAGATCCAAATGCAATTAATTTATGATCATAGTACCACAGTGTTAGCTATAGAGCATGAGGGTATATTTGATTAATGATGCCTGACTTGTCGCTCTGGTTTTGTCACAGACAAGGCAACATTTAATCTTCAAAGTCTGGAAAAGTAATTTTTGAAAATTTATATTCATTAAAGTTAAAAATCAGAAGTTCTACCACAACCCAGTACTTACACATCCATTCTTAAATGTTCTCCATGTTAGGAAACCATTCATAACTAGGAGGTCCTAAGTTTGAACATTCTAGCCACACATTCATCACTGGGAATGGGATGTCAATGGGATAAGATGACAAAGGAGTTGAGTGATAAGAAAGCAGAATAGATAAGCAAAGCCTGCAGGTAACATGCAAATGTTTCTATTTCCAGGTAGGGTAGAATGAAGGGGAGCTGTGGAATACTGCAAAGTACTGTTTAGTATATTCTGACACTAAGTCCAATCAAGGTCTTACCTGTATAATTGAAGATACAGGGAAAATCCAGAATATTTGAGTGTTGCTACCAAGAGAGAAACAAGATCAGTTGGGAGCATAGGAGACAGTGGTTGGAATCATCATCTAGTCCCTTCTAGTCCCACTACAAAATGAAAACTTCTCTGATTAAATTTAAAAAATGGGAAACAGGTTGCTTTGTGAATACTTGGTCAGACAAATTTTACTCAAGTTTTTATAGAACAGGTCAAAAATTCTAAACATCACTATAATTACACCTTACCTGTTAGAACCGGCTTCCATTTTTATTTTTCTGTTAATTTTAAATTGCAGGTAATTTCTTATGTGTCCTTAAAGCATACTTAATTATTTCCTTGCATACAGAGTGACCTTGAGAAAATATCATTCCTGGATTTAAGGGTTATTATAGAATTGACACTGGGAACCTGGAGAGATGGCTCAGCAGTTAAAATCTCTTTCTTCTCTGGCTGAGTATCAGAGTTTGATTTCTAGTATCGACACAATGTGCCACACTGGGAGCCTTTCTTGGCTACAAAACATGGCCAGTTCAGACTATTATCTATCCCCCATTCCTAGGAGTCCTCACTAGAATCACCATCATGGACTCCAAGAAGTTTCCAGTGTACTAGGTTTCCAGACTCCCTTCCTGAACGACCCAATTCTACCTGTTTCTCACTGAACTCACTCCCTCCATCCCAGCTCCACACTGGATCCCTGCCACTCCATTTCCCACCTGCCTTGAGGTAGATATACTCATATTTTCTGAGGAACTGCCATATTGATTTCCATAGTGCCTGCACAAGTTTGCACTCCCATCAGCAATAGAACAGTTACTCTACATCCTTTGATTTTTATCTCTGAATTTTCAGAAACTGTGAGGGTTGTGTGTTTACTCTTTTGTCTCCCTGCTTAACTGGTATGTTCACAGGGAACACCTGCTGGTGTTTGAGGCTGGGGTGAAGCTATAAAGGAGAAGGAGGTTATGAGATGGATGGTCTATGGGATCAGACAGCACAGAGTAGCTGACAGGCCATCTGATCTTCTGGAAGGTATAGCCTGTGATAGTCCACATGAGCTCGTAGCTGGGACACAGTGATGAGTGTTGGGTGGGGGCAGGAAGGGATCATCTGTAGGATCCATAGGAGATGTAGGCAGGGGAAGGGAGGATGCAGCAGTGTTCTGTTACAGTGCTAGAGACCAGCCTGAGGGATTGGGTCTACTGGGGAAACAGAGAGTGTCTAATAACCATTTATAACTCCAGTTCCAAGGGATCTTACATTAGAGGTCTCCTCACAAATCCGCACACACACATTCATAGATCTTTTGGTAGTTTTGTCAACTTAGATTTGGAACAGTCTTAGTACTCTACTATTTTTTTTTATTAATTAACTTTTTATTGATTCCCTCTGAATTCCACATTTTGCACCCCAATCCCATTCATGCCCCCATCCCTTAATATCTGCCCTCTGTCCTTGCAACCTTCTCCCTGAAAGAAAAAACATTTCTTGTTGTGGAAGATGTATTGTGATCCTAGTTCCACCCTCCTGGGAGGGGCTGCAGAGGATGATTAAATCTGTACACAGATGACATCTTGTAAACCTTCTGTCCAATTAAAACCTGTAAAATAAAGGCTAGAGCCAGAGATTGGGCAGTAGAAGGGGAGGCAGAGAAAAAGGCTTAGGGGAGGAGAGGGTGAGAGGAATTTGATATAAAAGGTAGAGCAGAAGCAGAAGAGAAGGAGTTGACAAGAGAAGCAGAGATAGGAGCAGGAGGAAGCAGGCAGAAGGAAGCCGGCGGTAGAAGGAAGCTGATGACGGAGGACAACCACGCGGCCTGGATGAACCGCAAGTTACAAGGGATCTCATAGCCGGGTATTAGAGTAGTGTAGTGGTAAATCTGCCCAATCTAGGCATGCTATTTATACCATAATTATTGAGTTGTGTTTTCCTTTTACTGGCCTCCTTCAGGTAGGAGATTTAACTGCGACAAATTTGGCGATTAAATAATTCCTTTTACTACACTCCAATAAAATAATAAAACAAATACTCCAACAGTGCTCTCCTCTCCACATTCTTTACTTTCAAATGTACATGGGGCTGTGTGTTAGTTGTCCTCCACATTTCACCCTTTACCTCGGCATCCAATCCACCTCCTATGTAACCTTCCTATTCTACTTTCTTTTTCTTTTTTGTTTTGTTTTTTTTTTTTTTTTTTTTGTGACAGAGTTTCTCTGCATAGCCCTGGCTGTCCTGGAACTCACTCTGTAGACCAGGCTGGCCTTGAATTCAGAAATCGCCTGCCTCTGCCTCCCAAGTGCTGGATTAAAGGCATGTGCCATCACTGCCTGGCCCTCTTTTTTTTTTATAACACTATATTTTATTCTCCCTTCCTTTGGAGATCCTCTTCTCCCCCAAGTCCCTTACTAGCTAGCTAATTTTTGTGGTTGTTTGGGTTGAGACACATATTTTAAGCTTAAAAGCTAATATACATGTATAAAGGAAAAAATACCATCTGTCTTTTTTGGGTCTGTGTTACTTCACATTGAGTTAAGACATGTTGCTTTATTTCCATCCATCCATCTGGAAATTTCATTTTTCTTCACAGATGAATAATACTCTATTGTGTAAATGTACCATAGTCTTGCTGTCTATTAGTTGATTGACAGCTAGACTGCTTTTAATTTCCAGCTACTATGAGCAGAGAAGCAACAAACATGGATGAGCAAGTATCCATGTAGTAACATCTAGAGTCCTTTACGTTGTATCCAAGACTGGTATAGCTGTATCATGAGGCATATCAATTTTTAGCCTTTTAAGGAACTGTTAAACTGATTTCCATAGGGACTATACAGGTTTGAAGTCCTATCCAAAATGAAGATGAGCACTCTCTGCTGAGTTGGATATTCCACTTTAAATTGGGTTATTTGTTTTCTTGATGTTCAGTGTTTTTGTTGTTGCTGTTCTACATATTTTTTTACATAATAACCCTCTTTTAGATGTGTAATTATTAAAGATACTTTTCATTCTGTAGGTTCCCACTTTGCTTGGTGATAGTATTCTTTGCTGTATAGAATATTTTAGTTTCATGAGGTCCTATATATTAATGTTCCTTTGAAATTAATTAATTAATTTTTACTTACTCACTTTACATTTTGCTCACTGCCCTCTCCCTGTCACCCCCTCCCACAATCCTTCCCCCATATACCCTCCCTTTTCCTTCTGAGCAGATGGAGACCCTCCTAGGTATCCCTTCATCCAGGCACTTCAAGTTTCTATGAGGCTAAGTTGCATACTCTCCCACTGAGGCCAAGCAAGGCAGCCTAGCTAGAAGAACATATTCCACCAAAGGCAACAACTTTTGGAATAGCCCTAGCTCCAGTTGCTCAGAACCCACATGAAGAGCAGGCTGCACATCTGGTACATGTGAGCAGGGAGGTCTAGGTCCAGTTTGCGTATGTTCTTTTTATAGTGGTTCAGTTTCTGAGAGCCCCAAGGGTCCAGGTTAGTTGATTCTTTAGGTCTTCCTGTGGAGTTTGTATCCTTTTAGGGGATGAAATCCTTCCTCCTATTCTTCCATAAGGGTCCCCAAGCTCCACCAACTGTTTGGCTATGGGTGTCTGTATCTGTCTGAGTTGTTTAGGAGTTGTTATTAACGCCTGTGCCAATAGTGTCATCTAGAAAGTCCTTTCCCGTGCCAGAGAGTTCAAGCTTACTTCTTAATTTATCGAATATCTGGTAAAGGAAATCTGGTCTTATGTTAAGTTCATTGGCTCACAATGTACAGAGAATGAGGGACCTTGGAGCACTCAGCCTCAGATAGGATGTCTTCATCAATCCCCTCACTCAATGCTCAAGGATCTATGTGGAAGAGGAAGAAGAAAGATTATAAGAGCCAGAGATGGGGCATGAGGTTAAGGAATCTGTCTTCCAGACACAACACTGGTACATATATGAACTCACAGAGACTGTGACTACCTATAGAAGACTTGCATAGGTTTAAACGAAACAAAATCCCAGCACTGAGGAGAGGAAATGGACACAAAGTCCTACCCAGAAACAAAAAGCTATCTGAAATTGTTACTTGCTGGGAAAGGGGAAATCAATTTTCTCCAGTTGAGTGTTATTTGGTTTATTGACCACACTTCAAAACAGTCCCCATGCCTAGGTGGTGTTGGCCAAAGCAAAAAGGACTCCACAATAGATGCCAGGTTTTGTTGTTGATTTTGGATTTTGCACATGTGTGTGTGTGTGTGTGTGTGTGTGTGTGGTGTGCGTATTGTGTGTGTGTACATTCATACATGTATACATTTTATTTTGACATTTTTTGTATTGTTAATTTTTTAAAAAAGTTTGTTTGTCTGTTTTGTTTAACTGCCCTCTGGATTTTGTTTTTAATTTTTAATTTTGGTTAGAGAGAGGGAGAAAATGAAAGAATGTTAAATTGGGTAGGTTGGTGGTGGTGATGATCACTTAGGAATTGAAGGACAGGAAAGAATATGATCAAAACATACTGCATGAAAACATTTTAAAATAATTAAAAAAAAATATAAAAGATCAGACTTTCACACAATTTACTTGCTTTCCCCACAGAGTCTGGGATTTTGGTAGAAGTTTGGTGCTCACATGTGTAGTTTGAACAAAAGACTGAGCCCTGAGATCCGACTGACTTTTCTCGATGGGTGTTTAGCATTCTCAAATGCTGACTGTGCAGGATAAAGCAGATTGTTTTTGATGTCCTCAGAGAAGAATTGAGTGTATTTTACCTGTTCACTATTCATAGCCACATATCTTTTCTTCTTCTTTTTTTTTTTTTTTTTTTTTTTTTTTACTTTATAGTGTTCTTTCACTTTATAGTGTTCCTTGGAAGCCATCACATCAATACTTTTTAGTCTTGCTAATAGATACTTGTAGTAAATAATTGAATGTATGCCTATATTGAGGTCTTGAGGTCGATGATCAACTAGTGATCCTTTGGAACTGAAGGACTTCCTAGAATGGAAAATGTATAATTAACTCTCTCAAATTTCTAAACTGGGATTAGTTTTTTTCACCATTATAGAAATACTCAAGAAAAGAAAAGAAAAGATGCTGGGAAGGTCACTGAATGTGGCATGAATCACCCAATTCAGTGGGTAAAAACACATTTTGACTTCATCTACAATTGGATCCCACGAGTGGCTGAAGAAGTCAACAAGCTTGCTACTCATACTGACTTCTGCCACAGTGATTCTGCTCATGCATATAATGATGAATAGATTGGGTGGGCCAATAGAACAAAATGGCAGATGATGTGATTAAAGAGAAGACATATTCTATACTTCAAATGCTTCTATGTAGCAAGTGTCTGTGTACACATGTGTAAAACATGATTTTGCCAACCTAACAACTATATTATTAGAACAGTAGTTCTTTGGTGAGTTGTGGTTATTGGTGTAAATTTAATCCACATATATTCATTCATTATAAACTTAAGTTTAATAAAGAGAGATGATGTCTTCCTGTTTATATGTTCAAAATTACAACTCATTTAAGTTCTCTCTTATTTTAAAACTTTATTTCCTAGAAGGTAATTTTATTTGAACCATTTCCACTTTAAAATTTGTTAGCAGATGTTAGCAGTGAGTCTTCTGTCTTGTAGACACAGAGCCAGTCCCCAAACTTATCCTAATAGGCATTTTTTTGTTTTTACGCTAGATATTTATGGTCAAAATGCTTTATTACTTTCATAACCAACCAATAAATGGACAGGGCTGAATATTATCTTTTCCTAATAAGAGAAAGGTCTACCATATGAGAACTCCTTTCTTATTCTTCATGGCATGGAGACTTTTCTCATATGTAGGACTGAAAATTCCACATCGTGAATCAAACTTTGACCTTCACAGAAGCAAATCAAGGATTATTGCTCATATGTAGTGAGAGTTAGCACAAGTCATCCTGTTCATGACATGTTGAAATATGCCTCACAGCAACAATTTATTATATCTAGCTTAAATACTTTTAATATTTTGCTAAAATACAACTAAAACCTAGCCAAACCAAAACTGTTGATGAATTATGTGACTTGACACTCTCTTCTTTCAGATTTTAGTATTTTACTTTGCTTTGTGTTATTGGCAATCAAATTACTGTTAAGTTGTAGAGAGTCTCTTAGGTCACATATCATCAGAGTTATAAATATCTCTTGTTTATGTTTAGGCTTTTCTCAGGATTTGAGAGATTTTCTATTATTTCTTCATAGGATATATTTTCTATGACCACAGCTTGTTCTTTGTATCCCTCAGATATAGTGATGGACTAGACATATGACTGTGATTTGTGTGTGTGTGTATGTGTGTGTGTGTGTGTGTGTGTGTGTGAGAGAGAGAGAGAGAGAGAGAGAGAGAGAGAGAGAGAGAGAGAGATGCATGTATAAGCAAGTGTTGTCACTTTGTTCTATCCACCTTTCTTTGATCATCTCTCATTGGCCTGGAGCCTCCAAATTAGGCAGACCGACTGGCCAACCAGCACCAGGTATCCTCCTATCTTTGCCTCTGGAGTACTGAGATTGTATACAGGTGCCTACACTTAACATTTTTTCTTTCCTTCTTTTCTCCTCTCCCTCCCTCCCCTCCCCTCCCCTCCCCTCCCCTCCCCTCCCCTCCCCTCCCCTCCCCTCCCCTCCCCTCCCCTCCCCTCCCCTGTCCTCTCCTGTCCTCGCCTCTCCTCTTCTGGCACAGTCATTACTCACAACAGAATAGCACTGTGCTTAAGTGCCTTAACTCTGAGGTGAAGAATGCCAATGAAGATATACAAACATATGTCTTCTTGTTATTCAGTAAGGAACCCCAGACACATGCCTCACTGTGGCTAGGGCACAGGACACAGCAAAGGGTATACTGTGGTCTGGAAGTTTTCCTGTGAACTTCAGGTGTTTTCACTCTCCCAAAGCCTTTTCAAGTTAGCTTGCTGTTGTGGATTGCTCAGGTGCTGTTTGTATTTTGATGCTAATTCTGCAGAGTGTATGATATGCTTGGTGATTTCATGTGAACCTTCTTCCCATTTTAACTGGTCAAATAAAGCCTAGAGCCTGTGATTGGGCAGTGGAAGGGAAAGGTGGGGCTGGAGGTTTTACAGAGGGGAAAGAGGAAGGAGAGGCAGAAGAGGAAAAGGAGGAGACAGAGGAATATGGAGGAAGAGGAGGTGGAAGGAAGATGGAACAGAACCACATGGCCTGAAGAAGCTGCAAGTAGTAAGAAATCTCATAGCTGGGGAATAGAGTAGTGTAGTGATAAATCTGCCCAATCTAGGCGTGCAGCTTATAAATATTGTAACTGAGTTGTGTGTTCTTTGCACAGGCTTATTGGGGTTGGAGATTTACCACAACAGTCTGCAAAAGTTGGGCTATTAGGTAGGGATTTAAAACATCTGCATTTTAAAAATAGTGTTCATACCACAAGTCCCATTAATATTCTTATTCCCTTTCCTCACACCTGTCTTCCATTTTCTGCTTTCTATTTTCTCTAGGGTACTTGGGATAGAGTTGTCCGTAATACAAGCCACATAGCTCCTACAAACATCATATTGTAAGAAGGGAATTCAGCACATGATCAATTCAGGTTATACCTGTGATTAGAGGGTTTTGTCTAAGGTAACTTGGAAGAACAAGTCCAAAGAAGATAGAAATTCCAAGCACAAATAGGTTCCAAGAAGAATTCAAGTCAATGAACTGCAGGTTAGAGAGGCCATCTTTGATTATCCCAAAGAGTATGCAGAAGAGGGCTCTGAGCATGGTCTGGTGGGGGACATGAAGAGGACAATGAACTTGCCAATCCTGGCCCATCCCCAGCATAAGTGCTTCACTATACTGTGTTTCTCAGCAGTTGTCAACCTTATCATTTTCCAAGATTCTAACACTGGGAATGGAGGAGATAGAGTCATTTCTAGCACCACAAATACTGTAGAGCGTACAGGAAAGATCCTTTAAAAAATACCACTGTTTATTACATGGACAGGAGGTGGTGGGTGTTGGGAACAAGCAAACAAGAAGAACAACTTGTTCTAAGTACTGCCATTTTGTTTTCAGACTCCATTTATTTATAGGAGGAAACTAAGTTCAAGGTTCTAGGTTCTTAGGGAGTTGGGAACTTCCCAAAAGCTGAAAAGTTTCTGTTTTAAGGAGACAGTGGTCTGAGTCCAGCCTTCTCAGGGTCATCTTGTACGAAAACAATTGTCGGAGTCCAGACATCTCAAGGACGACTTCTCTATCTTGCTGGCACGGTTAAACTAAGTTCATGTTCCCAGGCCCGGGATCGGTGGAGAAATGTAATAATAACTTGGAACAGATGTTTATGATTTGCAAGCTTTAATATTCTGCGGTATTCTGTCTCCTTGTTGCAGGTCATCTCCCTAGTCTGTTCTGCAGCCCTGATTGATCAGTGGTATCTTGATTACAATACTTTTTGTCATCTTCATTGACCTTGTGTTTGAGTTATGTTGGTTTTAAGTGGATCCCATAACAGTGGGGGGCAGGCGAGCCTGGCAGAGGCATAATCACCAACAGACTCAAGGGTACTGCCTCCAATGGCATTGAGAATATCTGTGACAGCTCAGAAAGCTGGGAAACCTGAAGCATATTGCACACTGCAGAGTCCACAGAAAACTCAACAGTCTGGAGAGTATCCTTTCCAAATAACTCTGGTCTAAACCTCTTCCAGACAGTTCAGCTGTTCTCTTCTTGGCTGATTTGGTCTCAGGGTCTTTTTTGCAGCTTTTCCTCTCTGACAGTCTTCTTGGCAGTTTTGTTTCTCTAGTTTCTGAGAAAGACTATCAGCTCTTGTTGCTTACTATGGCAGGAAGGGGCTTGGTGAATCTACTCAGTTTGGGGGACTTCCTGATGCTATTTTTAGTTGTTTGCCTTCCTGCTTAAAAAGTGTACCTGCAGGATGGAACGTTTCAGTCTTGGGGGACCCAGTTACACAAAAGATACTGTATCTCAAACTGTTACACAACAACTGTACCTCAACAGAGACCCAGGCAGGCCAAAGAGGCAGGTGATCACTTCTATTAATTAAGACATGATGATAGCCTCCTGGATCTGTCAAATGTAGAGATACCACATATCCATGTTCAATAGCTCTGTGGTTTCATTGGCAACTGAAAAGGCATTAGATTTCCACTCATCTAAAGACAGGGTAGTTCAAGCATGGCCCCCAAATACAAAAGCACTGGACCGAAACAGGAGTAACCTGCATCCAAATGTTCCCAGTCTTGCATACATTCCCATACAGAAGAAAATGATCCCAAGGAGCTGGCTGGTAGCCCACTGCTCATATCCCAGACACATAACATTATCCAACAGAAAGGGAACCACAGTCGTGCTGCTGAACCATATCAGGTAGTACTGAAACCTCAGAAGTATGCACAAGTACCTGGGAGAACCATCTATAATTAAATCATATCTGATTTCTAGGCCTCCAAACTTCCAGTGTTGTCCAGATTCTCTACAAGAGAGTGCGTCTGTACAACACTATTCTCCATGGTGCTGATGGCCTTGATCTCAGTATCTAGTTGTCCTGATCACCACTGGATGAGGCCACAGAATTGATCACCACTGGGTGAGTAAAGAAATCAGAATCTTTTGGTTTCCTCTTCATATGTGCCTTCTGTGCAATCTGCAGAATCCACAAAACTATATGTGGTGTTCTTGCTGATACCCAAGAAATCTACACAGCCAGGCATCTGGAGTGGCTGTGGTAAAAGCTTGTACAAGTCAGGAGCTCAGGAGCCGAGGCAGCTCTTTTAGTAACTGGAACACTGGATTCTTGGAGATTACTTTCGTAGCTTCATCTCTTATTACTCAATTATGACATCAGAATAACTGATGATGATCTGCAAGCTGCTGAATCAGGAAAGCTGATGGCATAACTCATCCTGAATCTGAGGTCCTGGAAAATGCACCTCTGTTGTCTGAAAGCAGTAGAAGAGGGCTGCCTAGTTTAGAAGGCAGAGATTGCATCCTGCTTTTTAATCTTTGAGTTCTAGAAATTAAATTTAGACTCTTTTGTTTTCAAGACAAGCACTTTACCAAACAAGCTACTTCACCACTCTGTTCACAGTGTTTTAATAATGTCTTAAAGATATATTATGTTCTCTTTATTCATTCTGAGATATCTATCTAATCACACCATACACAAACATACACACTCACAAACACATACACACATATACTCTGGAAAGTTTTGTTTTGAAAGTAATGTTTTGAAGAATTACCTCCAGTATCTGATATTCATTGTTCCCTTGATGATTTAAACTGGAATTTTTATTGCACTAATGAATTTCATTATTTCTAAATTTTTTGTTTGTTCTTCAATATCTTTCATAAATTCATAATTTACATATTGATTGATGTTGGCTGCAGGTGCTTTAGTGGAGAGAGAAGCTCACCAAGATGCTAAGCCTTCATTTTCTGAAGGAGCAGAGTGGTGTAACCTCTCAGGGAAGACTGACACCAAGCTATCTCACTTCAGTTACTTTATGCAAACATCATACAACATTAATTGGCTGGGAAAGGTTCCAGCTATCAAAGTTATCTTGCCCTTTAATGCTCATGAGAGCCGACAACCCACATAAATCTCAGTCCCTTTTAACCACGCCTAGTTATGATCAAACATAATGTTTTCCAGGAGTGTCTTAGGACCAAGATTAGTGCAGCTGCAAGCTCTCACGTAGTACCAAGTGTAGACATTCCAGAGATAACATTTCTTCAAGGTTTAAACAGTCTCTTAACAATTTCTCAGCCTCTACTAATTGATCCAAAATAGAAAAGGCTTTGCTGAAGCATTTCATTCAAGACCAGACACAAAGGCTTTACTCTTCATTGCATTTAAAGCCAGACAGAAAGGCTTTACTATACAGATCACTGTATCTTCTTTTTGTTCGAACAGATTTGTTAGGAGTAACAATTGTTGTTGGAGAAGTATAGAGTTGTATAGTAAATATGGCCTTTTGTCCATCTAGTTGTATAAGAGTATTATGCACATATATCAGAATACATTTTAAAGCCAGTAAAATTATCACCACAAAGAGAACTATAAAAATCACAAGGGCAAGAAACTTATTAAAATCAGTCATGGGATGAAATGAAGTTACAACATCTGGAAGACATTTTGTAACATTTATCCCTGTTAATTTAGGCAGTTCTTTGAAAATGGTTTTATATATTTTTTTTAAGCAAATCATAAATCATTTGAGAAGAGTTAGGATGACCCAACAAATGCATTTTAACCTTTTTCCCAGCCATGTTTGTTGTCATTGAATCTTAAAGGCATCATTCAATGAGAAGTAACATTGCAATCACATTTTAATTTCATTGATTCCCTTAATAGTTCTAATTGATCTTCAACGAGTATTACAGCTTGTCACAATTTAGCTATTTTATTAATTATTTTTCTGTCTATCTTATTTTGTTGTGTCTGAAGTTCAGGAGAACACAAATTCAGCAGTTTTGAACTTTTTAATGAAAAGCAACCTCAGCTTTAGTAGCCAATTTGATGATTCCTGGAACCACAGCAGTTATCATTCCCACCATCCAAAGAGGTCTTCTTAATATTCTTTCAGCAAGCTCTTGTACTAGCATCATGCCAGGTAAGTCTTGTCATGGTCTCAACAACCTCATTGATATCGACACTGCTGGTCTTGCTCTGAGAATATGTTCCCAAAGAAACTTTTTTTTTGTTTGTTTTTTGAGACTGGGTTTCTCTGTATAGCCCAGGCTGTCTTGGAACTCACTCTGTAGACCAGGCTGGTCTCGAACTCAGAAATCAGCCTGCCTCTGCCTCCTAAGTGCTGGGATTAAAGGCGTGTGCCACCACTGCCCAGCTCCAAAGAAACATTTAACATTCTAACATTGACAAGATATGAAGAGTACAGCATATACAAGTAATTATTAGGGTGGCATTGCACATGTCCTTTTAGTAACAGATAAAGTAATGGCAGAAAAATCATAAAGGTGTGACTTTAATCTAAATTAAAGGACAAATGAAATCTGTTATTATTATTAAAGTTTAACTTTCCTTTTTCTGCTTCAAGGGGGGTGAAAAGCACTTTCCAATTGTCACAAATTGGTCTGTATAGAATTGTCAAAATGAAGTAGAGGACTTGACATTCCAACTCCATGCCATTCAATAGAGCTCCTAGTAGCAGAGGCAACTTCCATGGATTCATATGAATTGGACCATTGCCATTTCAATTTTGAGCTAGATATAGTCCTTGAGGATTGGAGGACCCTCAAGCCTAAGGGCTCCACTCAATGACTCTTCCTTGGGAGATTAACAAGCACTCAAGGATTTTTACCTATGCATTGTTGCCAATGGGTCCAACCAGAATTTGATTAGTAATTCATATTTTACAGGATGGTAAATTTATGGAACTAGTAGCATTGATTATTTTTGTCCCTCAAATCCAAATGCATGAAGCATAAGAAGCTCTTTATAAGAATTTTTGGTAGTACTATAATCAATTTTAGATAACCAAAGTTTAGAAGTCATACTTAAACAATGAATTTTATTACCCATACAAATAAGAAAACTGTTTTTATTCCCACAGAATAATTTATAATTTCTTTACCCTCCTCTGCAGGTTGAGTAGGTCTATGATTGTCATAAGGATCAGGTAGCCAAAATGATTCCTTGACCATCTCAGGAATATCCATGTCTCCCCAACTTACTGCTATGTAAATTGGAAGATCAGGAATAAAAGCCTAATAAGTAAGATTTGTTCCTGTTCCTTGCACAGTTACCACAGACAGCATGACAACCAGGTTGTAGTGTTTAAAGGCTTTCCAGGCAGCAGGAGAATCAACCATCTGTTTTAAAATCTTTTTCATAAAGAATTTCCTTCTTCATAAGGATGTGCTATTTGTGTCAGCAGCCAAGTCTTCTATGAGACCTGTCTTGCTTATGTCAAATTTTAATTAGTTTTGATGGACTCCATTGTGTTTCTTTTCCTGTAGAAATGGACATAGCCTTGACCCCACTGTAAAAGCTTCTTTACTTTCCTTTCTAATGTCAAGACAATTTTATAATACATTGGCTAATTTACCTCAGCAGTGTTTTTTTTTTTTTTTGTTTTGTTTTTTTTTAATAATTCAATGCCTTTCAATAGCTGTTGTTCCTCTTTTATTAGCATTTTAAAATGTAATAGTTAAATAAATAAAGTTAATAAGGCATTGTTCAGTTTATCTTAATATACCCTTGAATTTAAAAATATTTTTATGGCATTTTTGTCTATCATTTTATTAACTTCTTCCACTTTAGAATCTGTTTGTGTAGACTCATGAATCCTTTTTTTTTAATTGGATATTTTACTTATTTACATTTCAGATGTCATCCCCTTTCCCCATTTCCCCTCCCTAGAAACCCCGTATCCTATTCTCACTCTTCCTTTTTGCTTTCATACCATTTTAATTACATACAAGTGTTAAGGTTGGTTCTAGGTTGAGGAACTAGCAATACAACAGATGCAAACAGTCAAGGAACAAGTAAGACAATAAACACAAATTAGGTGCATGAATCTTAGGAAGTTTTATATAACCTTATTTTGCATATTTATTTATTTTTATTTTATTTTTTTAATTTTTATTTTCAGCCAATCAAAAAAATTTAAAAAGCATTCAAACAGAATAAAATGAAAAGAAACAAACAAGCAAAATACCAAGGGTCAGATATACTTATACAAGAATTCTATAGAGCCTTCAAACAAGCAATACTTTTTGAGTTATGTTTAAAAAAATTCAGAACCACAATAAGCTCCTTCACAAAGCAAATAATATTGAAATAGTGAAATCAAGTGTAAGCCCAACAAAAATATATAAGTTATAGTCCAGTATCCCTCATGAACATATATACAAAAATTCTCAATGAAGTAGTTATTTTGCATATATATATGTGGCAATTTGCTTATTTGTTGGGATGAGTATCTCTTCCAAGCAGTATTATGGCCTTTTTAGTAATGACCTCTCTTGACACTCTGTCTTAGGTTTATCTGTAATAAGTTTATTTCCAATTATACTCCATAATATTAACTTCCTCTGGCTCCCCTGTGATTGCTGAATTTGGACCTAATTCATGCCATATGCAAGTCCAAGGTATCCATTGGCTCTTAAGTTTTACAAGTGGAAGGGCCTTCTGGTAATACAAGTAAGCATGGTATAGAAACAGAGCATGCTGGCATGTCTTCTGAGCTTCTATACTGTGGAAGTAGAAGCTCTGTGAGGTCATGAGGCTTTATGAAGGTACTGTTTGTTTCTTTACTTTATTGTTTCTGTTACTTTAAAACAGTTTAACAGGTGAGGATTGTGGCCTACACCTTTAATCCCAGCATTAGGTAGGCAGAGGCATGAGAAGCTTTGTGAGTTTGTGGTCTATATAGAAAGTTTCAGAACAGCCAACGATACCCAATTAGATCCTGTCTCAAAACAAGCGAATGCACAAAAAACAACAACTACATGACAACTGGCAAACCAACCCACCACCAACCAACCACCAACCAACCAACCAACCAACCAACCAACCAACCAACCAACCAACCAATAAAACAACAGAAAACACAGTACATGCATTGTTCCAATTTGTAAAGGTTTTGTTTATGCACTGGTACAGTCCCTCATGTTCCATAGAAAAAGGTAGGAGTATGGAGGATAGCTCCCTTCAGTGGGCCTCACATCAACCACATGTAATCTGACCAACTGTGAATTTGACTGGTGCAGTGTATACCCACAGATGCAAACTTCATCATAATTATTTTTGTTCTTATCTGTTCTCCCTCTGATGGCATCTGCCTAGGGTGGAATCTCAGATAACTTTTAGCTGCTATTATTTTAGAATGGATTATTGACTGGTTCCCGACCTTTTCTGAAGATGAATTATCCATCAATGTTTGGGGATTAGTTCATGGCTAGAGCTGCTGTACACTCCTCTCTGCTAGCCTACAGTGTTAAGTGGAAGAGCATCAACCCAAGTGCTACAAAGTTGTGGGATTGATGCCAGGTGCAACAAAACAAACAAACAAATAAACAAACCCGGACTGTCAAAAAATAACAATAACAGAACAGAAACGGCACATACAGATTCTAGGCCTAGTATTTGTTTTAGAAGCTAGATCTATGCTGGGGAGCTCCCTTGCACCCCGTTCTTGCTCCTCTCTAAGTGGATATACACTCTTACTCTCATCTCTGGTAGTGTTTTAATTCTACAAGTGTTAGGGTACTCTATGTATCTTGAGGTTTCCCTGTTCTGCTTTTTCATTCCATTTCTCATTCACAGCTTCCCACTTCTGCACACAGCTGTCTGTTATTTGGGTCTAGGTCAGGGAGAAATGCGTTTGTTCTACCATTTGGCTCACTACTCACTAAATTTAAAGGGTATCATACATTTTAATGAAATGTACACTTCCAATCTATGAGGAATATTGTTTAGATTTCTAGACCATTTGGTGGGAATCAAAGAGAAACAGTGGAGGAGGTGACCTTGGCTGCTGTGGTATTTTTAAGCCTTGTGGCTTTGTTTCCTGTATTGGCTTATGGGGGTAGAAAGAGGACTCATCGTTACATGATGAGTAGCTTGCTCAGCATCCATCAACAGTCTGAGGATATGTCGAATAAGCCAGAATCTTGGACAGAAGCTGTAACCTGTACTTTGCCCCCAATTTATAAAATACTATAGTTTTTATATGAAGTTTATGATTGTTACCACCCTCTCATTTTTCTGTTGCCAGCCTAAATCTCACAATAAAGAACAACCATAAACAACAAGGACTTTGTCAGGGTATGTGGGTTATGCTAAGGAAAGATACATTGCTGCTTATTGTAAATATAGGGGGAATACAGAACAGACACCCTCCTACACTGCTTGTATCAAGTACCTGTAGTTTTCAGTTTCTACTCTAGTCTCTGCTTCTTTTAAATTTTCTTTCATTAACTCACTCATAGAATGTCTTATGTCTCATTTCATCAGTGTCCATAGTAACCTGCTCATTTTTCACAGACTTCAGTTTCCAGATGTCTAAACTGGGAATTATGCTCCAACAGAATCTAAATATGTGTCATTGGCATAGCCCTAGGTTCACCCAACACACTGTCTTCTCATGCACTCAGGTGTCTACCTAGAAATGCGAATGTAATGTGTGTGAAATTCAACTCATCCTCATCCTGGGAAAATGTGCTCTGTTCTCATCTCCTCATCCTTCACTTGTTGGCCTCACTAAATTTCTGGAATTAACCTGGAGCCCACTGCTTTCCTCCTTGGTATGTGTGTTTATAGAAAGCCCTGTTGACTCTATTCTTGAAAAATAGCCATTTTACTAAAACTGCTGGCTACCTTCCCTGCTTGCTGGTCCAAAGACAGTCCAAAGATATATCATGATACCATTAAAGAGATTTTCATGTATGTGACAAGTGGAATAGCTTTAATTTCCATCAGCAGGGAAAGGTCTAAATGATATGTGATGTACATGTAAACAAATGCAACATTACTAAGCAATCAACACAATGTACTGCAGGCTCCTTTAGACACATTAATGGATCTCACAGGTATACTGCACAACAGAAGCTAGGCACAGATGAAATACAACTGATACTCTTTTATATTTCTTTAAAAATACTATTATTTCATTATTTTCATCAGTATAATTATTTGCTTTACACCCTGATTGCCACCCATCCACTTTTCCTCCCAGTCCCTCATCTTAGAGTCCCTCCCCATATCCTTTCTCCCTTTCTCCCATGAGAAAGAGGAGACCCCCTTGGCTATCAACCCACCTGTCACATAAAGTCACTGCAAGAGTAAACATATCCTCTCCCAATGAAGCCAGACAAGGAAGACCAATTAGGGAACGGGATCCAAAGGCAGGCAACAGAGTTAGTGTTAGCCTCACTCCAGTTATTGGGAACCCACATGAAGACCAAGCTGCACATCTGCTACATATGTACAGGGGTCTAGGTTCAGGCCAGGGTCATTCTTTGGTTGGTGGTTCAGTCTCTGGGAGCCCCCAAAGGTTTAGGTTAGTTGACTTTGTTGATCTTCTTGTGGAGTCCTGATTTTCTCTAGGTCCCTTAATCCTTCCCCCATATCTTCCACAGGACAGTCTGAGCTCCAAGCTGGTGGAGTCTCTCAGAAGACAGTTATGTTAGGCTTCTGTCTGCAACCATAACGGAGTACCATGAATAGTGTCAGGGATTGATTCTTGCCCAATTGAGTCTCAAGCTAGGCCTGTTCCAGCTTGGCTGTTTCCTCAGTCTCTGCTCCATCTCTGTCTCTGCACTTCTTGTAGGGAGTACAAATTGTGGGTCGAAGGTTTTGTGGGTGGGCTGATGTATTTTTATGTGACTAGGTATTTTGCCTGCCTACATCTGCCAACCACATGCATGTAGTACTCATGGAGGCCAGAAGAGGGCATCAAGTCCCTGTATAACAGAACTTTCCGACCCACCAAGAAGTTTCTGAAGCAAAGCTTGGTCCACTGGAAAAGGAGATGATTCTCTTAAGAGGCAAGCAGTCCTTCTGTCCTCTTGAGTATTTCCTAGTAGACACCTTCTTCAGACTCAAAATGGATAGACATTAAATCTAGAATATTGGAAAGCATACAGAAAAGTTATTAATCACAGTAACGGTTTCTTTGAAAAGAACAAAGTTTTACAAATTTCAGCCTGACTTGTATGTAATGCACATGATATGACCACATGAAGATAAAAAATATCAAGTATTTTAGTCTCCTATGTTCTGCTTTAGCGGAAATCCATATATTCTAGGTTTAATTGAATAAAAATATCTATCTCATCAATACTTTAAGTTTATTCTTCCACTTGAAATCTCATAGTAATTTGATTATTTCCAATTTAGTTCTTTTATGAATGTTGAAGGAGGACATAAGCTATAAAATATTAATCTGCATTTAAACATCTTATTTACAGTTATCTAAAATCGGGGACTGGAGAAGTGGCCCAGTGTTCAAGAGTGGCTTCTGTGAAGCCATGGGAGCAGGGTTTGTATCCCAGCACCCACATAAAGAGCTACGTCTCACAAGAATGCTGATTATTTCATCCCCAAGTGATTGGACACATTCTTCTGGTACACCCAGCATATATACACAAATATTTAACACTTGAAGCAAATATTTTATACTGACCTAAGAAATGAATGCATTAGTAATGTTTAAGTCATATTGCATGTCGCAGGAAAAAAAAATCTGCCCCTGGTCCACCCTAACCCCCCCCCCGTCCCTTTTCCCTCCCCTTCTCTTCTGAGAGGGTGGAGGTATCCTGGATATCCCCTGACCCTGGCACATCAAGTTTCTGCAAGGCTAGGTGCATCCTCTCCTACTGAGGTGAGACAAGGTAACCCAATTAGGGGAACAGATTCTACACAAGGGCAACAGCTTTAGGGATAGCCCTGCTCAAGTTATTGGGGGACCCACATGAAGATTGAGCTGAACATCTACTACATATGTGTGGGTAGAGGGTTAGGTCCAGCCAGAGTGTGCTCTTTGGTTGGTAGTTCAGTCTTTGAGAGTCCCCAGTGGTCCAGGTTAGTTGGCTTTGTTGGTCTTAATATAGGATCTCTATCCCCTTCAGGATGCTCAATCCTCCCACCTCATAGCTCTTCCACAAGAGTCCCTGAGCTCTATCCAATGTTTGGCTGTGGGTCTCTGCATCTGTCTCACTCAGATGCTAGGTTAAGCCTCTCAGAGGTCAGTTATGCTGGCTTCTTGACTGCAAGCATAACAGAGTATCATCAATAGTGTCAGGGATTGGTGTTTGCCATGTGATAGGTCTCAAGTTGCATTCAGTATTCCTTGGCAATTCCCTCATTCTCTGTTCTATCGTTGTCCCTGCATTTCTTGTAGACAGGACAAATTTTGGGTTGAAATATTGTGAGTTGTTGGTGTCCCTATCACTTTAAGAACTCAACTGTGGCTTCTTTGTTCTTTATGTTGTATGGTATGGTAGATCATTATTTTCAGTGATGCAAAATCAAGTAGAAGCTTCATAATGGCCAAATGAAATAAATGTCTTCAGTATTATAATTATTCAAATGATCTCTAATAATATATAACATATAAGATAAAGAAGAGAAAAACCAGAGAAAACAAATACTTTATCATTATATAGTACTTTATTTGAAATTCATCCTTCATATGAAAATGTGTGGCTTCTCTTCTTATCTGTGGAATACTGCTTTAAATTTCTGACTCCTCCCTTCTGCTGGTTGTCCATTAGACAGACAATAGTAGTATTTAAACAGTAGGCTCACAACAGTACTGTTAACACTTAGCCAGACAGTAGCACTGATTAATCATTAGCTGGGAAGTAAAGATGGTTAAACATTAGCCAGTGAGTAGGCATGGCTGACTTCCAGAAAGCAAGTGTCCCTTGTTAACTAATAGACAAGAAGTTGATATATGAAATTTACCCACTTCCCCTTCAGGACAACAGAAAACTCAGGATGTTCTAGCCTGGGCAGTGAGAGACAATGAGCTCCAAACAGCAGTGTGTCAGACTAAATGACAGTCACTTCATTCCTGCCCTGGGCTTTGACCCCTATAAACCCAATGAGGTAAGAATACAGGATTCTCATTCCATCCATTTGCCTAAGAATTTCATGAAGTCATTGTTTTTAATAGCTGAATAGTACTCCATTGTGTAACTGTACCACATTTTCTGTATCCATTCCTCTGTTGAAGGACATCTGGGTTTTTTTCAGCTTCCAGGACAGGGAAGCAGGAGTGGGTAGGTGGGTGGGTGGGTGGGTGGGTGGGTGGAGGGAACACCCTCATAGAAGCAGGGGGAATGGGGATGGGATAGGCAGTTTTCAGGGATGGGGGACCAGGAAAGTGGCTAACATATGAAATATAAATAAAGAAAAAAATCTAACAAAAAATTTAAAAAAATACAGGATTCTAAGTATCTCTAGGCTAGAGCTAATCCATGTACAAGACAGCGATAGTTAGGTCTGCCCTGCATCGGAGTCTGATTGTGTGTCCCCTGCTTGTTGATTATTCTTGTTAAATAGACGTTTCAGTCGCAGCTGCAATTGGTGGCTCTGGATAAGAGACTGAGCTGGTTCCCTATGTAGGGTGCATCAGATTCAGGCAGAAGGGCTGGGTCTCTATTCATGCTTGCTCTTTTCTGGGGAAAGATCCCTGCTCCTGGTGAATCAGGAGGGAGGCAGGCTTAGTGAGGAACAAAGGGAAAGCTAAACTCTAAAGACATTTTCTCCAGTGTGGGCGTTGATGCAGCATACAAGGGAGCTATAGGGTACATGCCTCAGTGGCACTGGGACACTTCTTTTAATTCAGCAAGTTCAGGGACATGGAGAAAGTTTTTTTTTTATCTTCCCTGTTATTCTTGCTGTGAACTAGGGAATCTGGGCTTGGCAGGATGTGGCTGTGTCTTTGTTTTCTTGGATTTACTTCTCTGGCCTAGGCCTGCCTGTGAATTTACTGTTCCCATTTGGGGCCTGTCAGCTGGTCTTAGGATGACTTTGAAAGACAAAATTCTTTCTAGTATAGTAAACTCCCATCTAGACTCACTTTGAGCTAGTTCTTAGAATATGCAGCTCTAAATGCCTCCTTTGGTTTCTTCCTTAGGTTCCCAAGAGTAAGTCACTGGAGGCTGCATGCCTAGCTCTAGATGCTGGATACCACCATACTGATACTGCTTATGCATACCACATAGAAGAGGAGATTGGACAGGCCATTCAAAGCAAGATTAAAGCTGGGGTTGTAAAGAGAGAAGACCTGTCCATCACTACAAAGGTATAGTACACAAGTATACAAATTATTGAAATCTAGTAAGGCAGCAGAAATTAAATTACTGCATCAGAAATTGGTTACAGATGTCAATTTCATAAATGGGTAAGGGAAAGTAAAGGCAGATTTAACTCTATATGAAAATAATTTAGTTATTGGACATTATTTTATTAGTATATATCTTATTTTTTGAGTAATTTTTTCATTGTTTAATAAATGAACTAACATTAACCCCCAAACTATAGCTGAGTTCTCATTGTTAAGTAAGAGTAAAGTAAACACTGAATTAAGAAGAATGCTTATAGCTTTCCTTCAAGTACAAAAAATATTTCAGTATTAGGATAAATGACTGTACATATTTGGGTGATCTATTAATCTAGCACAACTTCCATTCTTCAACATCTGTAGCTTTGGTGCACTTACTTTCGACCAGAGCTGATGAAGCCTGCTTTGGAAAAATCACTGAAAAACCTTCAACTAGATTATGTTGATCTTTACATTTTACATTTCCCAGTGCCAATGAAGGTAGGTGATTTGTATTGTCAAATGTACATGCCTTTGCATAGGGGTATAGATATCATTTTTATGGAAGGTTGAGATAAATTTCTATTATAGTTTTACACAAAGTTAATTTATATGTTACTAAACTTCATTGGATTATGAAATGAGGTTTCCAAGCAGTGTCCAGAATCACAGATTAGAAGTAAGTTCCAGGAAAACTTGTATTTACACATCTTTTACATTGTATTACTAGATGTTCGCTTAGGTCTTGTCCCTGTTTTCACTCTTGGAGACAAAACTGGCCTCAAGAGAGTTTCAGTTTCAAGGTTACTAACATTTTATAGTTTATCAGCATCTTTTCTTGCTAAAATCGATCTTGTGTACAGTTGCAACTAGCCTCACATGCCTGTCTCTGAGGACACATGTATTCATGTTCACTACTTATCCTGTGTCAGGAGTGATATAAATTCTTATTGTAGGTCAAAGCTATGCAATGAAAGGGGTTCCCAATGAACATGAAGCATTTTTGTTTGTAAAAGAAAGAGTAGACAAAATAATACAAGCCAACTAAGAAGTCTGATTTAGTAGTTCAGAAATATTATTTGGGTGTAGACATTATAAACACACACACACACACACACGCACACACACACATATATATACATATATATATATATATGTAAATTAACATCAATTAAAGAAAGAGAGGCAATGAGTTTGAGAAACATACATGGAAAGGATTGGAGGGAGGAAGGGGAAGAAGAGAAATGATTTAATTATATTATAATTTTAAATTAAAATTATAAGAAAGAATATATTTAATTATTCATACAATTAATTCAAGTAAATACAATAAACTAGGCTCCAAAAGATAATGTAATTCTACATGCATATCAGTTTTAAAACACAATGATGCTTCACTTACTTATGGCTGATTACTGTCTTATTTCCAAGATGTTCTTTTAAATGTTTTAAAAAACATATTTTTGTTTATTGTGAGTGGGCATTTTTCTTGTGTGTATGTCAGTTTGCTATGTGTATACCTGGTGCATGTGAAAGTCAGAAGAGGGCATTGGGTCCCATGGGACTGGAATGACAGATAGTTGTGACCAACTATGTAGGTTCTGGAAATTGAACCCAGGTCCTCTGAAAGAGCATCCAGTGCTTAATCACTGAACTTTCTCTCTAGCTCCTCCAAGATGGTCTTAAACACATTACTGTAGACAAGATGTATGGTTTGTGAGAAGTTGCTTCTCTTCCAGCCAGGGGATAATGATTTTCCAGTAGATGAGCAAGGGAAACCTCTACTGGACACTGTGGATTTCTGTGACACATGGGAGGTGAGTACTTTTCAAAACACCAGTAAAGAAAGCAGAGGGAGGGAGAATCAGCTCATTTTCCCTTGGGTGTAGAAACTCATTTTATGCATACATATTTGCTGTAGTGGACAGGGAGGAATGCATCACTAAGATGTAAGGGGTGAAATGAAGAAGGGTACAGGACAGGAGACATATGGGTATTTTGCCACCTTATGTAGTAATAACCTTGATTTTCTAGTGATGTTACAGAGATTACTCTTTGGCCAATCTTCTGCTTTATTATCACCTTATATTGATGTTTTAGATTTAAATCCAGTGATCACTTGGGTAGTAAACCCTTCCCACTTTTAGTACCTGTGATCAACTTAGGGTCTTGTACACACTGTCAAGTGTCTACCACTGAACAATATATCTAGCTCTGGACAATTTTTCCGGTAACTGGTCCATCTTATGTTTATATCCACATGGTCAGATTTAAGTATGACCTTTTATTGTCCCTTCTCATCATCAGATGTTGGAGAAGTATAAGGATGCAGGATTGGTTAAGTCCATTGGGGTGTCCAACTTTAACCACAGGCAGCTGGAATGATTCCTCAACAAGCCAGGACTGAAATACAAACCTGTCTGCAACCAGGTGAGCATCTGCATCCCGCTCCATCTCTCAGGCTTTTCCTCACTTATGTTCTACTGAAGCCTGTTTAGTTGCTCTCTCTCTTTGTGATTTTCATCTTATGGAAAAAAGATTCTAAGAGCAGCATCATTATTTCAAAAACCCAGAGTTTTCTAAATTTAACCTTGGACTCTTAGATTATTGGTGAGAATTGAGACATGCTATGGTGCCCAACTGATAAACATTGTGTAGATTTAGAGTTGGTCCATCAGGCAGATGTGAGGGCAGAGGAAAGTGAACTTCTCCCTGAAATAAGAAGAATGAATAGACATGGAATACTTTGTTGGAAAAATGGGTGAAGACAAAAATTAGCCAGTAGCCATGACTTGCATAGAGTTTATGCTTCTCACCATCTTTTTATGGTCCACCCTCAGGATTCCATTAAGCTTAGCATCTGGTGATCCTTCTAGCTGTCCTTTAACTATATTTTTTGACCCAGAAACTTGCCCAGTCAAATGTTACCAGAAGAATGCTTCTACGTTAGTTCTTTTGTCCTCTAAGAAAAATTTGCAACAGATTGATCTTTCTAATTCATGTGGGAAACTACATATATTTTTTTCTATTTTATTGACTTTAAGCATTTTTATTCATCATAATATGAGCATTTGATAAAATCTGATATCTTTTCATCATATTCTATCATAGGTTGAATGTAATCTTTATTTGAACCAGAGTAAGCTACTGAATTACTGCAAATCAAAAGACATTGTTCTTGGTGCTTATGGTGCTTATGGTGCTTTGGAAAGCCAACGATATAAAGAATGGTAATAAAATAAACAAGTAAACCTGAAGGAAGACTGTCAATTAGCACCCCAACACTCAGTTTTCAGGGAGAGCGGGATCTTCAGGGAACAGATACAGTGATGGTATTAGCCAGTGTCACTATAAATCAGCAATTTAATATTCCATCTTTACACACACACATACACATACACACACACACACATACACACACGATATAAAATTTTAAGTTTGTGATTAAAATAGAGTTTATAGTATCAAAAGATCCAACCAGAGCTCCCAGGATCTAAACCTCCAGCCTGAGAACAGACAGGGGCAAGCTGTCCTCTGAGAGGCTCTAACCAGCAGCTGACTCAGACAGATACAGACATCCAGAGCCAAACAGTGGATGGAGCTTGAGGACTCTTATAGAAGAATAGGTGGAAGGATTGTGGGCCCTAAGGAGATAGGAACTGCACAGGAAGATCAACAGAGTAAACCAACCTGAACCCTTGGAGCTCTCAGAGACTGAATCACCAACCGTGGAGCATACCTAGTCTACACAGATCTACCTCCATGGGCTGGACCTAGGCCTCCCTGCACATATGTTGTAAATGTGCAGCTTGGTTTTCATGCAGGTCTCAAACATCTGGAGTGGGGGCTATCCCAAAACATGCAGCCTGTATATGGAGTATGGTCTTCTAGCTGGGTGCTTCATCTGGCCTCAATGGGAGAGGAAGCACCTAGCCTCTCAGAGACTTAAAGTGGCAGGGTGAGGGATACAGGAGGAGGGGGTACTCAGAAAACAAGAGATGGGGAAGGATTGTGGGAGGGGGTGACTGGGACGGGTTATAAAGTGAATAAGCAAAAAAATAAAATTAAAAAAGGAAAATAAAATAAAATAAAATAGAGTTTATAATTCTATGCCATCCTGCAGCTGCCCCTCCCCCCTTCCCCAGTTACCAGAAACAAGGGAATTTCCATTTGTAAAAACTGGGGTCATAAAACTGAGGCTTCCATAAAATATTCCTTAAAAGAATGGGGGGAGGGGAAACAAAAACAAAAAACCACCAAAACCCTACAGAGTCAGATTCTGTGCCACAGCAATGGGCCCTAGGGACAGAGTTAATCATCCCTAGCCAAAAGTTTCTGGTTATGCTTAGACAATCAGCCACTGTACAATATAGGGATAAAAACTAACCGGATTGTCTGCCCATTGACTGACAAAATCACTATGGCTGAGATCAGCCCAAATTAAGGTTACAAGACTTATAAGGGACTAAAACTTGTCTAATATCTGAAGCCTTTAACCTAGGCACTTCTCCTTATTCTGATGCCGGCTATTCTGCCTCATATGTGAATTCATATGGATAACAATATTACCGGACCTCTGAGGCAAGTTGGTGGGCATGTAGTAGTGGTTTGACTAAACATGCCTCTTCTGATGTTTTTCCAACTAAGTACACTGGTTGATCAGGACCTGAGGTCTTACATCTTCTTATGAGATAAAGAGAACTATCTCTAGCTTTGAAAGAAAATCTATTGTTTCTATCCTAATTAATCAACAGTAATTTTTAAAAACAGTGTTGCCATGGTTGGGAAATAATTGGTATCATTCTCTGCTCTCCTGGTCCCCCAAGATAACTACTCTGCTATTGGCACTGGCTGAGCTTTTAGTTCTCATTCTGATTGGATTAACAGCTTCTTAAACTAAAACAGGATACGTCCATGATTCTACTCATTCAGTGAGGCCACTGGACAATGTAGCAGGGCCCTAGACCTTACTAACCCCCCAGAACTTAGCACAACTGACTACAGGATGGAGATTTTTTTCAGGCTGAAAAACTAAACTTGTAGACTGTACCACTTGCCAAAAACTAGGCCTAATCCATCAAAGTCCATAGTTCTGGAAAAGTCTCTAAATATCCTAACCTTGCTTTTTGGCTTCTGTGGTTCTACTTCTGGCTAACTGTTCTTTTGAACTGAAGTATGTCAATCCAGGATATGATTTTTGTGCTTAAAAGCTCACACTGAAGTCTTGATGCTACACTAGGATCCTAAAAATGTCCAGTGTAGTCATAGGCCAGCTAAAAAGACTTTCTATTGGCTTAAACCTATGTCTGATAAGTCTTCTCTGCTGAATACCCCAAGTCAGGTAAAATTCAACTTTTTGAGAAAGTGATTGCTTCTGCTTATATTATTCATTTTACTTATTGGAAATTCTGTAAGGCCTTATGGGGAAAAAAAGTGAGAAATCTGATTCTAGGAACTGATACATTGTCATTTAATTAAGAGGCCTGAAGGTGATTTTTCAATTCATATCTCTCATCACATCTTCATCCAAATCATACCCTTTCTTCCTCCTCTAGGTTCCTGCAAGTAAGATTTTTGAGTCTACTAAAATAGCAATAGATACTGGATTCCGCCATATTGATTCTGCTTACCTGTACAAAAATGAAAAGGAAACGAGACAGGCTATTCAAAGCAAGATTGCAGATGGTGTTGTAAAGAGAGAAGACATATTTCTCATTACAAAGGTATTGTCTGTATAGTAGGCTTGTGTATGAATTAATGAAGGGTGATATAAAAAAATCTAAAATTATAGTACTGCCTTGGTGAACTGTGCATGTTGGAATATTATTTATTCACATATCATCACATATAAATCTTCGTTTCATTCACTGAGAAACAGACTTCTTACTCTTTGGAAATGTTTGGCTTCCAAATCCCTTTCTTTTCTGAGCTCAGGTTCAATGCAGCATAATTCAGTTGGATCTGTGAACTCGAAAATCAACTTGATCAATTTCAGGTTTTTTTATGGCTTGGGTGACTTAGAATATCCTGAACATTTAAAATATTAGTATTTTTTCTTTTCTACTGAAAATAACAGGATATTAGAGTTCATGGAATGTTAAATGACATCTATCCAGTTCGTGGAAATTTGTGTCCAGTGATTATTAAGTGTACATAGCACATTTTTGATGAGTTATATTAACAAACAAATGCTAACACATTTCCAGGGAATTGAAGGGATAGGCTACTTATAAAAATTTGGCTTTTGTGTATGCTTGGGCTAGGGAGTGGCTCTATTAGGAGTAGGCCTTGCCTTCTAGGGTGTAGCCTTACTGGAGTAGTTGTGTCATTGTGGGTGTGGGCTTTAATGTCCTAGACGTAGCTCCCCAGAAGTCAGTCTTCTCTTAATGACCTGCAAATAAAGATATAGACCTCTCAGCTCCTCTTGTATCATTCCTGATTGGATGTTGTCATGCTTCCACTTTGAAGATATTGGACTAAATTTCTGAACCAATAAGCCAACCCCAATTAAACATTGTCTTTATAAGAGTTACCTTGGTCATAGTATCTGTTCACAGCAGTAAAACCCCAACTAAGACAGAAGTTGGTATCAGCAGTCAGGCATTGCTGTGATAGGCCTGACCATGCTTTTGTCTGGAAGAATGTGGATTTTGGAACTTTGGATTTGGAAAGCAGTGGAATCCTTTAAATGGGGCTTTATGGGCTATCCTAATAAGAATATGAGAGATTTTGTTGCTGATATTGATTTGAATTGTGCAGACCTGCCCCAGTGAAGAAGAATTTCAGTATGTGGCTGTTTTGTGGTATTTTGGTGATGAATGTGGCTGCTTTGTGCCATTGTCTGAAGAGTCTACCAGAGGCTAAAGTAAAGAGATTTATATTAATTTCAGTGAAAAAAGGAAATCTGGAAAAACACCAGCAGAAGTTTGTTCTCTAGTTAAGTCTCATTAAGAACATTTTAAAGAAGCATAGCAAGCTTAGAAAGAAAAAATATGAAATATATGGTTCAAGTATTATTACTTCACACCAGGAAGTGAAGCTGATGCTGTGTTCAAGAATATTAAATTGAACTAAGGGAGTAGTGACCATGGGGAAAGATCCCACCCAGCTAAGTTTAGGACCAAGCCTGGTAGTACATGCCTTTAATCGCAAGAGACTGAGGAAAGCAAATCACTGAGTTCAAGGTCAGACTGGGACTAAGTAAATTTTAGATCCAAGCATAGGGTACACACCTTTAATTCTAGCGTTTAGGAGACTGGCATGAGTTCAAAGTCAGTTTACAGAGCAAGCAAGTTCCAGGACAGTTAAGTCTAGGCAATGAAGGAGTTGGAAAACAGATAGCTGGTGATAATGTAATAGAACAAGGGGGCCATGTTCCAGCTACAGGAATCAACAAAACTCAGCAGCTTTGGTCATTTGACTCTGTCTTTATAGTCAAGAGGAGAAGAAGACTACTGAGACAATTAATGGTGCTTAGCTGGAGGTAAGAAATTAGCATTGATTAAGAAGAGACCAGCATCACTGAGGTGAAATCTTCTGGAAACAGTTTTCTAAGAGTACAAAGAAGCTATGTTCCAGAGATAGCCAAGGTTGTGCCTTGTGCTGCAGCCATACTTGGAAATCTATAAGAGTTTCCAGGTGGTACTACTAGTTTTGAAGGCAAGAGGGTCATGGAGAGCAGCTGATGCTTGGCACTGTGAGAAGCTTTGGAAGGCCATTGGTGAAGGTGTAGCCTCAGTTGCAGTTCACGGCCCAGAACTGAAAGGATCATGCAAAGAAGTTGATTCTTGACACCATTAAGAGAGCTTGTAAGAGGCTATTGGTGAAGTCTAGTTGCAATAGAAGACCCCAGTGTACTGGAGATGCCAGTACCATGGAATTATCACCAAGCGCAACAGCAGCAGTGAAGTGAAGTCAACCAGAACCTAGAGTGCTACAGAGGGCAAAGCTGGAGAAGTGACCAAAGCCCTGTTTTTGGAGCCTAGAAGATCATGTGTGTATCTCAGACATTGTAACAAGAAGCAGTAACATTGAAGTGGTCTTGGAGACCAAAGACGTTCAAGATGCCAGAGCCATGGGATACCTGCTTAGGAAGTCTGCTAACAGGGAGTGGAACCAGCCCAGGAGAAAGAAGGGAATGACTCTACTAGGAAGTGTGGCCTTGTTGAAGTAGGTGTGTCACTGTGGATGTGGACTTTAATATGGTACTCCTAGCTACCTGGAAGTTAATCTTCTCTTAACGGCCTGCAGATGAAGATATAGACCTCTCAGCTCCTCCTGCACCTTGCCTGCCTGTATGCTGCCATGATCCTGCCTTGATGATACTGGACTGAATCTCTAAACAAGTAAGCCAGCCCCAATTAAATGTTGTCCTTATAAGAGTTGCCTCGGTCATGGTGTCTGTTCACAGCAGTAAAACCCTAAGGCAATGTGATTCAGAGGTTTAAATATTATGTCTTGATAAAATTTTTATCTTTAGTGATGTTTTCCCATATTAATTTAACTGACTGTTAGTAACCAGCAATATTCTGAAGTTCACATACATATACAGATCAAATCAAATAGCCCAACTGAAGTGCATAGTATTCCCTGTGGTTATCACTTTGTACTCATTACAAAATTTCTCAATTCTGATTATTTTTAATCTAAGACATCTTCCATTCTTTAACACTACAGCTTTGGTGTACATTCCGTCGACCAGAACTGGTTCAAGTTGGCTTAGAAATATCATTGAAAAACTTTCAACTAGATTTTGTTGACCTCTATCTTATTCATTTCCCGATATCAATTGAGGTATGCCATTTGCATCATGTAGTCTAATTAACTTTGTCTATACTAATGATAGATGATGCTGTGCTCCAGTTGCATGGATATTTACTTTCCTATTTCTAGTAGTGTCCTAAGGCCATTGGATATGGTGGGATGCATGCCTTTGCTGAGATTTTTATAACAGCTGCTTTTATTACAGCCATCAGCGGAGCTATATACAAAAGATGAAAATGGAAAAGTATTGTTTGAGATAGTAGATCTCTGTGCTGTATGGGAGGTGAGTCCATAAAGGTGAGACCTCAGAGAACCTGAAAAGAGAATGTCAGGCCATGATTTCACTTATGAAATTAGAGTGTGCATCCTTGAGTCCAGGAAGCATCCTGTGTTCACAGGTGCTTCCCTAAAGTAGTGGGACAGAAAACCAAGTAGAGAGAAAAATGAAGTGAATACTGGAATATAATTGAGAAGGGTGTCTCTAAAATACCACATGGGTGTGTGTTTAATAAAATCTATGCCTACATTCTTCTCTCCAACTCTTCCTTACCCACACTGTCCTCTAAATTCATGTATTCTTCCTTAAATTCAGAGTCCACTTAGTACTGCTTGTATGTGCATGGCTGACATACTCCAAGATGGGCATGCTATCAGAAGCTGCACATGATGAAAACAGATTCTCTCTCCTCTAGCAGCCATCAATTAACAATAGTCCTTCAGCTAGGAGTGGGAATCTGTAAGACTCATCTGATCCACGATGGAATTATGAATGGTTTTAAACTTGTGAGGACTGTTCATGCAGACACAGCTTCATATGTACAAAATCCTGACATATTAAGAAAAATCAAACCTGTTTCAGAGCAGCCCTCCACTACATTCAGGCCTCGTCATCCTTCTACTCAAACTCCCATGATGAACCCTGAGCCTTAGAGAAAAACCTTTGATATAGATTTCTAACTTAGGACTGAGCAATCCACAGTCTCTTATATTGTGCACCTTGACCAATTGTGAGCTTGTATAAATTGCCATCTACTGCAAAAAGAATCTTTCTGGTATGGTTTGGGAGCTATACCAGGCTGAAGAAATAAACATAAATATGTAGCAGGCAGTTTATTGGTATATCCATTTAGCAGGAGAATAATAGGTTCTCCTTGAGGACCTGTGACCTAGACAACTACAGATTTGTGAGTTGGTTAACAGTACCAGATATAAATTATATCTTTTGGAATCATCCTTAAATCCAATCAGAAAGTGGTCAGTAACTCTTGAGTAATCACTGTAAATTAAGGTTACATAATGATAACAAATATTGATTTATGAAATTACAAATCCAATCTCAGGCTCTTTTAAGAAGCTGTGCCCACAGCAATGAATGAAACAGCTAGAAAAATAAGTAGTGTTTTGCAACACCCCTGAGCCTATGTGAACTCACACCAGCTCTGTGTGAGGTCGGAGACCTGTAATCCCAACCCCAGCCATTCTCAGTCTCTCACCACAACCTTGGTTTTCTCTCTCACCACAACCTTGAACTTTTACCTAAAGCCTGAGACCCACAACTACAGCTCTTTCATGACATGCAGCAAATCAGACAGGTCAATTTGAGGTCAGAGAACTGTAACTCCAGCATGCAGTCCCTTCCATGCCTCCAGGAATTCATCTATTATATGAATTCTATAAGCATATCCACTTGCCAAGCTGAGATCACCTCACCAACTCTACGAGCAAAATCTCCATGTGTCTTCTTAGGACACCCAACCTTACAGAGGCAATCTAAGCTGAGGATGCACTCTAGATCAAGCCAAGCACTCACCAAGCACAGTTTCAGATACTTACTCCAAAATGTAGAATTCACTAGTATAGCTGTTTCCAGACTTCAATCTTTTGAGCCCAAACCCTAGCCTTGTCTGGAGCCAGAGCCAAAGCAGTGCCTCCATCTAAAGCCAGAGTCACACACAGGATTGAAGCAGTCTTCAGAAACTGAGGTGAAACAAAGTGACTGCCCATCACAAAGGAAAAGCTCAGCAGTAAGACAGCCTTGAAGCTAGGATAAGAAAATAACAATCAACAAAAGAAACCCAGCAATCCGGAGTATATAGCTGGATAGTGTGTAATACTACAGTTGACATTTTACTCTCAGGTGAGGTATGGAAACAGAACTTGAGACTCATAACACCAACCTAGCAAAACAATATGACATAATAACCGTAATATAGTCTAGTCCTGCCACAATATTTTAAACATTCTCACTAAAAGAAAACATTTCCCTCTCATTGTTTTCCAAGATTTTCTCTCATTCAATAAATCCTAACCATAATTTTCCCTCTCTTCACTCCTCTCAGACCCCACCACTTCCCTCTTTTCTAGATCCACTACTTTCATTTCCTTATCACAAAAGAAAAGGCCTCTGAAGACAACAGCCAACAGAACAAAACAAGATACAATGAGAAAAGGTAAAAGTCCTCATACTGAGGCTGGACAAGGCAACAGAATAGGAAGAAAAGGATGCCAAGAGCAGGCAAAAAAGAGTCCGATATAACACCCACTTCTACTGGTATGAGTCCTACAAAATACAAACAAACAAACAAACAAACAAATAAACAAAAAACCCACCAAGCTAACATGGTACGGTTATACCATATATGCAGAGGACCTGGTGCAGATCCTTGCAGGCCCTGTACTTGCCACATCAGTTTCCATAAGTTCATGTGTGTCCTGATTGTCCATGTTCTCCATTCTCTCTGATTCCTACAATCTTTCTCCTCTTCAACAGTATCCCTCACCCCCAAGGAGAGGGACCAGATGGGGTCCTCTAATTTAGACTTTCTCTCCATATATCTGGCTAGGAGTCTCTGTAGCCACTCCCAACTGTGGCTGGAGGCAGCCTCTCTGATGATGACTGCACAAAGTACTGGTTTATGATTGTCACAGAATATCATTAAGAATCATTTTATTGAGTGGTTTTTTTTTTTTTTTTTTTTTTTTAGGAGCGATAGCAGTGTTTGGTTGTATCTTAGGTCTCTATACATCCTGTTCTGGCCATCGAAGCAGGGTAGGCCATGGGCATCGGCTTTTTGTTAAACCAGACATTGGTTGTCCATTTCCACAACTTCTATGCCACTATTGCCCTAGCACATCTTTCAGGCAGAACAGATTGTAGGCCATGAGTTTTGTGGCTGGATTGGTGTACAGGTTTCTCTTTCTAGTAGCCTGCAGTATACCTTCTGTCTCCAAAGAGACTAGAACTTACGGTTGAAGGCTACATGCAAGGACCATATGGACCTCTCTATTTAATAAGGTGAATAGATATTATCTTCTACAACAGGGCCTCATTATCAAAGAAGAGTTTCTTAAAATACTGAAAAGGATAAGCAAAATATTGAATACCTAATGTTACAAGTCCCAGTATAAAAACACAGGTAACATGAAAATCCAAGATGACCCTCCCTATCCAAAATTAACAATCCCAGAATAATGCCTCCCAAATGAGAAGGGTGTTTATGAAATTCTAGTTAAAAAATAAAAAAAAATAAAAATAATGAACAACACTTAAGACATAGAAATATGAAAGCTGAATAGTTTTGTGCTTTGTAAAGTATTTATTAGCCATTTAGATATCATCATTTTGTTTCCAAGAGATTGTCTATAAAATATTGTATGAACTATTATTGTAAATCTTTAATAATTGGTTACAGTAAGATTAAATTATAATGTCACAAAATTTGTTCATTATGCTAAAAAAAAAGAATTAAAAACAATTTAATCAAACACAAAGTTCAGTGGAGAGCTTCACAGGTAGAATGTAACATAAGAATGCCAAACTATCAGAGGGTGACAACAAGGTACAAGAATTGCTCATTTAATTAAAGAAAAGAACATATTTTTTAAAAAAATATGAATAGATCATTGAAGATCTCTCAGAAGTAATTTTAAAGGGATTATTTTATTTATATTTGGTCTTTAAAAATACCAGCAATAGATGGGGTTCATTATTGAACTGGAAATTTCTTCCTAAGTTGCCCTTGGTACTATGATACTGTACAGTTATTGTGAAGGGAAGTTTGCCAAAGCCACTTGCTGCAACCAGAGAAATACTATCAATATGAAGCATCCAACTATTTACAGTACATTTTCTCTTCATTTTTTTAATTACTTTTATTTTTTGTAATCCAGTCATTATTCCTTTACTGGTTTATAATCCCAGTTCCTCACCCCATTCCTCCTCCCTTCTGTCTCAGAGGATGCACCTTTTACCCCCACCAAACTTCCCCACTCCCTAGGGTCTCAAGTCTCTCCAGAGTTAGCTGCTTCATCTCCCACTGAGGCCAGACCAGGCAGTTCTCTGTTGTATATGGGTCAGGGGCCTCTAACAAGCTGCCTGGTTGGTGGCTCAGTGTCTAAGAGATATCAGAGGTCTGAGTTGAGAATGCTGGTCGACCTACGAATTTGCCCTCCTCCTCAGCTTCTTTCAGCCTTTCCCTAAATCAACCAAAGAGGTCTCCATCTTCAGTCCAATGGTTGGCTGTAAGTATTTGCTTCTTGTCTCAGTCAGCTGCTTTTTGGGCCTCTCAGAGGCAACCATGCTAGGTTTCTGTCTGTAAGCACACCATAGCATCAGTAATAGTGTCAGGCCTTGAAGCCTCCCCTTTAGATATATCCTAAGTTGAGCTGAGTACTGGATTGCCTTTCCTTCAGTCTCTTTTTCATTTTTGTCCCTGCAGTTCTTTTAGACAGGAAGAATTCTGGGTCAGAGTTTTTGACATTGGTATACCAACCCCAACTCTCCACTTGATTCCCTGCCTTTCTACTGGAGGTGGACTCTACAAGTTACCTCTCCCCACTGTTGGTCATCTTATCTAAGGACCCTTTGAGTCCTGAGAGTCTCTCACCTCTAGGTCTCTGGTATTTTCTATAGGGTCCATTACCTCCCACACCTCCCCAAGTTTCATACTTCCATTCATCCTGATGGCCCTCAGGGCTTCTCTTCTGTCTCCTCCATCACCATACATGATCATGTTTCTTTTTTCCCCTCCTCCTCCTTCTCCCATCCAGGTCCCTCCCTCCCTCTGCCTCACATAAATGCTTTCTTTACCCTCCCAAGTGGGATTGAAGCATCTTTACTTGGGCCCTTCTTGTTACCTTTCTTGAGTTCTGTAGATTATATCCTAGGTATTCTGTACTTTTTTGGGTAATATTCACTTATTAGTACTCATACATACCATGTTCTTTTGGCTCTAAATTACTTCACTCAATATTCTCTAGTTCCATCTCTTTGACTGCAAAACTCATGATATCTTCTTTCTTAATAGCAGAATCGTATTCTATTGTGCAAATGAACTGCATTTTCTAAAACCATTCTTCCATTGTGGGACATATGGGCTGTTTCCAGCTTCTGGCAATCACAAATAAGGCCACTCTGAACTTAGTGGAGAATGGGCCCCTATGGTATGGTGGGGCATCTTTTGGGTATGTGCCAAACAGTGGTATAACTGGGTCTTAAGGTAGATGTATTTCAAATTTTCTGAGGAACGTCCAGATTGAGTTCCAGAGTGGTTGTGCCAGTTTGCAATCCCGCCAGCAATGGAGGAGTGCTCCTCATTCTGGTGCAGAGTAGGGAAACGTCAAACCAAAGACAAAGAATACATTTTCAATAAAATCATAATTGAATGTTTTCCAAATACAAACTAGGTTTAAAAGCTAATAGAACAGCAAATAGACAAGACCAGGAAAAAACACCTCGTTGTAAATCAAAATTGAAACACTAAATATACAGAAAATAAATTGTCTTAAAAGGTGCTAGAGTGATACAACATGCAGCATATAAAACCAGGACAATAAAGACAACAGGCAATTATTTAACAAAAACTTTGAAGGCAATCAGGTCTTGGATATATACTGCATATTCTAAAAGACCACAGCTTTAAACCTAGACTAATATTCCCAGAAAAACTGCTCATCTGGAATAAGGGAGAAAAGAATATATTTCATGACCCAAAACTGAAGAAATCCATGGTCTAAGCCACTCCTATGGAAGTTATTAGAAGTTATTCTTGCATTGAAGATATTGAGAACCAAGCTGATCCAAGGGTCTCCCTTAGGACCTGTTGCATGGAGAAGGAACATAAATCCTTATTTAAAGCAAGAAGCAAGTTTGACAAAGCTAGTAGTAATCTGGAATCATGGTCTTATGGGATCTGAAGCTTCATTGTGAAAAACTCAACTCTTCCCACCCAAAGGGGATATGATTATCAATCCCATTGCCTCTATCTGCTTTGTGAGTGGTATTTGAGTTATCCTGCTTGATTAGCTTCCTGATAACTTTGATCTATTTCATGATAATCTTCTGCTTATTCTACCATATTTCTCTGTTGAAAAGTGTATATACTTATACAGAAAACTGCATATACTGAAAACTGTACTTCTTAATAAGCTTACTTAGCGTACTATACAACTAATGCAAGATGTCATAAAATCCAACTTTTTTATTATTTTTATTTTCTGATCTCCTTCCCACCCCCTCAGGGTCTTGGCACTGAAGAACAGAATACGAGAATGTATCAGAAAACAGGATTGATTCCATGAAAAAAATCTTCACCATCGAAGATATCACCTTAGACTGAAGGAATGGGTAAAAGTATTCTAAACAAATGGGCAAAAGAAACAGGAAGGTAGCACCATTCTGACATTTGACAAACAAGTCTAGGTATTCATCATCCATTAACTGAGCAATAAGTAAAGAAAGCATTGAATACACACACACACACACACACACACACACACACACACACACACGTACGAAAGCTATTCACCTAAAATGTTAACACATAAATGATCCTGGGAATAATTATATCACTAGAACTACATGTCAAAACAGAAAAAGATAAGCATTACTTGGAAGCACTCATCTCATCCACAGATTTGTAATATTTTTAAAAATAATGCTTTGGAAGAAATTAAGAGTATAATGGCCATTACAAAGCTGAGAGAGTATGGGGGATGGAGAGAGTGAAAGACTAATACACACCAAGAAATAGTTGGTGTAGGAAAGGAACTCTAATGTGGTATTGTATAGTAGGGTGAGTATAGTTTTAAAAACTCTAAAAATAGTTGGAATATCTTTCTATAAAAAAGAAATCAATTTTTGAAGAGATAGAATGTATTATAGTTATCTATTTCTATATATATCACTGAATATCAGTTATCATAGATTTAAATATTATTAAAAGATCAGATGATACTACACTGATATGTTAAATTTTATGCTTATATACAGTCAAAAGATAAGTCACATTTAAAAGATTGTCTTTGAAATAAAGACATAAACACGTAGTACATTTAAGATCACAGAAATGCATATTTATGCATGTGGCCCACTGACGTTTGGCAAGATGTCAAAGCCTTTCATTGAGACTACGACAGATTTTAACTGATGGAATTGAGTAAAACAGAAATGTAAAATGCAAAACAAAGAATTCAGACCTTTATCTCATATAATACATGAAAATCATCTTAAAACTGATTCAAGATTTCAATTTTGATGGTTAGACAGTAAAATCAAAGGCTTAGACAGTGATATCTAGAAGTTATGAGAAACAAAATGAAAAATGCTGAGAAGTCACCAGACTTTAAAACTTTTGTGCAGCAAAAGATACAATCAAGAGAATAAATGACAAATCACAGGATGGAACTTTTCTAAGAGGGGTGTTTGGAAATGTGGGTTTTATTTGCTTGCTACATAATTTCCTGTTTTACTGCCTTTTGCTTTGTCAGCCACAACATGATCTCAGCATACAAATGGAGGAAGGGCCAGGAAACAATGGAGGAAGATTTGGACTTTCAGTGGACAAAACATGGAAGTCACTATGTCTCTGTTTCTTGTTATGGATAATATTTCTGAAAGGGTCAAGGTGATATTATACAGGTTTATAGCTTACTTGAAGCTAGTGAAGAAAATAAATTTCTACCATCCACTCCTCACTTCATCAAAATATTCATATTTCACACAGCATTCAAAATAGTTGAAGAGTCTTAACTCCTCTTCAAGAACATAAACTTCTATGAATCTAAATGCACATACTTAAACATAATGAAAGCCAACACAGAAAAAAAATCCACTTGTCACACATTAATCAAAATATTAAATGCAAAGAACAAACAAAGAATATTAAAAGTGGTAAGGGGAAATTCCAAGTAACATATAAAGGCAGACCTATAAGAATTACACCAGACTTCTCAACAGAGACCCTAAAAATCAGAGGAGCCTGGACAGAGGTCATGCAGACTCTCTAGAGAACACAAATGCCAGCCCAGGCTACTATATCCTGCAAAACTCTCAGTCATTATAGATGAAGAAACCAAAATATACCAGAAAAATTCAAATTTAAACAATATCTATCTAACAATATGTTTCTAGAAGGAGAACTCTAACACAAGGGGGTGGGGGGATACCTGCACCTAATAAAAAATAAGACATTAATCATTTCACAACTAAACCAAAAGGAGAGAATCAGATGCACATAATGCCACCTATAATAACAAACATAACAAGAACCAACAATCATCTGTCTTTAATATCTCTTATTATCAATGGACTCAATTCCCCAACAAAAAGACTAAAGTTAACAGACTGGATACATATGCAGAATCCAGCATTCTGCTACATACAAGAAACACACCTCAGTAACAAAGACACAGACTACTTCAGAGGAAAAGGATGGAAAAAAGTCTTACAAGCAAATGGTCCCAAGAAATGAGCAGGAGTTGCCATTCTAATATTCAATAAAATAGACTTTCAACCAAAAGTCATCAATGAGGTTGGGAAGGACATTTTATATTCTCAAAGGAAAAAATCTACCAAAAGAAAGCCTCAATTCTGAACATTTATGCCTCAAATGGAAGGGCACTCACATTTATAAAAGAAGCTTTATTAAAGCTCAAAACACACATTGAGCCCCACATAATAATAGTGAGAGACTTCAATACCCCAATAGACAGGTTACCGAAACAAACTAAACAGAGCCATGTTGAGGTTAATATTTAAAATGGCACTTGCGTGGGCTGACTATGTGGCAGAGGCTCTGCTTAGCTCAGGCGGCCACGCTCTGTAGCCTGAAGCCAAGTGCTCCACTGCTGGAAGCAGCCAGAGGCCACATGTGTGCCATAGCTAGAAACTGCCAGAAACACCGGTCTTGGCACTCATGAGATGCCAGCATGGTAGATGGCTCTGCCAATCCACCACACTGTCTCCACAAAGCTCAGCTGAATCCCAGGCAATACCTGCCATCCATGTGGTACCCGGTAGAAGTGAGACTCTAAAGCTTCATATTATCCAAAGGCTTTATATAATTAGAAATGCTCAATTAACAAGATGCCCATACAACTAGAGTTGGAATGCAATATTTAACATTTTGATAAGTTGCTACCTTAGACTGCTAGAGACACTTTGACATTTGCAGCCATCATTCCCTCTCTCCTCCTCTAGTTGCTCCTCTCCTCTCCTCTCTCCTCCCACATTAGCTCTTCCCAAATTACCGCATTCTGTTATAAACACACATACATAGAGCTTTCTGTGGTCCTGTCAACTTAGACTTGAAACAGTCTTAGCACTCCACATTTTTTTATTATTTAACTTTTTATTGATTCCCTGTGAATTTCATATTATTCACCCTGATCCTACTCATGACCCCATCCCTTAATACCTGCCCTCTACCCTTGCTACCTTCTCCCTGAAAGAAAAATATTTCTTGTTGTGAAAGGTGTGTTGAGTCACAGTGTGTCTCACAGTATACATTCCCTCCTGCCTATTGTTGAGTGGTTGGAAGAGATTCAGATGGTATAAGGGTTTGAAGGGTGGTAGACATATAAGAATTCAGTAAAATAATAAAACAAATACTCCAACAATACCCCTTTCTCCATAATTCTTTACTTGAAAATGTGCTTTGGGACCTGTATTAGTTGTGAATCTCCATATTTCGCCCTTTACCTTGGTGTCCCATTCCCCTCAATATTCCTATTCAACTTTGCCTATTTTTTTTCATAACACTATATTCTATTTTTCCTTTCTTTGGAGTTCTTTTTCAGTGTTCAGTGTTTTTGTTGCTGCTGTTTTTTATGTGTGGTAGATAGTAACTCTCTATTATATGTATAATTATTAAAGATACTTTTCATTCTGTAGGCTCCCACTTTGCTTGGTTATAGTATCCTTTGCTGTATAGAATATTTTAGTTTCATAAAATCCCATATATTAGTTGTTCTTTATGACTGTGCCAATAGTGTCATCTATAAAGTCTTTTCCTGTGCCAGAGAGTTCAAGTTTACTTCTTAATATATCCAATATCTGGTAAAGGAAATCTGGTCTTATGTTGAGGACATTGGTTCACAATGTACAGAGAATGAGGGACCTTGGAACATTCAGCCTTCAATAGAATGTCTTTATCAACCCCTTCCTTTGAGGCTTAGGGATCTATGTGTAAGAGGAGGAAGAAAGATTTTAAGAGCCAGAGATGGAACATGACTTTAAGGAATCTATCTTACAGACATAAGACTGGTATGCAGATGAACTCACAGAGACAGTGACTGCATGTAGAAGACTTAATAGGTGAGACTTAATAGAATTTTGTCAAACAAGACAAAATTCTAGCACTGAGGAGAGGAAATGGACACAAAGTCCTACCCAGAGATAAAAAGCTATCAACAATTGAAGGGGGAAAGGGAAAATCAATTTTCCCCAGTTGAGTGTTACTTGGTTTATTAAGTACACTCCAAAACAGTCCTCAATGCCTAGGTCTTGTTGGCCAAAAAAAAAAAAAAAAAAAAATGGACTCTATATGGATGCCATGTTTTGTTGTTGATTGTGTGTGTCTGTGTGTCTGTGTGTCTGTGTGTGTGTGAGAGGGAAAGAGAGAGAAAGAGAGAGAGAGAGAGAGAGAGAGAGAGAGAGAGAGAGAGAGAGATTGATTCAGAGAGAGAGAGAAAGATGCATGCCTTTAGAATTAAGATGTCAAAGTGTTAGTCATTCTTTAAGCTCTATCCACCTTTCTTTGATCATCTCTCATTGGCCTAATGGGCCAACTGGTTCCACATGTCCTCGCTCTGCCTCTAGAATACTAAGATTACTTGTGGCCACATCTGACAGGTTTTTTTGGGGTGGGGAGGGAACAGTTATTACTCACAACAGAATAGCACTGTGCTTAAGTACCTTAACTCTGATGTGAAGATGCCAATGAAGATATACAATCATATATCTTCTTGTTATTCAGTAAGGAGCCACAGACACAGGCCTCACTGTGGCCAGGGCACAGGGCACAGCAAAGGCTGTACTGTGGTCTGGTAGTTTTCCTCTGAACTCCAGTTGTTCTCACTCTTCCCAAAGCCTTTCCATGTTAGCCTGTAAAAGTTACACTACTAGGCAAGTACTTGAAACGTCCGCATTTAAAAACTAATGTTCATGCCACAAACTATAGGACTCCATTCCAACAATAGACTCGTTCCCTTTGCTCATTGAGTAGGTCTAGGGAAGAGTCACAATCCTTAAGGTTCTTACCTAAGGGAAGGAATCACCCAAACCAAAAAGGGTTGGGATCAGCTGGGAGTTACCAAGCAGAGTAAGTGGAAAAGCCAGACCCTAAGGGAGCTTCACCTCAGATCCTAACTCTAGTACTCTCCTTTCTCACCCTGGCAGCACATGGAGGAGAGAAGCATGACTGTGAATGAGACATGATGCATGCTCCCACAGGACAGAGATTGCTGCTGAAGTGTTGGCTCACCTGGACAGATCCACTCCAATTTTTACTATTTGATTCTTTACTCACTGGAGTGCTTCATGTTCACCACATTGTAATTGGCAGCACAGAACCATTTGGAGTTTGTGGCTTTTGGTAATGACATTTAAGATCGACTTCTCTAGGAGATATGGACTATCCACATCAACTTCCACAGTGAACCATAGTCTATCTGTCTGTCTATCTATCTCTCTCAAGACAATCAAAAGGTATATCATGATACCATTAACAAGGATTTTCATGTGTGCAGAAAGTGGAATTGCCTTAATTTCCATCAGCAGGAGAAGGTTTAAATGATATGTGGCATACTTGTATCAAATGCAACGTTAGTAAGCAGTCAGTGGAATGAACTGCAGGTGCTTTCAGTCACGTTAACGGATTTCACAGAAATGGTGCACAATGGAAGCTAGGCACAAATAAAATATAATTGATACATTTTAATAGTTCTTTAAAATTCTATTCTATTATTTATGTATCTATTTATTTATGTTCATATTTATTCACTTTACACACCAATTGCAAACTACACCCAACTCCCAGTCTCCCCTCATTTAACCCGTACTCCTACCTCCTCCCCTTCTTCAATGAGAAAGCAGCAGCCTCCTCCTGTGTATTAACCCACCCTGACACATGAAGTCACTGCAGGCCTAAATGCACCCTCTCACACTGAGGCCAGACAAGGTGGCCCAATTAGGGCAATGGAATCTACAAGCAGGCAACAGTCAGGGACAGTCCCTGGGACGGTTGGTGGGAAACCTGCGGGAAGACCAAGTTGCACAATCTGCTGTATATGTGTGTGTGTGGGGGGGGGCTAGGTCCACGCCAGGCTTGCTCTTTGATTGATTGTTCAGTCTCTCGGAGCCTCTAAGGGTTTAGGTGAGTTGACCCTGTTGGTCTTCTTATGAAGTCCCTATCCTCTCTGGGTCTCTCAATCCTCCCTCCAATTCTTCCACAAGACACCCTGAGCTCAAAACTCTCAGAGGACAGCTACACCAGGCTCCTGTCTGCAAGCACAACAGAGTGTCTTGAGTAGTGTCAGGGACTGGTGCTTGCACATGGGATGAGTCTCAAGTTAGGCCAGTCATTGGTTGGCTATTCTCTCAGTCTCTGCTCCATCTCTGCTCCTGCACTTCTTGTAGGCAGACAAATTTGGGGTCGACGGATTTTTGGGTAGGTTGATGTATTTTTATGTGCATAGGCATTTTGCCTGCCTGCATCTGTCAACCACATGCATGTAGTACTCATGGAGGCCAGAAGAGGGCAGCAGGTCCCTGTATAATAGAACTTTGTGACCCACCAAGAGGTTTCTGGAAGCAAAGCTTGGTCCACTGGAAAAGGAGATGATGCTCTTAAGAGGCAAGCAGTCTCTTCTGTCCTCTTGTATATTTCCTAGTAAACACTTTCTTCAGACTCCAAATGGATAGACATTAAATCTAGAATATTGGAAAGCATACAGAAAAGTTATTAATCACAGCAATTGTTTCTTTGAAAAGAACGAAGTTTCATAAATTTAAGTCTGACCAGGTATATAATGCACATGAAATGGCAACTTGACATCAAAATTTATCATGTATCCTAGTCCCATATGTTTTGCTTTAATGGAAATCTATGTATTCTAGGTTTAATGGAATAAAAAAAAAATCTATCTCATTAATACTTTAAATTTACTCTCCAACTCTAAGTCTCCCAGTAACTTGATATTGTTTTCAATTTAGTTCTTTTATGAATGCTAGATGAGTATATAAGCTATAAAATACTGATTTGTATTTTAACATCGTATATGTTTATCTAAAATCAGGGACTGGAGAAATGGCCCAGTGGTTAAGAGTGGCTGCTATAAAGTCATGGGAGCACGGTTTGTATCTCAGCACCCATATAAAGAGCTAGGTGTCACACGAATGTTTGTTATTACATCCCAAAGTGACTGACCACATTCTTCTGGTACACCCAGCATATATACATGAATATTTAACATTTCAAGCAAATATTTTAAAGTGACCTAAGAAATGAATGCATTAGTAATGTCTAAGTAATGTTGCACGCTATAGGAAAAAATCCAGTAGTTGCCAATTATTTATCAACCATGAGCACTAATCTTTGCTGTCCTCTTTACTGTATATTTCAGGATTACACTTCTGTCAATAACAATAGAAAAATTCTGGGGAAAAATTTTCAGGAAGAAATTTCAAAAAGTTTAAAAGTTGATCCTTTTTTCATAAAATTCTGAGACTAAACTCAGTTCATGAGTTATTTTTATTCCAGTAAATTATTCACTGTATATCTTGATTGCTGTCTCTGCCCATGGTCTACCATATCCCACCCCCATTCCCTTTCCCCTCCCCTTCTCTTCTGAGAGGATGGAGCTATCCTGGATATCCCCTGCCCTGGCACATCAAGTTTATACAAGGCTAGGTGCATCCTCTCCTACTGAGATGAGACAAGGTAACCCAGTTAGGGGAACAGATTCTACACCAGGGCAACAGCTTTAGGGATAGCCCTGCTCAAGTTATTGGGGGACCCACATGAAGATCGAGCTAAACATCTACTACATATGTGTGGGTAGAGGGTTAGGTCTAGCCAGAGTGTGCTCTTTGGTTGGTAGTTCAGTCTCTGAGAGTCCCCGGTGGTCCAGGTTAGTTGGCTTTGTTGGTCTTAATATAGGATCTCTATCACCTTCAGGATGCTCAATCCTCCCCCTCACAACTCTTCCACAAGAGTGTCTGAGCTCCATCCAATGTTTGGCTGTGGGTCTCTGCATCTGTCTCACTCAGATGCTAGGTTAAGCCTCTCAGAGGTCAGTTATGCTGGCTTCCTGACTGCAAGCATAACACAGTATCATTAATAGTGTCAGGGATTGGTGTTTGCCATGTGATAAGACTCAAGTTGCATTCGATATTCCTTGGCCATTCCCTCAGTCTCTGTTCCATTTTTGTCCCTGCATTTCCTGTAGACAGGACAAATTTTGGGTTGAAATATTGTGAGTGGTTTGTGTCCCTATGACTTTAAAAACACAATTGGCTTCTTTGTTCTTTATGTTGTATGGTATGTGGTAGATCATTATTTTCAGTGATGCATAATCAAGTAGAAGCTTCATAATGGCCAAATGAAAATAAATGTCTTCAGTATTATAAATATTCACACAATCTCTTCTTTAATAATAAATAAATATGAGATAAAGAAAAGAAAAAAACCAGAAAAACAAATACTTTATCATTATGTAGTACTTTTTTGAAATTCATTCTTCATATAAAAATGAGTGGTTTCTCTTCTTATCTGTGGAATACTGCTGTAAATTTCTGACTCCTCCCTTCTGTTGGTTGTCCATTAGACAGACAATAGTAGTATTTAAACAGTAGGCTCACAACAGTACTGTTAACCCTTAGCTAGACAGTAGCACTGATTAATCATTAGCTGGGGAGTAAAGATGTTCAAACATTGGCCGGTGAGTAGGCATGGCTAACTTCCAGAAGGAAGTGTCCCTTGTTAACTATTAGACAGGAAGTTTATATATGACGTTTATCCACTTCCTCTTCAGGACAACAGAAGACTCAGGACTTGCTTAGCCAGGGCAGTGAGAGACAATGAGCTCCAAACAGCAGTGTGTCAAACTAAACGATGGTCACTTTATTCCTGCCCTGGGCTTTGGCACCTATAAACCCATTGAGGTAAGAATACAGGATTCTCAGTATCTTCAGGCTAAAGCTATGTCATGTACAAGTCAGCCAATAGATAGATTTGCCCTGCATCAGGGTCTGATTGTGTTCCCACTTGTGACTTTCTCTTGTTAACTAGAGGTAACAGCTAGAGCTACAGTTGGTGGCTCTGGGTAAGAGACTGAGCTGGTTCCCCAGGTAGGGTGCATCAGGATTTAGGCAGAAGAGCTGGGTCTCTATTCATGCTTGCTCTTTTCTAGGGAAAGCTTCCTGCTGCTGGTGAGTCAGGAGAGAGGCAGGATTAGTGGGGAACAAGGGGAAAGCCAAACTCTAAAGATATTTTCTCTGGTGGTGGGTTTTAATGCAGCATACAAGGGAGCTATAGGGTACATGCCTCAGTGGCACTGGGAAATTTGTTATAATTCAGTCAGGGACTTCAGGGAAAGGGAGAAAGTTTGTTTATCTTCTCTGTTATTCTTGCTGCGTGCTAGGAAATCTGGGCTTGACAGGATGTGGCTGTGGTTTTTTTTTTTTTTTCCTTGGATTTACTTTTCTGGCCTAGGCCTGCCTGTGAGTTTACTGTTCCCATTTGGGGCCTGTCAGCTCTAAGAGTGAACTTGGTTATAAGCTCTGACTTAAATGGACGGACCCATGACCTAACAGTTCCAGGCACTATGATTTTCCTATGTCCATGTTTCACAGCTTGATAGAGGAGAAAAAAGTCATCAGATTGCCTATTAGCTTTCTTGGTTGCAGGGTGGAGGGGCTTCTCTGTTTATGTCCACAGTCTCCAACATTTTTCCTTGCAAAAAGGCAAGATGTTGGAAATGCACATGGTAACTCGGGGTGGCTTCCTGTAGATCAGCTGTTCTCAATCTGTGAGTTGCAATCCCTTTGTAATTTCACAGAGATTCCATATAAGATATCCTAATTATCAGATATTTACATTAGGATACATAACAGTAGCACAATTACAGTCATGAAGTAGCAACAAAATCATTTTACGGCTGGGCATCACCACAACATGAGGAACTGGATTTAGGGTCACAGCATTAGGAAGGTTGGGAACCGCTGCTGTTGACTAATGCATGAAGCAAATATTTGACAAACACTTCGGTTTTGTTTTGGGGTAGCCATCCGAATCTCACAGTGAATGTTCTACTAGAGCTAAGTGAGGTCTCCCATGTATAACTCTCATCTGTGAGAAACTTACTGGAGTTTATAGTGCATCATTAGGCTGGGGAGACGGAGGATGTAGGAAAGATCAGTGTGATGTATGGGTATCCATTAGTGCATGCTGGATTTACAGCAGGGTTGTCCTCAGAATGAAAACATCTTGTTGGATGTTTTGTAACCTGGAGGGATTTTCTTGTTTTCTAGTCTTGCTTAGACCTTTTAATTGTGTGATAAAGGACCTCTTCCTTGACTTCAGATTTGTCCATGTCCTTCCTGTTAGACTCCAGAGAAATCTGGGAACATACCCAGGATTTGTTATTTTTGCAAAGTTGCACAAAACACAGGAACAGGTCAAGGCCACTACTGTAGCCTCAGCGTTGATAACTCACAGTGTCCTTATTCTTGGATAAGTTGGGACTGGTTTCCAGAATAGGTGGTAGAAGCCAGAATTTTATTTCCTGTCTCTTATGGTGAAAAGATAACTCTAGTAATTTTTAAAACAATCAGAAAAGCTACTGTGATTTACTTTTTAAACCCTTTGTAAGTGTTGTGTGATTGTATATGTGTTTGTGTGTTGTGAACAATGTCTGAGGATGTTAGAAGTCAAAGTCACCCTCCATTGCTCTCTCTTTGTGTGAGGCCAGGTCTCTCACCAAGTCTGTAGTGCTCAAGGATGTGCTCCAGGTATTACCCTGATGCTGCCTCCTCAAGCACTGGGGATGCATGCCATACTCTGCTTTACAAGAGTGCTGAGGAGTCTAAACTAAGATATCAAAGTTGTTTTTGAGGGTGTTACGGGGTGAGATATCTCTCCAGCCCAACCCTAAACATTTAACAAAAACCCAGCTATATCAATATCCAAATCTGGCAGCCAGGGCAATAATTTTAGGTTTAATTCTAATGATATCTCTTTATTTTTTATTTATTCATTTTATTTGTTTGCCATTTAAATGATATCACCCTTCTTGATACCCCTCCACAAAACCCCCATCCTATCTCTCTGCTTCTATGATAGTGCACCTCCACCCACTCATCCACTCCTTCCTCACTGCTCTAGCATCACCCTACACTGGGGCATCAAGTCTCTACAGGACCAAGGCCCTCCCCACCCACTGATGTCAGATAAAGCCATCTTCTGTTACATATGTCTCTGGAGCCATGACTCCCTCCATGTATATTCTGTTTGATGATTTAGTCCCTGGGAGCTCTGGGTGGTCCAGTTAATTGATATTGTTCTTCTTATGGGGTTGCAATCCCCTTCAGCTCCTTCAGTCTTTCCCTAACTATTTCATTGTGGTCTCTAGGCAGGTTCAGTCCGATGGTTGGCTGTGAGTATATGCATCTGTATTGGTCAGTTGCTAGTAGAACCTTTCAGGAAACATCCATACCAGTCTCCTGTCAGGAAGTGCTGCTTGGCATCAGTAATAGTGTGCGTGTGTGTGTGTGTGTGTGTGTGTGTGTGTGTGTGTGTGGCGGGGGGGGGTGTTAGTGTCTTCCACTGAAGAGATGGTAATCATGTCTTTTTAAAATAAGTAATCTTTGTTTGAAGAGGCAGACACCACAAATGAACAATCTCCAACATGATGTATGCAAGTTACTTTTAATAAGGATATATTCTTAGGGGAGATTTTTTTCTGCATCAATTTAGGTCTATCAGACAAAGAAAAATGGATATATAGAAAGACTAACATGGGGTATTTTTTACTGTCCAAGTCTATATTATTAACCTGCTCTTGCTTGGTTTCTGTGATTTTCTTTTTAATTTTTTTGTAACAGTGTCTTACCTAGGAGCAAGGAAAAGTGTCTGTGAAATTGTGTCCTATCCCAAGCAGACTTCCTTAGGTTCATATTGCCTAGCCATTCTTTTAGCTATGTTTAGTGTGACTTTCTAGCAGGCTACTGAACACAGGGTAAGTATCCATAAGTTCCAGTAAGTAACCAGTATTGCAGGGGTGTAAGGAGGTTCTTGGATGCAAAAGTCTTGCAATTAATTAAGAAAGATCCCGAGAAAGCAAGTTTGGCTCACTAGCTCAAAGGTGGGACAAAATATGGGCTATTTTTGATTCTGTGAATACACATTTCTGTGACAATTACAATGTTTCTGGAGATTTCATTGTGTTTTATAGAATAGGATGTGAGAAAGCAAGGATCGGGGTACTAGGTTCTTGCCTAACAAGTGGTCTTAGGATGACTTTGAAAGACAAAATTCGTTCTAGTATAGTAAACTTCCATCTAGGCTCACTTTGAGCTAGCTCTCAGAACATACATCTCTAAATGCCTCCTTTGATTCCTTCCCTAGGTTCCCAAGAGTAAGTCACTGGAGGCTGCATGCCTAGCTCTAGATGCTGGCTACCGCCATATTGATACTGCTTATGCATACCACGTAGAAGAGGAGATAGGACAGGCCATTCAAAGCAAGATTAAAGCTGGGGTTGTAAAGAGAGAAGACCTGTTCATCACTACAAAGGTATAGTACACAAGTATGCAAATTATTGAAATCTAGTAAGGCAGCAGAAATTATATTACTGCATCAGAAGTTGATTACAGATGTTGATTGCATAAATGGGTAAGGGAAAGTAGAGGCTGATTTAACTCTATATGAAAATAATTTAGTTAGTGGGCATTATTTTATTAGTATGTATCTTGTTTTTTCACTGTTTAATAAATGAGCTAACATTAACCCCCAAACTATAGCTGAGTTCTCATTGTTAAGTAAGAGTAAAGTAAACACTGAGTTTAAAGGAATGCTTATAACTTTCCTTCAAGTACAAAAAAAATTTCAGCAGTAGAATAAATGAATATGTATATATGGGTCATCTATTAATCCACCATAACTTCCATTCTTGAACATCTGTAGCTTTGGTGTGGTTGCTTTCGACCAGAGCTAGTCAAGCCTGCTTTGGAAAAATCACTGAAAAACCTTCAACTGGATTATGTTGATCTTTTCCTTATACATTACCCAGTGCCAATAAAGGTAGGGGATTTGAATTGTTAAATATACATATCTTTGGATTGCAGCATGGATATCATTTTTATGGATGGTAGAAATAAGTTACTATTATAACTTCATACAAGTTAATTTATATGTCACTAAACTTTTGAGTAGGTTCCACAAAAGGTTTATTGGATTATGAATTGACATGACCAAGCAATGTCCAGAATCACGGATTAGAGGTAACTTCCAGGAAAACTTGGATTTACACATCTTTTCCATATCTATTACTAGATGTTTGCTTAAGTTTTTCTCTCTTTTTTTCTCTCTTGGTGGCGAATGTTGCCTTAAGACAGTTTCAGCTTCAAGTTTCTTAACACTTTATAGCTTCTCTGCATCTTTTCTTACTAAAATCAATTTAGTGTACAGTCCCAATTGGCCATACTTGGCTCACATGTCTGTACCTGGGCCCACATGTGTTCATATTCATTACTTATTCTGGAACAGGACTGATATAAATTCTTGCTGTAGGTCAAGGACATGTAATGGTTGGGTTTCCCAGTGAAAATATGAAGCTTTTCAAAGGAAAGAATACAAGTCAACTAGGAGGTCTCATTTCATTGTTTAGAAATTATTTAGGTGTAGGGAATATATATCTATATATACACTTACTGAGAAGTTCAGTAACATATAAGTGAGTGTATTTGTGTGTATTTGTGTGTGTGTGTGTGTGTGAAACAACAGTTAAAGAAAGAGAGACTATGAATTTGAGAGATAGCAAGGACATATGTAGGCAAATAAAATATGTAGAGAGGGATTAGAGAGAGGAAAGGGAAAGCAGGAAATGATTTAACTATATTATAATTTTAAAATTAAAATTATTATAAGAAAGTAAATATATAATTCACACAATTCAAGCAAATTCAATAAATTAGGCTTCAAAAGATAATGTAATTCTACACACATATCAGTTTTTAAACACAGTATACAGAACGATGCCTTACTCTCTTATGGCTCCTTACTATATTTCCAAGATACTCTTTTAAATGTTTTAAAAAACATGAGTGGGCATTTTTCTTGTGTGTATGTCTATTCGATATATGCATGCCTGGTACACATGAAAACCAGAAGAGGGCATTGGGTTCCATGGGACTAGCATGGTTTAGTTGTGTTTAACTATGTAGGTTCTGGAAATTGAGCCCAGGTCCTCTGAAAGAGCAGCCAGTGATTAATCACTGAACTATCTTGTCAGCTCCTTCCAGATAGTCTTAAACACATTACTGTAGATAAGATGCATGTTTTGTGAGACTGTTTAAAGTTACTTCTCTTCCAGCCAGGGGATAATGAATCTCCAGTAGATGGAAAAGGGAAATTTCTGTTGGACACTGTGGATTTCTGTGACACATGGGAGGTGAGTAGTTTCCAAAACAACAGTAAAGCAAGAAGAGAGAAGGATAATCAGCTCATATTCCCTTGGGTATAGAAATTCATTTTTACTCATACATATTTGCTGGAGTGGATGGGGAGGAATACATCACTAAAATGTAAGGGGGTGAAATGAAGAAGGGCACAGGACAGGAGGCATATGGGTATTTTGCCACCTTATGTAGTAATATCCTTCATTTTCTAGTGATGTTACAGATATTCTTCTTTGGCCAATCTTCTGCTTTATTATCACCTTATCTTGACATCTTTGGATTTAAATCCACTGATCACCTGGGCAATAAACCCTTCCCACCTTTAGTGCCTGTGATCAACTTAAGGTCTACCACTGAACAATATGTTTAGTTCTGGAAAAATTTCTCTGTAACTGGTCCATCTTATGTTTATATCCATGTAGTCTCTTTGAAGTATGACCCTTTATTGCCTCTTCTCATCATCAGATGTTGGAGAAGTGTAAGGATGCAGGATTGGTTAAGTCCATTGGAGTGTCCAACTTTAACCAGAGGCAGCTGGAGCGAATCCTCAACAAGCCAGGACTGAAATACAAACCTGTCTGCAACCAGGTGAGCATCTGCATCCCGCTTCATCTCTCAGGCTTTTCTTCACTTCTGTTCTACTAAGTATAAAGAATAAACTTAAAGGAAGGCTGTTAATTAGTACCCCATCACTTAGTTCCTAGGGAGAGGGAGATCTTTCTTTAGAAGAACCTGGTGAAGCAGTATTTTAGTTTCTATTCCTGTTGCTCTGATAAAATACTCTGACAAAAGCCCATTTAGTTGCCCTCTGTTCAAGTGATTTTCACCTTGTGAAAAAGATTCTAAGAGCAGCATCATTATTTCAAAGACCCGGGGGATTCTAAATTTAACCTTGGACTCTTAGATTATTGGTAAGAATGGAGACATGCTATGGTGCCCAGCTGATAAACACTGTGGAGATTTAACTTTGGTCCATCAGGCAGATGTGAGGGCAGGGGAAAGTGAACTTCTCCCTGAAGTAAGTATACTGAGTAGACATGAGATAGTTTATTGAAAAAAAAAATGGGTGAAGATAAAAATTATTCAGTGGCCAGGACTTGCATAGAGTTTCTGCTTCTCATCATCTTATTATGGTTCACCCTCAGGATTCCATTAAGCTTAGCAGTTGGTATCTTTATACAATGAGCTCTCTAGCTGTCCTTTAAATATATTTTTTGACATAAAACTTACCCAGTCAAATGTTATCAGAAGAATGCCCTCAAATTATTTCTTTTGTCACTCAAGAAAAAATGCAATGTTTGATCTTTTTAATTCAAAGGCAATATTGTATATCATTTTCTTTTTCTCCTTTATTGACTTTAAGCATTTATATTCACCATAATATAAGCATTTGATAAAATCTGGTATCTTTCTATCATATTCTATTGTAGGTTGAATGTCATCTTTATTTGAACCAGAGTAAACTACTGGATTACTGCAAATCAAAAGACATTGTTCTTGTTGCTTATGGTGCTCTGGGAACCCAACGATATAAAGAATGGTAATAACGTATAAAGAGTAAACCTAAAGGAAGGCTGTTAATTAGTATCCCAACACTCAGTTCTCCGGGAGAGGGGAGATCTTTCTTTAGAAGAACCCGATGAAGCAGTATTTTAGTTTCTATTCCTGTTGCTCTGATAAAATATTATGACAAAAGTTACTTAAGGGAGAAAGGAATTATTATGGTTCACAATTCAAGGGTATAGACCATAATGCCATGAAGTCAAGGTGTCAGGAACTTAAGTCAGGTAGTCACTTCTCCTTACAGTCAAGAAGCAGAGAATGATGGACACTAAGACTCAGATCATTTTCTCACTTTATACAGCCAGGATTCCCTGATCAGGGAAATGGTCCCAGCCAAAATTAAAATAGGTCTTCCCACATCGATTTTCACAATAAGATAATCTGACACAGGTATCTGAGAGACCTATCTTTTTTTTTTTATTGGAACTTTTATTTACATTTCAGGTGTTTTCCCCTTACTCCCTTTCCCCCCTCCATCCCAGGAACTCCCTATCCCTTCCTCCCTCCTCCTGCCTCTATGATGGTGTACCCACACCCACCCTCCCCCGTACCTCACCTCCCCACCCTCGAATACCACCCCCCACGATGTCCAGCCTTCATGGGACCAAGAATCTCTTCTCCCACTTATATATAGCTCCCTTGCATATATAGCTGGAGCCATGGGTCCCTCCCTAAGCGCTCCCAGGCTGGTGGTTTAGACCCTGGGGGCTCTGGTTGGTTGGTGTTGCTCTCCTCATGGGGTCCCGTACCCTTTCTACTCCTTCAGTCTTCACTTTATCTTCTCTGTTGGGAACCCCATGATCAGTTTAATGGTTAGCTGTGAGCATCTGCCTCTGAATATGTCAGACTCTTGCAGACCTCTAAGGAGACAGTTACGTTAGGCTCCTGTCAGCATGCACCTCCTGACACCCACATCATCATCTACCTTTGGTGATTGCACATGGGATGGATACCCAGGTGGAATGGTCTGCAGACGGCCCCTCCTTCAGTTTCTGTCCTGCACTTTGCATCCTTATTTGCTCCCTTGAGTATTTTGTTACTTCTTCTAAGAGGGACTGTAGTCCCCCTCCAACACACACAAACACACTTGGTCTTCATTCTTCATGAGCTTTATGTGGTCTTGGGCTGGAGAGGCGGCTCAGCGGTTAAGAGCACTGACTGCTCTTCTAGAGGTCCTGAGTTCAATTCCCAGCAACCAAATGGTGGCTCACAGTGTAATAGGATCTGAGAGACCTATCTTACAAGTTGTTCTAGATTTTGTCCAGTTGAGAATTATTCATATCCATAATAACCAGTCTAGAATGGGCCATCTAATGTATTTTGAAGTACTGTAATATAACCAAAAGCTTAGCCTTATGAGCTCATTCCCACTTTCCCTCTAGGGTGGACCAGAACTCCCCAGTTCTCTTGAATGATCCAGTTCTTTGTGATGTGGCCAAAAAGAACAAGCGAAGCCCTGCCCTGATTGCACTTCGATACCTGGTTCAACGTGAGGTTGTGCCCCTGGCCCAGAGTTTCAAAGAGAATGAGATGAGAGAGAATTTGCAGGTGATGTGCTCTGTTCCTCAGGGTTCTTATACAGTATCTCCCATATGCTTGCTTCATTCAAATCTATCAGGACATTCCTTACATTAAGCCCATATTTCTAGCTTTTCCTATTCATGTGAGTTTTCAAATGCTTTGAGAAATGTTTTGTCTATGATATAAATCCAGCATGACTTTACACATTTCATGTTGGAAATTATGTAGAATTTGGTTTGCATTGTCAACCAAGTACCGCCTACACCTTTCCCATGGACTTATTTTCTGAAATGAGAAATCTGGATTCAATAAATATGATTCTAGAAATTCTTTTGGTTTACACATATGTTCATGCATGCTTAAATATTCTAATATTTATACACATACTAACATACATGCATACACACATACATAAATACATACATACATACACACATATATAGGTTAATTGTATGTTCTTGTCATACTCATTTCCCTAGGTTAATTTTTTAAAAATATCAACTAAGTATATTTTATTATAGTATAAAATATTAGCAGTTACTAAAGAAAGTATTTTTAAGTAGATGTTTCATATAGAGAACTTTTATTTACCTTAATGTTTGTTAATATAAAAACTTATCATAATTTAGCCTGAACTTAGTGAAAATTATCTGTTTACACTGAATTCCTTCACATAACTTCGAGGAACTATTGTACATATGTTCAGGATAGTGAGGGCTATGAAGCTCAGATGACTGATTGAGCTTTTCCTCAATTCCATATAGGCTTCATACAGCTGAGAAGTTTCCCAGGTTTTATTCCTGGACTTAGCTGTAAACCAAGGCAACGAGAAACCTTTCATGACAAACACAGATTTGATCCATCATTTAATCTGTAAAATTCAAATGTCCAGTGCAAGTTACACAGCAGCCAGTATTCAAGGGGTAGAAATAGACACCACTTCTGTGGGTGAAGGAGATAAAATACTTCAACAGTGCGCAGACCAAGAACTGTGAATTATAATCAGTCTGCTGCATTTACATAGTCTCAATTGTATGTATTATGTAATTCAGAAGTATTTTCTGAATTATCTTCTTCCAATTTTTCTTGTTTTCATTTTCTTTTCATTACTTAAGAAACAAGGGGACTTAATACAGTCTTCATAATTTTATTTTATATTTGAGATCACATCCTTTTGCTTGTTAGACAAAAGATTCTATTTCACTATATTACTATTTACTATTTTGTAATTTTCCCCCTAAATTGTCCTCTAGAATGTCATTGTTATGAGTGTGAAATATAAATCCACATATGAATGCAATTTTTAAATAACTTGTTCAGAGTAATTACATTTATGAGTTCTTTTCCTGTTCAATTATTTTATTTACTCTCACCTACCACCCAGATTGTGCTTTGTAGTAGATTTATTAGTTGTTAAACTGTTGACAAATTCCCTTGTCCATCTCTCCATCTTTCTCTGTCTCTGTATTTTTAAAGCACCAAAGGACCTAACCCTGTATATGTTTTAAGATGTGAGCACATATAGAAAATCATTTTAAAGTTAAAACATCTCAAATTTAAATAAGAACATCTTTTAAAGCCAGCTCTTTTATTATACATGTGTTTGGATAAGTCTTAACTTGCATAATATCAAAAAAACATTGTTTGCACTTTATTTATTGATAGATTACAGAAATCTAACTCCCCATTCAAGACATTATTTGTATGAGGTATTTCAAAGTTTATTCTAGATTTCTTGGAAACTGTACCATAGCCTGTTTATGAAGTCAGCATTTTTTTCTTCAGAAGCTACCCTTGAGATTACCTATTGTCTGTAATATTATGCAATTTTAATATATCCCAAAAGCAATTTCTTTCATTTTTACTTGCTATTAATTAACCATGAATGTTTTGATAAACAGTGTTCATCATTTTTTGGAACGCACTAATTACATTCCCTTTGAGACTTCATATGTGTGTCATTCAAATGCTAAAAGCTGTATACTTTTCCTAACAGGTTTTTGAATTTCAGCTGTCCCCTGAGGATATGAAAACACTAGATGGCCTGAACAAAAACTTTCGATACCTTCCAGCAGAATTGTAAGTGTTGTTGAGGAACAGCTCAGTTCAATGTATTTCAATTCAAGTAGTTTCTTCCCTCTTGCATTCATGCTTGTTCAGAAACTAAACGCCTATTTGTCTGCAGTATGTTTCTCATAGATCTAGTTAATATATTTGTTTCCAAATTTCTGAAATGTGGATAAGTCAGCACAAAACACAGAGAAGGTTCCGAAAGTCATATTCAAAAATAAGAAGGGGACCTTCAAGAAAAAGTTTAAGAGTTTTAATAGCTACCCAAAGATCTTAATTTCCCTTCATGCTCTTATGGTTACACGATTTGATACTGGACATAGGTTTGTTGCAGAGTATTTGTTCATGCTGTGAACCCGAGATTATGTTGTTTACTGGAAAACACTTACCTTTATACCAAGAGCTGTCTGCTTTTTGTGAACAGGATTAAATAAAGTCAACTGTAGATCAAGAGGCAGAGCAAGCAACCAGTTGACAGGGAGTCAATTTGAGGGACCATGGTTCAAGCCCACTTTGTGTACTAATTTTTTTAAACAATATCCCAATCATTCAGTTTTACCCCTGAAAACTCAGGAGGCAGATGCGGGTTATAAAGTGAATAAGCAAAAAAATAAAATTAAAAAAGGAAAAAATAAATAAATAAATAAATAAATAACAACAGTATCAAAAAAAAAAAAAAAAAAAAGCCTGCTAGGTCAGAGAAGGACTCATCCAACTGTCCTTCCTCCTCAGCTAATGTCTCAAAAGGATGTTTTCCTTCATGCTGTCTCAAAAAAAAAAAAAAAAAAAAAAAAAAGAAAAGAAAAGAAAAGAAAGAGAAAAAGAAATATCCCTCAGTCTGAATGTCATCCTTTCTTTTTACTTCCTGTGCATCTCTCTATCTGTTCTCCTGATTTCCTCTTACTCTCTGTTTTTTTTTTTTTTCATGTTCACTTCCTGTCAACTGTTTGATTGCTCATCCTCTATGGTTGGCTTTATTTAATCCTATTTCAATAAGTAGAAAGCTTTTGAATTAAAGATGTGTGCTAGGCTGAGCTAGAAACAGGTTTTTCTAGTAAACAACAAAATCTTGGGGTTCATAGTGTGACCAAATAACCTGCAACATAGGTTATAAGTGATGACAAACATAGAATGCACATATGCACATATATGTACTTATTTATCCTATCTATCTATCTATCTATCTCTATCTATCTATCTATCTATCTATCTATCTATCTATCATCTATCTTCAATCTATTTTCTGCTTGTGAAATTTTCATTCTCAGCAGAAATAAATATGAAAACGCTTGAAGGAGGATTAGAAAATCTACAACATAAAATTGGTGTATATATTATCATCATTATTATTTTTGTTAGTATAGAGCAGAATGAAGGCACAGGAAGAGATATAGCTGAGTGATTGAGTCACTGGTATAAATAATAAACATTTCTTTCCCAATTTTATCAATTAAAAATTTTTATCACTGCATTCTTTTGGATTGTTATTCATATATAGAGGTTTATATATTTTACTGTTATTTCCCCGGACATGGAAACTCATTTTTTCATACTGACATTCTTTTTCTAACTCAATCTAAAACAGTACATTGTAGATAATGGAAGTGAGTGAATAATTAATGGATTACTAAGAGGTAAATGGAAGTGAAAGTAGTAGGCATAAATGGTGCATGTTAAGATTTTTTTGTGCTGAACTAAAAATGACATAATGCTTTCTCTTTTTATTGGAGACTAAAGTTGGAAAAAGATTTTTGGTATTTCTTTGATTGATGCGTGAAAGAAGCTAAGGGAGATTAATATTTATAAACACTGGTCTTTGTGTTTTCTGTTCTAGGTGAAAAAACATAGTTTTAAAAATTATAGATATTTAAAAACATTTCTGATAAATCATTATAAATGTCTGTAAGAATATCTTATTCTTCAACTAATCAGAGAATGAAACAATTAGCTCTCACCTTGATGGTGGCTTTCTAGATGCAGACATAAACCATTCAGCTCATGTTTGTTTTCATTTCCTGTTTAGCCTGGCTGACCACCCAGAATATCCATTTTCGGAGGAATATTAACATGGGGACCTAATCATGACTTCTGCCTGACGTCCCTGTGTGTGGACAGTGATGCTGGTGTATGACCTAGATGCTGTTGAATAGAAATGTCATTTCTGAACAATCTGGGTTGCTTAGCAACTCATATTCAGCTGAAGCTTTAACTAATGATCTTAAAAAAGAGGAATATCATTTTTATAATTCTTTGAAATAAATGTAAAATTTTCTCTTCAAATATATTTCTCTTTTTTTTGTTGGTTTCTTTTTGTTTTGATTTTTTTTTGATTCATTATAATACAAAACTAGTTTTGTTGGTAGGCTGTGGATGGAGTTTGCAGATAATGATTCCCATATTATAGACATTTCAGGTTTGGTATAGATGGTGCTCTCAGTCCAGGGAATGGCTGATAGTGATAATTTATGAGTCAGGAATCCTCAATGATTCAAGAAGAACACACTGCACATAGTCCAAGTGTCTCAGTCTGGAAGGTTAGGCACATATGACAAGGTTAACAACCAACAGTGTCCGGGCTTTCTTCAGCTGCTTAGCTTTAGAGTCTTGGAACTGAAAAGTGAGGCATTCCTGAGATATGCCTAAAGAGGGCACATGAGAACTAGCTTAGTAGGATTATTAAAAGTCAGGATGGAGGACTTCAGGAGAAGAGAGTTGATCATAGGTGCACTTATAAATGTTGTCAAAGTTGTATTTATATAATACTATCAATATTATAATCATATACTATATTTATGTCTTAACAAACAAGATCATTTTCACATATATAATCCAATTGTATGGTAGAGTTATTCTTAGCATTGTTTTTTTAAAAGAAAGGAACAGCACCAACTTTAATTATAATAAAGTTTAAAGATACTTATAGGAATTGTGATGGAATGGGATCTAAGAATCCCTGAGAATTTGGTGTGTAAAGATGTTAACATAATGTTAGACTAAGAAGCTTCAAGTTTTTCCCTATAGATACATCAGAAAACCGTGTGACCCTGGCTAACTGACATTATACAGGCTCCAGTAAGTAGTCAGCTGTTGACCCAAACCAAGTAAAGAACCAACAGTTTGTTATAACAGGATCCTCAAAGTAGGTAGTTTTATTGTGTTTTATATCCCACATTGAGAACTGCCCAAGTAGGCTTGGCATGTAGGTGGCATCAAAAGTTACTGTTTATTTTTTTCTTGAACGTAATTATTGCAACTGATATTATAGGTCACAATATTTGACAGATCCATCGTACCAAGCCTGTGATTATAATTTCAGAACAATTTTCTGAGTACTTCCCATGTACAGGCTAACCTCATAAATATCAGTTTAGCATTAAATAGCAAGTTTAGGTTTATGGTGCTTTCTTTAGAAATTTTACAAAGTATTTCCTACAGAATCTTCATGTACCATAGAAAATATATGAAAATAAATTTTATTTTCTTTACATTTGAGAGAATGATTAAAATGATGACCAACAGTGTTTCTAAATGCTTGGCCAAATTTTATTCTTTTAGGAGAGCATGAAACAGCTTTTATACATCATTACCTTTCTTGTATAAATTCTTATTTACTATTTCTCAATATATTTTTAAAACATTTTATATGTATGTGTGTTTGTCTGTGTATAAGACTGTATATTACATGAATGCCTGGTGCCTATGGAGGTCAGAAGATGGCATTACTCTTCTAGAACTGGTTGTGTGCCATCATGGGGATGCCAGGGATTAAACCTAGGTCTCTGGATAAGAAGTAATTGCTCCTAACTTCTGAGCCATCTCTTTATGCTCTGTGATGCAATATTTTGATCTTCATTTAGATTCACACAGGCTAATGATCTCTTTATGGATTCAAAATGTTCAGAAATTCTAGGTGTTTTTGAATATGTGGAAAGTGTGGGTGATTGGTGTGTCATGGAGGAATTTGTTACCTTCAAATGCAATTGTTAGGATATCTCTTGGTTATAAACCTACGTTATATTGGCTTAACTATCACAGAAATATTTACTTGTATGATAAGCCTGATGAGAAACCAAGCTGAGGATATTTCCCATTGATTATCCTTATTTTCTTCCATCTTTTACTGGCACTTCTCCTGTGTGTTGACCTCATGTTCTGGCTGGGTGAATGAAGCTACTGAAACTTCAGACCCTATGGAGCAGTGATACAATGTCTATCACAAGAAGTTCCATCTTTTAAAAACATCACTTAGAAAATAGAATTGGATACTGCCTGAGCATAGTTCTCAGTCATGTAGCATTGGCTAGGAATGGATTGCAGCTCACTTTGCCCAGGGATCATGTGAAAATGTCAATTAAATTAACATGAGTGCCTGAAACAATTAATTTCGAGTGGAAAAGCCCTGATTGTTAAAATTACAGGGAGACCATGATAATTTTATTGAGAGAGGTTTCTCATCTTACCCAGATTTACAACTGCTTGGAAAGTGTTGAAGGTTAGTCATTCCTGCTTTACTATAGTCCAAATGAAGACAAATGTATAAGATGGGCACTCAGCTTTACTCACATGAACCCGTGTAAGTAAGAGCAGAACTCCTTCCATTATAGACACCTTTCTCCTGTATATATGCTATAAAACCAGGTTAATAGTTGAAAACAAAGGATGTACCTATTAGAAAAAATTCTGAATAACAAATTATAGAGTAATTAGAGTCCAGTTATTCCTGAGTCCATCATTTTGCCTAGCTTGAGTATTTAGACTTGTAAGTGGACTGATCAGTTTGAGTTTGATCATTGAGTTTTAGAATTTAGGATTCAGTTGAACCCAAGCCTAAACCAGAAAAAAACAAGAACCTATGAAAACACCAGAAACGTTTAATTACCAGATTAGTCCCTGATCTTTGAGGAAATAGGTTCATCATTTGATATTTGTCAAGACAGATCAATTTTGATGATTTTTGAAATAATAGAAATATGATTTGTCACAATATGTAGAGAACTGTGCTCACACCTTAAATAAATTTATTGGTGGACTTTTAACTATATAATATAGTGATGATTTTTTCTCTTGGAACTAATAGGACAGTAACTTATTGCTGGGTACATGGTGAAATTGTTTTTGATGAAGGTATCACTGGATAAAGACACAGTTTTAAGCACAGAAGAAGACCTAAGAGTTTATCATATAAAATTATGAGAGTTTTAATAATTTATATAATCTGTTTATATTAATAAAGAGCTTTATATATGGGATAACACTTTTCATGTTGCAATTGCATTTAAGTTTTTTAAAAATTTGCTTTCAAATTCTCAACATATCTGCAAGGTTCTATAAAGAGGAGAATTTACCAGTGTAGATTATGGGCAAAATGTAACAACTTTAAAGTTGCTGTACATGGAGCAAAATGTTTCAGTTCTTTTCTTGGGTCCAGGACATTCATACAGATATGCTGGTATATAGTGTAATGTCTAAGTAGATGAACAGGGTACCAGGATTTAAAAAGAAAATATTCACATCTCCAAAGGTATGGACAATGGTGTAAATGTCCTGGAGTTCAGGCAAAGGGAACTCAGTTACCAAAATCCAAAATTTGCCTTTCTCAGAGCAGATTGGAGGAGTGTAATAATGATCAAGGAAGTAACAGAGGAGGCAGAAGAAGACTGAGTTTGTGGTAGTGAGTAAGCACAGTTGACTTAGAGTTAAGAATGTCATTTTCTACTTGGGAAATTCCATTCATTCCCATATTTAAAGGCATAGGTTTTTATTTAAAAATAAAATTGAGAAGCCCTGTAGGTGCAGGTCAGCAAAGACAGCCAGAGGCCCATTAAGTGCCTCTATAATGAGCAAGTATGTGGGAGAGAGATGAGAGAGAAGTGGAGTGCTTTGTGTGATATGAAGAGAGGCACACCTGGAGACATGAGAGTGGTGAGACACAGCCTTATGTGAATAGCCTTCTCTGCCACCCAAGGCCATGGTGATGTCCAGACCCATGCTGCTGCTGAAGGCCATGTGTGGGTCTATGGCTTGCAGCAGCAGGGGTCTGTGTGGGAGAGCTGACCCTGGTGGTAGGGGCACTAGAGAGCTGGCAGGCTGACCAACTCAGCTACTACCCAGGCTTAGATCCAGGGCTTTAGGTTGACCCACCCCAACATCTACTCTGTCTATGAACTGCTGGAACTTGTGAAGGGGGCAGTTCAGCAGGACCAAAGCTGCAGGAGCTTCATGACTTGGTGCAACAGGAGGATAAGAGATGAGTCTTTGTGAGGGTCCAGTATCGATGATATAGCAGAAGCCAGAGGCCTTGGGCCAGAGCAATAACTCATTACAATGAACATTTGCAATAAAGTTGTTGGACAAAAATGTATACTGTGTGACATAGTGCAATACATCATAGCTTCCATGGTGAGAGTTTTTTTAATTTAAATATTTATTTTTTATTTTCTATTGTGGGGGATGTTACAAAGGAAGAGGGTAGGTATGGAAGGTTTGGGAGATGGGTGGGATAAGGGTGCATGTGTGAAATTCACAAAGAATCAATAAAATTATATTAAAATTCTTTCTTTCATTTTTTAAAATTTTAATGTAATTAATACAACCCTTTCCTTCCTCTAAGCCCTACCATATACCATATTTCCCTCTATCCCTGCTCTTGTAAATTCATGATCTTTTAAAATTAATTATTGTTTTATACATATATTAATATATACATATACATTTACAAATACATAAATACACTTTCCTGAGTCTATATAATGTTACTTATATACATGTTTTCTTGACTAACCATTTGGTATAGCATAACCATTTAGTATATTTTTTCCTTGGAAAGACCATTTCTCCTGCTCACAGCCGTTCCTAGTTGTTTGTAAACAAACCATTATTAGAATTGAAAATGATAAAATTTGCATATAATGACTGGAAAAGCATATACAACGTAAAGCAACCACTTACACTCCAAAGCGTCAGAAATAATGACTGCTCAAACCTTCAAGACTTTTTGTTTTTATCAAACACATCATATAACCATGTGCAGTGTGGATAATAACATGATCCCTGCTCTTTGAAAGAAATTCATTAAAAGCCTTACTCATATATTTGAACATTCCTCATTAATGTGAATTTTATATGTTTACTTATGTATATTTCGTATTATGACAACAGCATTTCAAATTCTATACAAATGCTTTAAAATTTACAGCCATGCAGTAATTTTCAATTCTTCTATAAATTATTTTGAGAACCCCACCATTAAATTAGATAGTGTCCTGTGATTTGACTATACTGATAGAGTCTGATCATTGTGTAACAGGTGAAAGTCATAATGGGTGCTAAGGTTCAGTTTGTACTGGGCACACAGCTTACAACAGTGGTTAATCATTCTACATCTAATCATGACTTTACTGCTCTTTTTACTGCAGTGTTCTCACTACAGTCATGACTAAGCACAACAATTACAAAGCAAAAGTGTACTTGCCAAGTAAGGGAAGTTGAAAGGTTTATATTTTCTTTAAATTTTCAACTTAGGTTTCTGAGAGTCAAAAATTCAGAAACACTTGATCATCATTTTTAATGCCCTCTCTGTATTCCTGTGACCATGTAGTGACTGTTTCAATGAATGTCTGGTTAGGAGGAGGCTGTGTGGGCTGAGGAGATAGCTCTGTGGATAAAATGCTTTGTTGACTTAATTATTTTATTGTGTTCTTACACCTCTATCTCTCTTCCAACTTTTACTCCACCCTAGTCCCTTCCAATCCCTCAACTCTAGGAGAGAAAAAGGTTAGAGGGGAAATGGGATGTAGACCTCATTAGACTACTTTCTGCTTATTAGGGACTTCATGTTTCTTGTGGCTAGTCCAGTATTTGTCTCCAAGTTCTTCTTGTCAAACTGCAACAGCAGCAACCAGGAGCAGCTGGGGAGCAACAGGGGCAGCAGTAGGTGGAGTAGCAGAAGCAGCAGCCACTGCTGTCTCCTCCTCCTCCTGGTCCTCCTCCACTTTCTCCTCCTCCTGGTCCTCCTCCACTTTCTCCTCCTCCTGGTCCTCCTCCACTTTCTCCTCCTCCTGGTCCTCCTCCACTTTCTCCTCCTCCTGGTCCTCCTCCACTTTCTCCTCCTCCTTCCTCTCCCTTTCCCCCTGCCCTCTTCTCCTCCTTTTATCCTTTTCCTTTTCTTCCTTTTCTTCTCCTTCCTTCTCCCCCTTTGTATTCTTCCTCTCTATTCTTCTTTTTTCCTCCTCTTACTTTCTTCCTCTTTTCTCCACCTTTTCCCTCACCTTTTCTCTTTCTCCTTCCTCTTCTTTCTTCCTCGTCTCTTCTTTGTCTTTTTTCTTCCTCTTGTTCTTCTTCCTTCTCTTCTTCTTCTTAATCTTCTTCAGAGCACTAGTGATCCTTCTTTCAGTGTTATGGCATTTATTCCTTCTCCATAGTCACTAGAATTAAACTATCTGAAGCTGGCAAAATTATGCCTTCTAGTGTCATAGTTAAGAGCTGTGGATAAACTGAAGAAGCTCACATCCCACACTGTGATTAAAACAAAAACATATTCACACAACACAACTGGGTGTTTTAAGAAAAAAAAATTCTCACTATAGTGCTTGATGTGTAAGTATAAGTATCTGGTTTAATATCACTAGAATCTACGTTAAAAGTGTGTGTGTGTTAGCCTATATCTGTAATCCCAGTCTCTCTGTAGAGGGGTAGGAGACATGATGGGAGAATTCCTGGATGCTTGTGGATAACCTAGTCTGGCATGTTTGGCAGTGATCACCTGTTTGAAACAAGGCAGCAGTTAAGGAGCAAGGACTGGCTCCTGCGGTTGCCCTCTGATCTCCATGCTGAGGCAAGTGTACACCTGCACTCACACACATGTTCATGTACATATCATGTACACCATACTTTAACATACAAAGATAAAACAAAAGGGTTCATTCTCTTGCTTGAAAATGAAACAAGTTTTACATGTAATGATTTCAGTTATTCTTGTGTGTTGGAAAGAATAACAGAAACAGTATCTGCCAGGACTATGACAGGAAATGAATTTAACACATCAGGTTTGGAACTTCATGAAGCAACAGTAATGGTATTGTTGATGTTGCAGGATCAACGGAAAATAGATGTAGACCTCGTGAGGACTCAACTCTGGTTCCCAGTTTCTCTAGGCTAGAACTGTCTACGAAAAGGAGACAAGATGGGTAGAGTTTGCTCCACCTCAGGGCTGATCAGATCATCACCTGTTGGTTATTCTGGGGACTCTGTTCTCCTATTTCAGTTGATTTTTCAGCCTAGTAGAATAAAATTATTCTAAATTTGAGCTTTTCAGTAGTTTTAATATCATATTCCTTCTCATTTTTAAAAATTAATTATTTTAATTTAAACTCCTCTATCCCCCTGATTCTACCCGATAATAGAGGAAGCACCATCTGAAAGAAAACCTAGAGATTTACATTCCATCACTAAGTCAGGCTTGTATAAATGTCATCTTTGTTTTCAGAAATGTGGATCTCTACCGAATGATTTTATTTTAAATATTATTGTTATCTTCGAATTCCCCTAAATTTTCACACACTTTAGTACTCATGTGCTTATTCATGTTAAACTAATGTCAGTTAGTGCTTTCTCAGTTTAATTGATTGATGGTCTTTGTATATTCTACCTAAGACCTTTTTGATTTTTTTTCTTGAAATTCATTTGGAGAATAAAAATTGCCATATATTTAGAGAACGAGGTGTTCAAGTCAGTTATTTTGTCCCATATATAATTTGTATTTGGACATCTCCTGTCCTAAAGTGTATTTGAAGGGGACGCTGTTCAAATATAATTATATTTAGGAAAATTGATAGATTAACTTCTATATTTAAAAATATTGTTCATTATTCTTCAGGACTTTTAAGTACAAGCAATGTAGTCATTGATATACCCATCTCTGTTTTTATTTCAGCAGGCTTGAGTCTCGTCATGGTAGTTTATAAATTATCTCACCCAAGCCTCAGGGATCTTTTCAGACAGAGAGCAGGAGTTTATAAAAGTGGTTGTGATAACAAGGATAAACAGTGTTCTTACAACACTGCAAACAAGTGATTTAACCTCAAAAGTGATTATAACAGCACACATAGATTTCAAGCTCAGATAGAAGTACTACTTATGAACAAGCGGTGATAGGTGTACACAATATGATTTACTAAAAGAAACAGCTTGGTATATTTGAAGTACAAAATAGGAAAAGTATTTCTTTAAAAATGTAACCACTGTAGCTGATCAAAGTAGGCTGTCCTGAACCTGAAGAGGCTGACAAAAAAATTGGAAATTAATGGAAAAAATTCAAAAGAAAAAAACTCTCAATGAAAGAAATGAATTATTGGTTGATATAAACTGAGGGAGAGGCTGGGCATAATCTTTAACAAATTTGTGACATTGAAGTATTAATCACAAGTGCACAAAATAAAACATGTTTTAATTTAGTTTATAATTCTTGATAACTGTTTTATTTTGGTTCAATGTTTAATTCTTTTACATTTCAAGCATTGAAGTATTGCTCTGTACAAATTTGACTAGGGTTTCAAATTATTTTGAAGTTTTGTCATTAAACAATTGTGAAAAGGATTTCTCTTTGGATAGTATTTGAATTCCCGTTTATTCAAAGGAATGAAAGTCCTTAAAATGCCTGACACAGAATTCAATGATCCTGGGCCAGAAGGCTGAAGATCAGATTCATTCTTTTTTTTTTTTTTTTTAAGTATTTCTTTCTTTTTTTTTTTATTATTTTTTTATTGGAATTTTTTTTATATTTCAGATGTTCTCTCCTTACCCCATTTCCCCCCTCCCTCCCAGGAACTCACTATCCCTTCCCCCTCCTCCTGCCTCCACGTTGGTGTATCCCCCCACCTCCCCATACCTCACCTCCCCACCCTCGAGTATCTCCCCCCCACGACGTCCAGCCTTCATGGGACCAAGGATCTCTTCTCCTACTTATATATAGCTCCCTTGCATATATAGCTGGAGCCATGGGTCCCTCCCTAAGCGTTCCCAGGATGGTGGTTTAGACCCTGGGGGCTCTGGTTGGTTGGGATTATTGCTTTCCTCATGGTGTCGCGAATCCTCTCAACTCCTTCAGCCTTCACTCTATCTTCTCCATTGGGAACCCCATGCTCAGTTTAATGGTTAGCTGTGAGCATCTGCCTCTGAGTATGTCAGACTCTTGCAGACTTCTAAGGAGACAGCTATATCAGGCTCCTGTCAGCATGTACATCCTGACATCCACATCAACCTCTACCTTTGGTGACTGCACATAGGATGGATATCCAGGTGGAATGGTCTGTAGACGGTCCCTCCTTCAGTTTCTGTCCTGCACTGTGTCTCCATATTTGCACCCTTGAGTATTTTGTTACTCCTTCTAAGAAGGACTGAAGCCCCCCCCTTACTTGGTCATCATTCTTCATGAGCTTTATGTGGTCTGTGAGTTGAATCTTGGGTACTTCAAGCTTCTGGGCTAAAATCCAATAATCAGTGAGTGAATACCATGTATGTTCTTTTGTGATTGGGTTACTTCACTCAGGATGATATTTTCTAGTTCCATCCATTTATATAAGAATGTATCAAATTCATTGTTTTTAATAGCTGAGTACTATTCCATTGTGTAAATGTACCACATTTTTTTATCCATTCCTCTGTTGAAGGGCATCTGGGTTCTTTCCAGCTTCTGGCTATTATAAATAAAGCTGTTATGAACATAGTGGAGCATATGTCCTTGTTATGTGTTAGAGCATCTTCTGGATATATACCCAGGAGTGGTATAGCTGGGTCCTCAGGTAGTGATATGTCCAATTTTCTGAGGAACCGCCAGACTGTTTTCCATAGTGGTTGCACCATCTTGCAATCCCACCAACAATGGAGGAGTGTTCCTCTTTCTCCACATTCTCGCCAGCATCTGCTATCAACCTGAGTTTTTTATTTTAGCCATTCTGACTGGTGTGAAGTAGAATCTCAGGGTTGTTTTGATTTGCATTTCCCTGATGACCAAGGATGCTGAACATTTCTTTAGGTGCTTCTCGGCCATTCGCATTTCCTCAGTTGAGAATTCTTTGTTTAGCTCCTTACTCCATTTTTTAATAGGGTTATTTGGTTGCCTAGAGTCTAATTTCTTGAGTTCTTTGTATATATTGGATATTAGTCCTCTATCGGATGTGGGATTGGTAAAGATCTTTTCCCAATCTGTTGGTTGCCGTTTTGTCCTATTGACAATGTCCTTTGCCTTACAGAAACTTTGCAATTTTATGAAGTCCCATTTGTCAATTCTTGATCTTAGAGCATAGGCCATTGGTGTTCTGTTCAGGAACTTTTCCCCTGTGCCTAGGTATTCGAGGGTCTTCCCCACTTTCTTTTCTATTAGTTTCAGTGTGTCTGGTTTTATGTGAAGGTTCTTTATCCACTTGGACTTGAGCTTTGTACAAGGAGATAGGAATGGATCGATTTGCATTCTTCTGCATGCTGTCCTCCAGTTGAACCAGCACCATTTGTTGAAAATGCTGTCCTTGTTCCACTGGATGGTTTTAGCTCCTTTGTCGAAGATTAAATGACCATAGTTGTGTGGGTTCATTTCTGGGTCTTCAACTCTATGACATTCATTCTAAAGCCAAGAAAAAAGCCAGGATCAGAACTAAATCTTTTAGTGAGGAGAGATGACAGAGGTTCTGGTTAGTCAACAAAATGATGGACTGGGTATTAGGTCTATCTTGTACCTTACTGATACAAATTGGTATAGTTATGCTCTAATTGTATTTTGAGACAAAAGTTTTATCTTAACAGGAAAGGTGATATGTAGGAGGAGCTAAGGTGGAGGAGTAAGGAGAGGAAGAGGAGGAGCTAGGAGATGAGAGAGAGAGAGAAAGAGAGAGAGAGAGAGGGAGAGGGAGGGAGGGAGGGACGGAGGGAGGGAGGGAGGGAAGGGAGGGAAGGGAGGGGAACATGAAGGTGGATTTTTGCATGTCTCTGCCAGTCAAAGATAGTTGGTATATGTAGATTGGGTATTGGGTTACACTTTTAATTGTATGGGCATCTTTTTACTGAGCGTTACCAAACTTATAAAGCCTCTGATTAACATTTTTTTTAAAAAGTTACTAATAAAAAAAAAAACGAAAACAAGAAGCAGGAGGAGGGGGATGGGATAGGGGGTTCCTGGGTAGGAGAATGGGGAAAGGGGATCACATCCGAAATGTAAATAAAATATCCAATAAAAAAAAAAGTTATTCTTGCACTGGAGATGTTGGGAGCCAGGCTGATCCAGGGCCTCTTTAAGGACCTGTTTCATGGAGAAGGAACTTAACTCCTTTTCTAAAGCAAGAAACAGGTTTGGCAAAGCCAGTAATAATCTGGATGCCTGGTCTTAGGGGAGCTCCAACTTCATTCTGAGAACTCAACTTTCACCCACAGGGGATATGGTTATCAATTCCAAGGACCCTATGGGCTCTAACTTTCATTATGTGAAGTCAATTCTTTCTACCCATATGGGAGATGGTTATCAATTCTAGGAACTCTGTGTGCTCTGTGTGGGGGGTACTTGAGATATCCTGCTTGATTTTCTGATGACTTTGTTCTATTATATGATAGTTTTCTGCTGACTCAGTCATATCTCCCTGCTAAAAACTGTATACACTTATACAGAAAACTGTATATAGTGAAAACTGTACTACTTAATGCACTTTTTTTTCTTTTTGGTTTTTCGAGACAGGGTTTTTCTGTGTAGCCCTGGCTGTCCTGGAACTCATGCTGTAGACCAGGGTGGCCTCAAACTCAGAAATCCACCTGCCTCTGCCTCCCAAGTGCTGGGATTAAAGGCTTGCACCATCACTTCCCGACTTAATACACACACACACACACACACACACACACACACACACACACACACACATATATCGGAAAGCTATATATCGGAAAGCTATTAATCCAAAATGGTCTCTTTTTTTATCATTTATGACCACACAAATGAATCTGGAAATAAGTATATCACTAGAACTACATGTCAAGACAAAAAAACAAAAAACAAAAAACAACAAAAAAAACAGTGAGCATTATATGGCAGCACCCATTCACAAATTTTCAAAATTTCCCAAAATGATGCTTTGGAAGAAATTAAGAGTATAATGGCAATTACAGAAGCTGAGAGAGTATGGGGGAAGGAGAGAGTGAAAGACTAATAATGCACACCATGGAATAGTTGGTATAGGAAAGGAACTCTAATATGCTGTTGCATTGAAGGGCGAGCATAATTTTAAAATATAGTTTTAAAACTTCTATAATATAGTTTGAATGTCTATTCTATAAAAAAGTAATCATTTTTTGAAAGCATAAAATGTATTATATACATTTATATGTATAAATAAAACATATGTATAAAGTCACATTTAAAAGAATATTTCCCCTTCTTCTTCTTCTCCTTCTCCTTCTCCTTCTCCTTCTCCTTCTCTCTTCTCCTTCTCCTTCTCCTTCTCCTTCTCCTTCTCCTTCTCCTAGAATCAATGGTAACTTAATCTCTGGGTGCAACAACTAGAATCCTAATCTTGCAACCCACATAAATCTAATTCCTCTGGTGGTGAATCCTGGCAGATCCTCCATGAAACCAGGAGACACTAGTACCTACATCTTGCCCTTATGATACCTCTGTCCCAAATGTCCCTAACTCTCTCCTGCTTCCTCTATACCTCAGTCCAACTCAAATGTCCCTCCTACTTGCCCAGTGATTGACCGCTTTATTCAGTAGGGGATTGGTTCACAAGAAGTCACCTAAGTACATAACTCACTCCTTGTTTGCAGCCCCTTCCAGCAGAGCAGAATTTACATCAAAACACAAACAGCATCAAGCCCATCCACAACACTTCCCCCTTTCTGTTCACTTAAAAGACTCTTTTATCTCAGATATAAATTGAGCACAAGTATTACCATTTTGTAATTTATAAAGCACAAGATAGACCTAACATCCAGTCCATTATTTTTGTCAATAAAACAGAATACTGTTGTCTATCATAACTTAAAAGTTATAATTCTACACTTCACTTATTTCCTGGCTTTAGATTGTATGCTATCTAAAAAGGATCCTCTCAAATCTGTTCTCTCAATGTAAATAGCCATAGATGACTATGAGACTATAAGTAGTTTTTCAACCCCATCAGAAATCTGAGAATAACCAACATTATCTGAAGATATAGGAAGCCTAACATAGCTTCCTGAACTGAGATAAATTGTAGAGACAGCTGGGCTGCCTACCTATACAGCCCTAGTATGTCAGGAAGTTGGAGCATCAGTATTCAGCTGTCTGGCCCAGGATCATCTGACAGACCTTTGAAAAACAGGAGTTTTTAAGGTCTAGCTTATTCTGTGTCGGCAGAACTAAGCTGACCTAATCTGTAAATTTGTACTTTTTCTGGACAGTAGAGGTCTGCAGGAGATGTTGGCAATTTCTGCCCAGTGGTGACCTGGTCACGATGTACAGCCTCACCTGGAGGTAAGATGCTCAGCTGCTTCTTTGAATCCACGAATGGGATGCTGTTAGGAGCAGATTTGTCTCAACAACAAGTGAATAATTAACATTAATTGTCACATTCTGGGCCAGGCGGTGGTGGCGCAGGTCTTTAATCCTAGCCTGGTCTACAGAGTGAGTTCTAGGACAGCCCAGGCTACACAGAGAAACCCTGTCTCGAAAAACCAAAAAAAAAAAAAAATCACATTCTGTGGATTTCTGACGTTTTTGAAAACCAGCTCTCCATTTGGAGTAATCTGGACTGTTGTCCATTAATTACTCTCAGCTATTTCTAATCCCTTGAAAACACCCTAACAATAACCTCAGAGCCATGAATTTGCTACTTGGCCCTTAATTCACAAGTTTAAACATCCCATATCTGTTTATAGTAGCAGTTGTAGAAAGACTGGGTCTAAGCCCTGTACTTTGAAAATTTTTGTACCGATAGAAGAAATTTATATCAAAGAAATCCTTGATTTTGCATCAAAATAAATTCTGTACCATTAAGAAATTGTGACTTCAACGTAGTTACAATTATAAAGATTCCTATCAACTGAGAATATGGCTATGCAATCAATTCTAGCTATTTCCTCCCTGTTCCACGTATGACCATTCCTAAATTTCCTAGAAAGACAATCTATAATAACTACCTCCAGCTCCAATGCCCAGGGACCTGGGGGCAACAACTTTTCGTAACTCCTTCAAGCTGATTTGGGCATTGAAATATTTGAAGGGAGGAAGGGTAGGGAAAATAGGGGAGTTGATTGGCCTTAAGAAGGTCACACCAATGATTTATTTAGTCTCTGATTTCTGTGTCATGACTAGATCCAGCTGAATGTCCAAGACATCAGGAGTTCAAGCAGGTCAGTTCAGCATTCGTTAAGATGAGACTCATCAAGGCTGTATATTCTGCAATATACAAATCTCAAAACAAAATTTTAGTATCATCAAGATAACTTTTTTGTTTGCTTGTTTGATGCTCTGGAATCTAGTTCCCTGTGGGTCTCCCTCTATCAAATCTGATCCATAATACTCTAGAAAGTGTATAGATACTAAACACCTTTTCTAATAATACAGAGACAAAACCTTTCTCCCAAATCCTTGAGTTGGCAACCAGGAAAGCTTGTATCTTGCTTTCTCTTCCAGAGGAATAATAAAACCACAAAGCTTAAAAAAATCACACTCATTTTGAAAGTTAAAACAATGTAAAACAAACACAGTAAACTAAAGTAGTGTATGTGACTATTGTTAGGCTTTGTCTATTTTGCCAAGCAGAATAAAAACCCAAGATCCCTGTGGAGCCCATGTTATTCAGAATTTGAGTATTGTGTGAAGTGTATTAAAGCAATATATCTTTATACCATCTTTAAAACTATTGATTTGCACATATCTATACCTGCTTATAAGCAGGCAGCTAGTCAAAGCAGGATTTAAACCCAGAATTCCTGTGGAGCCCACATTAGACAGAATTTGAGGATCTTGTAAGAGTTACTAAAGAAAACTATCTTCATACCAACTTACTGTTTGGCTCTCTACCTAGAGCAGCCATTTTGTTATTCCATCTATCTGTTTGGCTCTTTGCCTGGAGCCACAGACATTTATTTGATACCTGTACATAGCATGCAATGATTATCACTGCACTCTCTGCTGAAGTCAGTGACTAATATTCTCTATCCTAGTTCCAAACTGTGGGCAAAATTCCCCATGTGATTCGGCTGGAATCTGCATATAAATCTTTCCTAAAAGCAAATAATCCCAATGTTATAAATCACAGTTAAATCAGTATCTGGGATATTCGAGGGTGGGGAGGTGAGGTACGGGGGGGGGGAGGGTGGGTGGGGGTATACCAATGTGGACGCAGGAGGAGGGTGGAAGGGATAATGAGTTCCTGGGAGGGATGGGGGGAAATGGGGTAAGGAGAGAACATCTGAAATGTAAATAAAATTTCCAATAAAAAAAAAATCAGTATCTGCCCTAAGAAGTAGGCTTTTTCATTGTCCTTCTCTCTCCTGACTCAGAGCAGCCTGCAGCTCCCCACAGCAGGGGACCTCAGAGCTGCTTTCTTTGTTTCAACTCCCATGCTTGAATCCATGTGACTCCTTTTAGCACTACCCAGCTACTCACTTAAAATAGAAAAAAATAAAACTCTGACTCCCAGACTAATAAGCTTAAATTTTTAGTGGATTCTTGCTCAACATGTTGGATAGCCACCTGTTGCAGGAAATATAAAAAGGAGCTGCAGTCCCCATGCTATGCCCAGCAGTGACTGGCCATATGGCAGGAGCAGCCACATGGCACCAGAGCCCCAAAATTTTTCCACCCAGCTCACAAAGTTCCCACTGGCACGTTGTTACCATGCCTGCCTGTAGCTTCAAATCCCCCATGGCCTTTGTGGTACACATCAGGCAAACCCAGGTTTTGCTGCCATACCTTTCTCTTGGAATCCAGTTGAGTCTTTGCAAGAAGAAAAACACCAGACAAACTTAGTTTATACACAATAGTAACTCAATCTCTGGGCACAACAACTAGAATCCTAATTTTGTAAGCCATATAAATCTAATTCCTCTGGTCGTGAATCCTGGCAGATCTGCCATGACACCAGGAGACACTAGCAGCTACATCTTGCCCTTATGCTACCCCAAATCCAAAAGCCAAAGGAAATCTTTGAAATATAGACAAATTATAATATGTTTAAGATCCCAGAAATGAAAACCAATGCATTTTGCCCACTGATGTTTGGAAGATGTCAAAGCCTTTCATTGAGACTAAGACAGATTTTAACTGATGAAATTGAATAAAATGGAAATCTAAAGTACAAAACAAAGAATTGAGACCTTTATCTCACATTATATATGAAAATCATCTTAAATTGATTCAAGATTCAAATTTAGATGATAAGAAAGTAAAACCAAGGGCTAGGATGCTAGATTAGACTGTGATATCTAGAAGTTATGGGAAACAAAAGGAAAAATGGTGAGAAGTCATAAGAGTTTAAAACTTTTGTGCAGCAAAAGATACAATCAAGACAATAATTGACAAATCACAGGATGGAACTTTTCTAAGAGGGGTGTTTGGAAATGTGTCTCTTCCTCACTTACTATATAATTTCCTGTTTTAGTGCATTCTGCTTTGCCAGACACACCATGATCTCAGAATACAAATGAAGGAAGGGCCAGGAAACAAGGGAGGAAGATTTGGACTTTCAGTGGACTCACTCTTTCTCAGGTTCTTGTTATGATATTAATATTTTTGAAAGGATTAAGCCAATAGTATATAGAGTTATAGCTTAGTTGAAGCTAAAGAAAACACATTTCTGCCATCTACTCCTAACTTCTCTAGAATTTTCATACTTCTCAAAGCACTGAAAATATTTGAAAACTCTTAACTCCTCTGAGAGCATGAACCTCTGTGAGTCTAAATGCTTTTCACAAGAGTGACCAATACCACAGTAATAATGTATAAGACTAGCTAAGAAGTGCTGAGAGCGGGAGAAAGAGTCTTCCACAAGGAAGAATACATCACTTGATTATCCGATATCATATAGTCAGCTCTGAAAGCATATATACAAGTAACAGAATACATAATGAGCACATTACAGTAGCTTATTTAGAAATATGTGTGTGTGTTATATATACAACATAGCATTAATATATAATAAATATATATTGTTTATTCACAATTGGTCAAAAATTATATATTATATATTATGTAACACATTATGTAACACATAATATATAATATACAATATATAATTTACAATGCATAATACACAGTATATGCTATATACCATATACTATATACTATATACTAACTATATACTATATACTATATACTATTTACTATATACTATATACTATATAACATATATAATGCATAGCATATGACAACAACAATAAAGAGGCTGAGAATTTGTAGAAGAGCAAGAGTGGTGTACAGGAGTGTTTGAGGTTAGAAAGAGAATGGAATATGATGCAATTACATCATAATCTCAAGCAATAAAATAAAGAATTAAAACAATGAGGAAGACACTTCTGCCAGGGAAGCAGATCTGGCTGCAGACTGTCATCTCTCTTTTTTCTCCTCATCTCCTCCCTTGATCTGGAGCAGAGCACCTGCTGAGGTCTCTTCCTGTCTGACCCATTCACAACGGGTCAGAAAACTCTTCTCCAACCTTTCTTCTCTGAACTCATCCCAGTATCATAGTATCCAATAACACTGAGCATTCCTGGGAAAAGGCCAGGGAAACAATTAAACAACTGAAGACCTTCACCATTCCCTTTTCTTCCCCAAATCCAATTCCCCAGTCTCATCTTTATCTCTGAAACAGAACACCTGCTGTATGTAGCCTTTCTTTTCACTTCTCATTGTATGGGTATCTTGTTACTGATCATTGCCAAATATATAAGCTTTGATTAATGCTGGGAGTGAGTCCAGGCTTGGTGGGAGGAGAAGGTGATCTTTCTTCTCCTCTGGTCGGTTCTTCTTGAGGCAGCCCAGGGGGATGGTAAGAGCATAGGCAGGTGGTAAGACCTAGGGTTAGGTTACTGTAGCTGGACTGCTCTTTGGTATCCTCTGTCCAGAAACTGCAGTTTCTGGCACTTAACACACAGCCAGGGACAGCAGAGGATTAGGCAAATGGCCTTAGTACTCTCTCTCTGCAGGCTCTGCCAGGCTCTAACCTAGGTCTGTTGGTTTGAGATCGCAGGAAGAAAAGACACTTAAAGAAGTGTAAAAAGTTTCCTATGAAAGCTATCTAAGTGACAAAGTGGAAAGGTCCTAAGTGAGGAAAGGGAAAAAATTCTAACAAAGGAAAAAATTCTACGTGGAGAGATTCTAAGCAAGGAAGAAAGAAAGAAGAGGAGAGAGGAGAGAGAGCTGCTAACGAACGTCCCTTTGTCTTATACATAATTCAGTGTACATGATCACATGTTACAAAGTTCATCATAAATTCACACCAAAATTCAAATCATAAATTGAAATAGAAGTTTACAACAGAAAATGTTTACATGCATATCTGTTAGGAGTAATTATCTGACTAAACATCCATCACCTGTTTAACTCCACAGGTTCATCAAAGGTTTAAAACTATAACTAAGAAATTAGTGAAGTTTTGTATAGATGAACCCAGGCAATATTTTCTCTTCTGTCCTAGCACCTATAATACATTGTGAGTTCCTTTTTAGTGACCTTTGGTTAATTGTTTTACAACCACATTGGAATGTGCTCTGAGTAGGAGAAAGTCTGGTTACTGTCTAAGGGCTGTTAACTGACGACACTTGGGAGACTGGCAGAGTTCTCATAGCAATATTGATTATCAGAAAGGGACTTAATACCAGTCCACTATAAAAGAGCTAAATAATCATTGATATAATTTTAGGAATTCTTATAGGATCATCATTAAGACTTAAGAAGTCATCTATTTGTCTATATAGCATCACTACAAGACAATACATCTTCATAGGTCTGCAGAGATCTGCTGCAAAGGAGTGTGCTATTGCTTAGTGATTGTTACATATGTTTAATAATAACAATAATAGGAAAAGCGTATTAATAGCAGGGATTTTTCCTAAAATATGTCCACCACAGCCTTGCTGGATGGGAAACACTTGTCACAGATTATATAATAATCTGAGGCAAATATTTCAGGATGATCACCTGATAATTATTAGCTTGTCCCACTATGGCTCCTGACAGATTAATCTATAAGAATTGGAGTCCCATTCTCTTACTGGGCCCGCATGGATGGCGGAATGGTCTGGGCAGTGCTCTGCCTTGCAGAGACAGTGTGGAAGATTGGCAGAACCACCTCTCACGCTGGCATTTAGTGGGTGGCAGGGCTGGTATTTCAGGTGGCCGGTTCTAGCTGCAGTATGTACATGGCCTCCAGCTGAGAAACATGGCAGTTGGGGTAGTCAGAGTGGCTGCAACTTAGATAATTGGCCTGAAACATTGGCCAATTTAATTAAATACTACAACATTGAAAAAGCTTGGACAAAATCTAACATGCTGTCATGTTAAAAAGTCTTGGAGAAATCAGAGATACAAGGCACATATCTAAACATAATAAAAACTAATACAGCAAGCCAATAGCCAACATCAAATTGATAGTGAAAAACTAAAGCAATCCCAGTAAAATCAGGAACAAGACAAGGCTACCTCTCTTTCTCTACTCAATATAGTACGTGATGTTCTAGCTAAAGCAATAAGACAAAACAAAATGATCAAGCAGATACAAATTGGAAAGGACAGACCAAGCTAGGCTCCTGTCTGCAAGCACAACATGGCATCAGTAATAGTGTCAGGGTTTGGTGTCCACCACGGGATGGATCTCAAGTTGAGGTGGTCATTGGATGGCCTTTCCTTCAGTCTCTGCTTCATTTTTGTTTCAGCATTTTTTTAGTCAGGAAGAATTCTGGGTCAAAAATTTGAAGGGAGTTTGGTGACCCCATTCCTCTACTGGGAGCCCTGTTTATCTACTAGATAGACATTTCATCTCCACATTGTTGGGCATTTGAGCTGAGGTCATTCCCATTGAGTCCTGGAATCCTTTCATATCCCAGATCTCTGGGACTTTCGAGAGGTTCACACCCCTTAAGCTGCATATTTCCATTCATTCTCCCAGCCCTCTGGGCTTCTCTCCTGTCTCCTCCCATATCTCCTCCTGTCCCCTTCCTCAGCCCCACCCTTTCCTACCTATACTGAGACAGAAGCAGATACTCACAGACAACCATTGGCCTGAGGTCAGGGACCCCTATGGAAGAGTTAGAGGAAGGACTGAATGAGCTGAGGGGATGGCAACCTCATAGGAAGACCAACAGTGTCAACTAACGTGTCATGATTAATGAGGCCTAGAACCTGAGACTACATAGGTCATGGGAACCAGGGGAAACTTACTACTATTACTCAGATAAAGCAACATAGCAACAGAATGACTCCTAATGACATAACACTATACCCAAAGATCGGGGCCTTGTTCAACCCTCCTGTCACCTCATGGGCCCTTACTATTTTGGTAAGGTCTCACTCCCTAATCCAGAAGTCTGTTATTTAGATGCTGTGAAAAAAGCCAGGCACTGCTGGTCAGTGTTTCCAAGAATGCCTCACCTTCTATACTGAGGACAATGAACTACATGCAATGTGTTTTCTTTTTGGCTCACAGGCCAGATGAACACTCTCATAAATCCCTGTGGACTGCAACTTCTCTAGACCCAAAGGTCCCCATCCACTATTTCCCCATAGGTTATCATTTCTTACACTCTTCCATAGGCTTCCACAGAAGTTAAGTTTTGGTCTCAATGATTCAAAGGAAGCAAACCACACAAGAACCATGCAAATCTTGACCAAAGAAAGACCTTTATTACAAGCATTACAATAATTTCAAAGAATAATGAAAATGTAATGTCATGTTCTGGACTGGTGGATGCAGTTCTGGGTGAAGGAGGGTTGTCAGGCAGCTCAGACTGAGCAGAAGTGACATATGTTGAAGCAGCAGCATCTGGGATGTTACCTACATCACTGTCCATATAGAAGAACTTTGAGACTGTGTGTTGAAGTCATGACACAGGTCTCCACATTAAAATTCATCAGAAAAGGGGTATTCTGGGTGTCCTTCTCCACTAAAAAAGAAAAGAAAAATGCAAAACATTAACTCTTGGGTTTCTTTATGTTAGCAAAAGCAGAAATCTATGATGCTAACATTAGACTTAACCACTTTATTTTCTTGCCTGATTGTGATTGTAGAATTTACTATTTTTATTTTCAATATTTGACGTGAAGGAATGTTTTTAAATTAAATGGATTTTTCAAATAATTTCTTGCCAAGACAGAATGATAGAGACAGACATTCACAAAGTGCACCTTTCTTTTGGCTTCTACAGTCAGACTGCCAAAGCACAGAAGGCAAGATTGGGTCACATGTCAGTCAGTCAGTAAAAGCATAAAGGGAATATCCTGTTTAATGTGAGTCTGAACATTAATCATTACAAAATAATATGGATCAGGCAGCTTTTAAGTATTGTCTTTTCATTTAACGAACTCATCTGTTTTTATGCACTACTCATTAAATACAACACATGTGTTAAATTCAGATGAAGAATGTCATTGATAAGATAGATTTCTAAGTCTAAGGAGCAAGATTCTATAATTTGTAGATCTTTATACTTTAGTATTATTACAAAACATAAATTGAACAAAAATCTTACTTACTAAACTATTTAATAGGTGGCCAGAATTCCTGAGTTCTTGCTACTCTCTGGTTTGCCACTCTTGCATTAAGTCTCATCTTATCCTTCACATTGCTTTATTAATTAAAACTCTTTTAGCGATGATAATATATATGCTCTCTTTGCAAGCTATTTACCACTTTTAAACATTATTATATTTATTTCTATTGACAATCAATATCTCCACTATTAAAAATGGGGTTATATATTCGTGTTTGTCTTTTTTGAAATATGTATGAACTATCAGATTTATAAACCATGGTCTGGTGGAGAAGATGTGCCTGAACTGCAGAGAAAAGATTTTTAACAACTATCAGTTTAATCAGTGAAGGAGTTTTTTCCTCCTGAATATTTCACCCTTGGTTTTACATCTCTTTCTGCATAAACTTTGTCTTCAGTATTAACATATTTGTAACTCAGAAATGGGGGGAAAAACAATTGTTAAAATAAGTGTACTAATGACAGCTTTCAAGAAACTAATGAAATTTTTGATTTCTGAATAAGATTCACTGAAAAGAAAAACATAAAGAAATAAATTGTGGCTTATTTATCAGAGTGACTTACAATGGAGCAGGCCATATCTGAAATTTCTGTTCAGGTTATCTAGGATTTTCATATCCTCTGATGGTAGCTCAAATTCAAATACCTATTGAACAATTAGAAACACTTTAGGACACTCCATATTTGCAAATCTTAATACCAAGTCAATCAAATTTTATTCTGAAAGGCAATTTTTTACATATACAAATGGTTGTAAATTATTAAAGATATCAAGAAAGATACTCAAGTGCTCAATGGATGTTAGATAAAGTTCCAGGAAATCATTTTTCAGACATGTTGAAGCAGCTCAGTATAGATAAAGGAGCCACAGCAGATACAAATTAGATGTTATTCATAGACCATAGCAATGACAATACAAACTAAAGTAAATTTCTGAACCATATAATTCAAATATTTATGTGAATACAGTTATCATTCTATATCCCAATAAAATTGTCAAAATATTAACAATGTTCCTTACAACACAATTAATTCCAAGAATTAGGCAAATATTAATTTTATCATTTCCAAACAACAAAGGAATTGACTTATAGCAATAAAATAAATTTTACTAATTTCTTGAAAACAAACCTTGTTTTTTTTCTCTAAAAAATAGTAATAACTAAATAGAACAGAGGAAGATAGGAAGAGAGAGAAGGAAAATGAAGTGAGAAGGAGAAGGGAAGAAGGAAGGGAGAGGAGAATGGAAGAAGGGAGGAGAAAGATCTTAAAATGTCAACAGTCTAACAACTGACCCATCTAGTAAAAAGCAGTGAGTGACCTTTTCTTTAGATTTAAAAACATCAAAAGCACTGAGAATACATTATTAAGAGATGATAAATAGAACCACTTTTCTATCAATAAACTAACAGAATATACACAAATGCCCTAATAGAAAAACATTAAGAAAGTTATTCAAATATATTAGAAAGCCACCTAAATTGAAAACTCCCATTATAGTTACATATTAAAATTCTCAATATTTCAAAACTTCATTTTTTCTTAACTGATGGACAAATTTAGTACCTCCCTAAAGACTAAAAGACCTATCTAAATGCTGAAATATATAATCAAGATAAACAATATAAATTATGAGATTCATATATACATGTGTATGGATTATCTACCCAGAGAATCATATTTTTATTCTTAATTAAAATATTTTGTCTTTTCACCACTCCCTTTCTCTTCCTCTCTAGAAGTCTCACATGTCTCCCTGCTACTCTTCATATCATGGTCTTTTTTGTTCAACTATTGACACACACACACACACACACACACACACACACACACACAACACACACAATACAGCCTGCTGAATCTACTTAGTGTTGCTTGTATCTATAGCTACATCTAGATCCTATATGTATGAATTATCTAGATCTAGATATAGATGTGATTTCATGGCTGACTAGTTGGTACTAGGTAAGCAATTAAAGAGTTATCCTAAGCAAGACTAATTCTCTTGCTCTTAAACTCTTAGTTATCTTTAATTGCCTGCTGCTCTTTGTCTAAGGATGCCCTTTCATGAGAGTTCTGCCCCGCATGTAGCAGTGTCTTTTGGTTTTGTCCTTATCAGGTCTTGTTTAAATAGTCATATTGTTGAAGAAATTTGTCATATTTTTAAATAATAGAAGTAGATCAAAATGATTGTCACTTTGTTCAGCAAGACTGATATTCAACAAAATTTGAGAAAGGGTGAGTATAAATAAGACAAAGAAAATCCCTGAATATAAGTATTCTTGCTGGCAATACCATAGACATTAGAAAACTATTAGAAAACATTTAGAAAGCACTACTAAGTGTTCTTTGAATTTTTAGTTTAAATGATTTCATAAATTGTACTTCAATTAAGAAAGAGTTTGGAACATATCTGTAAACAAAGAGGCATATAATATTCTATTCCTAATGAAGAAATAAAACATGTATTTAACCACAAAGTAAAGAAATAAACACAATAAAAAGATGAGCTTTAGCTATGAATATATATGTATGTATATGTGTATATGATATGTGTATATATTGAATGGTGAATGAATGAATAATATTGTGTGTGTATGTGTTGTGTTGTGTGTGTGTTGTGTGTGTGTGTGTGCAAACCTGAGCTTGATACTAAGCTTCATCCTCATAGCTTTGTACCTCATTACTTGGGAAGGGCCTACTCAACAGACCAGAGCTCACCACTATGGCTATTTTCACTATCCAGATTATTCTGGGGCTTCCTTGTCTGTCTACAAGGCTAGAATTAGAGTGGAGCACCATATCCACCTGGAATCTTAAGAGAGTTTTGGAAAACTAATGTCCAGTCCATGGTTGATCGGGATGAGTTTTAACACTGAGCCTTCTCCCAGATCTTAATTAGATTTTAGCTTGCATTAACCTCTATAGCTTAGCAGGAGAAAATGAATAATAATTATTTGCTAAGTTTAAAGTCTTTGCAAATATCTACTCAGTGTCTTGAAGGAGCACATGTGAGGAGGTGAAACCTATTCATTTGGCTAGTGAATGAAAATTACTTGAAGCTAAAGAACATCAGTTAGGAGTTGAACTGAATCCTGAGGTAGATGGACCTCATCATTTTGCAAACATATACAACAGTTCCATGAACATATTTGAGTGAACTCAGATTAGATAGATGCCTCAGAGTTCAGGCTGAACTGAAGGAGAATTTAAAATTGTAGACTAATGGACTAAATAAGACTCTTTATATGTCAACCAGTCAGACACCCCAGAGCTCCTGGGGACTGGTCTACCACCAAAGAGTACACATGGAGGGAACCCATGGCTCCAGCACATATAGTAGCAGAGGATGGCCTTGTTGTATATCAGTGAGGGGAGCGGCCCTTGGGACTGAGGGTGTTTGTTCCATGCCCAGTGTAGGAGAATGCCAGGGCAAGAAGACAGGAGTGAGTAGGGGTGGGGGAGCACCCTCATAAGGCAGGGGTAGAGGGTAGAAGGTTCCAGAGGGGAGACCTGGAAAGGGGAAAAACAATTGAAATGTAAATAAACTAAAAAAAAACCTCTATGTTGGGACTCTTTTATTTTCAACTAGTTTAGGTAATTGTACAATAAAAGTTTTTGTAGTTGAAAACAAAAGATCATCTGCATAGATAAGTCTTCAAGAAATAATATGATACTTAGCCAGGGAAGCAACTCAAAAGAATTAAATACATCCATATTAAAATGTGTGAGCACAGGCCTAAAAGATGGCTCAGTTGTTTAGAGCACTAGCTGTTCTTTCTGGGCAAATTCAATTCCCAGCACCCACAGGGCAGCTCACCACCATCCACAACTTCAGTTCTAGGGCATATGATACCATTTTCTGGCCTCTCCCAGCCCGAGGCATATGCATGGTACATAGAATTATATGTAGCCAAAACATCATACTCATAAACTTTTAAATGAACAAACTACACTAAAATAAAACATGCAAAATACAGGTCAATTACAGAATCAAGTAACAAAAATTATCATATAAAATATCTTCCAAATGTACACTCTCATTTCTGCCCTGAGGAGCACTATTGCAAAGGAGCTGTTCACAGTGCATGGTTGATCTCGTGCTGGATCCTAAATCTCTGTGCTTTCTCTAAATCAAATTCCTCTGTTTAACTTGATGTTTGTGTTTAGTAGACACTTCTGAGTGCAAATGAAATCTCACATGTGTAGGAAATGCTAAGGAGATTGACTCTGAAAACAAAAATGCCCTGAGAGATTTCAAAGAAGAAATAGAGGCGAGTAGTGAGACAGGTGTAGGAGCCCGATGTCTGCAGCCTCCCTGGTCACCTGTATGTTCTCTTTTATCTCATTCTCTTTGTAACTCTGGGCAAAAACCACAATTCCACGTTGAGTTGGTAGCGAAGGGCAATCTGAGCAGGGCTTCGCTTGTGCTTTTTTGCCATGTCACAAAGAACTGGGTCATTCAAGAGAACTGGACGCTTGGGTCTACCCTGGAAGAAAAGGCAGAAATTTTAGCTTCAAAAGGTGAATCTTTAGGAGGTTTCTGGACTCATAGGGTGCCCACTCAAAACCAGGGTCTTCAAAGGAGTCCTTGGACCAGGAGCGTTTCCATTATTGAGATCTACAAAATGCAAATTCTACCCGCTGTCTGAGCATGTTCAAACTGAGCGTCTGAAAACTGAGTTAATAGTACTGAAAAGACTTCATCAACACTGGTGTTTAAAGTAAACTCCCCACTGTCCTTCTTACCATCTCTTAGGTCGCTGAGATCCAAGAGCACAGTAGGCAACTAGAACAATGTCCTTTGACTTGCAGTAGTTCAACAGCTTGCTCTGGTTTAGGTAGAGATGGCATTCCACCTGTAGATGGACAAACAAAGATATATGATGATATGAGAGGCTAGTGTTGATGTAATAGAGAAACATTAAAGGTATGTATTTGAATAAGAAACAAATAAAGTGTAATCTGTGCCTTTAAAACTTAATTTCATGTCTATATTAATAATTTTCCTGTGATAATCCAGTTCTATGAACCATGTCTTGGAGTTTAATTCTGTTTTGCATTACAAACAGAAAGCATAGTGCTGGTTTGAAGATGTCTCCAGAAATGATTGAGAAATTTAAATACAGGCAGATTCATATAATGTAAGAGAAGTATTGTTAATTTCTCTAAACATAAGTAAAACAATGTCTGATAACATTTTCATTTTGGGAGACCTTTCTATAAGTTTCTCTGAAGGTGGAACATTAAAGAACTGCTTTGAAAGGTCATAAGAATGTTGCAGTAATAGGCCCAGTGAGATGGCCAGTGTGTTTATATCTTTGCTACCAGGCCAGAACTGACTTTGTTCCATGAGACCCACATCTTAAATTATATCCTGCACAAATGCACCATAACACACGTGTGTGGCACACACACACACAGAGGCACTGAACATATACACACAAATGTAATTTTAAATATTAAAGAAAATGCATATATTTCTGTTTTATAATTTAATTTGTATTTACTATATCATTACATTTTATATAGTATAAATAGTATAATTTCATAATGATAATTAAACAATTTATATTATAACTATAATTTAAATAATATATATTATATAAATGTTATATTTGATAATTTACATGAATAAATTTATATTCATTTTATTTAATTAAAAGTAATGAAAATATATGTATATATACATAATACCTATATGTATGTATATATATGGAGATATATTTTCCAGCTGAGGGATAGGTCTACTTTGATCTACATCTGGTTCCGGATTCTTTAAATCCCATATTCTGTACCACTTGGGCACTATGGTATCCTTTTTCAGACTGGAGGCATTACACCAGAAATAAGGAATGGATGTGAGTTAAGAGGCATGTGAGTGTCTCACCTGGTTGCAGGCAGGCTTGTATTTGAGCCCAGGTTTATTCAGAATTTTTTCCAGCTGCCTGCTATTAAAGTTGGACACTCCATAGACTTGGCCAATCCTGCATCCTTACACTTCTCCATTGCCTAGGAATGAGGGAGTTGAAAGAATCATATTTATATGAAATAAATGCAAGATGGAGCTGTTAAAACAACAGCTTCCAGTTCTGCACATATAGCTCATTGGCAGAGCCCTGCCAGAATATGAAAGATCTGAATTTGATCATCATTAATGATCAAAAAAAAAGTTGCTCCAGGAGACACTGCCTGAATGATCCCTGACACTGAGCATGAAGTAACCAAAAGACTAAAGACAACAGAGGAAGAAAGTGACAGCCACACAGAATCCTTGTGTCCTCGCTAAGAAGCAGTGATGTTCACATCGAATGTCACAGTAGAATCCAGTCATTCACATTGTCCTGAATTATCTACTTCTCTCTGTCACATCACAGGAACTCCAATAACACTCTCCATAAACATAAAGAATGCCTACACTCAGAGGCACATTCCCATATTCTCCCATACCCCTGAGGCTCTCTCCCTCACATCCTCCATTGTCCCTCTTCCAACTGCTCACCTCCCATGTTTCACAGATATCCACTGGTCAAATAATGTTTTCCCATGCTCATCTTCTGGAAACAGATCTTCCCCTGGCTGGAAAGAGAACAGTCTGCATGATGATTGAGTAAACACGGATGTCTCATAGGAATAGCTAGAATTAGAACAGTAAATATTCATTAAGTGGAGCATCATGCTATGTATTTATACATATTGTATTTGCATGTGGAATTATGAGGAGTATTTTTAGGTGCTTGAACTAGTCTCTTGTATAAAATCATATTATTTCATTATTATAATACTATTATTAATTATTTTATTATTATATTAATTATACAGTATTCTGACAGATCTACCTGTGGCCTCCTAGCTGATAAACTATTATTTTGTCACTTCTTATTGATACTTCTGTGTTGGGAGGCATTTTGCCTGCTTCTGTGAAATCCTTCCGTCAGGCAGAGTCAAGTCAGGCCAGGGTCTACTGCCAGATTTCCTGGACTCCTGACACACGGAATGATAAGAGGGATACATTTGAAGTCCAAGGCAAAAGCTGAATATTCTGTCAATCTTGGAGGAAGGAACAAGGGGAACAGGGAGGCCTCGATGGGAATAGATATCAAATTACTCAGCCATTGTTTCTGCTGGCTTGTGACATTGTATCCCACAATACTGTAATGTACATAAAGCCTAAGAGAATTAAACTTGGAGCTGCTACAGTACTGACTGACAGTCCTCCCAATGTCTAACCTTTGCCACTGAATTTTCTTTTCTGTGATGTGTATAATCCTCACTCTCCCCTCAGAGGGACTGCTCAACTTTGTACCAGTCGGACTGGTACAGTGCTGCTGAGATATTTCTCTATCACCAAGAAATTCAGTAGTCATACAAATTTGATTTCCAGCAATAATGAAACTGAGTTCTGAAACAGGCCAATCAGTGGTCTTTTTCTATTTGAGTTTATTTGGCAAAGAACAAGCATATATCCACTAAGGATGGAAATTAGGCTTCAATTAAGAATAATTTTGATGTTAGAAAACTCAAAGGTGCTATAAGGAGATAATAACCAGAAACTTGAACTGTCCCAATGCCACAAAGGAGAGCTGAATAAAATTCAAATACCTACTAATGCAATATAAGGCATGCTTAAACAGTCGGTGCATTTTTGAAGATTAGTTTCAAATCTATAATTCTAGCAATTGCATAGGCTTCTATTTTATGATCTTTTGTATAATCTACTTTGCATAGACTACATAACACAACAATTGAGTGTACAAGGAAAATATGATAGAAATTTATCTTGATCATTGTGAAAAAAATACAGCCCCACCTATTGTCAAAGATCATCAATTCTGGTCATTTAAATTGCTTACCTTCATTGGTACTGGATAATGTATAATATAGAGGTCAACATAATCCAGCTGAAGGTTTTTCAATGATTTTTCCAAGGTAGACCGAACCAGCTCTGGTCTATGGAAAGTGCACCAAAGCTACTTGCATGAAGAATGGAAGTAATTCTGGATTAGTAAATTATTCACATATAGAGAATATACTGATATGTTCTGTACTATAAAGAAAGTACTAATAAAAAATTTCTTTGTTCTGTGGCTTCCATTAATGTGACTAATACATATGAACATCATTAAAGAAGCTTTCAATTTTTCAAAAATAAAGAAATTTTCTGAAAAGATAAAACTCCCATCAACTAAAACTAATATTCAGTCTCTGGGTTATATTTATGAGATCAGAAAATAATTATTAATCTAATTATTCAATCCTTTCTCCATTAAAGAAGAATTGGCAGTTACAACGTTGAACATTAGCACCATGTGAAATATTCTAATCTGTGATGAACACAAGTAAATTCACTTTAACGAATCTTTAATATGAAAGTTGCTTTTTACTGCTATTCAATATTTAAAGGTAAAATTCGTTTCTGGAATATAACATATTACAAAGCTATATAGGAGGTATAGAAGCTGCAATTTCATATTACTCTTGAATTCACAGCCCATCATAAAATATAATTGAGGCTCAAAAAATAAAGGACTTGGAACTATGCATTTGTTTAGTGTAGGAAGTCATAATATTTTTTCTGCTTTTCATGCTGGAACTTATCTATGAATTATATGCAACTAAGATTGAAATGGGATGTATATTTTACCAATTAATGATCCAATCAGTAAATGATTTGCTTGCTTATATTACAGTTCAATTAATCTGTACACTTAAGCCTGCGCACACAATACCTTTGTAGTGAGGAATATGTCTTCTCTTTTCAGAAGGCCGGCTGCAATCTTGCTTCGAATAGCCTGCCCTACATGGTTTTCAGTTTGGTAACATAAGCAGTATCAATATGGCGGAACCCAGCCTCTAGAGCTAAATGGATAGCCTCCAGTGGCTTATTTTCAGGAACCTGAAGGAAGAACAGAGGGAATATTTAAAGACACAGAAGAGAGTGACTCAAGTGGATCTGATTGTCAGTTATCTAAGGCAGAAGGAATTGTACATCTAGATCATTCTCCCATTGCTTTAGTGCTTAATAAGACCTAGTTCCTGTCCACTGAAATGCCACCACCTTAAAACAACAGATCTACAACGGAATCATGGAGATCAAAAACACAAGAGTGATTTCAGGAGAATCATCTTTTTCCCATATCTCAGGATTAGTGAGCATTTGGGGTAGTAAGTGTCAATTTCACTGAGTCTTTCCTGGGTAATCACTAGAAGTTCATATTCATGACCTTTGCATACACACACTACAATGGTCCATCAGTTGCATCAGAGAACCTGAAACAGACCTCACATTCAGTGATTATTCTGGAAAAGTTTACAGGGATGAGTATATAGGAATGGTCCTGTTATAATTTATGTAGTGGGGTCACAGGAAGAGCAACACAGGAGAAGGGTACTTGGAACAAAACAGAGAAGAAATACAATTTGGTGCTGTATTACGCGTCTTCCCCTAGTGAAGACTCCTGGGAAATGCTGAGTTATTTTCTGCATCAAATTGTAACAATATATGGGAAATTTCATCTAAATAGAGAGTTGTTTGTTCCTTATTTTGTAAGGGATTATCACATTGGTTGTTGGCCCTTAAAACAAAAATTACTTTATTTAGTGAAGTATAACCTGACTTAAATTTAAAATTATTGCCTACTCTGCCAGATTTGAGTAAAGCTGTGAACATTCATCTGTTAAAGAATAGAGGATCACATCACACCTCTTTCCCAATTATATTAAAAACTTCAGAGCAGGACATGATGCCCTATCTTTAATACCAATGTTCCCGAAGCAGAAGAAAGTTAATCTCTGTGAATGCAAGGACTTCCTGGGCTACAAATTCTTTTCTCAGTGAAGTGATAGTAAGTGAAATGATGACTCAGTGCTGAGCCCTGAAACCTGCCCACGTTGTCTTGCTGCAGACCCACTCAGGCTGAGACTTCTGGACACTTGTCTTTTTTTTTCTTTTTCTAAACATAATTTAGGTTAATTTTATGGTGAATGTTTTGTTTAAATATATGTCTATGCATCATGTGCATGCAATGCCCTTGGAGGCCCATGTTGATTACTAGAACGAATTAGGATAGTTCAACCACCTTATGGCTGCTGGGAACCAAACCCTGGTCTCTGCTGAAGTAACAAATACTCATAACATTGATCTAGCTCTCAGCCCTGCTGCTTTCCCTGTCTGTATGCCACTTTAACCTACAAAGTAATTAATCTCATCATATTTCTTAACTCTTCTCTTTGAATATTTATGACAAGGTAAATTGCATTCAGGGCAGTTTGGTCATGTTACTCCATAAATATCTTTGTGAATCTTAGAGATAAGAAATGTACAAATTCAAAGTTAAAAAATTCACTTATTTTAAAATTGTGTGATCTAAGGAAGATTTTAAAATATGAAATTCCTTCCAATTTGCAAACTGCCCTCTTTTGGACAGTTCATTTCAGAGAACCTTCTGGACTACTGTGTTCTACCCCTAGGTACAGTAGCAAAGACCAGCCAGATGTCACCCTTGCCATTTACACCATCATCATATTGTAGGTCCCCTCTGTCTTCACAGCTGAGAGTTGTAAATAGAGGCTTTACTTAATAAGTGCAGCATTACTGTGAAATTTTACTGACAGCTCCCAACATAAACTGCAGTAGTCCTTGAACATTTAATAAAATTCAAGATGCTGATTTCCTAAGTCTTGTTTTATTGAATAGGGGGAAAGTACCTGGAATATATAGCTAAACAGAGGAACCCCTCCTCCTTCCTCTGCCATTAGTATAGAATCAAAGAAGTTGATGGTGTCTGGACTGGTAACTGATTCTTCTAGCAAGCCAAGACCAATTATTGAAATCATTGGTAAGCAATGATATAATCAGACCTTGATACAGAGCAAAGTCAAGCTATTTCTACCTTTACAGTAGTCTAGAGAAACAGAACCAATAGAGTCCCACAGAGTCACAAAGGGAGTAAGTGACTTGATGGTTTCATCTCCTCCGCCCACCTTAAGCCCGTTTTCTCTTGAACCATCCACCACAACACCACTGCTCTTACCTCTTCTGGTTTGTAGGTGCCAAAGCCCAGTGCAGGGATGAAGTGGCCATCGTTCAGTTTCACACATTGCTGTTTGGAACTCATTGCTTCTCACTCTTCTGACTAAGCAGGTTCTGTGGCTCCTGCAGCCTTTGTTGAACAGTCAGTCAACTTCCTGGCTAATGGATAACCAGAGGCACACCCCTCTAATGACTAAGCAGTGTTAATCTCTGGTCAATTGTTAAACAATTCTCAGGCCTGTCTAGTGGTTAAGCAGTGACATTATCTGTTTAATGGTTAACCAATAGAAAAGGGAATGTAGGACATTTAAAGAAGTACTTTTACCTGTGACTTGGTGCCATTCAGATAATGGTACCAAGATAAAAGATAATTCTGCAGTAAATCATTATATATTTATAATTTGTTTGAATTAAATTTCTCTTTATGATGTATAAATTACTGTCAGATGTTGCAAGTGGTTAAGGAACAATCCCTGAGTGTTTTCTAGATAGAAACCTTGTGGTGATGATGATGTCCCAATCTCCCCTGTCTGATGCTCATCTGCACACTAAAGTTTTATGCACAACAATTGAGCAAGCAGTCTAGCATGAGTTTTAGCAAATAAGGAAACAAGAACAGACTTTAGAATCAAAGCAGAACAAGGTGGGCAACAGTGGCCTTGATTCTGACAGGCACAGTCTTCTTTCTCTGTGTTTGTTGTGTCTTACCTATACTTCCCTTAGTGTGGGCACTTTTAGAAATTGGGTCTACATATCTTGAAAGTCTATTTTACCCAAAATTCAGAGTAATAAATGAGGAATTTAAATAATCCCTAAGTTGATAAACTCACTAAGAAAAAAGTGTAACACCACTAGGCACACATTCCCATATGAGGAAATTCATGAAGCTTGTTTGAACTTATTATCCAGGTAAAGTCAACCACTCTAAACTGTTGTTCTTTCTGTCCTACTTCGGAAGCCTAGGACTGACCCAGTGAGAGTGAACATGACCAAATCTTGTTGGAACCTATATCACCCACTAGCATATCTACAAAACCTACTGAGGGCCAGAGTTATCCCAATTAACATGACTACTACCATGGTACAATAACCCTAAGTGTACAGTAGTGGCTATCCATATTTTGGTGGTAACCATCATGTGTCTAATTGTATTTAAGACCCTCTCAACAATGGGAAAACATTCCTGATGTTGAAAACCTAGCCAGCTACTCAGGATTAGTGAAATCAAAGACCTTGAGCAAAATGTATAACTACCACATTATTAAACCATTATAATCCCTAACTGTGTTCTAAGTACTTGTTTTATTCTCAATGTTAAATTTAATCCCACTCCTCATCATGAAAACTTCTCTATGAAGCCAATTTAGACCATCATAGGAAAAGAAATCATAAGTAATCAACATGTGCATTCGTGGAGGCCTGTCCCAACAGACATATTTACAATACAACTCTTGTACCTAGGCCTCAGGGGTTACCTATGGCTCTTTATGCCTGGTTTGAGGAGACCTTTGGTAAGCTAGCCTCCTGCTCAACATTAGGCTCTTGAAAATTTTAGGGAACAGGGCAGTGGTTCTCTGCCTATTTTTGCCTGGTGAAGGCACTGTCATAAGGAACATCCAGATGAGGAAACACAGAATTCCTTCAAAGAAGGTCAGTTCAGGGAGTCTTTAAAAGAATAAGTGATTGTAATGGTCAAAGTTAGCATCACTCAGTTACCATCAACTGATTTTGGGGATGGGAAATGTTGAAGACATCAGTCATAGCAGTGTACTAAATGAAATAAGGATCAAAAATACATGGCAATAATTAAACTATGAGAAAGAGATTATGGGAGCCTGTTGGCATAAGTAACATGTAATTTATTTTTTAACTTAAACAATCCCCAAGACTTCCTCATTTAATCCAGTGTAGGCTATGATGTGTCAGGATGTGGTCCTGGAGAGATGTTCAGTTACATGCCAGATGAGTGCATCAAGTCTAGCACAGATGGTTGTAAACCACCATGTGGTTGCTGGAATTGAAGTCAGGACTTCTGGAAGTACAGACAATGCTTTAAATACTGAGCCATCGTTCCAGCACAAAGATTTGCCTTGAATCTTTGAATTGAAAGCATTGATTGCTTTTTTTTTTTTTTTTCCTGCATGCATGTTTCTGTGAGAATGCCAGATCTCCTGGAACAGGAGTTACAGAAAGTTTTAAAGTCCATGTAGGTGCTGAGAAATGAACCCAGGTCCTCTGGAATAGCATCTAGTTCAGCAATATTTTTTGCATAACTATTTGAAAAATAATCTGTTGAGTTCTAGAATAAACCAATTTATGCCCATTAAAAGAGGAGCAGGGACTGAAAATGTACAACATAATGAATGACAGGATATCCAGGGCCATACCTGTTTAAATAATGTTAGAAGAACATCTGAAAATATTTTTAGGTCGAGGATTTTTCTGATGAGGCCAGAGGTTAGAGTAGGTGGAGGAGATAAAGCTGTCAAGTTAGCCACTTACCATGTGACTCTGTAGGAATCACCTGGTTCTGTTTTTGTATTATTATTATTCTCCTATGATTCTGTGTGATACTGAATGTTATACTTCAATAGGGCTTGGCCATGATAAGGGCTCCCCAGAAGGTCAGACTTGACACTGAATTATCACACAAAGAAAAGTCCTAACAGACACACACACAACACACACAGGGGAAGAGAGAGAGAGAGAACAGAGAGACAGAGAGAGAGAGAGAAGAGAGAGAGGACAGAGAGAGACAGACAGAGGAGGACAGGAGAGAAGAGAGAGAGCAATATCTATTTGTCCACTGATCTTGTAATTGCAGATTGGGACACAAAATATCTATCCCAATGAAGGACTGTGAGAGTTGCAGATGATTACTTTTTGATGGTGGATCAAGCAAGGGAAGGAAACCACTGGTGCCTGCTGGACAGACTTGCTGTTGTGTGATGGCAGGCTGGACGCAAGACCTTTGCTATCTCCAACATGCAAAGCATTTCTCTGACCTGGAAATGGGTATTGATGAGCAAGAGAAACCAGTCCTTTCTCTGCTCAGAGTGATCACTTCTCTTATTCATAAATAAGGAGAGACTTTCAGAGGGGACAACTTGATGTTGAGGGGCTACCATCTGACAATTTCAAATTTCAAATAGTTTAATGACCTCTGTGTTGCAATAAGACTAGATTGTACTAAATTTCATTTCTCACAGAGATTTTAAATTAATATCAAGTTTGTAAGTACTTTAAGAAAAGACTAGCTCACATGAACAAATACTTGGAACTGTGTTCAAATTTGCAGCTTTTGCAGAATTTGGAGTTTTCTTAAAGGTTACAAATGTGAGGACAAAAAAAAACCTTCCCCCTTTTTCTTTTTCACCTGCAAAGTAGATGAAGAAGAGGATGGCAATGTAATTAACATAAGAGGTTTAAACATAAATTGTCTTGTTGCTAGGTTTTGCTCAATGCACAAAAAACATGTCAATAATTTTAGTATGGTATTTATTTTGGCTCCCATTCAAATATTAGTCTTTTCACCCCCAGGCCATAGTACCACCAGCCTTATTGCAAAAGAGAACTAGTTGCCTCCTTTTGAAAATGTCTGGGTTAAGCTTACCCCAGTTCTTTAGGGTGAAGTCTAGAGAGCATCCAATGAGGTGCAGATAGGCCTGATTCCCCGTCTTACAAATAGAGGAAAAATGAATCAGAAAGACAAACAGCACCTCAGGTAAAGAGACTCTGTCCACTCAGGCAATCCTCCAACTATCCTTGGGATCCATACATGCTATGACTGGTCTAGCCTCCAGGGGGCAGTTCTGGATCTCTTTAGGTGTCACCAGGGCATTTCCTCTTGAGATTGAACAGTGACCAGCCTTTGATCATCTTGCCAGACACCAACAATTCTCACCTCTCTCCCACCATGCTTGGACTATGCTCCCTATCACTGACCAGCCCATTCTAATGTAAGCTCTATGATCAACGAGTTTCTCCTTCAAAATTATGGTCTCCCTTGTCAAGTGATTAAAGCTAGTGTTTTAGCTTGCCAGATTCCAGACAACTTAGCTGGTACCCTGTCGTCAAGCAATGGAGTCCCTGCTTTGTTTAGGGGTTAGGAGTTAACAGGTTTCTTAAAGAATACACAAGAGCTGGGAGCATGGCTCAGTGGCATAGTCCATGGCTAGTATGCACAGGATTCTGGGCTCAGTTCCTATTACTGCTAAAAGATAGAAAACACTTTCTTTGAATCCTTGATGTAGCTTGGTTGGTAAAGCTACTTTCTGTGAAAGACTGGAAACCTGGATTCTCCCCAGAACTCACATAAAGATAGAATCAGAAAACTAACCTACAAAACTATCCTTTGAGCTCTCTATGCATGCCACAGCATATGTGCAGCATAAACACCATGCACATTCACACAGACACAACACACACATACACACATACACATTAACAATAATAATAATTAAAATTAATAAAATAATTTCAAAAGAAAAGCACAAGTATCTGAGCAATAGGTACAAGAATTCCCCTGTAAGGGATGAAGACAGTTAAGGGGACATGCTCTGTCAACAGCCTTCAAGTTTTCCAAGGCTATGCGAGGGTTTCATAGTGAAAGGAGGCTGCTTGGTTACAAAGACATTTCCTTCTGGAGCTCTGAGAACCAAGATCATCCAGACCTCATTTTTATCCTTAAAGCCTTGCAGCTTTCCCAGGTAGCTGACTGCAGCATCAGAATAACCAGCTCAGGGACTTCAGTGTCTTTTAATGAGAGAGGAAGAAAAGGTTTCATCTGGGCAAAAGCTGTAGGAAAAGGAACAAGCCAATGTCCTTGTATTCCAAATTTTCAGTAAGTGTCACACAAGTAACAAACCAGAGGCAGCCTGTCCTTAGGTTGTGCTTCAAAAAAAAAAGAAAAAAGGAAAAAAGGAAAAAGAAAAGAGAGAAGAGGAAGAGAGGAGGAGAGGAGGAGGAGGAGGAGAGGAGGAGGAGGAAAGAAAAACCCACAGACTGGGTGACAGAGGTAATTAAAGGAGGATTATAAATAGTGAAAGAAAGGAAGAGGAGAGAGAAAAGCATTGGAGCTAAAGGATTCTCATATCAGAAAAAGCAACAAGAAGAAAATTATTCAGTACACTTAGGAAACTGAAATAAGTAAGAAGAAGCAAGTCAGCAAACAGAGCTGAGTCCTTTTGATGGGTGGGGTAGAGGGGGAAGAATGGTGCCCTTTAGCTAAGAAAGTGAACCTGTATTGAGTACCAGATGTCCTCGGCGAGGTCTCCAATTTCAGTAGTCTCAATTCTAGCTGTCACTCTTGGTTCTTCTGAATTCCAATGTGAATAATGCAGATGGAATGCACAATAGGAGAGCAGCCAAGAGTTTCATTTTAGAAAACAAGGAAGTAAGACTTCTCTTCAGAATAAGAGCAGGTGAGCCCAGCAGCAATGCCTGGAGCCTGGCAATCAGGGACTTCTATCTCCTCTACTTGATAACACTTTCCCTGCCTCTCCTCTAGGGAAGGCACTTCTAGAAAAGAGCTTTTGTTTGTTTGTTTGTATCCTTTTTTTCTCTAAAGAGTTGTGAAAAGTTCAAGAATATGTATAGGATTTTAATTACACATAAAATCTAATACATTCTCTGTGCATGCTTCTCTGGGCATGCCTGTTTACGCTGACCCCTAACCAACTATTATTTATGTCTGTTCATGGTATAAGCATGACTTCCTCATGCCTAAATTTTATGTGTGTTTAATTATCAAAGGCTTTTGCCATGATGAAGTGTGTACTTGATTACACAATACAAAAAACAATGAGCTGCCACTACAGGCCTCACATGGACTATGACATTTGACAGAATTGCTTTGTCCTCTTGCAGCTATCAGAAGATAAAAATTTAATGGACCTCAAGAGGTTAGAATTGCCCCAGGAACCTTGCACTTGGAGAAGGAAAGGCTGAAGTTATAGGGGCAGCCAGATGACAAACTTTGTCCCCAGGAGAAAATTTATGATGTATTAGATCTCCTTTCAGGAGAGGGGACCATATCTTGAACCACAGTATAGTTATACATGCTCAGCACTGTGATAGTGGTCATTTCAAATTGGGACAACTCATGTGGGGTGTGAGATAGTGCTGGTGGATAAATAGATATATGTCCCTTGAAAATGATTACTTCCTAATTTATCTGGGATAACACCAATTCACAGAGCATTTTAAGTTTTACAATTTAATCAGAGATACAAAAATGACAATGAAAACTTTATAGCCATGGCAACCCACTCACAAAACCTTGGATCCAAAATGATGTCCTGCCTACAAGATATGCAGGAACAAAGATGGAGCAGAAACAGAGGGAACAGCCAAACAATGACTGCCCCAAATTGAGACCCATAAATGGGCAAGAACCAATCCTTGACACTATAATAATATTCTGTCATGCTTGGAGACAGGAACCTAGCATAACAATCCTCTGAGAGGCTCTACCCATCAACCAATGGAAAGAGATGCATAGACCACAGCCAAACATTAGATGGAGTTCAGGGAGTCTTATGAAAGAGTACGTGGAAGGATTGAGGACCCAGAGAGGACAGGAACTCCATAGGAAGACCAACAGAGTCAACTAATCTAGACTTTGTGGGACTCCCATAGACTGAATCACCAATCAAAGATTGAGCATGGGCTGAACCTAGGTCCCCCCACATATGTAGCACATGAGCACCTTGGCTTCATGTGAATCCCCAAAACAGGAGTGGAGGTGCTGTCCCTGAATCAGTTGCCTACCTGTCTAAACAGACTGCTTGTCTGGCCTCAGTGGGAGAGGATGACTTTAGTCCTGTAGTGACCTGATGTGCCCAGGGGAGGGAGGTGTGTAGTGCATGATGGGGGTGGTGAACCTAGAGAGCACCTTTCAAAGGGAGAAGGGTGGGGCTAGGTTCTGTGTGAGGGGGTACTTGGAAGAAGAGCAAGTTGATATTGGGATATAAAGTGAATAAATAAATAAATAAATGTATTTTGGCATAAATAGAAACTTAAATAATCCTTAAGACTTTTAAAGGTCTAAATATTTTAACAAAAAAATGTTAAACATTTATTATAGTAAAACAAAAATCGCTTAAAATTAGTATTTTAAATTTCATATAGTAGATCAATTTCTAAGAATATCAACTTGCCTTGAATGTAAAAATATGAAAAATTTATAAATAACCATTTGATTATAAACAACGTAGTATATAAAAATCTACTTCTGTATGCTTTGTTAAAAAGTTCCCTATAGGCGGGTCTCTGTTCCACAGGATGGGGTTCGTGAAAGTTTTCAAGAAAAGGCCTACTTTAAAAGATACCAAGTGAGATTTAGAAGGTGACAAGAGGGTAAAACTGACTACTATGCATGGAAACGATTGGTGGTCCAGGACAAGAATAAGTACAACACACCCAAATATAGGATGATAGTTTGTGTAACTAACAGAGGTATCATCTGCCAGATTGCATATGCCCGTATAGAACAGGATATGATCGTCTGAGCTGCATATACACATCAACTTCCAAAATATGGTGTGAAAGTTGGCCTGACAAATTATGCTGCAGCCTATTGCACTGGCCTGCTGTTGGCTCGCAGGCTTCTGAATAGGTTTGGCATGGACAAGATCTATGAAGGCCAAGTGGAGGTGAATGGAGGTGAATACAATACGGAAAGCATTGCGGTCAGTCTGGTGCCTTCACTTGCTATTTGGATGCAGGTCTTGCCCGAACTACAACTGGCAATAAGTTTTTGGGGCCCTGAAGGGAGCTGTGGATGGAGGCTTGTCTATCCTTCATAGTACCAAACGATTCCCTGGTTATGACTCTGAAAGCAAGGAGTTCCATGCAGAGGTACATCGGAAACACATCATGGTCAGAATGTGGCAGACTACATGCGCTACCTAATGGAGGAAGATGAAGATGCGTATAAGAAACAGTTCTCCCAGTACATCAAGAACAACGTAACTCCAGACATGGAGGAGATGTATAAGAAGGCTCATGCTGCTATCCAAGAGATCCAGTCTATGAGAAGAAGCCAAGAGAGAAGTGAAGAAGAAGAGGGGGAAAACCTCCAAAAATGTCTCTTGCCCAAAAGAAAACCTGTTTGCTCAAAGAGGCAAGTTTCCTCAGAGCTCAGGAACGGGCGCGAAAGCTAAATCAATTTTCTATGAAGATATTTTCATAAAGACAATAAAAGATTGATGAAGCAAAAAAAAAAAAAAAAAAAAGCTCCCTACTCTAAAACTCAACAGTGTAAAACTTCAGCATATTGAGATTTTCATATACAAATTATATGTATGCTATTATTCCCCTTCAAACCATATTTAGTTACCTTATTTTTCCATTTTTAACTTGAGATAAAGAACTAGGAAACAAAATAAAAAATAAAAAGATTTGTAAGTCAAATGTTCTGGAATCATACCCTAATTACACATGAAACTCTTTAGATGTTTGTGTTTATAATTGAAAAGTAGTCAATATATTGTGTGTGTGTGTGTGTGTGTGTGTTTGTTATTTAAACTCATATTTATTTGCGAGACTAAACTCAGATGCCATGTACAGATGTATCATTATTCTTTAAAAGGGATAGCATATCTGGATGTGAAAGTCTAAGTATGAGACATCTAGTCTACAGTAGAAAATTAGAAACCACCTACATGTGACATGATGAATACGAAGAAACTGAAAATGAAGAATACACTCTATTTCAGTGAGAAAGATTGGAAGAACATAAAATGTCACATAGGAGGAGACAGGATGTGGTGTTTAAAAATGAATGGTTTCCATAGATTACATGTGTCTGAATTCTTGCCACAGGGAGTAGAAATATTAGGAAGTGTGCCTTGTTGGAAGTTACAGTGGAACTGGCTTTGAGGTGTTATATGCTCAAGCTATGCCCAGTGAAGCTCAAGTTGGTATCCTTCTGCTGCCTGAGGATCAAGATGTAGAACTCTCAGCTCCTTCTCTAGAACCATGTCTGCCTGCATGCCACCATCTTTCCTGCCATGATGATAATGGACTAATCCTCTGAAACTGAAAGCCAGCCCTAATTAAAAATTTTCCTTTATAAGAGTTGTTGTGGTCATGATGTCTCTTCACAGCAATAGAAACCCTAACTAAGCTATAGGGTGACAAGACAGCTAAGAAACATAAGCAAACTGAAATTGGTACCCAAAGGGAGTATTGGTATGGTGGTGGTGCTGGTGGAGAGGGAGGTAAGATGCACATTGTTGTAGCCACAAGGCAGGTCCCCAGGGAGAGAAAGGATGTATAAGCCTTGTCATAAAGACAAGCCTGATTGTCAGACAAAACAGACTGAAGTCCTGCTAAGGGGTAAGTCCACCTTCCTGAAAGCCTCAAATCCAGCTGTGCATTCTGGTAAGACTCCTCTGATGTGATGGTTTGGGCAGGTACCATCACCATAGTGGGTCTATTGTTTAATATTGAACCATCATAAAATCTAATAACAATGACAATGATGCCAACTCAAGGAACCTGGAGTCTGGGCACGAAAGGAAAAGGAGCTAGTGACAAAGAAGAGGCAAACCAGTTGTTAGCAACTGAAAAATTCAAGTGGAGGTTTGAGTCAGACACTGAAGACCATGTCAGAAATCACCCTCATCCTCAGTAGCTAGAAACTGACTCCATCCCCCTATCACACAACTCATTGTTCTGGGGACAAAACCTGAATAAACTTGTTCCCAATCTAGAAAACCCTTCACTTTGGTCACTTCCTCTCAGAGGAACAGCTTTACCACTTGAAACCCAACAGAGAGTGATGCATGTGGTTCTCTATAGCCCAGGTCCTGATATAAACTACTGCAAGATTCTGAGGCTACTCCAGAAATGTGCAGTATGATTCATTATATATTTTATGTATTTTATCTCCATTAGCATTTAGTACATTTATTTCTCTGGATCTTGCCTTCTTGGAAGGAAGAAATATTTCCTGAACCCATGTGAATACAGTATCTACCCCTGTCACATTTCAATCAATTGAATCCAGGAAGCCATCAGCCAGTGCTCTAGACAGGCTATTTTCACTTTGGTACCAAGCTGAACAATTAACAGAAATAGGGGAATAGAGTTCCCAGAGTAACCAACAGGTGATGGTGTGATGAGACGCTGAGGTGGAGCAAACTCTACCCATCTTGTCTCTGTTTCTGTATGGTCCTAGCCTGAAGAAACTGAGAATCAGAATCAAGTGACTGGGCAAACTGATTGGGTCCCACCCAGTCTACATTATTTTCCGTTGATCCTGCACCAACACCACCACTACTGTTGCTTCATGAATTTCCACAAACTGATGTGTGAAATTCATTTCCTGTCACACTTCTGGCTGAACAGATTTTATTTCTTTATGTTTTTCTTTTGGAGACACAGGAGTAACAGAAATTATTACATCTTAAACTTGTTCCATTTTCAAGGAACATCATGAGAGGAGCTGAACTTAAACCAGTAGTTCACAGGTACCAGAACGCTCGAACCAATTTACTTATATGAATTAGAATTCCTAAATACATTGCTATATTATGATAAAGAAAAATAATTTTTATAAATATTTCAATCATGGTAAATTATGCAATATATTCATTGGATAATTTGTTAGACTAGGATGCATTTATCTCCTATTTTGGTTGTTTTGTGTGTGGGGAGGGTCATCATGAACCCTTTGTTTTATCTTTCTATGTGTATGTTGAGTGTACATGGTATGTACATGAACATGTGTGTGAGTGCGGGTATACACATGCCTCAGCACAGAGATCAGAGGACAACCGCAGGAGCCAGTCCTTGCTCCTTAACTGCCGCCTTGTTTCAAACAGGTGTTCACTGCCAAGCATGCCAGACTAGCTTATCCACAAACATCCAGGGATTCTCCCATCATGTCTCCCTCCCCGCTATAGAAATACTGGGATTACAACCACACACTAACAAACAGGCTTTTAACATGGAGTCTAGGAATCTGAAGCTAGATCCTTATACATACACATGGAGCACTGTAGTGAGAATTTTCGTTTCATTAAAAATGCAGCTATGTTATGTGAGTATGTTTTTGGTTTTAATTCCGGGTGTGGGGCTTCCTCAGTTTGTCCAGAGCTGCTAACTATGATTGTCTTGTGTTCTAGGAGAGGCATAATTTTTGCCAGCATCAGATAGTTCAATTCTGGGGACTCTTGGGTAAATGCCAGAATCCAGAGAGGGTCAAGAACTGCTCAGAAGAAGAAGAGGAAGGAGGAGAAGGAGGAGGAGGAGAAGAAGAGGAAGAAAAAGAAGAAGAAGAAGAAGAAGAAGAAGAGGAGGAGGAGGAGGAGGAGGAGGAGGAGGAGGAGGGAGGAGGAGGAGGAGGAGGAGGAGGAGGAGGAACTGCTACCTCTACTGCTCCTGGTTGCTGTTTTTGCAGTTTGACAAGAAGAACTTCAAGATATCCTGATAAACTAGCCTCAAGGAACATGAAGTCAGCAGAAAGTAGCCTATAGAGGTCTATACCCCCTCTAACCTTTATCTCCTCACCTAGTGTTGAGGGATTGGAAGGTATTAGGGTGGAGTAAAGGTTGGAAGGGAGGTAGAGCTATAAGAACCCAATAAAATAATTTAAAAGTAAGCCAACAAAGCATTTTATCCTCAGAGCCATCTCCTCAGGCCACAAAGCCTCTTCCTAATCAGACAGACAAGCATTGAAACAGTCAGATGGCTTACACTACATGGTCACAGTAATACACATAGACAGGGCATTTTAAAAATTATGGTTGTTTCTGAATTTTTAACTCTCAAGATCCTAAGTTGGAAATTGAAAAGAAAAATAAGCCTTTCAACTTCCTTACTTGGCAAGTACATTTTTGCTTTATAATTGTTGTGTTTAGTTATGAGAGTGTAGTGAGAACATCACAGCAAAAAGAGCACTAGCGTCATGATTAGATGTAGAATGATTAACCACGGTTGTAAACTGCTTGCCAAGGTAGAAACCAAACCTTAGCACCCATTATGACTTTCACCTGTTGCACAATGATCAGAATCTATCAGTATAGTCAAATCACAGAAGACTATCTAATTTAATGTGTGGGCTTTCTCAAAATAATTCATAGAAGAATTGGGAAGCATTGCATGGCTGAAAATTTTAGAGCATTTGTATAGGATTTGAATTACTGTTGTCAAATATGAGATAATCATAAGGGAATCATATAAATTTCACATCAATGAAAAATGTTTAAATACATGAAAAAGGCTTTTAATGAATTTCTTTCAAAGATCAGGGAACATGTATCATCCCGTCTATCACATGGTTATATGGTATGTCTGATAAAATCACAAAGACTTGAAAGTTTTAGCAGTCATTATTTCTGAAGGTTTGGAGTGTAAGTTGTTGCTTTATGTCCTATTTGCTTTTCCAGTCATTACAAGCACACTTTATAATTTTCAATTGTAAGAATGACTTCATTACAAACAACTAGGAAAGTCTGAGAGCGGGAGAAACAGTCTTTTCCAGCGAAGAGTATTCTAATTGATTATGCTATACCAATTAGTAAGTCCCAAAAACATATATACAAGTAGCATTATGTAGACTCAGGAAGGGTATTTTATGTATTTATAAATACATATGTATATATGAATATATGTATATAAAGCAACAATTTTAAAAGATCATAAATTTGAAAGAGAGCAGGGACAGGCATATGTAGTATATGGGAGGGCTTGGAGGAAGGAAAGGTGTCTGCACTAATTATATTAAAATCTTAAAAAGTGAACGAAATAATTGTAATACAAATTTTATTGATTTTTTTTTTTGTGAATTTGAAACATGTACCCTAATCCCACCCATTTCCAAGTTGTACCGTATCTTCCCTCTGCCCTTGTAACATCCGCCACAATAGAAAATTAAAAAATAAAAAATTAAATTAAGAAAACTCTCAAAGTGGATGCTGAGTCACATGGTATATGCTTTTGCCCAACAGCTCAGGTCCAAGGCCTCTGGTTGTTGCTATACTATCAATACTGGATCCTCATCAAGACTCATCTCTGTTATCCTGTTGCACCGAGTCATGAAGATCCTGCAGCTTCAGTTCTACAGAACTGGCTCCATCACAGGCTCCAACAGCTCATAGACATTGTAGATGTTGAGGTGGATTGACTAAGCTGGTCAGACTGGGTAGTAGCTGAGTTGGTCAGCCTGCCAGATATCTAGTGCCCCACCATCAGGGTCAGCTCTCTCACACAGACACTTGGGCTGCAGGCCATGGACCCACATATTGGAATCAGCAGCATCTTGGGACTGGACATCACCATGATTTAGGTAGCAGAGCAGACTATTCATATAAGGCTATATATCACTACTCTCATGTCTCATTGTGCCTCTCTTCAATACGCAAAGAACACTCCACTTCTCTCTTCTCTCTCTCCAACATATTGCTTAACTAGAGACAAGTGAATGGCCCTCTTGCAGTCTTCTGCTGGCCTCCACATACAGGTGACCTCTCAAATGTTTTTTTTTTTTAATAAAAAGCTATGTCTTTAATCATGGGAATGAATAGAATTTCCCAAGCAGAAAATGACATTCTTAACTCTATGTCAACTGAGTTTACTCACTACCACAAACTCAGTGTCCTTTTGTCTCCCCTGTTACTTCCTTGATTATTATTATACCCCTCCAATCTGCTCTCAGAAAGGCCAATATGGGTATTCATAACTCCTGAGTTTCCTTTTCCTGAAATCCAAGACATTTCACCATTGTCCATATCTATGGAGATCTGAATATATTCATTTTTAATACTGGCACCCTATTTATCTACTTAGACATCAATATATATGAGCATCTCTGTTTGACTGTCCTGGACCCAGGGCAAGAATTGGAACATTTTCCTCTTGTATAGCTCCTTCAAATTTGCTACATCCTGCCCAAAATCTACACGATAAATCTTTTTTTTCTTTGCAGAAGCTTGAGGATAGTGTATTTGAAGGAAAAATTTTTAAAACAGTTTAAATGTGATTACTACAGGAAAACTGTTATTCCATAAGTAAAGCTCCTTATTATATTAAAGGTTTATATAAATTATAAAAATTCTCTCTCATATTTATATGATAAACTCTTAGGTCTTCTTCTGTCCCTAAAACTGTGTCTGTATACATGTGCCTCATCAGAACAATTCACTATGTACCCAGCAATAAGTTACTTCCTATTAGTTTAGTTCCAAGAAAAAATAAAAATCACCACTAAAAAGTCCACCATGAATATATATATAATTTACACACACACACACACAAATTTGACATCATATCTAGAACTATGATCAACTCTCTCCTCCTGAGATCTCCCATTCTGAATTTTAATGATCCTACTAACTAGTTCTCATGTCCCCTCTTTAGCCTAACCTACCTCAGGCATGCCTCTCTCTTCAGTTCCAAGACTGCTAAACAGCTAGAGATAGCCCTTACACTGTTGGCTAACCTTGTTACATGTGCCTAACCTTCCAGAGTGAGACTCCTGTATTATGTGCAGTGTGTTCTTATTGAATCATTGAGGACACTGACTCATAAATGGCTGACTCTCAGCCATTACCTGAACTGAAACACTACTTACCCCAATTCTGAAATGTTTATAGAACACCATACAACTACCAACAAAGCTACGTTTTGTGTCATAATGATCCAAGAAATGCAGCAAAACAAAGAAAATATCTTTTGTGGAGAAATTTTTATATTTATTTCAAAGCATCATCAAAATTATATTCTTTTTCTTTGAGAGCATTAACTAAAGCTTCAGCTGAATGTGAGTTGCTAAGAACCCAGATTGATCAGAAACAACATTTCCATCCAACGGCATCTAGGTCACATTACCAGCATCACTGTCCACACACAGGGATGTCAGGCAGAAGTCATGACTAAGTTCCCCACGTTAATATTCTTCCGAAAATGGATACTCTGGGTGGCCAACAAGGCTAAATAGGGAAGGAGAACAAACATGAGCTGAATGGTCTGTATCTGCAATGTAAAACTGTAACATCTAGGAAGTCACATCCAGGTGAAAGCTAATTGTTTCCTTCCCTGATTAGTTGCAGAATGAAATATTCTTACAGTCATTTACAATGTTTTATAAGAAATGTTTTAAAAATATCATTTATAAATTTTAAAAATTATGTCCCTTCACCTAGAACAGAAAACACAAAGACCAGTGTTCATAAATATTCATCTCTTTAGCTTCCTTCATGCATCAATCAAAGAAAGAAATGCCAAAAATCCTTTCCAACCTTAGTGTTCAATAAAAGGACAAAAGGATTATGCATCTTTAGTTCAACACTAAAACATCTTACCATGTACTTTGATGCCTACCACTTTCACATCTGTTTAACTCTTAGTAATCTATTAATTATTCACTCACTTTCATCATCTACACTGTACTCTGTTAGACTGAGTTAGGAAAAGAATGTCAGTTAAAAGAGGGCTCCCATGTCCAAGGAACTAGCAGTAAAATGGGTAAATTTCTATATATGAATAACAATCCTAAAATATGCAGTGATAAAAATTATTAATTGTTAAAATTTGGGAAGAAATATTTATTGTTTATAATAGTGATTCAATCACTGAGTTACATCTCTTCTTGTGCCTTTATTCTTCTCTATAGTAATAAAAATATTATGATAATGTACATATGCTCAAATTTATATTGTAGATTTTCTAATCCTCCTTCAGACTTTATCATATTTACTTCTACTAAGAATAGGTAGATGATAGATAGATAGATAAACAATGCTAGATAGTTGATAGAAAGAGATAACTATGCTAATATAATATACATATCATGTATATATATCATTCTTCATAATTCTATTATGTCAGGATACTTGATCACACCGTGAACCCCAAGATTTAGTTGTTTACTGGAAAAACCTGTTTCTAGTTTGTATGTCCCTCAGCTCTCACACTCCATTAATCCAGGAGCTTTCTGCTAACTGTAAAGAGAATTAAATAAAGCCAACCATAGGTCAGGAGGCTGAGCAAGAAATTAGCTGACAGGAAGTGAATATAGGAAAAAAACAGAGAGTAAGAAGAAATCAGGAGGACAAATAAAGAGATGCAGAAGAAATGGAAGTGAGGGACATTCACTTTGGAGGTTTTAAGACAGCTTCCTTTTTAGTCATCAGCTGAGGAGGAAGCACAGCTGGATGCTTGCTCTGCCTCTCTGTGCTAGCAGCCTTTCACTCAGCATCTGACTTCCAAGTCTTCATTGGTAAAGTTGAATGATTGAGATGTTGTTAAAAAAAATTGCTGCTTAATGTGGGGATTGAACCGGGACCCTCAGATTGACTTCCTGTCAACTGGTTGCTTGTTCTTCCTCTTGATCTATGGTTGACTTTATTTAATCATGTTTACAGTAAGCAGAAACCACTTGGATTAAAGGTAGGTGTTTTCTAGTAAACATCACAATCTTGGGGTTCACAGCATGATCAAATATTCTGCAACAAACCTATGTCCAGTTTCAAATCTTGTAACGATAATACTATGAAGGGAAATTAAAATCTTTGCATGACTGTTAAAGCTCTTAAACTATTTCCGGAAGCTTCTCTTCTTATTTTCAAATATGACTTTCAAAACTTTCTCTGTGTTTTGTGCTGATGTGTCCATATTTCAGAATCTGGAAACAGATATTCTATTAACTATCTCCACTGGAAACTTGGAGCAAACAAATAGGGCATTTAGTTTCTGAACCGGCAAGACTGGAAGAGGAGGAAACTACTTGACTTGAAACACATTGAAATGAGGTCTTCCTCAACATTACTTACAATTCTGCTGTAATGTATCTAAAGTTTTTGTTCAGGCCATCTAGTGTTTTCATGTCCTCAGGGGACAACTGAAATTCAAAAACCTGTCAGAAAAGTACAAAGCTTTTAGCATTTGAATGTCACACATATAAAGTCTAAAGGGAATGTAATTAGTACTTTCCTAAAAATGATGAACATTTTTACAAAACATTCATGGTTAATCAATTACCAAGTAAAAGTGAAAGAAATTGCTTTTGAGATGTATTAAAATTGTATAACATTCCAGAAAAGATGTAGTCTCAAGCGTAGCTTGGGCGAAAAGAAAAGCTGATATTATAAAAAGAGTATGGTCTGTAGATTCCAAGAAATCTAACTAAAATTTTTGAAATACCGCATACAAATCAGTGTCTTGAATGGGAGTTAGATTTCTATAATCCATCAATAGATAAAGTGCAAACAATGCTTTTTCGATGTTATGCAAGTTAAGACTTATCCAAACTCATGCAGAATAAAAGAGTTGATTTTAAAAGATGTTTTTTTTAAAATTTGAGATGTTTTAGCTTTAAAATGATTTTCTATATATGCTCACATCTAAAAAATACACAGGGTTAGGTCATTTGGTAGTTTGAAAATATAGAGACAGAGAAAGAAGGAAAGATGGACAAAGAATTTTTAACAGTTTAACAACTGATAAATCTAGTTCAAAGCACAATGTAGGTGCTGGGGGAGAGCAAATATTAATTGAACTAGGAAAAGAACTCATGAATATAATTACTCTAAATAAGTTATTTAAAATTACATTCATATGTGGATTTATATTCTACAATTCAGAAAAACTGCATTCTAGAGAACAGTTTAGTGGAAAATAACGCAAACCCTTGGTAAAATATTAAAGTAGACTCATTTGTTTAACAAGCAAAGGATGTAACCTCAATCACATAGCAAAGAATGGAGATAGAAGTAAGTCCTCTTTGTTCATGAAATAATGAAAAGAGAATGAAAACAAAAAAATTTGGAAGAAGATAATTCAGCATATATTTTGAATTTTGAGATAGTAATTAACACAGTTGAGACTATGTAAATGCAGCAGACTGATTATAACCCACAGTTCATGGTCTGTACACTGTTGAAGTGTTTTATCACCTTCACCCACAGAATGTGTCTATTTCTACCCTTTGATACTTGGTTGCTGTGTTACTTACACTGGGAATTTCAATGATAAAGACACAATGATGGATCAACTCTGTGCTTGTCATAAAGGCTTCTCATTGTCTTGGTTGAGAGCTATGTACAGGAGTAAAACCTGGAAAACTTCTCAGCTCTATGAAGCCTATATGGAATTGAGGAAAAGCTCAACAAGTCATCTGAGCTTCAGAGGCCTCATCATCCCGAACATATGTACAATAGTTCCTCGAATAGATGTGAAGGGACTCAGTGTAGACAGATAATTTTCACTAAGTTCAGAATAAAGTCAGGCAAGTTTTTAAGTTAACAAACACTAAGGTAAATGACAGTTCTATATATTAAATTCCATTTAAAACTAGTTTTTATAGTAACTGATAAAATGTGATACTATAATAAAATATACTTACTTGACATTTTAAACAATAACCAAGGTAAATGAATATGACAGGAATATACAATTGACTGGCATAATGCATGTATGTATGTATGTATAGGTATGTATGTATTATATATATATATATATATATATATATGTGTATATATATAAATAATGTGTGTATGTATGTGTATATACATGTATGTATGCATCTGTATGATTATTAGAATATTTGAGTATGCAGGGAAATAATAGTAAAACCATAGAAATTTCTAGAATCAAAATAACTGAGTCTAGATCCTTCATTTCAGAAATAAAGAAGTCCATGGGCAAGAGGTAGACAGTACTTGGTTGACAAGGCAAACCAATTTCTATATCATCTCCCCCACTAAATCTGTCAAGTCATGCTGGGTTTATTTGATAGACAAAACATTTCTCAATGTACTTGAAAACTCATATGCCTAGGAAATGCTAGGAATATGAACTTGATCTCAAACATATTCTGATAGATTTGAAGGAAACAAGGATATGGATGATACTATTTAAGAACCTTAAGGACCAGAGTGCATCACCTGCAAATTCTCTCTCATCTCATTCTCTTTGAAACTCTGGGCAAGGGGCACGACCCCACGCTGAACCAGGTATCGAAGTGCAATCAGGGCAGGGCTTCGCTTGTTCTTTTTGGCCACATCACCAAGAACTGGATCATTCAAGAGAACTGGGGAGTTCTGGTCCACCCTAGAAGCAAATCAGGAATGAGCTCATAAAGCCAAACTTTTGGTTATATTACAGTACTCAACACAAGATAGGGCCCATTCTAGCCTAAGTGTGATGATTATGGATAATTCTTAACTGGACAGGATCTAGAATAGCTTGTAAGATGAGTCCCTTAGATTCCTGTGGCAGATTATCTTCCTATGAAAAACTGTTATGGGAGGACCCATTTTAATTTTGGCTGGGACCATTTCCTGAGCAGGGGATCCTGGACTGTATAAAGGGAGAACGTGATCTGAGTCTTAGTGTTCATCATTCTCTGCATCCTACTGTAAGAAGTAGTCACCTGGATCAAGCTCCTGACACTTTGACTCCTGGCTTTATGGTCTGTGCCCTTGAGTTGTGAATCATAATAAGCCCTTTCTCCCTTAAGCTTTTGACAGAGTATTTTATCAGAGCAACAGGAAAATAACTAAGATACTGCTTCACCAGTAGAAAGATCCTGCTCTCCCTGAAAACTGGGTATTGGCGTAATAATTTCCTTCAGGTTTTTCTCCTTTTAACTTATTACCATTCTTTATATCGTTGGGTCCCGAGAGCACCATAAGCAACGAGAACAATGTCTTTTGATTTGCAGTAATCTAGTAGCTTACTCTGGTTCAAATAAAGATGACATTCAACCTATGATAGAATAAGATGAAAAGACATCAGATTTTATCAAATGCTCATATTATGATGAATAAAAATGCTTAAATCAATAAAATAAGATTAGATATATGTAATTTCACACATGAATTAAAAAGGTCAATCTGTTGAAATTTTTCTTGAAGGACAAAAAAGTAATTTGGGAGCATTCTTCTGATAACATTTGACCAGGCAAGTTTTTTTGTCAAAAAATATAGTTAATGGACAGCTAGAAAGGATCATTGGGTCAAGATGCCAGCTGCTAAGCTTAAAGGAATCCTGAGGATGGACCATAAAAAGATGGTGAGAAGCATAAACTTTATGCAAATCCTGGCCACTGACTAATTTTTGTCTTCACCCATTTTTCAATAAACTATCCCATGTCTACTCTTTCTTCTTATTTCAGGGAGAAGTTCACTTTCCCCTGCCCTCATGTCTGCCTGATGGACCAACCTAATTTCACAATGTTTATCAGTTGTGCACCATAGCAATCTCCATTCTCACCAATACTCCAAGGTTAGTCCAAGGTTAAAATTAGAATCCCTGCATCTTTGAAATAATAATGCTGCTCTTAGAATCTTTTTTCCATTAAATGAAAATCACTGGACAGAAAGCAACTAAATGGGCATCAGTAGAACAGAAGTGAGGAAAAGCCTGAGAGATGGAGCGGGATGCAGATGCTCACCTGGTTGCAGACAGGTTTGTATTTCAGTCCTGGCTTGTTGAGGAGTCGTTCCAGCTGCCTGTGGTTAAAGTTGGACACCCCAATGACTTAACCAATCCTGCATCCTTACACTTCTCCAACATCTGATGATGAGAAGCGGCAATAAGGGTCATACTTAAATCTGACCATGTGGATACAAACATAATATCGATCAGTTACAGGAAAATTTTTCCAGAGCTAAACATATTGCCAGTGTGTACAAGACCCTATGTTGATCATAGGCACTAACTGGGAGGGATGTATTGCCCAGGTGATCAGTGGATTTAGATCCAAAGAAGGCAAGATAAGAATGATAATAAAGCAGAAGACTGGCCAAAGAGGAATCTCTGTAACATCACTAGAAAATCAAGGTTATTATTACATAAGGTGGCAAAATACCCATATGCCTCCTGTCATGGCTCTTCTTCATTTCACTCCATTACATTTTATTGAAGCTTCCTCCCTGTCCACTCCAGCAAATATGTATACATAAAAATGAGTTTCTACACCCAAGGGAAAATGACCTAATTATCTCTCTCTCTTCTTTCTTTACTGTCGTTTTGAAAATTACTCACCTCCCATGTGTCACAGAAATCCACAGTGTCCAATAGAGATTTCCCCTTTTCATCTACTGGAAAATCATTATCCCCTGACTGGAAGAGAAGCAACTTTAAATCAAACTCACAAACCATACATCTTTTTACAGTAATGTGTTTAAGATCATCTTGTAGGAGCTGAAGAGATAGTTCAGTGATTAAACACTGGATGCTCTTTCAGAAGACCTGAGTTCAATTTGCAGAATCTACACAGTTAGACACAACTATCTGTTATTTCAGTCCCTTGGGATCCAATGTCTTCTTCTGGCTTTCATATGTACCAGCATACACATATCAAACTTAAATACACACAGAAAAACACCCACTCATAATAAACAAAAGATATATTTTTGAAAACATTTAAAAGAATATCTTGGAAATAAAAGAGTAAGCAGCCATAAGAGAGTGAGGCATCATTTTGTATACTGTGTTTAGAAACTGATATGCGTGTAGCTTGCATTATATTTTGGAGCCTACTTTATTGCATTAGCTTGAATTAATTGTGTGAACAATTAAATATTTTCTTTCTTATAATAATTTTAATTTTAAAATCATAATTAAATCATTTATCTTCTTCCCTTTCCTGCCTCCAATCCTTTTCATGCATATCCTTGCTGTCTCTCAACTCATTGCATCTCTTTCTTTTTGTTGTGTGTGTGTGTGTGTGTGTGTTGTAATATCTATACCCAAATAATATTTCTGAACAACTAAATGAGACCTCCTAGCTGATTTGTAATTTTTTGTCTACTCTTTCATTTAGGAAAAAAAATGCTTCATGTTCATTGGGAAACCCTTTCATTGCATAACCTTGTTCTACAACAAGAATTTATGTCACTCCTGACACAGGATAAGTAGTGAACATGAATACATGTGTGCGCAGAGACAGGCTATGAGACCAGTTGGGACTGTACACAAGATTGATTTTAATATGAAAAGATTCGAGAAGCTATAAAATGTTAGTGACCTTGAAACTGAAATTGTCTTGAGGCCAGTTTTGTCACCAAGAGTGAAAACAAGATAGGACCTAAGCAAACATCTAGTAATACAAATTTAAAAGATGTGTAAATACAATTTTCCTGGAAGTTACTTCTAATCTGTGGTTCTGGACATTGCTTAGACACCTCATTTCATAATTCAATATACTTTTGTGGAACCTACTCTGAAGTTTAGTAACATATAAATTAACTTTGTATCAAATTATAACAGAAATTTATTTCAGCCATCCATAAAAATGATATCCACACCTCTATGCAAAGATATGTATATTTGACAAAAACAAATCACCTACCTTAATTGGTGCTGGGTAATGCATAATGTAAAGATCAACATAATCCAGTTGAAGGTTTTTCAGTGATTTTTCCAAAGCAGGCTTGACTAGCTCTGGTCGAAAGTAAGTGCACCAAAGCTACAGAAGTTGAAGAATGGAAGTTGTGTTAGATTAATAGATCACCCAAATATGCATAATCATTTATTCTAATACTGAAATATTTTTTGTATTTGAAGGAAAGTTAAAAGCATTCTTCTTCAGTCGGTGTTTACTTTACTCTTACTTAACATTGAGAACTCAGCTATAGTTTTAGGGTTAACATTAGCTCATTTATTAAACAATGAAAAAATTACTCAAGAAATAAAATACATACTAATAAAATAATGTCCAATAATAAATTATTTTCATATAGAGTTAAATCTGCTCTACTTTCCTGTATCCATTAATTCAATTGAAATCATTAACCAACTTCTGATGTAGTAATATAATTTCTGCTGCCTTACTAGATTTCAATAATTTGTATACTTGCATACTATACCTTTGTAGTGATGAACAGGTCTTCTCTCTTTACAACTCCAGCTTTAATTTGCTTTGAATGGCCTGTCCTATCTCCTCTTCTATGTGGTATCATAAGCAGTATCAATATGGTGGTATCCGGCATCTAGAGCGAGGCATGCAGCCTCCAGTGACTTACTCTTGTGAACCTAGGGAAGATATTTAGAGATGAATGTTCTGAGAGGTAGCTCAAAGTGAGCCTAGATGGGAATTTACTATACTAGAAAGAATTTTGTCTTTCAAAGTCATCCTAAGACCTTTTGTTAGGCAAGAACCTAGTACCCAATTCTTGCATTCTCACTTCCTATTCTATAAAACCCAATGAAATCTCCAAAGATATTGTAGTTGTCACAGAAAGTGTCTTCACAGAATCAATGTTTACCCATATTTTGTCCCATCTTGAGCTAATGAGCCAAAATCTGCATTTTGGGTCATTCTTAATTAATAACAAGACTTTTGCAACCAAGAACTACCATGTACCCACGAAATTCTGGCTACTTCCTAGAACTAATGGATATTCAACCTGTCTTCATTGGCCTGCTAGAAAGTCACAGTAAATGTATGTAGTAGGATAACTAAGCAAACTAAACACAAGGAATCCTGCTTGGCACAGGACACAATTACACAGACACTCCTTGCTCCCAGCCTACACATTGTTACAAAAGGATGAAAAAGTAAAGATCACAGATACCAAGCAAGACCAGGTTAATAATACGGACTTGAACAGAAAGTAATGTCCTATGTTAGTCTTTTTACAAAGCCATTCACTTTGTCTGACAGACCTAAATTCAGGTAGGGAAAAATATCTAATGTAAGAATATATACTTGTTTGAAGTATCTTACTGATATCATGTTAGAGATTATTTATTTCAGGTGTCAGACTCTTCAACCAAAGATTATTTGTTTTAAACAGACATGGCTATAATTAAATCTAAAGTTATTAGCTTGGCTTCCAGAGTTAGATATTGATATAACTGAGTTTTTGTTAAAGATTTAGGGTTGGGCTGGGGAGATACCTCCCTCAGTAACACCCTTGAAAACAACTTTGATATCTTAATTTAGATCCCAGCACTCTAGTAAAGCAGAGCATGATGCATGCAGTCCCATTGATGAGGAGGGAGCACAGGGTGAGCCCTGGAGCACATCCCTGAGCACTACAGACTGGGAGAGAGAACGGACCTCACACAAATAAGGTGAGAGAGCAATGGAGGACGGCTTTGACCTCTAAGATCCTCAGACATTGTTGACAATACGCAAATACTTATACAATTACAGAACACTTAGAAAGGGATTTTCAAAGTCAATCACAGTAGCTTTTCTGGTTGTTTTAAGAATCACTACCATTATCTTTCCGAATAAAAGACAATGACTAAAATTATGGCTTCTGCCACCTTTTCTGGCAACCAGCCGGGACTTAAAAGAAAATAAGGACACTGTGAGTTTTCAATGCCAAGGCTCCAGTAGTGGCCTTGACCTGTTCCTGTGTTTTGTGCAACTTTGCAAAAGTAACAAATCCTGTGTATGTCCCCAGATTTCTCTGGAGTCTAATAGGAAGGACATGGACAAATTTGAAGTCAAGGGAAGAGGTCCTTTATCACACAATTAAAAGGTCTAAGCAAGACTAGAACACAAGAAAGTCTCTCCAGGTTATAAAAAGTTCACAAGATGTTTTTCATTCTGAGGACAACCCTGCTCTAAATCCAACATACAGTAATGAATACCAATAAATCACACTTATCTTTACTAGGTCCTCCTTCTCCCCTGCCTAATGATGCACTATAAACTCCAGTAAGTTTCCCACAGTTGAGAGTTATACATGGGAGACCTCACTTAGCTCTAGTAGAACATTCACTGTGAGATTCTGATGGCTACTCCAAAACAAAACCAAAGTATTTGTCAAATATTTGCTTCATGCTTAGTCAACAGCAGTGGTTCCCAACCTTTCTAATGTGGCGATCGTAAATCCAGTTCCTCATGTTGTGGTGATCCCCAGCCATAAAATGAATTTGTTGCTACTTCATGACTGTAATTGTGCTACTGTTATGTATCATAATGTAAATATCTGATAATTAGGATATCTTATATGGAATCTCTGTGAAATTACAAAGGGATTGCGATTCGCAGATTGAGAACAGCTGATCTACAGGAAGCCACCCTGAGTTACCATGTGCATTTCCAGCATCTTGCCTTTTGCAATGAAAAATGTTGGAGACTGTGGACATAAACAGAGAAGTCCCTCCCACACTGCAACCAAGAAAGCTGAAAGGCAATCTGGTGAGTTTTTTCTTCTCTATCAAGCTGTGAAACATGGACATAGGAAAAGCATAGTGCCTGGAACTATTAGGTCATGGGTCCGTCCTTTAAGTCAGAGCTCAAAGTCCAAGTTCACTCTTAGAGCTGACAGGCCCCAAATGGGAACAGTAAACTCACAGGCAGGCCTAGGCCAGAAAAGTAAATCTAAGAAATAGAAAAAAAAAGGCACAGTTCACATCCTGCCAAGCTCAGATTCCTGGCTCACAGCAAGAATAAAAGAGAAGATAAACAAACTTTCTCCCTCTCCCTGAAGTCTCTGACTGAATTATATCAAATGTCCCAGTGCCACTGAGGCATGTACCCTATAGCTCCAATGTATGCTGCATTAACATCCAAGACCAGAGAAAATATCTTTAGAGTTTGGCTTTCCCTTTGTTCTCCACTAATCCTGCCTCCCTCCTGACTCACCAGGAGCAGGATCTTTCCCTAGAAAAGAGCAAGCATGAATAGAGATCAGCTCTTCTGCCTGATTCCTGATGCACCCTACCTAGGGAACCAGCTCAGTCTCTTACCCAGAGCCACAGATTGCAGCTGAGGCTGTTACCTCTATTTAACAAGAGAAAATCATCAAGTGGGGACACAATCAGACCCTGAGCAGGGCAGACCTATCTGCTCTCTTCTACATGACTTAGGTTTCGTCTGGAGATACTGAGAATCCTGTATTCTTACCTCATTGGGTTTATAGGTGCCAAAGCCCAGGCCAGGAATGAAGTGACCATCATTTAGTTTGACACACTGCTGTTTGGAACTCATTGTCTCTCACTCCCAGGCTAAGCATGTCCTGAGTCTTCTGTTGCCCTGAAGGGGAAGTAGATAAACGTCATATATAAACTTCCTGTCTAATGGTTAACAAGGGACACTCCCTTTCTGGAAGCTAGTCATGCCTACTCACCGGCTAATGTTTAACCATCTTTACTCCCCAGCTAATGATTAATCAGTGCTACTGTCTAGCTAATGGTTAACAGTACTGTTGTGTGCCTGCTGTTTAAATACTACTATTGTCTGTCTAATGGACAACCAACAGAAGGGAGGAGTCAGAAATTTAAACAGTATTCCACAGATAAGTAGAGAAACCACTTATTTTCATATGAAGGATGAATTTCAAATAATGTACTATATAATGATAAAGTATTTTTTTCTCTTCTTTTATTTTTAATAATTAATACTGCATTATTTCATTGATTGAATTATTATTATGAAATAGATCTACGCATTGATCAATTAATTATAAAACAAATAACTTGAAGAATCACTTTATTTTCCCAATTTGGCAATTTGAAGCTTCTACTTGATCATACATCACTGAAAATAATGATCTACCGCATACCAGACAAGGTGATCAATTTAGAGGTATGGGATCCACAGGCAATCAGGTAACAGGCTCAGGGACAGTCCCTGTTTCAAGGCATTCTTTTTTTTTTTTTTTTCTTTTTCTTCTTTTTAAATTTTATTTATTTCGTTATTTAAATCACATCATAATTTACTTATTCACACAGGGGTTATAAACACAAAAAGGCAGGATGTGGGGAAGGGAATGGCACCGGAGCATAGGTGTTCAGGGGGAGTACAGATACCTTTCAGAACAGGGTATCAGCTGGGTGTAGGTTCAGGGGACAGGTCACTATGATTCTGCCTATGATTCACTTGTCCTTATCTGAATTGGTACTATCCACTGAGGCTGCCTATTTATAAGACCTATGACTACTTGGGCTGGTAAATTTCCACAGAAGCCGCCTGTTTACAATAGCTTATAGCCTGCTCTTTCAGTGTTTTTCCACAGAGACCCAAGACTTGGTGTTAGCATGCATGTATGACAGGACTATTGCTGACTTTAGGCCTATGGCTGATTTTAGGCCTTTAGTGTATATGTAGGGCTGCTCCTGACATCTCCTCCTTTCTCTAAGTATAGAAGGGCCTTGGCAATTCTATTCTTGCGAAGGCGGGGATAGAGGCCTGACCTCCAATAATTGAAGGGGACCTTGTAATGGCTCCGGTCCTCCTGTCCTTGTCCAGTGAGGCATCAGGGCCATACCCATCCCGATGTCTTTTTCCTGGAGAGGGGATCCTTTTGACATCAACCCCTATGCAGTCAGGCTTGTCCCTCAGGGAACCCAGATAGATATTTTAAACTTTTATTTATATTCCCTTGCAGTGCTTAGGCTCGCAGCCTAAGCAAGAATTCAGATCACCAGACAGAGAGGGTTCTGGGTAGCCTCTCTCTGCTTGGTCTAGGGGTGGAAGTCTCTTCTTTTAGGTTGGGTGGAGATGGGTTTGAGGAACACCCTGGATAAAGTAACAACCTCATCTTGAGTCTCGTGGTCCTCCATAGCTAACTTATGATAATGTATCTGAATAGGTTTTGCTACCAAATTATCTATCTGTTGTATCACAAAGTTGGTCAGCCTATTTAAGGCCCGGGACTAAAAGAAATCAGCAGAGATAATCCAGTTAATGGTCCCAAGATGGGAGGAAGTGGGGTTGACAACCATAGAGAGGTTGAAAACCAGTCCTTGTACCAGCTCTCATATTCCTCTTTCTCTTTCTCTCTCTGTCATTTCTCTGGACCTTCTCTGACCTTTTTCATGTTCTCTTTAACCATCCCTGTCTTGTCTATGTAAGGACAACATTCTTCTTTAAGGGCTGTACACAGTCAAGAGCTGTACACAGTCTTTTCTATTGTAGAAGAATAAATCAAGTCCAATAAAGTCCTTTGCAATTTTTGGAGACCAATTCAGACATCGAAATGAGGGATTTCTTCAGATTAGTGATATCAATCTCTAGCTGCTTGGTGTCCTTGTCAATGGCCCATCAAAGGTCTGAGTAGTATATGTCTGGAGGGCAGCATCAGGATTAGAGCTTCTACCAGCAGACATCATGGGTGTTTTCTTTTTACCTGTTCTCAGGCTGGAGGTTTAGACCCTGGGAGCTCTGGTTGAATCTTTTGATACTCATTCTAAAAAGGACACAAGCACCCACACTTTGGTCTTCCTCCTTCTTCTTGAGTTTCATGTGGTCTATGTATTGCATCTCAGGTGTTGTGTGCTTTTGGGCTAATATCCGCTTATCAGTGAGTGTATACCATGTGTTTTCTTTTGTGATTGGGTCATCTCACTCAGGATGATATTTTCTAGCTCCATCCATTTGTCTAAGAATTTCATGAACTCATTGTTTTTAATAGCTGGGTAGTACTCAATTGTGTAAATGTACCACATTTTCTGTATCCATTCTTCTATTGAAGGACATCTGGGTTCTTTCTAGTTCCTGGCTATTATAAATAAGGCCGCTATGAACATAGTGGAGCATATGGCCCTGTTGTATGTTGAAATATCTTCTGGGTATATGCCCAGGAGTGGTATAGCTGGGTCCTCAGGTAACACTATGTTCAATTTTCTTAGGTACCTCCAGACTGCTTTCCATAGTGGTTGTACCAGCTTACAATCCCACCAACAATGGAGGAGTGTTCCTCTTTCTGCACATCCTCGACAACATTTGCTGTCACCTGTGTTTTGGATCTTAGCCATTCTGACTGGTGTAAGGTGGAATCTCAGGGTTGTTTTCATTTGCATTTCCCTGATGACTAGGGATGCTGAACACTTCTTTAGATGCTTCTCAACCATTTGAGTTTCCTCAGTTGAGAGTTCTTTGTTTCACTCTGTACCCCATTTTTTAATAGGGTTATTTGATTTTCTGGAATCTAGTTTCTTCAGTTCTTTGTATACCTTGGATATTAGCCCTCTATCAGATGTAAGGTTGGTGAAGATCTTTTCCCAATCTGTTGGTTCCCACTTTGTCCTATTGACAGTGTCCTTTGCTTTACAGAAGCTTTGCAGTTTTATGAGATCCCATTTGTCAATTCTTGATCTTAGAGCATAAGCCATTGGTGTTCTGTTCAGGAACTTTTCCCCTGTGCCCATGTGATCAAGGCTTTTCCCTATTTTCTCTTCTATTAGTTTCAGTGTAGCTGGTTTTATGTGGAGGTCCTTGATCCACTTGGAATTGAACTTTGTACAAGGAGATAAGTATGGATCAATTTGCATTCTTCTACATATTGACCTCCAGTTGGACCAGCACCATTTGTTGAAAATGCTGTCTTTTTTCCACTGGATGGTTTGAGCTCCTTTGTCGAAGATCAAATGACCATAGGTATGGGGGTTCATTTCTGGGTCTTCTATTCTATTCCATTGATCCTCCTGCCTGTCTCTGTTCCAATACCATGCTGTTTTTATCACTATAGCTTTGTAGTACAGCTTGAAATCAGGGATGGTGATTCCCCAGAAGTTCTTTTATTGTTGAGAGTAATTTTTGCTATCCTGGGTTTTTTGTTATTCCAAATGAATTTAAAGATTGCTCTTTCTATCTCTTTGAAGAACTGAGTGGGAATTTTGATGGGAATTGCATTAAATCTGTAGATTGCTTTCGGCAAGATAGCCAGTTTTACTATATTAATCCTTCCAATCCATGAGCATGGGAGATCTTTCCATCTTCTGAGATCTCCTTCGATTTCTTTCTTCAGGGACTTGAAGTTCTTGTCATACAGGTCTTCTACTTGCTTGGTTAGATTCACACCAAGGTATTTTATATTATTTGTGACTATTGTGAATGGTGTCATTTCCATGATTTCTTTCTCAGCCAGTTTATCCTTTGTGTAGAGGAATGCTATTGATTTGTTTGAGTTAATTTTATACCCAGCCACTTTGCTAAAGTTGTTTATCAGGTTTAGGAGTTCTCTGGTGGAAGTTTTGGGGTCACTTAAGTATACTATCATATCATCTGCAAATAGTGAAACTTTGACTTCTTCCTTTCCAATTTGTATCCCTTTGATCTCCTTCTGTTGCCTAATTGCTCTGGCTAGGACTTCCAGTACTATATTGAATAGGTAGGGGGAGAGTGGGCAGCCTTGTCTAGTCCCTGATTTTAATGGGATTGCTTCAAGTTTCTCTCCATTTAGTTTAATGTTGGCTACTGGCTTGCTGTATATTGCTTTTACTATGTTTAGGTATGAACCTTGAATTCCTGATCTTTCCAAGAGTTTTATCATGAAGGGGTGTTGAATTTTGTCAAATGCTTTCTCAGCGTCAAGAGATATGATCATGTGGTTTTTTTCTTTGAGTTTATCTATATAGTGGATTACGTTGATGGATTTGCATATATTGAACCAACCCTGCATTCCTGGGATAAAGCCTACTTGATCATGATAGATAAGTGTTTTGATGTGTTCTTGGATTTGGTTCGAGAGAATTTTATTCAATATTTTTGCATCGATATTCATAAGGGAGATTGGTCTGAAGTTCTCTTTTCTTGTTGGGTCTTTCTGTGTTTTAGGTATGAGCGTAATTGTGGCTTCATAGAATGAATTAGGTAGTGTTCCTTCCGTTTCTATTTTGTGGAATAGTTTGAAGAGAATTGGTATTAGATCTTCCTTGAAAGTTTGATAGGATGCTGCACTAAAACCGTCTGGACCTGGGCTTTTTTTTGGTGGGGAGACTTTTAATGACTGCTTCTATTTCTTTCGCAGTTATGGGACTGTTAAGATGGTTTATCTGATCCTGATTTAACATTGGTACCTGGTATCTGTCTAGAAAATTGTCCATTTCATCCAGATTTTCCAGTTTTGTTGAGCATAGGCTTTTGTAGTAGGATCTGATGATTTTTTTAATTTCCTCAGTATCTGTTGTTCTGTCACCCTTTTCGGTTCTGATTTTATTGATTTGGATACTGTCTTTCTGCCCTCTGATTAGTCTGGCTAAGGGTTTATCTATTTTGTTGATTTTCTCAAAGAACCAGCTCCTGGTTTTATTGATTCTTTGTATAGTTCTCTTTGTTTCTATTTGGTTGATTTCAGCCCTGAGTTTAATTATTTCCTGCCTCTTGGGTGTATTTGCTTCTTTTTGTTCTAGAGCTTTCAGGTGTGTTTTCAAGCTGCTAGTGTGTTCTCTCTCCAGTTTCTTTTTGTATGCACTTAGAGCTATGAGTTTTCCTCTTAGCACTGCTTTCATTGTGTCCCATAGGTTTTAGTATGATGTGTCTTCATTTTCATTAAATTCTAAAAAGTCTTTGCTTTCTTTCTTCTTTCTTTCTTTCTTTCTTTCTTTCTTCTTTCTTTCTTTCTTTCTTTCTTTCTTCCCTCACCCCATTATCAACGAGTAGAGTATTGTTCAGTTTCCATGAGAATGTGGGTTTTCCATTGTCTTTGTCGTTATTGAAGACCAGCTTTAGACTATGGTGATCTGATACGATGCATGGGATTATTTCGATTTTTTTGTATCTGTTGAGGCCTGTCTTGTGACCAATTATATGGTCTATTTTGGAGAAGGTACCATGAGGTTCTGAGAAAAAGGTATATTCTTTTGTTTTAGGGTGAAATGTTCTATAGATATCTGTTAAGTCCATTTGGTTCATAACTCCTGTTAGTTTCAATGTACCTCTGTCTAGTTTCCATTTCCATGATCTGTCCAGTGCTGAGAGTGGGGTGTTGAAGTCTCCCACTATTATTGTGTGAGGTGCAATGTGTGCTTTGAGCTTTAGTAAGGTTTCTTTTATGAAAGTGGGTGCTCTTGCATTTGGTGCATAAATGTTCAGAATTGAGAGTTCATGTTGGTTGACTTTTCTTTTGACAAATATGAAATGACCTTCCTTATCTTATTTGATATCTTTAAGTTGAAAGTCAATTTTATTCGATGTTAGAATGGCTACTCCAGCTTGTTTCTTAGGACCATTTGCTTGAAAAATTGTTTTCCAGCCTTTTACTCTAAGGTAGTGTCTGTCCTTGTCACTGAGGTAGGTTTCCTGTATACAGCAAAATGTTGGATCCTGTTTGCGTATCCAGTCTGCTAGCCTATGTCTTTTTATTGGGGAATTGAGTCCATTGACATTAAGAGATATTAAGGAGAGGAGACTGTTGCTTCCTGTTATTTTTGCTAAAAGGGGAGGCATTGTTTGTGTGGCTATCTTCTTTTGGGTTTGTTGGAGGCGGATTACTTTCTTGCTCTTTCTAGGGTATGATTGCTCTCTTGTATTGGGGCTTCCTGCTATTATCTTTGTAATGCTGGGTTGTGAAGATATGTGTAATTGGTTTTGTCGTGGAATATCTTGGTTTCTCCATCTATAGTGATTGAGAGTTTTGCTGGATACAGTAGCCTAGGCTGCATTGTGTTCTCTTAGGGTCTGCATGACATCTGACGATCTTCTGGCTTTCAAGTCTTGGTGAGAAGTCTGGTGTAATTTGATAGGTCTGCCTTTATATGTTACTTGGCCTTTTCTCTACTGCTTTTAAAATTCTTCTTTGTTTTGTGCATTTGTGTTTGATTATTATGTGACGGGAGGTATTCTTTTCTGGTCTAGTCTATTTGGTGTTCTGAGGCTTCTTGAATGATTATGGCATCTCTTCTTAGTTAGGGAGTTTTCTCTATGTTGTTAAGATATTACTGGCCTTTAAGTTGTGAATCTTCATCTTTTCTATCTATTATCCTAGGTTTGGTCTTTCATTGTGTCCTGGATTTCCTGGATGTTTGTGTTAAAGTTTTGTGCATTTTTGTTTTCCTTGACAGTTGTGTCAATATTTTCTATGGTATCTTCTGCACCTGAGATTCTCTCTTCTATCTCTTGTATTCTGTTGGTGATGCTTGCATCTGTGACTACTGATTTCTTTCTTAGGTTTTCTATCTCCAGAGTAGTCTCCCTTTGTGATTTCTTTATTGTGTCTATTTCCATTTTTATGTCCTGAATGGTTTTGTTCAAATCCTTCACCTGTTTGATTGTGTTCTCTTGTGATTCTTTAAGGGCTTCTACCTGTTTACCTGTGTTCTCCTTGAATTCTTTGAGAGTGTTATTTATGTGTTTCTTAAAGTCCTCCATCATCATCATTAGAAGTGATTTTAGATCTGACTCTTGCTTTCCTGGTGATATGTGGAGTTCAGGACTTAATGTGGGAAAAGTAGGTTCTGATGATGTCATGTGCTCTGGGTTGCTGCCCCTTGTATTCTTGTGCTTGCCTTTTGCCATCTGGTTCTCCTCGGTGCTACCTGTGCTGTCTCTGACTGGAACCTGTCTTTCCTATTCTCTTGGTTGTGTCAGAACTGAGATACTGCCCAGGTCAGAGCTCCTGGGTGCCCCACTTCTGCTGGGTTTCCTGAGGTTCAGTCTGTTCCTATTCTTGAAATGGTTCCATATATTAAACCCTCCACAAATGCTGCCCCTCTTTTTTCTCAGCTTCAAAAATTGATTGCCTCTAGGTGTCACCCCTTCTTTTGTTGGACATCTCCATGCTCATTTGAATTTGCCTGGTTCCCTTTTTAGAGGAAATGTCTGAGAAGATGCTGCCAACAGTTTGACCTTCCTGGTGTTGATAGGCTCTGTAGAATAGGCCAGAAGAGTCATGTCTTACGTCATTTAAATGCTCAGACTCTTTTTATGATCTCTTGTGAAAAGGCACACCAGATTGTTAAACAATGACCCATCTATGTCACACTTTTGCCCACTCTCCTCCTGGGCATTAACCCCAGAGGTTTGGTCCCAAATGAAATATGGCAAATGGATGTCACACATATTCCTGAATTTGGTAATCTTTTTTTTGTTTGTTTGTTTTTTGTTTTTTCAAGACAGGGTTTCTCTGTGTAGCCCTGGCTGTCCTGGAACTCACTCTGTAGACCAGGCTGGCCTCAAACTCAGAAATCTGCCTGCCTCTGCCTCCCAAGTGCTGGGACTAAAGGCATGTGCCACCACCGCCTGGCTTGAATTTGGTTATCTTAAATATCTTCATGTGACCATAGACTCCTTAATGGATTTATTTTTACTACTTTACATACTGATGAGGCTTCTAAAAATGTTATAGCCCACATTTTAAATTGTGTTTCCATCATGGGTAAGTCTAAGATCATTAAGACTGATAATGATCTTGGCTACACTGGAAAAAAAAATTTCAAGAGTTCTGCCACCAATTACAAATCAGACATATTACTGGCATTCCTTATAATCTTCAAGGACAAGGCATTGTTGAACGTGCCCACCAGAATATCAAAAACACTTTACATAAATTAAAGAAGGGGGAGTTATACCCCCAGAAGGTATCCCCTAGAAATATTCTAGAAATATTCGCCTGATCAATAATGGTTAAGCACTTGATCAGACGTTCAGACTTGTGCTTCTTCTTTGTGTCTCTTGTCCTTTCATTTGTCTGCTCTCTCCTCCTAGGTGCTGCTTGAATTCCCCATTCAAGCTGAGGCAAATCTTGTTTTTTTTTTTTTGAAGCATGGTTTTTGCCTTCTTAATTTGTTTGAAAGCTCTGGCCCCAGGCATTTTTGTCTCTTCTGGCTTTTGGCCCTGGACCTTGAACTGTGAGGTGACTACCTACTGCCTTTTCCATTCAGTCCTCTATATGTCTTTGGGATGCCTTTGACTTTAGGTTTTCGACTCCTCCTCTCATAAACTTAAATGAGTAAAATGAAAACACAATTACCTATTTTGTTGTGATTAATCAGTTAAAAAAATATGAAAGTTAATAAGTCTTGGCAAATGTTACAAAAGAAGTACAGTATCGCAAAGACCAAGAAGAAAGTCTTATGTGGTTCATACGCTTGCCATTTTCAATTTCTGTCCATATGCATGGACAAGTCTACATTCAATTCAATTCTAAATACCATGCACATTTGTGATTTTCAATTAAAAACTATTTTATTTTTACTATTAAGGCATTTATTTATATCAAATGTCAATGAACTAGAAGTATGATTGAGGATTATAAATGCTTAATAAATTATCCTTAAGTCTTATAAGTAAATATCAAGTTATTAAATGTGATGAATTGAAGAATGTTTTACTTCAGAATAGCAACTGCATTAATCAATTCAGAGCCTGAAAGGGAATATTTTCTTCTATAAAGTTGAGCAAAATAGAGAATAAAATGGGTATTTACTGTAGCTTAAATAGCAAGGGAGAAAACATCTAACATCATCTTATATTTAGCAGTTAGTTGTTTTCTTTAAAAAATGCAAAGAGAAGTGAGTTACTGAAAGACAGAGCAAGGTGAAACATTACCTCCATGTCTTAAGAGTCTGGAATGACTTTGTAGACCATATAATTTACTGTCTAATATAGAATGTTCCCATCTTTCCGATTCAAAGTCTAATTTGAGATATACATAAATTAAATTCCAGATATAATTTATCATAGTTTGCCTTAAACAAGAAAGGATTCTCCCTGTGACTTTGGTGAAGAAAAGTCACAATCAGAAGAAAGCTTTATTTTCCTCAAAACAATGGAAAATTTGTCACACAGATACAAATAGAAGATGTCAAAACACAATCATAACATTTTGCAATTCACTACACGGACTGGCCAACTTGCAGGAACCTCTCCAGAATAATAACCCCCACACCAATGAGAATGGAATAGAGATATATTCACCGAAACTAGGATACTTCAAAAAATTCCATTCCAATTCCAACATGCATTATCACTTCTTACTTTGAAATCATAAGGTAGGGTGAACAGACAAGCAAGCATATTTGCCAGAAGCACGCATGGCAGTTAGGTTTTTGCTTTTAGATCACTATCAAATGATCTTTCTTTGCTTTTTATCTGTGACTTCAAACTGTGCAGAAGAATTAACATAACTTGTGGGAAAAAAAAGACCTTGGTGGTGTCCCGGAGGCTTTCCATGCCAGCAGGTCTCACAAACAGGAGAAAGGTCTGGAGTTCTAAAGGCTGGAGGCTTTGGCGGTGGCAGGCCCCAAAGACATAAGAAAGTCCATAGTTCCCAAATGGTTTATTTGCATGGTGGATGGTAGATGGATCTGGATGTACCACTGTGAAACTCAGGGCAGTCCTGAGTTAAATTGGGAGGGAGAAAGGGGGAGATCTGGGGAAGAATGCTTAATTGGCTCTGCCCTCTGGCCTTCGTTAGTATGTAAATCTCTCTAGGGCCTGACGACTGTAGTCACACCCTCTACCTGTGCACTTTGGGAGGGGCTGTAATGGCCTATGTGACTGAACAATGTAGGTCCATGGAGACTAAACTGCATGTCAGGACCCTGGGTTCTGGGGACATGGCCAAATACCTGCCATTTCTCCCTTGGAGTCTTGGAGTTCCGGCCCATGCCCAGCTAAGAACCAAAATACCCTTACGCAGTCCCACAATAACTCATCTCATCTTTGCTCATTACCTTCAGAAGTTGCTTCCATTGTACTGGTCATCTGAGTTGATCATAACAAGAAAAGAAACTGAGTTACTGACCAGGAATCTCCTACAAAACTAAGTACTGTAATAGGTAATTTTCATAGTGAATTTTATGAAAATAATTTGAAAAAAATTAGTCCCAGCCATCATATTCATTATAGGTTGGTCTGGGAAACCTGACTGGGGAGCCAGGGAATGAAGAAAGGACAGACAAATATATAGAAAAGAGGGACTAGAAGAGCCATGCACACTATACTGGAGTAGTACCAACTAACCAATAATCTGGAAACTCAGCAAGTTTATTATGTACAGTACTAAAAGCAGGGGTTATCTACTCTTAGTGCTGTTGTTTTTAACAAAATCTTAAATGCTTAATTTACCAAAAAAGACTCAGGAGCCAATGCTGGGGTAAAAGCTTGTTAACTCAGAGAGGCAGAGAAAACACAGCTGACCTTTATTCTCAACTGACATCGGAAAAGAAAGTTCTTCTCCATATCATCTCTCAAACTTCTCAGACTGAATGTCCCTTCCTTCTACTTCCTATGTGTCTCTCTATTCATCCTTCTGACTTCCTCTTACTCTATGTTTTTTCCCCTATGTTCACTCTCTGTTAACTGGCTGCTTGCTCTGCCTTTTGACCTATGGTTGACTTTTTGCAAACCTATTTATTTATAAAGAACAGAAAACACTTGGAGTGAAGGTGTGTGCTGCAGCTGAGCCATACCACAACAGGTGTGACTAGTAACTGGAAACAGATTTTTTCCAGTAAACAACAAAATAATAGGTTTCACAGTGTGATCAAACATCCTGCAATATTTTCCCCTTTTAATTTAAATAAAAAGGAAAGATTTTAACTCTATCACAGTAAAACTACAAATAATAAAGGTATTTCTGCCAAGCTTTCCATGATGTCCAGCTTGGTTATAATTGGCAGTCTTAGGGTTAAGTATTTTGAGTTCAAAGTTCAGTAAAATGTTAGTGTCAATCTCATATGAACTCAGCAATTTGAATGTCCTGAGCAGTTTGTTGTCTAAAGCTGATATTTGGATGGTGTTTGTCAGCTTAGTAGTAATCATGGCTAGGTAGAACATAGTAGTCAATCCAAAGGTGTCCACTGTTTGTGCAGAATCTGGCGTAAGAAGAATGGGGCAATTTTTCCTAGTGGTTAGTGTTACCATACTCCAGTTATTCTTCATTTCAGGCCCTCATCACCTTCTTATAGATCTCAAAGTTTACTGTTAGGAATGATATAAAATGTATATATTTTAAATGTCATGTACAGAAGATCTCAGACAGGTTTGAGGATCACAATCTATTAAGTACATCAGAGGTACACAAACTTTGTTCCTAGTTACCTGATTCAGGCTCAAACCTGAAAACACAGAAAGCTAGATCAAACTTATTCTAGAATTACTTAGTATTCTGTATGACTACTAGTATCCCAACAAAAAGTTTATATACATATGATAATCTTATAGATTTTTAGATAATATTTATTCCTTTAGAAAAGTTCCAGAGTGTCAAGTGAAAACCAAAAGATTATGAGATTAATGGCAATAGAACGGTCTCTTACTTTTTGTCTTTCTTTGTTCCATAGCAGGTAGATCTTCTTATATGAGACAGAGATTTTGGATATTTTTAAAATGAGTATGTATGAGTTTAGAGACAGAGACAGCCATGCTCCAACCACAAGCCAGCTTTAATTATTAATTAATTTGGGCCCATATAAATAGCATTTGCCATTTATATCTGTAGAGGGTAGCAGAGACAAGCATTTGGGAATCTACTATGAGAGGGCCATAGGCTGTCCTGTCCCATACCAGGTGTTTGTTCCCTGGGAAGGAGCCTATGCATTGGCATGGATGTCAGGGCTGGACCAGAGTTCCACTGTGGTTTCAGGCCATTCAGCTGGAGGTGGAATTCTTCCTCACCCCAGGGTTGTTCCTTTTTTGGCTGGTTATATCTTTCCTAGAGCAAAATGTTTTTGGCAAAAGAGAAAGTATTATCTTTCATTTGAAATTAAAAATAAAATGCCTTTTGAAATATTGAAACCAAATATACCTTAGTATGTGCAGATAAATATACCTATATTCTTTTTTTCTCTTTATAAGATAAAGAGATAAGCACTTTATATAAGAGTCAAGATATAAGTGTATTTTATTTTATATCACAAAACACATTTCATTCACTTTCAATTTTGTACTCCCTTCTACAAGGGGATTTTAAATTTAAATCAAGGATTGTGAATAAAGGCAGCTGCCTCACAAGTGCTGGAATTAAAGATGTGAACCCCTGCCTGACTATGGATTCTTTATAATAGTTATTCTCATAGAGTTGTCCTGGTTTAATTTGGTTCTCCATTTTCCCTCATTTTTTCCATGTTCTGTGCAAACTTTCAAGTTTTTTGAGTTTATATCTTTCTTTCTGATTTATTCTGAATTTGTTCCCTGGCAAATTTTAGTATTCTAGTCTTAATTAAACATGATACCAGTTTGTTCACTATTTCAATGTTTTCAGACATTGCGTCTGTTTTGCCTGCATGAGTTACACAAAATTTGGTGTCTTTGCTAAATTTTGCCATTCCTGTTCATGCCTCCCATGAAAAGATATTTTTGCCATTTATCTGCCAGTTGGTAGTTTTGCATTTTGATGACCTTATGTGTGTAACATTGCACATGTAACATGAATCGGAGAAGATATTTTTCATTTGCTTTCCTACTAGTGCTGTGCTGATTTTATGGTTTCTTTCTTAGTTTTAGCTATTTCATCCCCAGGTCTATAGGTTGCCATATTCTGTTAGTTTTTGTTTCACTAGTGGTTGATGAATCATCAGTAAACCTTCCTCAGTGTAGGGAAGCACAGTCCTCTTTGCTACCCGATCCTGGTCATGAAGGAGTTCAGAGAGGCACCAGATCCACTGTAATACCTTTCTTTCCATGGCTAAGTCTCTAAAGGACTCTGCCTTTGAACAGATCCAACCTATCATTGTAAGTGTTGGAGTTTAAGAATTGCCACACAAACACTGATCTCAGTTAAGCAAAAATAGTTAATTGAACACACACTCTAATACTGATCAATCAGGACCACAAAAAAGAACTTTGGAGCATTCTGTTTTTAGGGCAGGGTTTATATAGGGAAAACCAGGTTCAGAATGTAAAGAGTGTAGACAGTACTACATTTAGCTAACTAGACAAAATATTATTATCTAATCTTTTGGTATATCGGTCCTGAGTGAGACAAGAAGGAAGATGGACAGGGGATTTTCAGAGTATTGAGATAACAGAACATGAATATTGCAACCATAGCATTATGACATTTTAGGTGAGTTTATCAATGTCAGCTATGGATAATTACTTCTGGCAAGTAAAGTTTGAAAGCCTGAATTTATTTTACCTTATTAGCAAAATAGAGACTGAATACAAAATGACCACATTATGTTAAAACGAGCAGGCCTCAATAGTAAGAATGTTGGGATTCAGGAATCACTTCCACTTACTCTATGTTTTTTCCCCTATGTTCACTCCCTGTTAACTGGCTGCTTGCTCTGCCTTTTGACCTATGGTCAAACCACACAAACCACACAAGCACTGGTTTCAGTTAAGCAAAAATAATTTATTGAATGCAGACCCCGAGATGGAACTTTAAGGTCCACAGAAAGGACTTGGATGTCTAATTGTGGTACCAGTCTCAGGGCAGTATTATAAAGGAAATAAAACCCACAATGAGCTCATCTGCAGGTGCAGGAAGTGTTGCCTGGTGGTCAGCTCTGACTTGAGCCATTTTAGACGTAACAGTTCATATTGACCTTTAGCATAAAGGTTTGTGACACTTTTTAGATTAAGAAACCTCTAATTGAACATATAGAACATAATAGGGGATTGATCTGCAGCATGGCCTGCTCTGACTCAAGTTATTTTTCTGTGTCAATGACAGGCAGGCATATTACAGCAACAGAGTGAAATAACTAGCAGACAAAGAATAAAATGTTTGCCTCTGTGCTGGAGGGCAGACCTAAGCAAAGATTGGCCTTATGACCATAGAGTTGTTGACAATTACTAAGTATAAGGTTCTCCATGCCTGTTAAAAGGTCCAGGGTTGTTTCTTAAGAAACATTTTATTTATTCTCTGTATATGGAAGCCATTTGCACTAAAAGCCAGTAGGCGAATATTGGCAGACTTCTTTTGGCTTCATGAAGAGTCTTCAGTTGCCAATTCATCAATAGATATGATATCCACAATTACAGTATTATTCAGTTCAATATTGATTGCTTTGACAGACAAAGATGAGCTTACCAACAGTCACAAAAGCTGTTTTTTGTTCTTGTTCCCATTGGAAATTAGCCATCTTACTAGTAAACCTGCAGAAGGTTACTGTAATATGTTAGGTGCTTTAATAATAATAATAATAATAATAATAATAATAATAATAATTTTATAATTATCTGTAAATATGTTATGTGATTTCTCTAATATTAAAGCATACCAATTAGGAGTTGTATCCAAGTTTTGTTTCTGGCTAATGGGATTAAAGGCATGTGCTACAACCATCTTTTTCACTGTAACTCTAATTTAGAAAACCCAAGTTCATCATTACCTTGTATTTGAGGGCCTTGTAGACTTACATGGGTTCTGATATGTGAATATATAATAGATTATTTCTCTTTCTGATTGTCAATTTCCATTTGTCAATTCTTGATCTGAGAGCATAAGCCATTGGTGTTCTGTTCAGGAACTTTCCCCTGTGTCCATGTGTTCAAGGCCTTTCCCCACTTTCTCTTCTTTTAGATTCAGTGTATCTGGTTTTATGTGGAGCTCCTTGACCCACTTGAATTTAATCATTGTACAGCAAGATAAGAATGGATCAATTTGCATTCTTCTACCCATTGATTGCCAGTTGAACAAGCACCATGTGTTGAAAATGCTGTATTTTTTCCACTGGATGGTTTTAGCTCCTTTGTCAAAGATCAAGTGACCATAGGTGTGTGGGTTCATTTCTGGGTCTTCAATTCTAGTCATTGAGCTTCCTGCCTGTCACTGTATCAATACCATGCAATTTTTATCACTATTGCTCTGTAGTACAGCTTGAGTTCAGGAATGGTGATTCCCCCAGAATTTCTTTTATTGTGGAGTATAATTTTTGCTATCCTGGGTTTTTTGTTTTTCCAAATGAATTTGAGAATTGCTTTTTCTAACTCTATGAAGAATTGAATTGGAATTTTGATGAGGATTGCATTGAATTTATAGATTGCTTTTGGCAAGATGGTCATATTTACAGTATTAATCCTGCCAATCTACAAACATGGGAAATCTTTCATCTTCTGAGGACTTCTTCAATTTCTTTCTTCAGAGACTTGAAGTTCTTGTACAGAACTTTCACTTGTTTGGTTAGAGTCACAACAACATATTTTATAGTGTTTTTGACTATTGTGAAGGGTGTCATTTCCCTAATTTCCTTTTCAGCTATTTTATCCTTTGAGTATAAGAAAGGATTTGTTTGTGTTAATTTTATATCCAACTACTTTGCTGAAGTTGTTTATCAGCTGTAGGAATTCACTGGTGGAATTTCTGGGATCACTCAAGTATACTATCATATTGTCTGCAAATAGTGATATTTTGACTTCTTCCTTTCTAATTTGTATTCCTTTGACCTCCATTTGTCGTCTAATTACTCTAGCTAGAACTTCAAGTACTATATTGAATAGATAGGGAGAGAGTGGGCAACCTTGTCTATGCGAATAACACTCTTAAAAGGACAAAATGACAGCCTAAAAAATGGGAAAATAGGTCTCAAGACCTAGCTATAGTACTCCTAGACATATACCCAAAAGATGGTCTACCATACCACAAAGACACTTGCTTAACTATGTTCATAGCAGGTTTATTCATAATAGCCAGAAACTAGAAACAACCTAGATGTACCTCCACAGAAGAATGGATGAAGAAAATATGATACATTTACATTGTGGTCTATTACTCAGCCACTAAAGACAATTTGCTGTTAAGTTCTTAATTGTAATTACAATTTATTTTGTTTATTCTTTAATTTTACCATTCAGACTTTATCCCCCTCCTGATCTGTCCTCCAACTGTTCCACATTGCACAGTTCCAACCTCCACCCCTGCCCCATCTCTAAGAGGATGCGCCCCGCCCCACACCAGACTTTCCCAGGGTTAGGTGCATCCTCTCTGAAGCCAGACCAGGTAGTCCTCTGCTGTGTATGTGTTGGGGTCCTCATATCAACTGGTGCATGCTGCCTGGTTGGTGGCTCAGTGTCTGAGAGATCTTGGGAGTTCAGATTAGTTGAGAGTACTGTTCTTTCTTTGCTTACAAACAGGGGCCTATCATGACTGCCTTCCAAAAGGGTCAACAAGCAGCTGAAAGAGATGAAGATATTTACACCCAGCCAATGGACAGAAGCTGGTGAGCCCTATGGGTGAATTAGGGAAAAGCTGGAGAAAGCTAAGGAGGAGGGCCACCCTATAGCAAGACCAGCAATTACAATATTAATGACAAGTTACCAATTAGACAATGGGTGAAGAAATAGCAACCCTTCTGGAAGGAGATGCATGGAGGGCATGAAGGTATGAAAATTAGTTGAGATTGGGAGATGGCTATTACTGTGGATTTACATTTTATAGTCAATTTATCATATATATATATGTATTTATCATATATATGTATATATATTTGCTAGAATATTTTCTACTAAACTCCATTTAAAATTTTGTCTTTCCTTGTCTTATATTTATGATTAATTCTGCCTCCCATCAGAGAATAAAACAATTCTTTAATTCTATCATCAATTCCAGAGATGTTGCATTTTATATGTTTATTGTCAATTATCCACTTCCTGATGAGTATTAAATGGGGTATTGTCATGACTTCTGACCAAGGTTTCTAAGTGTGGACAATGATGAGGGCAGTGAGATCCCAGACATGGCTGATTGGTCATATCATTTTTCATCAATGCATATCACTTACAATTCACTAAAATGTAGCTACTTTCACCAACCTGGAAGAGAAGGTATTGTATTTTCACTATAGTTTAAAAGAAATAAAATAGGCTTTTCTCCAAATAATCTTTTCTAGGGCCTGTTGGTTACTTGACTGCTTTTTTTTTCCCTCTTCTGAATCATTATTCCCTGAAACACATTTTGGTGGAGTTTATGGTCAGGGATTGGGAGATGATAATTTCCATTTTACAGATATTTCATGGATGAGGTGGGTGGAGTTCATAGTCTCCAGGGAAATGACATTCAGCAGATGTTTATGTGTTAGTGTATCAGTAATCCAACAAACAATATGTGTCATGCCATGTGTATATACAGGGTATAATTCTAAGTTATGTTTATATGGTGCTACTGTTTGATGGTGTTATTTTATGTGCCTTATAACTTATTTGCCTTGGAATACCTATATAATGTAAAAGAAAGCACACTTCATAAGAAGATAAGAGTTGAGAAAAATGAAGCTCCTTTTCTTTCTTTCTTCTTTCTTTCTTTCTTTCTTTCTTTCTTTCTTTCTTTCTTTCCTTTCTTGTGTCAACTGTGTAGCTTTAAATAAATGCATTTGTTGACGAGTTGATCTTTCTCCAATGCACATTTTGGCATATTTATTGAGAATCAAATGGTTAATAATTCCATAAAGTCATGTTTGTCTTCACTGGTGCTTCATTCAGCTAATTAGTATTTTGTTTATATGTTTGTTTGGGTTTTTTTTTTTCAATTGCTGCTCTTGGTCAGTATTAGCTGTCCTGAGTCTTCAGTGCTTCCATAAAAATAGGATTGATTTTTCTAGTTGTTTGACCAAAAAAAAATGGTATCATGAAATTTGCAAGAAAATGGATGGCTATATATTGACTGAGTGAGATCACCTAGTTCCAGAAAGAAAAAAAAAATGTGATATATTCTTTCTCATGTGTGGATCCTAAAATTGGATATTTCATTGGTATGTTTGAACCATAGTGCATTTGGAAGCCAGAAACTAAACACTGACAACTGTAGATGAGCATGTGAAGAGAGAGAACATAGTAAAATACAGGTAAAATAAAAACAGAGAAAGAAGGAAAACACTGGGGGTGAAATTTTCAAGCTTGAAAAGGGACATGGAGCAAAGTGAGGGGTTAGCGGAATGCTTGATAAAAGTGAAGGGTAGGTGTATAAAAAATTTATATGGAAATCTATGATCTTCCAACCTGGTAACAATTTTGTAATTAGAGGGAGTAGTGAAACAAAACACTGATGAACTGAAAAGACATGGGATCATGGGGCTAAAGGTTTATAAATGTGTTGGTAGTTGGTAGGAGAAGAAGGTGTGGGGTAAGCAAGCCCAAGCTAAAAGTATATAAAAAATCATTATGAAAATCCACTAGCTTCTAACCTAATTAAAAATACAATATACATTTTAGTAAAAGAGTTTGAATAGAAGAATCTATCATGAGTGGACATTGCTTCTTTCAGAAGATCTGGGTTCCTGGATGAAGATGTCAGTGGCAGGTATAGTATCCATCATGAGATTTTTTTTTTTAGTGAGACCCTGCAAAGGAACCCAAAATCATACAAGCTATTACCGTTGCTCTTGGCTGCCCCCACCCCATAATTAGATAATAAGTCCCTATTGTTGAAGACATCACTCACTTTGATTGTGAGACATAGAGAAGACAATCTTAACTGACCAGAAAACTTCCAGCATACTTAGTGCAAAAATGTGCTAAACAAGTTGGTAGGGGAGAAAAAACATAAATAGTCTGGATTCCCAGAGCTGGAATCTGTGTGCTCTATTAGCCAGCTTATCAAGGCATACTCACTGGTAGAGTGGTAGCATTGTGGTTATGGGGGTAATGGATAGCTTTCTGATTAGATATGAGACTTTCTTCATCAGAGAGCTTTTGTGCCTGTAAATTTGGTTTAAAGCTCATGACTGTTCTCAAGTCACAGACCTTTCAAGTGAATCTACTGTTGTTTTGCTAAGTGGTCATTCTGTAGAACTTCATTATGTATATGTTTGTACCCATATATTTGTTTTTCTCCCCCCTTTATGTGGTCAGAGAGATTTCTTTTCATTAATGAAGAGACTCATGAATGATCAAAACATCATATAGAAGTAATTTGAGTGCTCTGCTATAGAAGAGTGGTTCATATCAATTTTCTTCCACCCAAGGTTCAGGGAACTTCAAAGAAGAGAGGGTGGACAAAGTATGAGTTGTAGGATATAGAAAACTGTGAAATGCTGACTTCTGAGGGAGCCTGGTCCTTTGGCCTGGGGCGGACCTGCAGCTGGTCTGCTCCTGTGGAAACACCGGATCCTGAGACATCCTAGAGGGACCCACTGCACGCAGAGCAGAGGGTAAGACACCTTGCCCAATACTCCAAACCCCAGAGTTACAACTGGGAGCCAGGTGGGGCTTAAGGAACTAGCAGGCACCCAAAGCCCACCCCTCCGGACTATAACTTCCCTTGCGCCAGGAGCCTGGTCCTTTGGCCTGGGGAGACCTGCAGCTGGTCTGCTCCTGTGGAAATACCGGATCCTGAGACATCCTAGAGGGACCCACTGCACCCAGAGCAGAGGCTGGTCTGCTCCTGTGGAAACACCGGATCCTGAGACATCCTAGAGGGACCCACTGCACCCAGAGCAGAGGAGCAGAGGACACTTAGTGGGTCTGTGCCTGTGGAAACATCTGATCCTGAGACATCCTAAAAGACCTACTGCATCCAGAGCAGAGGGAGCTTAGGATCACAGGAACACAGAGACACCTGGAATCCGAGGAGATCTGACACAAGCAAGATAACTGGAAAGACAGACTCCAGTCAGATACAGTGAGCATAGGTAACACTAGAGCCAACCAGATGGAGAAAGGCAAGCGCAAGAACACAAGCAACAGAAACCAAAGTTACCTGACATCATCAGAACCCAGTTCTCCCACTATAGCAAGCCCTGGATACTCCATCACACAGGAAAAACAGGACTCAGAATTAAAATCACTTCTCATTATGATGATGGAGGATTTTAAGAAGGACATAAGTAACTCCCTTAAAGAAATACAGGAGAACACAGGTAAACAGGTAGAAGCCCTCAAAGAGGAAACACAAAAATCATTGAAAGAATTGAAAGAGAACACAGGTAAACAGGTAGAAGCCCTTAAAGAGGAAACACAAAATCCTTTAAAGAATTTCAAGAAAACACAATCAAACAGGTGAAGGAATTGAACAAAACCATCCAGGATCTAAAACTGGAAATAGAAACAATAAAGAAATCTCAAAAGGAGACTACTCTGGAGATAGAAAACGTAGGAAAGAGATCATGAGTCATAGATGCAAGCATCACCAACAGAATACAAGAGATAGAAGAGAGAATCTCATGCACAGAAGATACCATGGAAAACCTCGACACAACAGTCAAAGAAAATGCAAAATGCAAAAAGCTCCTAACACAGAACATCCAGGAAATACAAGATGCAATCAGGAGACCAAACCTAAGGATAATAGGTATAGATGAGAGTGAAGATTCCCAATCTAAAGGGCCAGTAAATATCTTCAACAAAATTATAGAGGAAAATTTCCCCAACCTAAAGAACGAGACACTCATAAACATACAAGAAGCCTACAGAACACCAAACAGACTAGACCAGAAAAGAAATACCTCCCGTCACATAATAATCAAAACACCAAATGCACAAAACAAAGAAAAAAAGTAAAAGCAGTAAGGGAAAAAGGTCAAGTAACATATAAAGGCAGACCTATAAGAATTACACCAGACTTTTCACCAGAGACTATAAAAGCCAGAAATCCTGGTCTGATATCATACAGACCCTAAGGGAACACAAATGCCAGCCCAGACTGCTATACCCAGCAAAACTCTCAATCACTATAGATGGAGAAACCAAGATATTCCATGACAAAACCAAATTTGCACAATATCTTCCCACAAACCCAGCACTTCAAAGGATAATTGATGGAAAACACCAACACAAGGAAGGAAACTACAACCAAGAAGAAGCATGGAAGTAATCTTCCAACAATCCCCCCCAAAAAAGGTAGCTACACAAACATAATTCCACCTCTAATAACAAAAATAACAGGAAGCAACAATCATTTTTCCTTAATATCCCTTAACATCAATGAACTCAATTCTCCAATAGAAAGACATAGACTATCAGACTGGATACATAAACAGGACCCAGAATTTTGTTGCATACAAGAAACGCACCTTAGTGACAAAGACAGACATTACCTCAGAGTAAAAGGCTGGAAAACAATTTTCCAAGCAAATGGTCCCAAGAAACAAGCTGGAGTAGCCATTCTAATATCAAATAAAATCGACTTTCAGCCAAAAGTAATCAAAAAAGATAAGGAAGGACACTTCATACTCATTAAAGGAAAAATCTACCAAGATGAACTCTCAATTCTGAACATCTATGCTCCAAATGCAAGGGCACCTACATACATAAAAGAAACTTTACTAAAGCTCAAAACACACATTGCACCTCACACAATAATAGTGGGGATTTTAACACCCCGCTCTCTCCAATGGACAGATTGTGGAAACAGAAACTAAACAAAGACACATTGAAATTAGCAGAAGTTATGGACCAAATGGATTTAACAGATATCTATAGAACATTTCATCCTAAAGTAAAAGAATATACCTTTTTCTCAGCACCTCATGGTACCTTCTCCAAAATAGACCATATAATTGGTCACAAAACAGTCCTCAACAGATACAAAAAGATTGAAATAATCCCCTGCATCCTATCAGATCACCACAGACTAAGGCTGGTCTTTAATAATGACAGAACCAAGAGAAAACCCACATCCATGTGGAAGCTGAACAATGCTCTACTCAATGATGACTTTCTCAAGGAAGAAATAAAGAAAGAAATTAAAGACTTTCTAGAATTTAATGAAAATGAGGAAACATCATACCAGAACTTGTGGGATTCGATGAAAGCAGTGCTAAGAGGAAAACTCATAGCTCTAAGTGCCTACAAAAAGAAATTGGAGAGAGCACACATTAACAACTTGACAGCACACCTGAAAGCTCTAGAACAAAAAGAAGCAAATACACCCAAGAGGAGTAGGCGTCAGGAAATAGTCAAACTCAGGGCTGAAATCAACCAAGTAGAAACAGAAAGAACTATACAAAATATCAACAAAACCAGGAGTTGGTTCTTTGAGAAAATCAACAAGATAGATAAACCCTTAGCCAGATTAACCAGAGGGCACAGAGACAGTACCCAAATTAATAAAATCAGAACTGAAAAGGGAGACATAACAACAGAAACTGAGGAAATTCAAAAAATCATCAGATCCTACTACAAAGGCCTATACTCAGCAAAACTGGAAAATCTGGATGAAATGGACAATTTTCTAGACAGATACCAGGTACCAAGTTAAATGAGGAGCAAATAAACCATCTAAACAGTCCTATAACCCCTAAAGAAATAGCAGCAGTCATTAAAAGTCTCCCCACCAAAAAAAGCCCAGGACCAGATGGTTTTAGTGCAGAATTCTATCAGACCTTCAAGGAAGACCTAATACCAATTCTCTTCAAACTATTCCACAAAATAGAAACAGAAGGAACACTACCCAATTCGTTCTATAAAGCTACAATCACACTCATACATAAACCTCACAAAGACCCAACAAGAAAAGAGAACTTCAGACCAATCTCTTTTATGAATATCGATGCAAAATAGTCAATAAAATTCTAGCAAACCGAATCCAAGAACACATCAAAACAATCATTCATCATGATCAAGTGGGCTTTATCCCAGGAATGCAAGGATGGTTCAATATTCGGAAATCCATCAATGTAATCCACTATATAAACAAACTCAAAGAAAAAAACCACATGATCATCTCATTGGATGCTGAGAAAGCATTTGACAAAATTCAACATCCCTTCATGGTAAAAGTCTTGGAAAGATCAGGGAATTCAAGGCCCATACCTAAACATAGTAAAAGCAATATACAGCAAACCAGTAGCTAACATCAAACTAAATGGAGAGAAACTTGAAGCATTCCCACTAAAATCGGGGACTAGATAAGGCTGTCCACTCTCTCCCTACCTATTCAATATAGTACTGGAAGTCCTAGCCAGAGCAATCAGACAACAAAAAGAAATCAAAGGAATACAAATAGGAAAGGAAGAAGTCAAAATATCACTATTTGCAGATGATATGATAGTATACTTAAGTGACCCCAAAAACTCCATCAGAGAACTCCTAAACCTGATAAACAACTTCAGCAAGGTGGCAGGTTATAAAATCAACTCGAACAAATCAGTAGCCTTCCTCTACATGAAAGATAAACAGGCTGAAAAAGAAATTAGGGAAATGACACCCTTCACAATAGTCACACATAATATAAAATACCTCGGGGTGAATCTAACCAAGCAAGTGAAAGATCTGTATGACAAGAACTTCAAGTCTCTGAAGAAAGAAATTGAAGAAGATTCCAGGAAATGGAAAGATCTCCCATGCTCATGGATTGGCAGGATTAATATAGTAAAAATGGCCATCTTGCCAAAAGCAATCTACAGATTCAATGCAATCTCCATTAAAATCCCAACTCAATTCTTTACAGAACAAGAAGAGAAATTCTGAAATTTATTTGGAACAACAAAAAACCCAGGATAGCGAAAACCATTCTCAACAATAAAAGAACTTCTGGAGGAATCGCCATCCCTGACCTCAAGCTGTACTACAGAGCAGTAGTGATAAAAACGGCCTGGTACAGAGACAGGCAGGAAGATCAGTGGAATAGAGTTGAAGACCCAGAAATGAACCCACACAACTATGGTCATTTAATCTTTGACAAAGGAGCTAAAACCATCCAGTGGAACAAGGACAGCATTTTCAACAAATGGTGCTGGTTCAGCTGGAGGACAGCATGCAGAAGAATGCAAATCGATCCATTCCTATCTTCTTGTACAAAGCTCAAGTCCAGGTGGATAAAGGACCTTCACATAAAACCAGACACACTGAAACTAATAGAAGAGAAAGTGGGGAAGACCCTCGAATACCTAGGCACAGGGGGAAAGTTCCTGAACAGACACCAATGGCCTATGCTCTAAGATCAAGAATTGACAAATGGGACCTCATAAAATTGCAAAGTTTCTGTAAGGCAAAGGACACCGTCAATAGGACAAAATGGCAACCAACAGATTGGGAAAAGATCTTTACCAATCCCACATCCGATAGAGGACTAATATCCAATATATACAAAGAACTCAAGAAATTAGACTCTAGGCAACCAAATAACCCTTTAAAAAATGGAGTAAGGAGCTAAACAAAGAATTCTCAACTGAGGAAATGCGAATGGCCGAGAAGCACCTAAAGAAATGTTCAGCATCCTTGATCATCAGGGAAATGCAAATCAAAACAACCCTGAGATTCCACCTCACACCAGTCAGAATGGCTAGAATAAAAAACTCAGGTGATAGCAGATGCTGGCGAGGATGTGGAGAAAGAGGAACACTCCTCCATTGTTGGTGGGATTGCAAGATGGTGCAACCGTTATGGAAATCAGTCTGGCGGTTCCTCAGAAAATTGGACATATCACTACCTGAGGACCCAGCTATACCACTCCTGGGTATATATCCAGAAGATGCTCTAACACATAACAAGGACATATGCTCCACTATGTTCATAGCAGCATTATTTATAATAGCCAGAAACTGGAAAGAACCCAGATGCCGTTCAACAGAGGAATGGATACAAAAAATGTGGTATATTTATACAATGGAATATTACTCAGCTATTAAAAACAATGAATTTGATAAATTCTTATATAAATGGATGGAACTAGAAAGTATCATCCTGAGTGAAGTAACCCAATCACAAAAGAACATACATGGTATTCACTCACTGATTATTGGATTTTAGCCCAGAAGCCTGAAATACCCAAGATTCAACTCACAGACCACATAAAGCTCATGAAGAATGATGACCAAATAGGGGAGCCTTCAGTCCTTCTTAGAAGGAGTAACAAAATACTCAAGGGTGCAAATATGGAGACACAGTGCAGGACCGAAACTGAAGGAGGGACCGTCTACAGACTATTCCACCTGGATATCCATCCTATGTGCAGTCACCAAAGGTAGAGGTTGATGTGGATGTCAGGATGTACATGCTGACAGGAGCCTGATATAGCTGTCTCCTTAGAGGTCTGCAAGAGTCTGACATACTCAGAGGCAGATGCTAACAGCTAACCGTTAAACTGATCATGGGGTTCCCAATGGAGAAGATAGAGTGAAGGCTGAAGGAGTTGAGAGGATTCGAGACACCATGAGGACAGCAACAATCCCAACCAACCAGAGCCCCCAGGGTATAAACCACCAGCCTGGGAGTGCTTAGGGAGGGACCCATGGCTCCAACTATATATGCAATGGAGCTATGTATAAGTGGGAGAAGAGATCCTTGGTCACATGAAGGCTGGACGTCGTGGGGGGGGGATACTCGAGGGTGGGGAGGTGAGGTACAGGGGAGGGTGGAAGGGGGTACACCAACACGGAGGCAGGAGGAGGGGGAAGGGATAGTGAGTTCCTGGTAGGGAAGGAGGGAAATGGGGTAAGGAGAGTACATCTGAAATGTAAAAAAATTTTCCAATAAAAAATTTCCAATAAAAAAAAATAATAATCATTATATACAAGGAAAAATTCTATAAATTATGTTTGTTGTCCAAATAAAATTATATGAAACAAGAAAAAAAAAGAATAATCACTCTGCAAACCTCATTTTTTTTTTTCCATCACTATAGCGCTGTCAACCATGTTATCCTTTTGTTTCTTGTTAGGATTCAGTGATTCAAACAATAATAGAACCAAATCAGTCAGTTCTGTGACCATATAATACAACTGCACAGTTACTTACCTGTCACCTAATGGCATAATCCACTGTTCATAGTCATTAATTCTACACACATAAGAAGCTTAAATTTGCTTCCCAGATTTTTAAAAGAATACAAATATAAAAGTATTACTAAGTATGGGACGATCAATGATAATACACTTTGGAACGTTTAGGGATTCTGAACTCAAAAAAAAAAAAAAAAAAAAGAAATGCTGACTTCTGAACATGAAATTGCTGTTGCAGGCATCAACTCAGAGTCGCTGTGGCAGTGTTGCCTGAACAAGACTCACACAAGATCAGGTCAGTCAGAATTCTAACATGTAATGGGGACAGAGCCCAAAGGCCTTATCCTTGGCAAAGGACTTATTGGTATAGGAGAGACACTGTCTTTGAGGGACATGGCCTTTGTTAGGTTATTTACATTCCAGTAGATGACCGAACACCCAAGCACATATGGACAGCACTAACTAGACTCAGGAGAGTATAAATAAATCAACAACATCAAGACAACCTGAAGCCATGGGCATACTAGAAGTTAGAGGAAGGCAGCTGCAGATGATATGATCAAAATACACTGTATTAGTGTATAAAATTTCAAAGACTAAGCAAAAATATTAAATATATTGTTGAGAAACTAAAATTATATCTTCTTACTATGTAAGAAAAAATAGAATATCATTAATGGTTGGTTGGAGATTGCATTGAATATCTAGAGGACTATACATTTTATGATCATTTAATTAATGAACATGGTATGTCTTTGTACTTTCTAAAGTCTTCTACAGTTTTTATCTATTATGCTTCATGATTTTTATTGTTGAGAATGTTCATGTCTTTATGATGCTTATTTATAGGCACTTCATGTTTGTTTCTAAATACAATTAAACTACTTATTGTATTTTCAGAAAGTTAGTTTTATTTTAAATATTAATTTAATTAATTAAATCAATTTTATATTAATATTTATAATATAAATATTAATTGCCATATTAAGAGAGAAGATGGTCCAACCTGTGCCTGACATCAGTGTCTGGTTATTCTATCACCTGTTGCTTACCATGAGCAGTGAGCTTCCCCCCCCTTCTAGACTCCTAACCAAGCTGGTAGAAAAAAATAAACGTGGGCAGTCAAGAACATTGTCAGCTTCTTCACATGGGTTTTACTTGTAGTGGGAATGTCTTCTTTGTTTCTAAAGTTCAAGAACTCATTCTTACTTCTAAAGAGAAATGATACACAGAAATTATTGTGGCTAAGGATACTGGAACTATGAGTTAAGCTGCTGTTTTGTTCTGACATAACCTTTAGTGACTCCAAAAAGGGAGAGGGGTAATCAATGTGGGCTATTTAGAAATTTTTAAGGGTACAGACACTGTTATATGTTGGGAATTTACCTGAATCAGTTGGGGTGAACTTCACTGAGATTCACAGCATTGGTGATGTGGAACCTAAAGATGAAATCTGTAGTCAGGGACCACTGTGGAGCAATAGGGACACCAACCCATCTACAAAACTTTCAACCCCGAATTTATCATGAAAGTACAGATATGGGGGATGGACCAAAGACTGAGAGAATGACCAAGCAGCAACTGGCCCAGCTAGAGACCCATCCCATAGGCAAGCACCATTTTCTGACACTACTAATGATATCTGTTATGCTTGCAGACAGGAACATGGCTGTCCTTTCAGAGGCTCCACTCACCAGCTGACTCAGAGAGATGCAGAGACCCACAGCCAAGTACTGGACAGAGCTTTGGTACTCTTATGGAAGAGTTAGGGAAAGGACTGAGGGCATCTTTGGGGGATAGAAATGGGAAGACCAGAGTCAACAAACCTTGACGCTGGGGCTCTCAGAGACTGAACTACCAACCAAAGAGCAAATGTGGTCTAGACCTAGGCCTCCCTCTGCACATATGTGTGTAGCAGATGTGTAGCTTGGTATTCATGTGGGTCCAGAGCAACTGGAGCAGGCCTGTCCCTAAAGCTGTTGCCAAGTCCTGGAATCTGTTCCTCTAACTCAGTTGTCTTGTCTGGCCTCAGTGGGAGAAGAAGAGGAAGCCCTGCAAAGACTTGATGTGCTAGGGTGAGAGACTATAGAGGGAAGACCTCCACTCCCTCAGAGAAATAAAGGAGGGGGATGAGGAGACGGACTGTGGGAAGGTGGTTCAGGAGGGGGAACAGAGATCAGGATATAAAGTGAATAATAATAAAAACAGACATGAACTTGGAAGGGAACGTGTTGAGGGGGATGCAGGGAGGAGTTGTAGGGAGAAATGGTAGATAGTTTTGCTTATATTTCATTGTATGTACGTATGAAATTCTCCAAAATATAGAAATATTCTTTGAATTACTATAGTTATGTAATTGTATATGGATTAGAAGAAAGAAGTCTTACTTTAATGTGATGACTCATGAAAAAAATCTCTTACATAAAATGAATGATACTTCTTACTTACAAATGAATAATATTGTGTATATATATTTACTGCCAGTATCTAGCACTTTCATGTGGAGTTAATGATTGTTATGAAGAGAGTTAATCTATCTTACTGTTTTCTGTCTGTTCAAGGTCTTGTACTTCTTGTAACTGATTTGGTGTCTAGAAACTTTGACCTTTCATCATGTCAAATCAGATAAGGACAGTGGCTGCCCCTGAATGGTTTGCATAAACTGTACTTTGTGCAAACAGTGTTATATTTGCCTTCTATTGCAAGAGTAAAATTTAAGTGTGTTCTTGCAAGCTCCAGTGAAAATCTTAGAAAAATTATTTCAAGCTTTCCCTGTAGATTACAATTTCCATGTGCTTTAAAACCCACTGTAGGGAGACTTTGGTGTGCCCTCTGTGTCTTTCCTGGATAGGACTTATGAAAGCATTCTCTTTCACTTCTTATTTTTTATTTTCTATTTTTTAAAATTGAGATTATAATTAGAATATTTCTCCCTTCTCTTTTCTTCTTTTAAACCAGTGGCCATCAACCTCCTTAATGTTGTGACTCTTTAATAGAGTTCTCCATGTTGTGATGCTCAACCATAACATTATTTTTGTTGGTACTTCATAACCATAATTTTGCTATCATCATGTAAGTATCTGTGTTTTCCCACAGGCAACCCTTGTGAAAGGGTCATTTGACTCACAAAGATGTCATGACCCACAGGTTGTGAACAGCTGCTCTAAACCCTTCACTATACCCTTTCCAACTCTCCTTTAAATTCATATCTTCTTTGTAAACTAATTGCTATTGCATGCATATATGCACATACACATATATTCTTAAAGATAATGCTACATGTATACATTTGTATATATTCAAGTATATACATAGGTTGTCATTGTCCCTGGGAAAGACCAACTGTCACCCTCTCAACTTTCCTAAGTTGCCTCTTTTTGTATGGTTGAGGCTTCATGAACCTTTTTCTGTCCAATTCAGCATGCCTATTGCTGTAATCCTTGTTTGACTCAGGTTTAGGCAGTCTTGTAGATGGCACTTTATAGATGTAGCTTCTGACACTACTAGTGTCATACAAGATTCTCTCTCTGTCTCTGTCTCTGTCTCTCTGTCTCTGTTTTTGTGTCTCTGTCTCTGTCTGTCTCTCTCTCTCCATGTGTGTGTAGCTTTGTAGGTTTATTTTGTTTCTTTTTTTTTAATCTTAACTTAGTTTTTATTTTTACTTTTCTATTTTTTTCCAAAGAGAAAGAGAGAGAGAGAGAGAGAGAGAGAGAGAGAGAGAGAGAGAGAGAGAGAGAGAGGAGATGAGAACATGAAGTTGGATGGGTAGGTGGATTGGATCTAGGCAGAGTCAGAGAAGAAATAATATAATAACATAATAAATATATATTATATGAAAAAATTAATTAAAAAACTAACTCTTCTCTCTTTAGAGACCAGTAACTGCGTTTATATTCTTGGGGAGAGTTGGAGCCTCCTAAGTCCCTCCTTGCCTATGTAACTGAATGTTCTGTGGCCCAGTATAGCTCTGTTTTTTACAATTGCTGTATGTTCAGTGTGCATTGATCTTGGCATGCCCAGAGAACAACAAGGTCTACAACACTTATTCACTCCAATTAAGAATACGTAAGGTTTCCCTTTTCCCCACATCCTGAGTCAGCATTTACTGTTATCTCTGTTATTCATGATGACTGTATTGACTGGGATAAGAGGGAACCTTAAAGTATTTTTAATCTATATTTCCATGGTAGATGATGAAGTTGAGACTTTAAAAGTGTTTACTAGCAAATTGCAGTTCTTCTCCCGAGAAACTTCCTTTCAATTCCATAACCTATTTGGGAAATTTGCATTCCTTGGTCATTAGTTCTTTTAGTTATTTATATATTCTAGATGCCAATGCTCAGTCATTCATATATATACATATAATTTTCTCCTATTCTGTGCACTGCTGATTCATTTCGCAGCTTCCTTTGTATAGAAGTGTTTTAGTGTCATGAGATACCATTCCTGCTGGTCTTTCCCCACAAAGATAATTGGTGTCCTATTCAGAAAACTGTTACCAGTGTCTGCTCTCTTTCTCTAACAGTTTCAATGTATCTGGTGATGTGTTGCGTTGAGTTGAGTTTTGTACAAGATAAGAGGTAAGGATGTAGTTTCATTTTCTAGCTGAAATCCTGTTCTCTAAGCATCACTTGTTGGAGATCCTGTCGTTATTTCCCTAAATTTTGATAAAGATGAATACACACACACACACACACACACACACACACACACACACACACATATATATATCAGTTTGAAAAGTTGAAACCAAATCAGGTGTGATGATATCACCAACAGTATTCTTTACATTTAAGATTTTTTGTTGATTGTTGGTCATTTGTATTACTATAACATTTTTGAGATTGTTATTTTTTATGTTTATGAAGGTTCTGATGACTAAATTGGGATTGTATCAAATCTGTTGGCTGCTTTTGGCAGGATTGCAATAGTCACAATATGATTTCCTCCAAGTTATGGGCAGTCTTAATATTTTGCTGTACTCATCAATTTCCTTAGTGTCTTAATGTTTTCATAGTAGAAATATTTTCCTTGGTTAGGTTTATTTCTAGATGTTTGGTCACATGCATGTATGCATCTCTCTCTCTCTCTCTCTCTCTCTCTCTCTCTCTCTCTCTCTCTCCCCTCCCCGCCGTGTGTAGGTTTGTGTGTGTGTGTGTGTTTGTGTTTGCGTGTGTGTTGTGAATAGAATTGCTTCCATTAAATCTTTTCCAATGTGTTTGCCATAGGAAGAACTCTGGTCTTTGAATATTACTTATATACCTTATATTACTTATATTACCTTATATTACCTTATATACTTATATACTTATAACCTTATATTACTTATATTACCTAAGTATATAAGTATATACCTTATATTACTTGTATTACCTTATATATCTTATATTACTTATATTACCTATAACTTTGCAAAAAGTACTTATAGAATCTAAGCATTTTTCTGGTATAGTCTAATAAAATCATAAAATGGTCAGATAAATGGATAAAACTGGAGAAAATTATACTAAATGAGGTCATCAAAGTCACAAAAGAAAAATGTTGCATGCTCTCTCTTATAGGTGATCCTTATTGTCAAATCTTATTTTGTGTGCTTAACCTAGAGTTCATGTGGAAGCTAAAAAACTAGAAAGGTCATTGGAAGTGGTTTGTATTTATGAAAGGCGAATGGTAAAATATTGGAGAAATTAGAGGGAAATAAATACTGGGGACAGGAAGGTATGAGCACATAGTACAATAATAAGGAAGGAGAAATGAGGTTTCAGGGTAAGGGTCAAACAAAATACAATATGCATAAAGAAGCTAGTTGGTTCTTAAAATTTTGCAACACAAATAAAAATATAAATGTGAGAGTCAACCACATTTGAAAAGAATTGGAGAGGGATACTGGAAACCGAATTGGGAAAAGGGTAAGGCAACTGAAAAAAAGAAAGGTAGAAAGAATGTTAACAAACATTAAGGGTGTAGGAATAGGTCTTATAAACCCCCTAGTATGTAAGATAATTAAAGGTATAATTTAAAAGTATAAAAAATAAAAGAGGTTGATCAGCAATAACCTATGAAGTTAGCTATACAGATACAATTCATTAAATGAAAATTTCTTTGCTTAGCACAGTTTACCTTCATATGAATTGTTGTTCAGGAAATTCCCAGAAGCAACCTGTTGCTATTGTTCTTCATGTCGACTCTAACTAGATGGTAAGGCTCTATTACTGAATACACCATGTACTTTGGCTACAGGACATAGAGAAATTAATTTTCAACTGTCGAGTGAAATTGTTTCCTACTAGCTAGCTTTAACAGTACTGGAAGATGCTAGGCAGGGGGCAGAGGAAAATGGTGCTATTAAGTACTATAAAGTCATAGTCCCTAGAGGATCATCAACAGATTTTGTTTTTCTAAATGGTTATGTTGAAAAACTACCTTCTGAATGCTTATATTGATGAGCATGGGAGAGCATTCTATTTTCTGATATCTTCAATTTCTTCTTTAAAAACTCGAAGCTTTCTGTCATATCAGTCTTTCATTTTAGTAGTTAGGGCTAGTTCAAGATAATTGATATTCTTGTGGCTATTGTGAAAGGTGAAGTTGAAACAGGAGCATGTTCATGAGTTGGAGTCTAGCTTGAGTTAGAGAGTGGAGCCTTGGCTTCATAAAACAAAAGAAAGCACAGGAAGCTGTGTGGTATTTTTATTTCTAGTCTTTATATTATATACATAGAGAAGTATTTTAATTGTGTGCTTTGCAATTTTCTTGTCATGGATGTATCCACAACTTTAGGACCAACTTCAAAGGCCTATGATCAAACAAGGAAAGATCAATAACACTGAAACTTCAGTACAGTTGAGCAATATTCCTTAACTATTTTGTTTTGGTAATGATGATATTTTACACTTATGTAAAAATAGCTTCAGAACATTTTTTGAGCGGAAATTTTTTTTTCACCATGGAAACTCTTTTCCCTTAGCAATGTTACAGTGCATTACCATTTATTCTTCAAGTCTCAGTCAACTGTAGACAAATCATTGTAAATTTCATTTTATTCCCTTTCTGATGTTAACATATCCATGGAGGGTTCATGTCTTTGTCTATCATGATATTAAGTTAAAAGGTATCTATAGGTATGTAGACCTCTATAGGTATGTAGATTAAGTAGATCTGCATGGCCCAAGAAATTCGGAGCAATAGATGTTTATTAGAAATGGATTGGTAACTCAGAGATTTAGGTCTACTCTGTGAGACAGCAGATTCCTCTCCTAATATTTTCCAAAATTAACAAGTTGGAAATCATTCCAATCTAAATCATTAAGAAGCCATAGGCACTCAGGTGTATTTATTGAGTTTCAAGAATTTCACTAATAGCTTTATGATTCTTTTGTGTATGCTGTAAATTGTTTTTGGTAAAAAGTAGTTTGGACACAGTCTTCATCTTTCAGTAATGTGATAATTTGCACTGGATATTTGTAAAAACTGCAGCTGTGTCACAGGGTATTCTAATCAGATACACAGAAGGAAGATACAGGATGTACTTCACAAATGGACATGTTTAATTCTCTATCTTTTCAGTTCTAACACTTGTTAATAACAAATTTTAATGTTTAGTAGTATTAAAATTATATATATATATATATATATATATATATATATATATATATATATGTGTGTGTGTGTGTGTGTATGTGTGTGTATGTGCGCATGTGTGTTTTATAAGAGAGCTAATTGCTTTAATACACAGAATTTAAACAACCACCACCATCACAAAGCTAGTAAAGAAACAGGTATAAAGACATAATCAGCAAAGTTCATTCATTTGTAATAATTTAAAAGAATACATGGAAGATTCCAATAAAGATGTATTATAAAAAATTAGTAGTTTGTAACTATCAGTAGCCTCCTTCCTTCCATGCTCTTTCTCCCCTTGCTCTCAGCTCTTTTCCCTTCTCTTCTGTTTTCTCTATGGTGTTTGGAATGAGCTGAGCATTATACACATGATAGGCAAGGTTGTTGCCACTGAGTTGCCTTCCAGCTTTACAATTATCTTAAGAATTTCTCATTTATTAAAAGTTGGGGCTGGAGAGATGGCTCAGAGATTAAGAGTGTTGGCTGCTATTCTACTGGTCCTGGGTTTGGTCATCATCACCCACATGGCACCTAACAACTCAGTAACTCCAGTTTCAAAGGATTGTATGCATTTCTCTGACCTCTATGGTCATCAGTACTGCATGTAGTATGTGGAATATATGTAGAAAAAGCCTATAAACATAAAATAACAATAAATAAATCACAAAAATTTAAAACAGAACTTCTACCAGGTTCCTCTTTTTATGTGCAAAGCTGCTTTTATTTATTTTCCTCAAACTTCATGGGTTACTCATTACAAGGACAGCTTGGTCAAGGGCAAGCATTTATTTGCTGTCCTGTGACTGTAGCCAGTACAGTATCTTCTCAGTAGGAGGACCAAGAAGCCATGAATTCTAAGCAGCAGACAGTGCGACTAAGTGATGGTCACTTCATCCCTATACTGGGATTTGGAACCTATGCACCTGACGAGGTAATGATAGCAGTTGGGGTTGACGGTTAAAAAAAATAGAGAGCTAGGGTAGGTGCAGTCATTGAATTCTGATATGTTTCTTCAGAGCTAAACTGGTTCTCTATTTTAACAGTCTAGAGTTATTCCTTGTGCAAGGAATAGCAGATGGCATTCAGCATCAGGTACTGATCAAAGAGCCTAGCCCCAGATTATTTTGGGCACTCATTTTCCCTTCAATTTCTCTCCATCCCAATTAGATAGAAAAAATGAAATCAAGCTAGCCAGAGCACTGCCTGATGAACACTGATACTGAGTATATTTTTAAAAGGTGCTTGTTGGCCACTTGCAGTTCTTTGGTAGAGACGTGTGTCTATCTATTCACCTGTTTTAAAACTGTGCTGTTCTTGTTCATGTGCTGGGTATTTTTATATCATCTTGAGACAAGGTAAATTCATTTGAGAGGATGGTATGTCAAATAGGTACCTCCATAAGATCAGACTGTAGAGAATTTTCTGAATTAGTGATTGATGTGGCAGATCCCAGTTTATTGTGGGTGATACTGGGCTGGTGGTTCTAAGTTCCCTAAGAAAGCATGCTGAGCAAGCCAAAATGAGGAAACTGGTAAGCAGCACCCCAGCATTGCGTTTGCAATAGCTCCTTCCTCCAGGACAAGTTTCTTGAGTTTCTGCTTATGGCTTCTTTGAGTAATGGAGTCTGACATAAGAGTTGTAAGATGAAATGAACCCTTTTCTCTATGATTGATTTTGGTCATGGTGTTTTATCACAGGAATAGAAACTTGAAGACAATAAACACTGGAGAAAAATATTCCACTTTTTTCTAAATTGCCTTTAATTTTATATAATAAACTTTCTTATGTGCTTACTACATTACCATTTCATTTCATTATTAATGCAGTCTGTATTTTTAATTCAAATGTAGCCTACTAGACAAAACAACTTAATTTTTACTCCAATACCAATTCCTACAAAATAAGAAATTGTAGCTTAACAGAGGGCATGCATATGGATAATTTTATTCTGTATGATGTTCTGAATTTCCTAGGTATTGATCTCTTCTTTTGAATATACATTTTGCTGATAGTTTTAATATTTGTTGTGCAAATAAAAATGCTGTGTAAAAGACTTTATACCATAACACTACCTCCTCAAATTCCTTTTGACAAACAATTTTAGATGATCCCTAGGCATCTTCTAATTTCATAATGTTATCTTTTTATGATATTGCTGATATCTTCTTATTTCATAACATAAGGATGGAAGTTTTCCATGAACTGCCTATGCAAATAGTAGGTCTCATGTGTACATGCAATAAGTCAGGGTGGTTGTATAACAAGTTATAAATGAACATCTTAGAATGAAGACTGTAAAATGTTTCTATTTAAACACTTGCATTTTTTGTTTGATATAGTCTCTGTGACTTCCTTGGGAGAAGGCTCATAGAGGATTCTACAGTGTTTCTTCTTTATGTGGTATCATGTCCTTTTTGCCTCTATAAACTCCATGGCTTCATATATCTAAGCATTCTTATAACAAATATCAGTTTCTGGAGTTGAAGTTGGAACTCCTAATGCCAGTGACTAATTTGGAATTGGCTGAACTAAAGTGATTTCTGGAGTGCTTTACTCTTGTGACTCAGTGGGAAAGATCCAGAAAAACTTGGTTGCATTCTTCACTGCAAATGGACACCTTACTGAAGACATGAGGAAACTTGATGCTGAAGAAGATGTTTCTTTTGTTCTTGTGCCTTAAAAATTCTAAGTCATATCTATTGCTAAATGCTGCTTTTGGTTGCTTTTTTAGGTACCTAAGAGTAAGGCTACAGAGGCCACCAAGATAGCTATAGATGCTGGTTTCCGCCATATTGATTCTGCTGCTATGTATCAAAATGAAAAGGAGGTAGGACTAGCCATCCGAAGCAAGATAGCAGATGGCATTGTGAAGAGGGAAGATATATTTTACACATCAAAGGTATTGAGAATATGGTATACAAGTGAATAGACTATGATGCATTGAAATAATCTTTATATGATTAGGTCAGTGAATCTTGGTGAACTAAACATAGACAACGTTTTAAGCTTCAGTTTTCTCTTCTTTAAATTCATCAATGGAGGTAATTACCTTCTTATCTGAGTCTCAGTTCCCCAGTATACGATTTAGAATGGGTAAGAAAACTGGCTCTTTTAATATCCTGAATAACTATATAAAATTTTTTCATTGATCTGAAAACTGATTTTCTCTTTCCTAAATAAGATACAATATTACAAGAAAGCATTTTCTGTGTTAAACAAGATATAAGTAATGTTCTTTCTACTATATGTAGGAAATAATTGGATGTTCAATATCTTTTCCATTCAGACATATAAATGAAACATTAATTCTTATTGTCTTCATTAAAAAAATGTTTTTACAATTAGAGCAAAAATACTAGAAAACTTAAGAGGTAAATAAAGATACACTCATAAGTTACTAAGTTATAGTCATTATTTACTATTATGTACTATATATAATTGTGAACATCATACTTTTCTAGGACTGGTACAGTTTCCACAGGACACCGAACAATATATTGTGCTGTAGTGTTTTGATGGCTCTGAAATTGTTGTATATCATTTTAAAATGCACACTTACTCCTTGACTAGTGCTGACAACAGCCAGGATACACAGACCCTACCACTAGCTTTGCCAATCCTCTAACAACTGCCCCTTGGTTGGGCTGTGCCCTTTCTCCTGCCCACCTGAGTTGCCTATAATGGAAAACACCAGACAGCTTCAATATTTTAAAATCAGCTAGATAACACAACTGCTGGGCAAAGAATTTCCTATCTTAATTTAACAGTAGCCTTTTCCATCTTCTTTGGCCTCTGCCTGTGGGAAAAGCTACACACTATTAGTGCGCCAAGAGACCTACATTTCGACTGCTTACTATCTGCTCCACAGCCTGGTCTATGTTCTCTCTCCCTCTCTCTTTCCTCCACTTCCTCCTAGACCCAGAAATCCCACCTTATCCTTTGCCCAGAGATTGACTTCTGCCCACTTTATTGACCAATTAAAATGGGGAGAAGGTTCACATGGAATTTCCTGAGTTTGTGATCCACTCCTCATCGAGGCAGACCCTCTTGAGGAAGCAGCATCAGCATCAAAATATACACGGCACCAGAGCAATCCACAACAATGGGAATAATCATCTCAGTAAATGTCTGATGGGCTATCATTATTGGTGTGGTTCATTGCTAACTAAAATTTCGTTATGTAGCACATAACTATGCAGTCTAGAATTATATTTTAGTGTTTCTTTCCTAAGTAATTCTCTATAAACTAAAATTGTATATGTTTTTTATTTTTAATTTTTCGTTATTACAGAAAGGCATAATTTCAATGTGAAAGATCAGACCATGTCAATATTTTGAATTTTTTCTTACTCTAGCTAAGTTAAATAACCTTAAGGATGATACTGTTCATTATGTCACTTTTTATTAAGAGGAAATTGAAATATAGAGACTGGAAATATCTACATCTCAGTATTAGTATAAATAGTATTTTGCAGTTCTCCTAAATGCATGTTATCTGACTAGTAAAACTGTCCAATAATCTAATTTATAGGTTATCTTTCTTCCCCCATGTATGCTTTTAAAACTATTTACTTATTATAAATGTATTAGAGTCTTGACTGCATGGATATATGTGTACCATGAGTTAGCCTGCAGAAGTACCTGCAGAGACCAGCAGGAGGCATCAGATCCATTATAACTAGAATTAAGACCAGAAGAAGCATCAGATCCCCTATAACTAGAGTGAAAGAAGATTGTGAAATACCATGTGGATGCTGGGGACCAAATACCAGTTGTCTACAAAAGGAGCAAATGCTCTCTTGCTAACATTTGTCTCCAGCCCTTCATGAGTTATTTTGAGTTTGCACATGTTTATTCAGCTTCTCTTTATATAGACAGAGCAGCATTGCTTTCTGTTCAGGTAAAGGTTAGAGAAGCTTGAAAGCACACATGACAATTAATCATTTCATCATCAGTCATTTTACTAAAAAGATCTCAAAATTAACCCCAACTAACAATTCAGAGAGAGCAAATGCAGACTACCCAATTTTACCACTGGTAACACAATCTGTCATTTTGCAAGGATTTGAAATGGCTATTTAGCCCTAGAAGAGCACAAAGCAGTATGTTCTAGAAAACAATTGCTTCCTTGCTGTTGCTTTTCTATAAAGTAGTTGACCCATAGTGTTCTTGGGCAGCTTGGGACATCCCCAAGACATTTACACAAGGATTATTTACATTATTAACAATAGTTAAGGGTGAGGTCAGAGTAACTTCATATATGTTAACCAAACACAACACATCATAATGTATATGCAAGAAGAGTTATAGTGCATTAGATACTTAAAGCCTTTTATGAACTCAGTGAAAAACAAGTTTGAGGATAAATTGTTATTACTTGAAGGCATTGGAGACTTGAGTAATTTTCTAGATTAACTCATTATAAATAAATATTGAATAGAGATTTGTGGATTGTTTAGATGGAAAAAAAAATCAAGAAGAAGAGGAATATTTTCTCCCATGGTTGTCAATGTCACACCAGTCTCTGTGTCAGGTAAAGTAACTGAGCAAAATTTGGAAATTCATTATTTTAATGTCAGATCTATTCTTCAACTTTTGCAGGTTTGGTGTACTTTTAATCATCCAGAACTGGTACGTGTCTGCTTGGAACAGTCATTGAAGCAACTCCAGTTGAACTATGTGGACCTGTACCTCATTCATTTCCCAGTGGCTATGAAGGTATGCAGTTTGGATCACCAAGAAATTTCAGCTGTAATTTAGAAGTTTTCTGGTTGGTTGAATTTTATAAAGTTTAAAAATATAGTTCAGTTTTTAAAGAAACCATTCCAAATGTTTTATGCAAGGAGTTGATAAGATTGTGAAAGTCAAGTGTCTTAGTCATTAATAGTTTGACATTCCAAGTAGTCATTAAAATGCCTCTGCTTTTCAATTCCTATATCACTATAAAACGCGTCTTTTATTTTATGTATGTGTTTTGGGTGGATGTATACTTTGTACCATGTCTGTACCTAGCAGACAATGATTCCAGAAGATAATATTGACTCAACTGGGCTAAGAGTTATAAACAGTTATGAACTGCCTCATGGGTGCTAGAAACTGGACCTATATCCTCTAGAAGAACAGCAAGTGTTCTTAGTTGTTGAGCAATCCAGCTCCATATTTCCTTAAATTTTATTTCAGCAATATCCATTGGTGATAAATATAGTTTTGAGGTAGTTTGAAGTTCTAGTTCTTTGACATCTGTTGGATACCCTATATTTTACATCATCAAAGAAGTTTTAAATATACCACTCTTATCCTGGAGAGATGGCTCAGTGGTTAAAAGCAATTGCTGGTCTTGCCAAGGACCTTAGCTCAGTTTCCGGCTCCCACTTCAGGCAGTTGATAATTGGCTGTAACTTCAGCTCTAAGTGACCTCACTTTCTTCATCCTTTATCAGGACTTTGACAGTTGTCTCATGCATACACATAAGCACTACACACATACATACACACTAAACAAACAAACAAACAGAAAGAAAAAAAATAACAAAATAAAACCCAACAACCCTGTCATATTTTTGTTCACTGGCCAGGTCTTAAGCACATAAGAATGAGGAAGACTGATTGTTTACTGTGTGTTGGTGGAAATCACTGCCACATTCTTGCCAAATTTCTAAGTGAAGATGGCATTGAACAAAAACATAAGTCAAGCAAGACAGTCTAGGTACCCAGAAATAATTTCTTTATTACAACAAAATTATGTTAAAAAGAAAGACCTATGGCCATCAACGACATTCTTTACAACTCTATGTGGGAAAAGGGGCTGCAGTGGAGGAGTCCCAGAAGCTTCCAGGAGGTGGGTCCTACATACAGGAGAAAGTCTTAGGTTCCAGAGGCTGGAAGCTTTGGCGACAGCAGGCTCCAAGGATACGAGGAAGTCCTTGGTTCCAAAAGGGTTTATTTTCATGGCGGTGGTGGATGGATCTGGATGTACCCCCCCTAAACTCAGGGCAGACCTGAGTTAAGTAGGGAGGGAGAAAGGGGGAGGTTCAGGGGAAGGTTTAATTGGCTCTGCCCTCTGGCCTTCATTAGTATGTAAATCTCTCTAGAGCCTGAGGCCTATACTCACACCCTTTACCTGTGCACTTTGGGAGGGGCTGTAATGGCCTACATGACTGAACAATGTAGGTCCATGGAGATTAGACTGCTTGTCAGGACCCTGGGTTCTGGGGATGTGACTGAACTCCTTTCTCTCTTGGAGTCTCGGGGTTCCAGGCCTATGCCCAGCCAAGGACCAAAGTATCTTTATGCAGTCCCACAACTCTACATTCAGAACACGTGACAAGTGTTCCATGAAACATGATCACTCACCTGCTAGAATTTCTACTCACAGTCCTCTCTTAAGACCAGCTTTGTTATTGTGGGGAAATGCATTTGTTAAGAGATTACTTGACATTTTTCTCTGTTTCAGCCGGGGGAGAATTTGTTTCCAAAAGATGAGAATGGAAAATTTGTACTTGATGCAGTGGATATCTGTGACACCTGGGAAGTGAGTTCTGGGGTTAGAGAGCACAGCAGGACGTACAGTGAGTGAGCAGAGCATCAGAACTTGTTAGTGTGAGGTGTGCATGCTGATATAAAAACTAATGTTCTTTATAAGGGCTGGTTTACTTTAGATGTGGGCACTGTGTGTGACTGTGTTATAAAAGAAATGAAGGAGAGGCTTTCCTAAAATGGAGGTAAAGAATATAATTGATTAGAGATAGATCAAAGTCCTCTTAATAATAGTATCATTTTTCTTACTGTTTTATTTTTCCTAAAAAAATAAAGCCAAGAGGTTTACTTTTTATTTCTTTACCATATTCTTTCTAACATTATGAGTTTTTCATTTACTAATTTAATTATTTTTATGTGCATTGGTGTTTGCCCTCATGCCTGTGTGGGGTACATCTGTGTGAAGGTGTTAGATCCCATGGAACTGTAGTTATAGACAGTTGCAAGCCACCATGTGGGTGCTGGGAATTGAAAATGGGTCCTCTGGAAGAGCAGCCAGTGGTCTTTGTGGCCGAGTCATCTCTTCAGCCCTCAGGTTTTCATTTATAGTAGCTTATATGTTGGCATATTTTCCTCTCTAGGCCATGGAGAAATGCAAGGATGCAGGATTGGCCAAGTCCATTGGAGTGTCCAACTTTAACCGCAGGCAACTGGAGAGAATCCTGAATAAGCCAGGACTCAAGCACAAGCCTGTGTGCAACCAGGTATGACTCCTCAGCCTCTTGTCTTTCCTCTCCATACCTTTCTTCCTCTGATAAAATAGCATTCAAAACTGAGCAAAGCGTTGAGATGATCCATTCTTTAGCATCTTTGAATTTCTCTGGTTTCTGCCATCAGAAGGACATTTATTGTGTCACTGCCTTGTCCCCAGTATTATTTTTAGCAACATTAAAGTAAATAGTACAGTTTCTTTACTGTAAACTGTGACCTAAATCCCACATATATTTGGAATATGTTTCATGTCCAATTCTAATATCATTTTTTAAGAACCCGTCAATGCTTTTTCCTGAATCAGTCAATTTCTGTCATTTGGAAAACATTTCATTTTTAACTACTTTCTTACCTGAGACATACTTTGAAAATTTTAGTCTGGTAAATTTTTTCTGCAAGACAGAGTAAACTTTAGTAATTTTCATAGTTGTTGTTTTAGAAAGAAATCATTTTAAGTGATTACTACTGACTGGGGAGTATGAGTGCTCTTTAAGTGTGTTTATTTCTTATTACTTCTATATCCTTTCTTCCCAACAAATCCTCCCATATACCAATTATTCTCATTCAAATTCAATTTGTAAGACTTTATTTTTGATTAATTGCTGTTGGGTACAGATATGCATGTGTCTTTGTAGATGAATATATACCTATATATAAATCCAAGAATACAGCCTGCTCACTTTGCATATACTTTTATGCTTATGTTTTAAGGAGTGATTATTTGGTACCATATAACTGATTGGTATACCATTCATTATGGAAGAGTATTTCTTATATTCTCAGAATTCCTTAATTGGCTGTTGTTCCTTTTAATTTAAGTAAAAAATCATTTATTCTTATTTTTGCCTGTACTTGGATGGATTTAATTTTTTCCTTTTAATATTGAGATATACATAAATGACAGTATTGGGTTGCTCACTTAACTGTTTTTTGCTTTCACTTATGGATGATTATCAATTTTTGTTTTTTAATTAATGGCCAAAGTTCAGTGACTCTATTCCTTTCCCCACATCTGAAATTAGTCATGACTCATCAAGGCAAAAATAGGTATTTGTATCCATCAATTAGGACAAAGAGCTCACTCCCGTCAGAAGTGTTACTTCTTCAAATGTTCCCTCCAAAAAAGTATTAATGTTAAATAAGTAATTCTAGAGCAATTAATGGGAGGAAAGTGGAAGAAAGTGAATGTGCTCAAAATGTGTGACATACTTTATTAAAAATGGATCTGAAATTTCTCAATATTTGCAATACAGCAAGCTAACCAAATTATCTAATTATGGATCTACGAAGATGGCTCAATGGGTAAAGGGTTTTGTCTCCAAGCCCTTTGATTTGTGGGACCCACATGGGAGAAGGAAAGAGTTGATTCCACAAGTTGTCTTCAGACCACCACTTGTTCACTTTAACAGGCACACAAACATTTATCACTTCACAAAAACATAAATAAATGCAAAATATATCTTACTATGAAGATGTTCATATTTTCTTTTTTTCCATTTTGCACTCCTCCTGCTCTTGATTCTTCATATTCTATCTTTTCTCTTTTGTTTGATTTATGAGACCTAGTCTCTATGTGTAGCCCAAGTTCATCTGCTAATAGTTAAAGCCTAGAATGGCCTCACGTTCATTGCAATCTTCCTGTTTCAGCATTCTAAAATGCTGAGTTGTGGGCATGAGTCAGCACACCAGGCTTGAGAGTAATATATTCATTTCAAATTTCACTAACTCAGCTGTATAATATTTTTAACATTTTTAAAAAATTGAATGTAGAATTTTGTATAAAATGTCACTATTCCATTTCATCCCTCTACAGGTAGAATGTCATCCTTACCTCAACCAGGGAAAACTTCTGGATTTCTGCAAGTCCAAAGACATTGTTCTGGTTGCTTACAGTGCTCTGGGAAGTCATCGTGAGAAACAATGGTAAAATGGACAATGAGAGTCAAACTGAAGGAATACATTGTTGATTAAATATTATTTAATCTTATCATTTCTTATAGTTTGTTCTGAAATGAAGTGAAGGCATGGAAAAATTTTATTTAGTGTAGAATAAACCATAATGTCTTTATAATTCCACACACTGGAACTCCTAGCCTATATATCAACTCCCTATGTATTAGAAGTCTTTTAACAAATCAAAGAATTAGGCAAAGCAATTTAACATTTCTGCCTTTCTTCCAGGGTTGACCAGAGCAGTCCTGTTCTTTTGGATGATCCAGTTCTTGGCTCCATGGCAAAGAAGTACAAGCGAACTCCTGCCCTGATTGCCCTTCGCTACCAGCTGCAACGTGGGGTTGTGGTCCTGGCCAAGAGTTTCACGGAGAAGAGGATTAAAGAGAACATGCAGGTGATGAGTTGCTGTGGGTGCTAGGCACCTACACAGAATTGCCCTATGTACTCTGTTGATAGTTCTATAACCATAATGAGTCTTTTTACATTTCCTGTACACCTTTAAGGATGTTTCTCCAGGCACCTTAAATCCTGTTCCACAGAAAGACCACTATTTACAGTAAGATTTTATCTTAGCATTACATTGGAAACTTAGCCTTAAGTGAGTGGCAGGTTTTCGTCTTCACTTTCTGAAAAGAAGCCACTGAGACTATGTGACTTTCATTCTTTAAATTATATGTGGTTAATTTTATATTTTTCGGTACACTCATTTTATTTATTTTTAAATCATCTTATTGGATATTTTATCGATTTACATTTAAACTGTTATTCCCTCTCTTGGTTTCCCCTCTGCAAACCCCCTATTCTCTCCCCTCTCCCTGCTTATATGAGGGTGTTCCCCCACAAACTCATGCAGTCCCACCAATTAGAAGAAACTCCCTCTTTGCCACTGAAGCCTGGTAGAAAAGAGAGAATCATTTCCTCCCTCCCCCCAAGGAATATCAACTATACACAAAGGCAGGCTCCATGCCTAGGAATAGTTGACCATAAAAAAATGAACTGCATATTTTTTCTTGAGATTTGTTTTGGTATTTTTGTCTTACTAAATTTTACTTTATTTTGTTATTTTTATTTATTTTTTATTTATTTATTTAGAGATGAAATTGGGTAGGTATGGAGGTGAGAGGGATTTAGAAAACATTGGGGAAGGGGAAACGTGATAAATATATTGTATGAAAAAATTAAAATTAAAATGAAGAAAACTTTTTATCAATGACAACTAAGGAATTATGTTAAAAATTTAAACGACTGTGCTTAGTTTCTTTGAACCTACAAAGAACATGATTAAGATCAAGCTTGGAATATAGTGTGTTTGTTCCTTCTTCACCTTACTTGTTAACAGCTTTGTATGTGTGACTATATTTTAATTCAGAAATTAGATTCTTCTCCAGGCAGACGTCGAGTTAGAGCAGCACCATTTGTTGAAGATTCTTTCTTTTATTCACTGTAAGGTTTTATTTTCTTTGTCAAAGATCAAATGTCCATAGATGTGTGGGCTTATTTCTGGGTCTTCAATTCTATTCCATTGATCGACCTGTTTGTCTCTGTACCAATACCGTGTGATTTTTATCACTATTGCTCTATAGAAGAGCTTGAGGACAGGGATGGTGATTTCCCCCAGAAGTGCTTTTATTGTTGAGCATTTTTCAGTCTTCTGGGTTTATTGTTATTCCATAGGAACTTGAGAATTTCTCTTTCTATCTCTGAGAAGAACTTAGTTGGAATTTTGATGAGTATTGCATTGAATCTATAGATTGCTTTTAGTAAGATGAACATTTTCACGATGTTTTTTTTTTTTCTTAATTTTTATTTTCAGCAAATCAAAAAAATTTAAAAAGCATTCAAACAGAATAAAATGAAAAAAAACAAACAAGCAAAATACCAAGGGTCAGATATACTTATACAAGAATTCTATAGAGCCTTCAAACAAGCAATACTTTTTGAGTTATGTTTAAAAAAATTCAGAACCACAATAAGCTCCTTCACAAAGCAAATAATATGGAAATAGTGACATCAAGTGTAAACCCAACAAAAATATATAAATTATAGTCCAGTATCCCTCATGAATTTTCACGATGTTAATTCTACTGATCCATAACTATGGAAGATCTTTCTTCTGAGGTCTTTCTCGATTTCTTTCTTCAGACACTTGAAGTACTTGTCATACGGATCTTTCACTTGCTTGATTAGAGCTATGCCACTTTTTGTGACTTTTATGAAAGGTGTTGTTTCCCGAATTTCTTTCTCAGCCTTTTTATCCTCTTTGTAAAGGAAGGCTACTTTCATATATAGTATTCATCACTTAAATGCTTTAATGAATATATGTTTACATTCTTGAATATATTAAACAGTTTATTTGCACCATTTAGTGTGGTACATTTGTAATAGACAGACTGGCAAACATGGAGTCTAAATATAATAATCAAGTTCCTTTTGTATGATAGGTTTTTGAATTTCAGTTGACTTCAGAGGACATGAAAGTCATTGATGGACTGAATAAAAATATCCGGTACATAAATGGTTCTATGTAAGTAATTTCTTTTTTACATTAATTTTTATTAATTAATTATTTTATTTATTTACATCCCAAATGTTGCCCCCTTCCTGTTCCCCACTTGAAGTGTTCTTCCTCTCCTCCTACCTCTCTTAGCCTCTCAGAAAGTTCCCCTATATACTCCCACCCTGGACCATCAAGTCTCTACAGGATTAGGCACATTCTCTCCCACTGAGGACAGACAATGCAGTCCTCTGTTATATGGTACTGGGACTTTGGATCAGCCAGTGTGTGTTCTTTGGTTGGTAACTTAGTCTCTGGGACTTCCCAGGGTTCCAGGTAATTTTTCATTGTCGGTTTTCCTATTGGGTTGTCATCCTCTTCAGTTCCTTCAATCCTTCTCCAGTCTCTTGCACTGGGATCAAAACCTCCATCCAATACTTGGCTGTGAGTATCTGCATCTGTCTCCATCAGCTGAAGAGTAGAGCCTCTTAAAGGACAGCCATGCTGGTCTCCTATCTGCAAGTACAATATAACATCAGTAATATTGTTAGGGTTTTGTGCTTGTCTGTGGGATGGATTCCAATTTTGGCTGGTCACTGGTAGCTCATTCCTTCAGTCTCTGCTCCATTTTTGTCTCTACATTTCTTTTAGATGGAACAATTTTGGGTCAAAAGCTTTGTAGGTGAGTTGGTGTCCTATGTGATTTCTGGAGGTAGTCTCTTCAGGTTCCATATCCCCACTGTTGGGCATTTCAGCTAAGGTCACCCACCCTGAGACCTTAGAGGCTTCCCCATTCCAGGTCTCCGGTATATCCTCAAGATTCCCCCAAAGTCCCAACTCCAGCAGCTGCATATGTTCATTCATTCTCCTGGCCCTTAGTAAACATAGTTCACTCCAGCTTTCTTCCTGAGGTGAGTATAACATAAGTGTTAATAGTTTCCTTTATTTAAAGAATAAGTCCGGAGACCAAGTTAGTCAGAAAAGAGAGAAAAGTTTTATCAACTATTTCTAGACTCCTATGAATTCTGTCCTCTGTGACCCTGAGCAAGAGGTGTGGAGCCTGGCTCAGGCTGACCTCCTGAACTTACTGCTCTCCTGTTTTGTGGAAAGTTCTGTGTCATCAGTGTTGAAGGATCTGTATCCTTCATTTAGGCTCAGAACCTAAAAAAAAAAAGTCCCAGGATTTTCACTTGAGGCAATTCAACAAGCCTTTGGAAACATTTTCCATTCAACATCATGTCATGTCGCCTATCACCTGCTTAATCCCTAATTACTTTCTATATATGACCATCCATCCTGTGGTCTGTGATAATTCCTTCTTGTAAAATTGTTTATTCAAGCAATTTAATGTTTGCAATGGACTGAAAGCTATTTGTTTATATTGTACTCCCCAGGCCTAATCACTGTGTTATAGTAATAACTGGCTTAAGAAATTCTGTAGCTCATTTTATATTGGTTTTTCTAGAATATCAAGATCTGAACGTTGAAGAGTAAAAAGTTATAGAGAATAAGATTATAGCAAATAGTACAGCACAGAGAATATAGACCCACCTGATGAATAACTTGTCACCATCAAGAAATTTTACTTTTTCCTTGATGCTCCATATAGTTTATAAATTTGAGGTAGAAAAGTTTATGTGTAATAGTTCATATGTATATATATATATATATATATATATATATATATATATATATATACTTTTATATAATATTATACACACATGTATAAATATGTAAAATCAATGAAGAAAGAATTTAATATATAGTTCTTTTCCTATTAGAGAATTACTTCTAAAAGTCCATAAATCTGAGAGTTTGTGAAAGTTGACAAGCTTAATGAATAATAGTATATAAAAAATTTCCAAAAATCTTATCATTATTAACACTTTTATTATTTCAAGAAACTGAAAACTGATGTCAATTTTACAGACTGAGCACCAAGCAAACATTATATCATTATTGTGAAAAGTTAACAAGTAACCAAATTTTATTCCTTTATAGCATGAATGATTGTTATTGAATGGTGACCTTTTATATTTATCTTCTTGGATACTCATCTTCCAGTTTTTCTTCTGTGTGTTTCCCTTGTATGATATGTGCATGTGTGTATCTGTATGAGTGAATGAGAGCTCATGAGTCTACCTTTGCAGGCATGTGGTGATCGGACGTCAACCTTGGGTGTCTTCTTCACCTTCCATTTTGTTTGGGGGAGAACATCGTGTTCCTACTGTGTATTTCATGCTGCCTTTGGGTTTTCAGTAAAATGTCTGTTTCCACTTCCTATTCCACCATGGAGAGCTATTACAGAGGCATGTATGCTACTGTGCCCAGCTTTATGTGGGTACTTAGAATTCAAACTCATATCACAAATTTGTACCAAAAGCATTTTTTCCACTCAACCATGTCTCCAGTCCATTTTTTCTACTTCTGAATCACAACAAGTATACTGGATGTAGCAAGTATTTGCTCAATTTGTAAAATGAAATGAAAATGATACCATTTGACTGTATCTCCCTGAAGTTTCTTCTTAGTATGGAATGTGCAACTTGGCTTCTTCTTTTCAAAATAAAGTAATCAGTTTCTATTTTCATTAAGAAATTATAATTAGAGAACTGATTACCATTTTTGATAGATGTGCATTGGACTGTTATTTTCTGTGTAAGTCCCAGGAAAAGGAGCATGATATGAATTTAGTTTTTGTTCAACAATTTATACAATAATGCTTAAAAGGTAGATGGTATAAATTACTAGAAAATATTTTTGTGTATTTTCATACTAGTAACAATTTCAAAATAGTCACTAAAACTAATATGATTTACTTGTCTTTCTAGCTTTAAGGGCCACCCTGAGTTTCCATTTTTGGATGAATACTAACATGGAGGTCTGTGTCGTGCCTTGTGCCAGAAGTCACTGCATGGGAAGAGTATAGAGGAAGGGTACTCTCAAAAAAGTGATGATTACATATCACCCTAATCCAAGCTTCTGAGCAATTCTGGCTCTGCTGAATCTACAAATCTTAAACAAGAAAGCAAAAACTATGTATTTTTCCCCTTTCTAAGAAATAAAAGAATCATTTTCCTTCAGCATTTATCTTTGCCAGTTTATATTATTCATATATTTTAACTTATCCTGATCATTTTGCATCCCATAAGATTTTACTTAGAAATGTATGTGTAGGGATTGAAATAATAAAAGACATTTTATTAACTTATCTGATATAACTGTGAATAGAATTATCATCTTCTGGGAAGTAGCAATTAGCAAGTATTTATCAATTGTTTTTTTTTTCTTTCTAGTATTTCAAGAATAAGGAGGCATATCATTGATAGTCTAGAAACTGAGATATATTAAAGGTAACCCTGAGTACCAGTGTTTCTTTAGGAACTCAGACTGAAGTATCCTTGTAGGAAGGTGAACAGGAGGTGAGGGGAAACCAACCTTCAAAACACAAGAAGATTCTGATGAAGGGAAATTTAGGAGATACATGCCAAGTATGTCTCTTCCTGGAAAATATGGATCAATATACTTTGCAACATATATCCAACTAATAAAGTTTCGTTTTCTTATAGAACTCCTTCAATCTAGTGATGTGTAGTAATTCTGGAGTTCAGAATGTGCCCAGGAAAAGCAATAGATTTTTCATAATTAAGGAACCTTATTTAACCTCTTTAATGTCTTTTTAAAAAATATTAGTGTGAGTATTTTTATTTATTATTACTTTTTAATTTTTTTATAGAAGTTATTTTCTCATTTTTTCTTTTTTATTGGTTATTTTATTTATTTACATTTCAAATGTTATCCACCTTCCAAATTTCCCCTCCACAAGCCCAAATCCCCTCTTCAGTCTCCCTACCTCTATGAGGGTACTCCTCAACCTGCTCACCCACTCCTGCCTCAGCACCCTAGCATTCCCTTATCTTGGGTCATTAAACCTCCAGAGTTCCATGGGGCTCCCCTCCCAGGGATGCCAGATAAGGCAATCTTCTGTTACATATGCTGCTGGAGCTATGGGTCCCTCCATGTATAATCTTTGGTTGGTGGTTTAGTCTCTGGGAGCTTCTGGGAGTCTGGTTGGTTCACATTGTTGTTCTTCCTATGGGTTGCAAACACCTTCGGCCCCTACAATCCTTGCCCTAACACTTCCATTGAGGTCCACAAGCTCAGTACAATGTTTGGCTGTGTATATCCTCATACAGTTTTGTATGGTCTGTGGGTATCCCCATCTTCTTTTTGGCTAATACCCATTTATCATGAGTACATACTGCGTGTGTTCTTTTGTGACTGAGTTACCTCAGGATGATACTTTCTAGTTCCATCCATTTGCCTGAAAACTTTATGAAGCCATTGTTTTTAATGGCTGGGTAGTAGTCCATTGTGTAAATGTACCACATTTTCTGTATTCATTCCTCTGTTGAGGGACGTCTGTGTTGTTTCCAGCTTCTGGCTATTATAAATATGCCTACAATTAACATAGTGGAGCATGTGTCCTTAACACATGTTGAAGCATCTTCTGGGGATATGCCCAGGAGTGGTATAGCTGGTTCCTCAGGTAGTACTATGTTCAATTTTCTGCCAGACTGGTTTCCAGAATGGTTGTACCAGTTTGCAGTCTTACCAGCAATGGAGGAGTGTTCTACTTTCTCCACATCCTTGCCAGCATCTGCTGTCACCTGAGTCTTTGATCTTAGTCACTCTGACTGGTGTGAGATAGAATCTCAGGGTCATTTTGGTTTGCTGTGATAAATGTGTAGATCAAAAGCAACTGAGGGAGAACAGGAGTTTGTTCTATCTTAAAATCCCAGTTATCAGTCTCTCATGAAGTGGAGCCAAAAAGAAACTCTAACAGCAGTCATATCAATCCATAGAGCCAAGCAGAAGAAAACAATGCTCACACACTGCCTGCCTTTTTATGCTTATACTCAGCTAAGTTTCTTAACCTTATTGAATTATATTCCTTTCCAAATCCGTAAAATGGTGCCACCCACATTCCGTGGATCTTTCTTCTTCTATTAAGAATTAGACAGTTCCCCCACTGACATGTCTACAGGCTACCTAGCCTAGATAACTCCTCATTAAGGTTCCCTTTCCAGGCAATTCTAGTTTGTTTCAAGTTTACAGTTAAAAACTAACCAGAATAGTTCAATGCGATGCTGAGACCAAGGTTTAATTTTCAACCCAAACTTCACTCAGGTAACCATGCAAACAATGGCAATTATATGAAGAATAAAAACTTTTAAAAAGTACACATACTGGAAAATATAAAATAGAAGGACTAAGTAGACAAGTGTCCTGAGTTGGATATGTACTACATATGGTGAATTTGTGTGGGTGAGGTAAACACACAGTCCCAGCCATCACTTGAAAGTTACCTTTGATCCTCACCTCATTGAGACTTTTCCAGAAGCTGATACCAAAGTTCAATCTGCATGTGCAAATAATATTTTATTTGCAGCACAAGGTCCAGAAATTAATGTGGGAGGTGAGAGTCCACTGTACTCACTGGATTATATTTTTACAATCCATTATTAATCATGTACTATTTAACTCTGCAATAATGGAAGTATTTCTTTTCTTTTTATTTATTGGATATTTTCTTTATTTAGCTTTCAAATGTCATCCCCTCTCCAGATCTTCCCTCCAGAAACCCCTATCCCATCCCATCTACTCCGGCCTCTATGAGGGTGCTCCCCCACCCACCGACATACTCCCTCCTTCCAAGCCTGGCATTCCTCTACACTGGTGCATCTCACCCCTACAGAACCAAGGCCCACTCCTCCCACTGACATCCAACAGGTCCATCCTCTGCCACATACGCGGCCTGAGCCATGTGTCCCTCCATATGTACTTTTGGTTGGTGGTTCAGTCCCCAAGAGCTCCCGGGAGTCTGGCCAGTCAACACTGTTGCTCTCTCCACGGGGCTGCAAACCCCCTCAGTTCATTTAGTCCCTTCACCAACTTCTCCAGCAGGGACCACGTGCTCAGTCCAATACAGAATTCTGACAAATACAGAGACTGTGAGCATCCGCCTCTGTATTTGTCAGACTCTGGCAGAGCCTCTCCGGAGATAACCATATCAGGCTCCTGTCAGCAACAATTACAGGGATCTGCAATAGCATCCGGGTTTGATGACTGTATATGGGATGGATCCCCAGGTGGCTCAGACTCTGGATGTCCTTTCCTTCAGTCTCTGTTCGACACTTTGTCTCCATATTTCCTCCTGTGGGTATTCTGTTCCTTCTTCTAAGAAGCACTGAAGCATCTACACTTTGGTCTTCCTTCTTCTTGAGCTTCATGTTTGCTCTATGAATTATATCTTGGTTATTCCGAGCTTTTGGGCTAATATCCACTATCAGTGAGTGTATACCATGAGTGTCTTTTTGTGACTGGATTACCATACTCAGGATGGTATTTTCAACTTCCATCCATTTGCATATGAATTTCATGAAGTCATTGTTTTTAATAGCTGAGTAGTATTCCACTGTGTAAATGTACCATATTTTCTGTATCCATTCCCCTGTTGAGGGATGTCTGGGCTGTTTCCAGTTCTGGCTATTATAAATATGGCTGCTATAAACATAGCAAAACATGTGCCCTTATTGCAAGTTGGAGCATCTTCTGGGTATACGCCCAGGTAGTACTATGCTCAGTTTTCCGAGGGACCACAAGACCGATTTCCAGAGTGGTCTTACCAGCTTGCAATCCCACCAGCAATGGAGGAGTGTTCCTTGCTCTTCACATCCTCTCCAGAATCTGCTGTTGAGTTTTGAACTTAGCCATTTTGACTCATGTGAGGTGGAATCTCAGGGTCATTTAGATTTGTATTTCCCTGATGGCTAAGGATGTTGAGCATTTCTTTAGGTGCCTCTTAGCTATTTGAGTTTCCACAGTTGAGAAATCTCTGTTTAGCTCTCTACCCCACTTTTTAATAGGGTTACTTGTTTCCCTGGAGTCTAAGTTCTTGAGTTCCTTGCCTATATTGGATATTAGTCCTCTATCAGATGTAGGACTGGTAAAGATCTTTTCCAAATCAATTAGTTGCTGTTTTGTCCTATTGACAGTGTCCTTTGTCTTATAGAAGCTTTGCAATTTTATGAGGTACCATTTGTTGATTCTTGATCTGAGAGCATAAGCCATTGGTGTTCTGTTCAGGAAATTCACAAATGGATGTGTTCAATTCTTTATTTTTTTCAGTTCTAACACTTGAGGATAATTTATTTTAATGTTTAGTAGTATTTAAATTCTCTCTCTCTCTCTCTCTCTCTCTCTCTCTCTCTCTCTCTATATATATATATATATATATATATATATATATATATATATATATATGACAAAGTGTGTTTCATAAGATAGGTGCTTGCTTTAATAAGAAGAATCTTTATAACAACCAGCAACACAACTAAGCTCATAAGTAAATTATTAGCATTTCATACTCTGAAATATCATCAGCATAGTTCATTCACTTGTAATAATTTAAAAGAATACATGAGAGATTCTAATAAGGATATATTATAAAAAAAATTAGTGGTTTGGAATCATCACTAGCCTCCTTCCTTCCATTCTCTTTCTCCCCTTGCTCTCTGCTCCCCTTCCCTTCTCTTCTGTTTTCTCTATGGTGTTTAGAATGAGCCGAGCATTATACACATGATAGGCATAGTTTTTGCCACTGAGCTGCCTTCCAGCTTTACAGTTATCTTAAGAATTTCTCATTTATTAAAAGTTGGGGCTGGGGAGATGGCTCAGAGATTAAGAGTGCTGGCTGCTATTCTACTGGTCCTGGGTTTGATCATCAACACCAACATGGCAGCTAACAACTCAGTAACTCCAGTTTCAAAGGATTTTATGCACTTCTCTGACCTCCATGGGCATCAGTCATGCATGTAGTGCATGACATATATGTAGAAAATACCTATAAACATAAAATAACAATAAATAAGTCAGGGAAATTTAAAAGAGAACTTGTTCCAGTTTCCTTTTTATGTGTGCAAAGCTGCTTTCATTTCTTTCCTCAAACTGCATTGATTACTCATTACAAGGACAGCTGAGACAAGGCCAAGCATTTATTTGTTGTCCTGTAAATGAAGCCAGAGCAGTATCTTCTCAAGTGGAGGACTGAGAAGTCATGAATTCTAAGCAGCAGACAGTGCGACTCTGTGATGGTCACTTCATCCCTATACTGGGGTTTGGTACCTCTGCACCTGACAAGGTAATGAGAGCAGTTGGGGTTTAAGGTTAAAATAAATAGAGAGCTTGGGTAGGTGCAGACAATGAATTATGATATGATTCTTCAGGGTTAATCTGATTCTTTGTTTTAGCAGTCTAGAGTTATTCCTTGTGCAAGGAAATGCAGATGACATTCAGCATCAGGAACCGATCCAAGAGCCTAGCCCCAGATTATTGTGGGCACTAGTTTTTCCCTTCAATTTTTCTCCATCCCAATTAGGTAGAAAAAATGAAATCAAGCTAGCCAGAGCACTGCCTGATGAACTCTGATACTGAGTATATTTTTTAAAAGTACTTCACCTGCTATAAAACTGTGCTGGTTTTGTTCATGTGCTGAGTAATTTTATATCAACTTGACTCAAGCTAAAGTCATTCCAGAGGCAAGTATGTCAATTAAGAAAATAACCTCCATAAGATCAGTCTTGTCAATTCTTGATCTCAGAGCATAAGTCATTTGTTTCTGTTCAGGAACTTATCCCCTGTGATCATGTGCTCGAGGCACTTGCCCACTTTCTTCTCTATTAGTTTTACTGTATCTGGTTTCATGTGGCGGTCCTTGATCCCCTTGGACTTGAGCTTTGTACAAGGATCTATAAGAATGGATTGATTTGCATACTTCTACATGCTTACCTCTGGTTGGACCAGCACCAATTGTTGAAAATGCTGTCTTTTTTTTTTTCCAATGGATGGTTTTAGCTCCTTTGTCAAAGATCAAGTGACCATAAGTGTATGGGTTCATTTATGGGTCTTCAATTCTATTTCATTGATCTATCTGCCTGCCTCTATACCAATATTATGCAGGGGTTTTTTGTTTTTTTAATTACTATTACTCTGTAATACAACTTGAGGTCGGGGAGTGTAATTCTGCCAGATGTGCTTTTATTGTTCAGAATAGCTTTCACTATCCTGGGTTTTTTGTTATTGCAAATGAATTTGAGAATTGCACTTTCTAACGCTAAGATGAGTTGAGTTGGAATTTTGATGGGATTGCATTGAATCTTTAGAATGCTTTTGGCAAGATCGTCACTTTTACTATGTTAATCCTGCCACTCCATGAGCATGGGAGATCATTCCATCTTCTGAGTTCTTTGATTTCTTTCTTCTGAGACTTGAACTTATTGTCACATCTTTTCCTTGCTTAGTTAGAGCTACACCAAGGTATTTTATATTATTTGTGACTATTGTGAAGGGTGTCGTTTCATTAATTTCTTTCTCAGCCGGTTTATTCTTTGAGTCGAGGAAGACTAATGATTCGTTTGGGTTAATTTTATATCCAACCACTTTGCTGAAGTTGGTTATAAGGTTTAGGAGTCCTCTGATGAAATTTTTGGGGTCACTTAATTATACTATCATATCATCTATAAATAGTGATATTTTGACTTCTTCCTTTCCAATTTTTATCCATTTGACACCCTTTTGTTGTCTAATTACTCTGTGTTCTACTTTGATTACTATATTAATTAGGTAGGAAGAAAGTGAGCACCCTTGTCCAGTCCCTGATTTTAGTGGAACTGCTTCAAGTTTCTCTCCATTTAGTTTGATGTTGGCTACTGGTTTGCTGTATATTGCTTTTACTATGTTTAGGTATGGGCCTTGAATTCCAGATCTTTCCAAGACTTTTACCATAAAGGGGTGTTGAGTTTTGTCAAGTGCTTTCTCAGTGTGTAGTGAGATGATCATGTTTTTTTTTTTTTTTTTTTCTGGTAGTTTAGAGGATTACGTTGATGGATTTCCATATATTGAACCATCCTTGTATTCCTGGGATAACGCATATTTGATCATGATAAATGATTGCTTTGATGTGTTTTTGAATTCAGTTTGTGAAAATTTTGAGTGTTTTCGCATTGATATTCATGAGAGAGATTGGTCTGAAGTTCTCTTTTATTGTTGGGTCTTTGTATGGTTTAGATATGAGTGTAATCATGGCTTCATAGAATGAATTGGGTGGTGTTCCTTCTGTTTCTATTTTTTTTTTTTTTTTTTGGAATAGTTTAAAGAGAACTGGTATTAGGTCTTCTTGGAAGGTCTGATAGAACTCTGCACTAAAACCATCTGGTCCTGGGCTCTTTTGGTGGGAGATTTTTCATAACTGATTCCATTTCTAAAGTGATTATGGGACTGTTTAGATGGTTTATCTGATCCTGACTTAACTTTGGTATCTGGTATCTCTATAGAAAATTATCCATTTCCTCCAGATTTTCCAGTTTTATTGAGTATAGGCTTTTGTAGTAGGATCTGATGATTTTTTGAATTTTCTGTTTCTGTTGTTATGTCTCTCTTTTCATTTCTGATTTTGTTAATTTGTTTACTGTCTTTGTGCCCTCTAGTTATTCTGGCTAAGGGTTTATCTATCATGTTGATTTTTTTCAAAGAACCAGCTCCTGGTTTTCTTGATTCTTTGTATAGTTCTTTTTGATTCTACATGGTTGATTTCAGCCCAGAGTTTGATTATTCTTGCCAACTACCCTCTTGGGTGTATTTCCTTCTTTTTGTTCTAGAGCTTTCAGGTGTGCTGTCAAGCTGCTAGTGTATGCTCTCTCCAGGTTTTTTTTTTTTTTTTTTTTTTTTTTTTTTTGTAGACACTTAGAGCTATGATGTTTCCTCTTAGCACTACTTTCATTATGTCCCATAAGTTTTGGTTTGATGTGTCCTCATTTCAATTAAAGTCTTTAATTTCTTTCTTTATATCTTCCTTGACCAAGTTATCATTGAGTAGAGTGTTGTTCAGCTTTCATGTGTATGTGGGCTTTCTGATGTTTTCATGAGACTTAGTCTGTGGTGATCTGATAGGATGCATGAGATTATTTCAATCTTCTTGTATCTGTTGAGGCCTGGTTTGTGTTCAATTATATGGTCAGTTTTGGAGAAGGTGCCATGAAGTACTGAGAAGAAGGTATATACTTTTAGGATAAAATGTTCTAGTGTGTGGGAAAATGGGCCGCAGTCAGGGAAGGCTGCCTGGAGGCTTCCACGCTGTGGGGGACCCGCATACAGAAGAAAGTCTGGAGTTCCAGGAAGCTTCGGCGACAGCAGGCCCGGCAGGCCCCAATGATACGAGGAAGTCCTTGGTTCCAAAAGGGATTATTGTCATGGCGGATGGTGGATGGATCTGGATGTACCCCCCCAAACTCAGGGCAAATCTGAGTTAAATAGGGAGGGAGAAGTGGGAAGGGTCTGGGGGGGAATGGTTAATTGGCTCCGCCCTCTGACCTTCATTAGTTTGTAAATCTCTAGGGTCTGAGGCCTGTAGTCACACCCTCTACCTGTGCACTTTGGGAGGGGCTGTAATGGCCTACGTGACTGAACAATGTAGGTCTATGGAGATTGGACTGCTTGTTAGGACCCTGAGTTCTGGGGGCGTGGCCGAACTCCTGCTGTTTCTCCCTTGGAGTCTCAGAGTTCTAGGCCCATGCCCAGCCAAGAACCAGGATACCCTTACGCAGTCCCACACTAGTGGGGTGTTGAAGTTTCCCACTATTACTGTGTGAGGTTCAATGTGTGCTTTGAGCTGTAGTAAAGTTTCTTTTATGAATGTGGGTGCCCTTGCATTTGGAGCATATATATTCAGAAATGAGAGTTCATCTTGGTAGATTTTTCCTTTGATGAGTATGAAGTGTCCTTATCTTTTGATAACTTTTGGTTGAAAGTCGATTTTATTCAATATTAGAATGGATACTCCAGCTTGTTTCTTGGGACCATTTGCTTGGAAAACTTCTTTCCAGCCTTTTTCTCTGAGGTAATATCTCTCTTTGTCACTGAGGTACATTTCCTGTATGCAGCAAAATGCTGGGTCCTGTTTACATATCCAATCTGTTAGTCTTATGTCTTTTTATTGGGAAACTGAGTCCAGTGATGTTAAGAGATATTAAGGAATAGTGTTTGTTGCTTCCTTTTATTTTTGTTGTTAGAGGTGGAATTATGTTTGTGTAGCTATCTTCATTGTGTTTTTTGAAATAAGATTACGTTCTTGGTTTTTCTAGGGTGTAGTTTCCCTCCTTGTGTTGGAGTTTTCCATCTATTATTCTTTCTATGGCTGGATTTGTGGAAAGATATTGTGTAAATTTGTCTTTGTCATGGAATATATTGGTTTCTCCATCTATGGTAATTGAGAGTTTTGCTGGGTATAGTAGCCTGGGCTGGTATTTGTGTTTTTTTAGATCTGTATGACATCTGCCCAGGATCTTCTGGCTTTTATAGTCTCTGGTGAGAAATCTTGTGGAGTTCTGATAGGTCTGCCTTCATATGTTACTTGACCTTTTTCCCTTACCGCTTTTAATATTCTTTCTTTGTTTTGTGTATTTGGTGTTTGGATTATCATGTGACAGGAGGAATTTCTTCTGGTTCAGTCTATTTGGAATTCTGTAGGATCTTGTATGTTCATGGGCATCTCTTTCTTTAGGTTAGGGAAGTTTTCTTATATAATTTTGTTGAAGATATTTCCTGGCCCTTAAGGTTAGTAATCTTGTCTCTCTTCTACACATATTATCCTTAGGTTTGGTCTTCTCATTGTGTTATGGATTTCCTGGTTGTCCTGGATTACGAACTTTTTGCATTTTACATTTTTTGACTACTAAGTCAATGTTTTTTTGTGGTATCTTCTGTCCCTGAGATTCTCTCTTCTATCTCTTATAGTCTGTTGATGATGCTTACATCTATGTCACCTGATCTCTTTCCTAGGTTTTCTATCTCCAAGGTTGTCTCCATTTGTGATTTCTTTATTTTTTCTATTTCCATTTCTAGATTCTGGATGGTTTTGTTCAATTAGTTCACCTGTTTGGTTGCATTTTCCTGTAATTCTTTAAGGGATTTTTCTGTTTCCTCTTTAAGAACTTCTACCTATTTACCTGTATTCTCCTGTATTTCTTTAAGGAGTTATTTATGTCCTTCTGAAAGTCTTGTATCATCATCATCAGAAGTGATTTTAAATCTGAATCTTGCTTTTCTGATGTGAGAGGGATTCAGGACTTGCTATGGTGGGAGAACTGAGTTTGATCATGCCAAGTAGCCTTGGTTTCTGTTGCTTATTTTCTTGTGCTTGCCTCTTTCCATCTGGTTATCTCTAGTGCTACATGCCCTCACTGTCTCTGACTGGAGCCTGTCCCAACTCTGCTCCTGATTGTGTCAGAACTCCTCAGAGTTCAGCTGTCTTTGTTATCCTATGATTCTGGGATACTGTGATCCTGAGATCCTGGGTGTGTCTGAGCTCCTGGGAGTCAAGCTTCCTTTGGGTGTTGTGGGACTGGGTGCTGAACCAGTACCTCAGGCCTGCTCAGGGCACCAGCTCAGACCAGAAGAAACCTGCATCTCTGGATCCTGGGAGTCCTAGGTACTTCTGGTGTTGGGGCAGATGTTGTGGACGCTGCGACTGTTACTCTGGGCATTTTATAGCACCTGGGAGTCAAGCTTTCTGAGGTTGTTGTTGGAGTATTTGCCAAGCCAGAGCTCAAGGTCTTGAATATACATCTTGCTGATAGTTTTAATATTTATTATGCAGATAAAATGGCTGTGTAAAAGACTTTATATCATACCACTATCTCCTTAAGTTCCTTTTGATAAACAACTTTAGATAATCCCTAGGCATCTTCTAATTTCATAATGTTATCTTGTTAAGATATTGTTGACATCTTCTTATCTCATAACAGAAGGATGGAAGTTTTCCATGAACTGTCTGTGCAAACAGTAGGTCTCATGTGTACATGTTTTCATCTAGGATACAATATTTCAGGGTGGTTGTGTAACAAGTTGTAAATGAATAACTTAGAAATGAAGACTGTAAAAATGTTTCTATTTAAACACTTGCATTTTTTGCAAATTCAGTATTACAGACTTTGATATAGTCTTTGTGACTTCCTTGGGAGAAGGCTCATCGAAGATTCTACAGTGTTTCTTCTTTATGTGGTATCATGTCTTTTTTGCCTCTATAAACTCCATGACTTTCTATACGTTGGCATTTTTTTTTTTTAACAAATGCCAGTTTTGGGGGTTCAAGTTGGAACTCTTAATGCCAGTGACTAATTTGGAACTGGTTGGACTAAAGTGATTTCTGTGGTGCTTTACACCTGTGACTCAGTTGGAAAGATCCAGAAAAACTTGGTTGCATTCTTCACTGAAGACACAAGGAAACTTGATGCTGAAGAAGATGTTTCTTTTGTTCTTATGCCTTAAAAATTCTAAGTCATATATTTCTAAATGTTGCTTTTGGTTGTTTTTTTAGGTACCTAAGAGTAAGGCTACAGTGGCCACCAAGATAGCTATAGATGCTGGTTTCCGCCATATTGATTCTGCTGCTGTGTATCAAAATGAAAAGGAGGTAGGACTAGCCATCCGAAGCAAGATAGCAGATGGCACTGTGAAGAGGGAAGATATATTTTACACATCAAAGGTATTGGGAATATTGTATACAAGTGAATAGACTATGATGCATTGAAATAATCTTTATATGATTAGGTCAGTGAAGGTTGGTGAACTAAACATAGACAAAGTTTTAAGATTCAGTTTTCTCATCTTTAAACTCATCAATGGAATATTAACTACCTTCTACTCTGAGTCTCCATTCACCAATGTATGATTTACCAAGGAGAAGAAAACTGCCTTTTCTGATTGCCTAAATAACTATACAAATTTCTCATTGTTATGAAAACTATTTCTCTCTTTCATCAACAAGCTACAATATTATAAAAAAAGCACTTTCTATGCTAAACAAGTTATAAGCAATTGTTCTTCCTATGGGGTACAATTCCCCTCCACTCCTCCAGTCCATCCACCACTAGAGAGGGTTTATGGGTAGGGGAGCATCCTCAGAGAGACAAAGGGGAGGAGGAAGAGTGCATATGTAGGATGGGAGACTTGTGGAGGTGTAACCAGGATGTGGGATTTCATTTGTGATATAAACCATGAAATAATTAATAAAAAATATATAAGCAATTAATGTTCCTTCTACTATATCTAGGGAACAATTGGATATTCAATACATATTCCATTCAGACATATAAATGAGACATGAATTCTTCCAATTTTTATTGACTAATCACATTAGACTCTTATTTTCTGCAGTAAAAAAATTGTTTTTATAAGTAGAATAAAAATACTAGAAAAAGTAAGAAGTATATAAAGGTACATTCACCAGTCACTAGCAGTTATTGTCATTATTTATTATTATGTAGTCTATGTAATTGTGAATGTATTATTTTTCCGGAACTGCTACCATCACCACAGAGCACAGCAATATATTGTGCTATAATGTTGTCATAGCTTTGACATCACTAGGCAATGGGAATAATTTAGATCAATAAATATCTGAATGAACACCATTGTAGGCATGATTCATAGCTAACCATAACTTTGTTGTATAGCACATAACTGTGTGTTCTAGAAATATATTAGTGTTTATATTAGTGTTTCTTTCCTAAGTAGTTTTCTATAAAATAAAATTGCATATGTACTTCATTTTTTTAAAGAATCACATTTGTAAATAATGTAGATACTGAAATTTTTGTTAATACAAAAAGACATGATTTCAATATGAAACGTTAGAGCATGTTAATATTTTGATTTTGTTCTTACTATAAGTTAAATAACTTTAGAGATGACACTGTTTATTATTCCACTTTTAATAAAGAGGAAATTGAAATATAGAGACTGAAAATATCTACAACTTTGCTAATAAGCCTAAATAATATTTACAATCCTCCTAAATGCATGTTTTCTGACTAGTAAAATTGCCAATAATATAATTTATGGATTATCTTTCTTCCTCCATGTATGATTTTTAAAACTATTTATTTATTATAAATGTATTAGTGTCTTGACTGCATGGATATATGTGTACCATGAGTTAGCCTGCAGAGGTACTTGCAGAGACAAGAAGGAGGCATCAGATCCATTATAACTAGAATTAAGAACAGAAGAGAGCATCAGATCCCCTATAATTAGAGTGAAAGAGCTAAACAAAGAATTCTCAACTGAGGAAATACGAATGGCCGAGAAGCACCTAAAGAAATGTTCAGCATCCCTAGTCATCAGGGAAATGCAAATCAAAACAACCCTGAGATTCCACCTCACACCAGTCAGAATGGCTAAGATCAAAATTTAGGTGATAGTAGATGCTGGTGAGGATGTGGAGAAAGAGGAACACTCCTCCATTGTTGGTGGGATTGCAAGATGGTGCAACCACTCTGGAAAACAGTCTGGCGGTTCCTCAGAAAATTGGACATATCACTACCTGAGGACCCAGCTATACCACTCCTGCGTATATACCCAGAAGATGCTCTAACACATAACAAGGACATATGCTCCACTATGTTCATAGCAGCTTTATTTATAATAGCCAGAAACTGGAAAGAACCCAGATGCCCTTCAACAGAGGAATGGATACAAAAAAAGTGGTACATTTACACAATGGAATACTATCAGCTATTAAAAACAATGAATTCAATAAATTCTTATATAAATGGATGGAACTAGAAAATATCATCCTGAGTGAGGTAACCCAATCACAAAAGAACATACATGGTATTCACTCACTGATTATTGGACTTTAGCCCAGAAGCTTGAAACACCCAAGATTCAACTCACAGACCACATAAAGCTCATGAAGAATGAAGACCAAGTGGGGGGGGGGGGCGGCTACAGTCCCTCTTAGAAGAAGTAACAAAATACTCAAGGGAGCAAATATGAATGTAAAGTGCAGGACAGAAACTGAAGGAGGGGCCGTCTGCAGACCATTCCACCTGGGTATCCATCCCATGTGCAGTCACCAAAGGTAGATGCTGACGTGGGTGTCAGGAGGTGCATGCTGACAGGAGCCTAACATAACTATCTCCTTAGAGGTCTGCAAGAGTCTGACATATTCAGAGGCGGATGCTCACAGCTAACCATTAAACTGATCATGGGGTTCCCAACAGAGAAGATAGAGTGAAGACTGAAGGAGTAGAAAGGGTACAGGACCCCATGAGGAGAGCAACAATACCAACCAACCAGAGCCCCCAGGGTCTAAACCACCAGCCTGGGAGCACTCAGGGAGGACCCATGGCTGCAGCTATATATGCAAGGGAGCTATATATAAGTGGAGAAGAGATCCTTGGTCCCATGAAGGCTGGACATCGTGGGGGTGGTATTCTAGGGTGGGGAGGTGATGTTCTGGGGAGAGTGGGTGTGGGTACACCATCATAGAGGCAGGAGGAGGGGGAAGGGATAGGGAGTTCCTGGGAGGGAGGGAGGAAAGGGGTAAGGGGAAAACACCTGAAATGTAAATATAAGTTTCAATAAAAAAAAAAAAAAAAGATTGTGAACTACCATGTGGATGCTGGGGACCAAATACCAGTTGTCTACAAAAGGAGCAAATGCTCTCTTGCTAACATTTGTCTCCAGCCCTTCATGAGTTATTTTGAGTTTGCACATGTTTATTCAGCTTCTCTTTATATAGACAGAGCAGCATTGCTTTCTGTTCAGGTAAAGGTTAGAGAAGCTTAAAAGCACACATGACAATTAATCATTTCATCATCAGTCATTTTACTAAAAAGATCTCAAAATTAATCCCAACTAACAATTCAGAGAGAGCAAATGCAGACTACCCAATTTTACCAATGGTAACACAATCTGTCATTTTGCAAGGATTTGAAATGGCTATTTAGCCCTAGAAGAGCACCAAGCAGTATGTTCTAGAAAATGATTGCTTCCTTGCTGTTGGTTTTCTATAAAGTAGTTGACCCATAGTGTTCTTGGGCAGCTTGGGACATCCCCAAGACATTTACACAAGGATTATTTACATTATAAACAATAGTTAAGGGTGAGTTTAGAGTAACTTCATATATGTTAACCAAACACAACACATCATGATGTATATGCAAGAAGAGTTATAGTGCATTAGATACTTAAAGCCTTTTATGAACTCAGTGAAAAACAAGTTTGAGGATAAATTGTTATTACTTGAAGGCATTGGAGACTTGAGTAATTTTCTAGATTAACTCATTATAAATAAATATTGAATAGAGATTTGTGGATTGTTTAGATGGAAAAAAAAATCAAGAAGAGGAGGAATATTTTCTCCCATGGTTGTCAATGTCACACCAGTCTCTGTGTCAGGTAAAGTAACTGAGCAAAATTTGGAAATTCATTATTTTAATGTCAGATCTATTCTTCAACTTTTGCAGGTTTGGTGTACTTTTAATCGTCCAGAACTGGTACGGGTCTGCTTGGAACAGTCATTGAAGCAACTCCAGTTGAACTATGTGGACCTGTACCTCATTCATTTCCCAGTGGCTATGAAGGTATGCAGTTTGGATCACCAAGAAATTTCAGCTGTAATTTAGAAGTTTTCTGGTTGGTTGAATTATATAAAGTTTAAAAATATAGTTCAGTTAACTTTAGAAAGTATTTCAAATGTTTTATTCAAGGGGTTGATAAGTGTTTTTTATTTTTATATATGTGTTTTGTGTGCATGTACATCTGTACCATGTCTGTACCTAGTAGCCAATGATTCCAGAAAATGATATTGACTCAACTGAGCTAAGAGTTATAAACAGTTATGAACTGCCTCATGGGTGCCAGAAATTAGACCTATATCCTTTAGAAGAACAGCAAGTGTTCTTAATTGTTGAGCAATCCAGCTCCATATTTCCTTAAATTTTATTTCAGCAATATCCATTGGTAACAAATTTAGTTTTGAGGTAGTTTGAAGTTCTAGTTCTTTGACATCTGTTGGATACCCTATATTTTACATCATCAAAGAAGTTTTAAATATACCACTCTTATCCTGGAGAGATGGCTCAGTGTTTAAGAGCACTTGCTGGTCTTGCCAAGGACCTTAGCTCAGTTTCCGGCTCCCACTTCAGGCAGTTGATAATTGGCTGTAACTTCAGCTCTAAGTGACCTCACTTTCTTCATCCTTTATCAGGACTTTGACAGTTGTCTCATGCATACACATAAGCACTACACACATACATACACACTAAACAAACAAACAAACAGAAAGAAAAAAAATAACAAAATAAAACCCAACAACCCTGTCATATTTTTGTTCACTGGCCAGGTCTTAAGCACATAAGAATGAGGAAGACTGATTGTTTACTGTGTGTTGGTGGAAATCACTGCCACATTCTTGCCAAATTTCTAAGTGAAGATGGCATTGAACAAAAACATAAGTCAAGCAAGACAGTCTAGGTACCCAGAAATAATTTCTTTATTACAACAAAATTATGTTAAAAAGAAAGACCTATGGCCATCAACGACATTCTTTACAACTCTATGTGGGAAAAGGGGCTGCAGTGGAGGAGTCCCAGAAGCTTCCAGGAGGTGGGTCCTACATACAGGAGAAAGTCTTAGGTTCCAGAGGCTGGAAGCTTTGGCGACAGCAGGCTCCAAGGATACGAGGAAGTCCTTGGTTCCAAAAGGGTTTATTTTCATGGCGGGTGGTGGATGGATCTGGATGTACCCCCCCTAAACTCAGGGCAGACCTGAGTTAAGTAGGGAGGGAGAAAGGGGGAGGTTCAGGGGAAGGTTTAATTGGCTCTGCCCTCTGGCCTTCATTAGTATGTAAATCTCTCTAGAGCCTGAGGCCTATACTCACACCCTTTACCTGTGCACTTTGGGAGGGGCTGTAATGGCCTACATGACTGAACAATGTAGGTCCATGGAGATTAGACTGCTTGTCAGGACCCTGGGTTCTGGGGATGTGACTGAACTCCTTTCTCTCTTGGAGTCTCGGGGTTCCAGGCCTATGCCCAGCCAAGGACCAAAGTATCTTTATGCAGTCCCACAACTCTACATTCAGAACACGTGACAAGTGTTCCATGAAACATGATCACTCACCTGCTAGAATTTCTACTCACAGTCCTCTCTTAAGACCAGCTTTGTTATTGTGGGGAAATGCATTTGTTAAGAGATTACTTGACATTTTTCTCTGTTTCAGCCGGGGGAGAATTTGTTTCCAAAAGATGAGAATGGAAAATTTGTACTTGATGCAGTGGATATCTGTGACACCTGGGAAGTGAGTTCTGGGGTTAGAGAGCACAGCAGGACGTACAGTGAGTGAGCAGAGCATCAGAACTTGTTAGTGTGAGGTGTGCATGCTGATATAAAAACTAATGTTCTTTATAAGGGCTGGTTTACTTTAGATGTGGGCACTGTGTGTGACTGTGTTATAAAAGAAATGAAGGAGAGGCTTTCCTAAAATGGAGGTAAAGAATATAATTGATTAGAGATAGATCAAAGTCCTCTTAATAATAGTATCATTTTTCTTACTGTTTTATTTTTCCTAAAAAAATAAAGCCAAGAGGTTTACTTTTTATTTCTTTACCATATTCTTTCTAACATTATGAGTTTTTCATTTACTAATTTAATTATTTTTATGTGCATTGGTGTTTGCCCTCATGCCTGTGTGGGGTACATCTGTGTGAAGGTGTTAGATCCCATGGAACTGTAGTTATAGACAGTTGCAAGCCACCATGTGGGTGCTGGGAATTGAAAATGGGTCCTCTGGAAGAGCAGCCAGTGGTCTTTGTGGCCGAGTCATCTCTTCAGCCCTCAGGTTTTCATTTATAGTAGCTTATATGTTGGCATATTTTCCTCTCTAGGCCATGGAGAAATGCAAGGATGCAGGATTGGCCAAGTCCATTGGAGTGTCCAACTTTAACCGCAGGCAACTGGAGAGAATCCTGAATAAGCCAGGACTCAAGCACAAGCCTGTGTGCAACCAGGTATGACTCCTCAGCCTCTTGTCTTTCCTCTCCATACCTTTCTTCCTCTGATAAAATAGCATTCAAAACTGAGCAAAGCGTTGAGATGATCCATTCTTTAGCATCTTTGAATTTCTCTGGTTTCTGCCATCAGAAGGACATTTATTGTGTCACTGCCTTGTCCCCAGTATTATTTTTAGCAACATTAAAGTAAATAGTACAGTTTCTTTACTGTAAACTGTGACCTAAATCCCACATATATTTGGAATATGTTTCATGTCCAATTCTAATATCATTTTTTAAGAACCAGTCAATGCTTTTGCCTGAATCAGTCAATTTCTGTCATTTGGAAAACATTTCATTTTTAACTACTTGGTTGCCATGTCTTACCTGAGACACTCTTTGAAAATGGTTGTCTGGTAAAATTATTCTGCAAAACAAACAAACTTTAATAATTTTCATAATTATTGTTTTAGAAAGAAATCTTTTGAAGTGCTTACTTCTGACTGGGGAATGTGAGTGCTCTTTATGTGTGTTTATTTCTTATTACTTCTATATCCTTTCTTCCCTACAAATTCTCCAATACACCCATTTTTATCATTCAAGTTCAGTATGTAAGACTTTATTTTGACTAATTGCTATCATAAACACATATGTATGTGAGTTTGTACATCAATATATACCTACATATAAATTCATGTATATAGTGTACTCAGTCTGCATTTACTTATATTTATATGTTTAAGGACTGATCATTTGTTATTGCATAACTGATTGGTATTCTCTTCATTGGACAAGAGTATTTCTCCTACTCTCAGAATTTCCTAGTTGCCTGTACTTCCTTTTGCATTTAGTAAGAAATAATTTATTGTTATTGCTTGCATGTACCTGGATAGTGTGGGAAAAAAACTGGCGGGCCGCAGTGGCGGGCCCTGGGCCCACGCGCCAGCCGCCCGGGCCTGCGGGGCCTGCGAGGTGGAGGCTGCCTGGAGGCTTCCAGGCAGCCTGTCTCTGGTCCCAGATTCCAGTGGATGGAGGCTTCAGTGGCGGCAGGCCGGCAGGCCCCAATGATATGAGGAAGTCCTTGGTTCCAAAAGGGTTTATTGTCATGGCGGATGGTAGATGGATCTAGATGTACCCCCCCAAACTCAGGGCAGACCTGAGTTAAGTAGGGAGGGAGAAAGGGGGAGGTTCTGGGGAAGAATGGTTAATTGGCTCCGCCCTCTGACCTTCATTAGTATGTAAATCTCTAGGGCCTGAGGCCTGTAGTTACACCCTCTACCTGTGTACTTTGGGAGATGGTGTAATGGCCTTCGTGACTGAACAATGTAGGTCCATGGAGATTAGACTGTTTTTCAGGACCCTGAGTTCTGGGGGCGTGGCCGAACTCCTGCCGTTTCTCCCTTGGAGTCTCAGGGTTCTAGGCCCATGCCCAGCCAAGAACCAGGATACCCTTACGCAGTCCCACAGGATAGATTATTTTTTATTTAAATAATGAGATATACATAAATGACACTATTGAGTTGTCCATGTAACTGTTTTTTACTTTCACTTATGGATGACTATTAATCTTTGTTTTCATTTTTTATTTAATAATCAAAATTCAGTGAGTCCATTCCTTGCTTAACATCTGAAATCAGTCATGACTCACCATGTCAAAAACAGGTATTTGTATCTATCAAGTAGGATATAAAGCTCAGTCACCTCAGAAGTGTTACTTCTTCATCTATTTCCTTGAATGTACTAATTTTAAATATGTAATTATGGAGCAATTAATGGGAGAGAAGTGGAAGAAAATGAATATGATCAAAATGTGTGGCATATTTTATTAAAAATGGATCTGAAATTTCTCAATATTTCCAATGAATATAAGGTAAACAAATTATCTAATTATGGACCTACCAAGATGGCTCAATGGGTAAAGGTTGTGTCACCAAGCCCTTTGATTCTTGGGACCCACATGGTAGAAGGAAAGAATCGATTTCATAAGCTGTCTTCTCACAACCACATGTTCACTATAATATGCACACAAACATATACCACTACACAAAATACATAATAAATGTAAAATATCTTACTATAATGATGTTCATAATTTCTTTTTTGTCCATTTTGCCCTTCCCCTTCTCTTGCTTCTTCATATTCTGTCTTTTCTCTTTTGTTTGATTTATGAGACCTGGTATGTATTTGCAGCCCAAGTTCATCTGAAAATCGTTAAAGCCCAGAATGGCCTCACGTTCATTGCAATCTTCCTGTTTCAGCATTCTAAAATGCTGGGTTATGGCTATGAGTCACCACATCAGGCTTGAGAGTAATATATTCATTTCAAATTTCACTAACTCAGCTGTATAATACTTTTAACATTGTTTTTACATTGAATGTAGAATTTTGTAGAAATTGGCATGTTTCTATTTCATCTCTCTACAGGTAGAATGCCATCCTTATCTCAACCAGGGAAAACTTCTGGATTTCTGCAAGTCTAAAGACATTGTTCTGGTTGCTTACAGTGCTCTGGGAAGTAATCGTGACAAAGAATGGTAATATGGATAATGAGAGTCAAACCAAATGAAAACATTGTTGAATAAATATTTTTTATCTTATCATTTCTTATAGTTTATTCTGAAGTGAACTGAAAGCATGGAGAAATTTTATTTGGGGGAGAAGAAAAAAATCACATTGTCTTTATAATGCCATGCACTGGAAACCCTGGCCTCTATATCAAACTTCCTGTGTATTAAAAGTCTTATAACAAATCAAAGAGTTAGGAAGAGCAATTTAACGTTTCTACCTCTCTTAAAGGGTAGACAAGAGCTTTCCGGTTCTTTTGGATGATCCAGTTCTTGGCTGCATGGCAAAGAAGTACAAGCGAACTCCTGCCCTGATTGCCCTTCGCTACCAGCTGCAACGTGGGGTTGTGGTCCTGGCCAAGAGTTTCATGGAGAAGAGGATTAAAGAGAACATGCAGGTGATGAGTTGCCCTGGGTGCTAAGCACCTACACAGAACTGTTTATGTACTCTGTTGATAGTTCTATAACCCCAGTGAGTCTTTTTACCTTTCCTGTACATCTGTGCATTAAGGGCATCTCCAGGAACCTTGAATCCTGTTCCACAGAAAGCCCACTATTTACAGTAAGATTTTATCTTAGCATTACATTGGAAACTTAACCTTAAGTGAGTGGCTGGTTTTCTTTTTCATTTTCTGAAATAAGGCCATTGAGACTATGTGACTTTCATTCTTTAAATTATATGCGGTATATTTTATATTTTCCTGTACATACTGAATATTAAATAAATTATTTCCACTCTTTAACCATTTTAAAAGCATTTTATGTCAACTCTTCTTTTACACCATGTCTTCTTTGAGAGTCATTGTCTGCTCATTGCAAATAGGGGATCAAGTATTCCATTAATACCAGTGATGCTAAAATCATTCCACACCTATATATTGAATCTTTATGAAAAATCACCAATGTAGCATACCGGTTTATGGTTAGATATTTGTGTGAGATGGTCAGGCTATTTTAATCTTGGTCCAGTTTCTTTTGTTCTGCTGTGAAATTACTCACACATTTGATGAGAGGTGAGGTGTCTGCTCCAGAATACAGACTTCACTGAGCTTAATGGAGCTAGTGTTTCCTCTCTGTACTATTATCATCCTGCCAGCCAGTGCCCTCAAATTGTACATTCCCCAAGTAGTTTCTGAATTCTATACAATGCTTTCATGTGTAATCTTATATCAAGTACACCATTCCTACTCATAATACAACTGAGACTCAAGACACGTGACTACAATTCATCCACATCCTAAAGTGAACAGTGCTATGTTCATTAATTACAGAGTGAATCCTGGAAGACACAAATAAGAAGAGATGCTCTTATAGTCTATCTTTTTCATATTTTCATTCTGTAAGTTCACTGCTCTCACATTCTGCTTTTGCTGAAATATCTCATTCCAAAATGTACAATTTCCCCATTTCTTTAAATTAAATATTATCATGAATAGTGGTTCCTTCTCTACCTATTCAGATTCTTCATGACTTCTCTGTCTCTCTCTCTGTCTTTCTTTCTTTCTGTGGTTGACGGGTGTTAAGCTCTCCTACATGAAACACACCCAAATTCTTCTCCATTACCTTAAAAAACTTGACTCTGTCCTTTCCAGGTTACTCTTAAGTTTGACAAGAATTACTGTTTATCATTTCACATATTGACTAAAACACAAAATTTAAAAATAGATAAAAACTTTGTTATCAATGAGCCTATTTCTAAACTCGTTTTAGTAATGAGTCCATCTCCTAGATATCCTAACTCTCACTTTTATACAAATCTTTATAGGTCTTGGTTATTCTCTATGGATTAACCTGTTATACAAATTTTCAATCAATATGCCAGTTGCCTCTCAGGGGATTTAAGCATTTGTTTGACACAGTTGATATTGCATTAAACTTATTGTAGAGACTGTGGCTGATTGACGGTATTGACAGGTTCAATCAATAATAATAGTAATAACAACAACAACAATAATAATAATAGAATTTTCCTATTATTCAAGTGGTTTTCTGTATGAATTGCTAACCTCTATAAGTTTCAAACCAAAGAATTTGTACTTATTCTGTTATCTCCTATTGAGTCAGAGAAAACATATTTTTTATTGATAGCTTTCTGTTGTTTCATTAGCTGCCAAATATGCAAAAACAATAAAGTAATCTTGAAACAAAAATTCTGTTATTTAATATGATTGATCTTAATGTATTTTAACGATCTTTATTCAGTGTTAGCACTTAGAAAACTTTTTGTTTCATGAGCCCATTTGTTTCCATTTGTTAATAATAGGAGACCATAATGTTGATTAAGTTGACCACATTTTTATTTTATTTTTATTTTTTTTATTGGAAATTTTATTTACATTTCAGATGTTCTCTCCTTACCCCATTTCCCCCACTCCCTCCCAGGATCTCACTATCCCTTCCCCCCTCCTCCTGCCTCCACGTTGGTGTACCCCAACCCACCCTCCCCTGTACCTCACCTTCCCACCCTCGAATATCCCCCCCGCACGACGTCCAGCCTTCATGGGACCAAGGATCTCTTCTCCCACTTATATATAGGTCCCTTGCATATATAGCTGGAGCCATGGTCCCTCCCTAAGCGCTCCCAGGCTGGTGGTTTAGACCCTGGGGGCTCTGGTTGGTTGGTATTGTTGCTTTCCTCATGGTGTTGTGAATTCTCTCAACTCCTTCAGCCTTCACTCTATCTTCTCCATTGGGAACCCATGATCAGTTAATGGTTAGCTGTGAGCATCTGCCTCTGAGTATGTCAGACTCTTGCAGACTTCTAAGGAGACAGCTATATCAGGCTCCTGTCAGCATGTACATCCTGACATCCACATCAACCTCTACCTTTGGTGACTGCACATAGGATGGATATCCAGGTGGAATGGTCTGTAGATGGTCTCTCCTTCAGTTTCTGTCCTGCACTGTGTCTCCATATTTGCTCCCTTGAGTATTTTGTTACTCCTTCTAAGAAGGACTGAAGCCCCCCACACCCCCTACTTGGTCATCATTCTTCATGAGCTTTATGTGGTCTGTGAGTTGAATCTTGGATAGTTCAGGCTTCTGGGCTAAAATCCAATAATCAGTAATAATAGGACAAAATCCAATAATCAGTAATAATAGAACAAAATGGCAACCAACAGATTGGGAAAAGATCTTTACCAATCTCGCATCCAATAGAGGACTAATATCCAATATATACAAAGAACTCAAGAAATTGGACTCTAGACAACCAAATAACCCTATTAAAAAATGGGGTACGGAGCTAAACAAAGAATTCTCAACTGAGGAAATGCGAATAGCCGAGAAGCACCTAAAGAAATGTTCAGCATCCTTGGTCATCAGGGAAATGCAAATCAAAACAACCCTGAGATTCCACCTCACACCAGTCAGAATGGCTAAGATAAAAAACTCAGGTGATAGTAGATGCTGGCGAGGATGTGGAGAAAGAGGAACACTCCTCCATTGTTGGTGGGATTGCAAGATGGTGCAACCACTATGGAAAACAGTCTGGTGGTTCCTCAGAAAATTGGACATATCACTACCTGAGGACCCAGCTATACCACTCCTGCGTATATATCCAGATGATGCTCTAACACATAACAAGGACATATGCTCCACTATGTTCATAGCAGTTTTATTTATAATAGCCAGAAGCTGGAAAGAACCCAGATGCCCTTCAACAGAGAAATGGATACAAAAAATGTGGTACATTTACACAATGGAATAGTACTCAGCTATTAAAAACAATGAATTTGATACATTCTTATATAAATGGATGGAACTAGAAAATATCATCCTGAGTGAAGTAACCCAGTCACAAAAGAACATACATGGTATTCACTCACTGATTATTGGATTCTAGACCACAGTTTATAAAAGGCAATTTTCTTTTGTTTTTGTTAACAATAATCATTTTTTAATTTAGTTATTTAAATCTCATCGTAATTTACTTATTTACACAGAGGTTATAAACACAAAAAGGCAGGATGTGGGGAAGGGAATGGCACCAGGGCATAGGTGTTCAGGGGGAGTACAGATACCTTTCAGAACAGGGTATCAGCTGGGTGTAGGTTCAGGGGACAGGTCATTATGGCTCTGCCTATGATTCACATGTCCTTATCTAAGTTGGTACTGTCCACCGAGGCTGCCTATTTATAAGACCTATGACTACTAGGTCTGGTAAATTTCCACAGAAGCTGCCTGTTTACAATAGCTTATAGCCTTCTGTTTTCAGTGTTTTTCCACAGAGACCCAAGACATTGTGTTAGCATGTATGTATGTCAGGCCTATTGCTGACTTTAGGCCTATGGCTGATTTTAGGCCTTTAGTGTATATGCAGGGCTGCTCCTGACATCTCCTCCCTTCTCTAAGTATAGAAGGGCCTTGGTGATTCTATTCTTCCAAAGGTGGGGATAGAGGCCTGACCTCCAATAATTGAAGGGGACCTTGTAATGGCTCCGGTCCTCCTGTCGTTGTCCAGTGAGGCATGAGGGCCATACCCATCCTGATGTCTTTTTCCTGGAGAGGGGATACTTTTGACATCAACCCATATGCAGTCAGGCTTGTGCCTCAGGGAACCCAGATAGATATTTTAAACTTTTATTTATATTCCCTTGCAGTGCTTAGCCTCGCAGCCTAAGCAAGAATTCAGATCACCAGTCAGAGAGTGTTCTGGGTAGCCTCTCTCTGCTTGGTCTAGGGGCAGAAGTCCCCTCTTTTAGGTTGGGTGAAGATGGGTTTGAGGAACACCCTGGATAAAGTAACAACCTCATCTTGAGTCTTGTGGTCCACCATAGCTAACTTATGATAATGTATTTGAATAGGTTTTGCTACCAAATTATCTGTCTGTTGCATCACAAAGTTAGTCAGCCTATTTAAGGCCTGGGACCAAAAGAATCAGCAAAAATAACCCAATTAATGGTCCCAAGATGGGAGGAAGTGGGGTTGACAACCATGGAGATGTTGAAAAACGGTCCTTGTACCAGCTCTCGTCTTTCTCTTTCTCTTTCTCTCTCTCTGTCTTTTCTCTGGGCCTTCTCTGACCTTTTTCATGTTCTCTTTAACCATTCCTGTCTTGTCTATGTAAGGGCAACATTCTTCTTTAAGGGCTGTACACAGTCAAGAGCTGTTCACAGTCTTTTCTATTGTAGAAGAGTAAATCAAGTCGGATAAAGTCCTTTGCAATTTTTGGAGATCATTTCAGACATCGAAACTAGGGATTTCTTCAGATTAATGATGTCAATCTCTAGCTGTTTGGTGTCCTTGTCAATGGCCCATCAAAGGTCTGAGTAGTATAAGTCTGGAGGCCAGCATCAGGATATGCCCATTTGATACCACAGAAGACACAAGTAAATGACTGCCAAAAGTTTAATGGAATAAATAGATACCCCCACAAGGCCAGGCCCAACTATAAATAACATGAATAACAATTGACATCCAGGGAAGAAAAATCTCCCTGAGAATTCCCTTCTTTTTTCTTTCCAGGTAAAAATGAAACACCTTGATGTCTGCTGGTAAAAGGCAATTTTCTTGATGGCACTTCTTTGTTCTTTGAAGATTAGTTATTAATATTTATAGGAATCTTACTTTGGGTTTCATTAAGATAACAGTTTTATGTTCTGATTGCTCACGTTTTAGGCATAGAATAAAATTGTGTTGACGAGACTATTTACTTGGATTCAGCCACCACTTCTTGCTCTTAAACAGTCTTGTTGTCTTCCACACAGATTCTTGAGCCCTGGGGGGGGGGGGGGTTAATGAAGAGGCTCTCAGGTCTAAGTATGCCCAAGTCTTTCTTTGATTGTCTGCACTTTGTACAATTCTGGGTCACCACATTAATTAGCATCAACTTCACGAAGCCTCTCTTATGATGGATGAATAATGCTTTGATCTATGAGTATAGAAACATATCATTAGGAGTTATTTTATTGCTATATTCCCGCTACAAGAGGACTGGAGTATATGTAAATTCACAGAGACTGTCAAAGCATAAAAAGATCTGCTCAGGTTTGGGCAAGAAAGAAAAAAAACCTCAGAATTAAAATGGGGAAACAGATGCAAAGTCCCACACCTAACCTATTAGAAGTTCTCTGCCACTGAAGTCTCGTGGGAAAGAGGATCAGTTTTCTACAAGACATATCAACTAAATACCAGAGTAGGCTCAATGCCCAGGAATAATTGACCAACACAAAATGAACTGTATATTTTTTTTCATTTATTTTATTTTATTTTTTCTTTTCTTTTTAATTTTATTTTTTATTTTTTGCTTATTCACTTTATAACCCGTCCCAGTCACCCCCTCCCACAATCCTTCCCCATCTCTTCTTTTCTGAGTACCCCCTCCTCCTGTATCCCCCCACCCTGCCACTTTAAGTCTCTGAGAGGCTAGGTGCTTCCTCTCTCATTGAGGCCAGATGAGGCACCCAGCTAGAAGACCATACCCATATACAGGCTGCATGTTTTGGGATAGCCCCCACTCCAGATGTTTGAGACCTACATGAAAACCAAGCTGCACATTTGCAAAATATGTGCAGGGAGGCCTAGGTCCAGCCCATGGAGCTAGATCTGTGTAGACTAGGTATGCTCCACGGTTGGTGATTCAGTCTCTGAGAGCTCCAAGGGTTCAGGTTGGTTTACTCTGATGATCTTCCTGTGCAGTTCCTATCTCCTTAGGGCCCACAATCCTTCCGCCTATTCTTCTATAAGAGTCCTCAAGCTCCATCCACTGTTTGGCTCTGGATGTCTGTATCTGTCTGAGTCAGCTGCTGAGATTTTTGTATTGATTTTTTGCCTGATTAAATTTTAGTTTATTTTGTTCTTTTTATTTTTTATATATTTATTTTATTAGAGATGAAATTGGGTAGGTAAGGAGGTGAGAAGAATTTGAAACACATTGGGTAAGGGGAAATGTGATAAAAAAATATTGTAAGAAAAATTTTAAATTAAAAAAAAAAGAAAATTTTTTATCAATGACCACCACTGAATTATGTTAAACATTTAAATGACTGTACATAGTTTGTTTTGAACCTATGAAGAACTTGATTAAGATCATATTTGAAATTATAGTGGGTTTATTCCTTCTTCAGCTTACTTGTTAAAGCCTTTGTGTATGAGAGTGTACATTTTAATTCAAGAATTAAATTTCAAAACTTTTCTCTCTCTCCTCTCTGTCTCTGTCTCTCTGTCTCTCTGTCTCTGTCTCTCTCTCTTCTCTCTCTCTTTCTTTCTTTCTCTCTTTTGTTCTTTCTTCTTTTCTTTCTATGTCTCTCTCTCCTTTCTTTTTTATTTTTATTTTATTTATATTTCAAATGTTGTCCCCTTCCTGCTACCTCCACAAGTCCCTCACTCCAGTTCCCAAACCCCACACCTCTAAGAGGGTTCTCCCCTACCCATTCACCCACTCCCACCTCACCTCTCTAGCATTCTCTGGGATATCAGTTCTCCACACACAAAAGAAGTCCATCCCCTCCCATTGATGTCAGATAAGGTAATCCTCTGCTACATATGTAGCAGGAGCCATGGGCCTGCTCATGTATACTCTTTGGTAGGTGGCTTAGTCCCTAGGAGCTCCCAGGGGTCCAGGTTATTTGATATTGTTGTTCTTTCTGTGGGGTTACAATCCTTTTCTGCTCCTTCAGTCCTTCCTCTAACCCTTCCACTGTGTCTGTGGGCTCAGTCCAATGGCTGAATCTAAGTTTCTGCATCTGTCTCAGTCAGATGCTGGCTGAGCCTCTCAGAGGACAACCATACCAGGCTCTTGTCAGCAAGTCCTTCTTTGCATCAGCAATAGTGTCTGGGTTTATTGTCTATGGATGGGATGGACCCCAAGGTGGGGCAGTCTCTGGATGGCCTTTCCTTCAGTCTGTTCTCCCCCTTTTGTTCCTTCATTTCCCTTACACAGGAACAATCCTAGGCTAAAATATTGTGAAGTGAGTGGGTGGCCCCACTGCTCATTGGGGCCATGTCTATCTACCGGAGGAGGTCTCTTTAGGTTCAAGCTCTCCCTTATTAGGCATTTCGGCTAATGTTATCACCATTGGGTTCTGGGAGCCTTTAACATCCCTGGTGTCTGGAACTTTCTAGTGGTGACCCTTGCTCAGTTTCCCACTTGAAACTGCTGCATATTTTTGTCTTCATTCTCCTGGCCCTCTGGGCTTCTCTCCTGTCTTCCCCCCATCCCATACCTGATCCAGACTCCCTTTTTATTTTTCCTTTCACTCCCTTCTCCCATCCATGTCCCTTCTTCCCTCTGCCTTCCATGATTATTTTGTTCCCCCATCTAAGCTGGATTGAAGCATCCACACTTTGGCATTTCTTCTTGTTAAGCTTCATGTGGTTTGTGAGTTGTATCATCATTATTCTGAACTTTTTAGTTAATATCCACTTATCAGTGAGCACATACCATGTATGTCCTTTTGGGTCTGGGTTACCTCAGTCAGGATATTTTCTAGTTCAATCTATTTGCCTGCAAAAGTAGTAATGTCGTCATTTTTAATAGCTGAGTAGTATTCCATTATTTAAATTTGTCAGAGTTTTCTGTATCCATTCTTCGGTTGAAGGACATCTGGGTTGTTTCCAATTCTGGCTATTATAAATAAGGCTGTTCTTAACATAATGGGTTACATGTCCTTGCAATATGGTGGAGCATATTTTGAATATATGCCCAAAAGTGGTATTGCTGAGGCTTCAGGTAGAACTATTTCCATTTTTTTCTGAGGAAATTCCAGATTGCTTTCCAGAGTGGATGTGGCAGTTTTCAATCCCACCAGCAATGGAGGAGTGTTTCCTCTTTCTCTACATCCTTTCCAGCATGTGCTGTTTCCTAAGTTTTTGAATTTAGAAATTCTGATTGCTGTGAGGTCAAAATGATCTCATGGTCATTTTAATTTGCATTTCCTTTATGACTAAGGATGTTGAACATTTCTTTAGATTCTCTATTCAGCTATTTGAAATTCCTCTGTTGAGAAATTTGTTTAGCTCTGTCGCCTTTTTTTTTTTTTTAAATTGGGTTATTTGATTTTCTGGAGACTAAACTTTTTGTATATTTTGGATATTAGCCCTCTATCAGATGTAGGGTTAGAAAAGATTTTTTCCCAGTCTGTAGGTCGCCATTTTGTCCTATTGACACTTTCCTTTGACTTACCAAAGAAGCCCCATTTGTCAATTGATCTTAGAGCCTGAGCCATTGGTATTCTGTTCAGGAAAATTTCCCCTGTGCAAATGTGTTCAAAGCTATTTGCCACTTTCTCTTCTATTAGATTAAGTGTATCTGGTTTTATGTGTAGGTCCTTGATCAACTTGGACTGGAACTTTGCACAATGAAGTAAGTATGGATCAGTTTGGATTCTTCTACAGGCAAACCTTGAGTTAGAAAAGCATCATTTGTTGAAGATACTTTCTTTTCTTCACTATATGGTTTTGTCTTCTTTGTCAAAGATCAAGTGTCCATAGACGTGCGGGTTTATTTCTGGGTCTTCAGTTCTGTTCCATTGATTGACCTGTTTGTCTTTGCAGCAATACAGTGTGATTTTTATCACTATTGCTCTATAGAAGAGCTTGAGGACAGGGATGGTGATTTCCCCCAGAAGTGCTTTTATTGTTGAGCATTTTTCAGTCTTCTGGGTTTATTGTTATTCCATATGAACTTGAGAATTTCTCTTTCTATCTCTGAGAAGAATTTAGTTGGAATTTTGATGAGTACTGCATTGAATCTATAGATTGCTTTTAGTAAGATGAACATTTTCACGATGTTAATTCTACTGATCCATAACTATGCAAGATCTTTCTTCTGAGGTCTTTCTCGATTTCTTTCTTCAGACACTTGAAGTACTTGTCATACAGATCTTTCACTTGCTTGATTAGAGCTATGCCACAATATTTTATACTATTTGTGACTTTTATGAAAGGTATTGTTTCCCGAATTTCTTTCTCAGCCCTTTTATCCTCTTTATAAAGGAAGGCTACTTTCATATATAGTATTCATCACTTAAATGCTTTAATGAATATATGTTTACATTCTTGAATATATTAAACAGTTTATTTGCATCATTTAGTGTGGTACATTTGTAATAGACAGTCTGGCAAACATGGAGTCTAAATATAATAATCAAGTTCCTTTTGTATGATAGGTTTTTGAATTTCAGTTGACTTCAGAGGACATGAAAGTCATTGATGACCTGAATAAAAATATCCGGTACATAAATGGTTCTATGTAAGTAATTTTTTTTTTACATTAATTTTTATTAATTAATTATTTTATTTATTTACATCCCAAATGTTGCCCCTTCCTGTTCCCCACTTGAAGTGTTCTTCCTCTCCTCCTACCTCTCTTAGCCTCTCAGAAAGTTCCCCTTTATACTCCCACCCTGGACCATCAAGTCTCTACAGGATTAGGCATATCATTTCCAGCTGAGGACAGACAATGCAGTCCTCTGTTACATAGTGCAGGGACTTTGGATCAGCCAGTGTGTGTTCTTTGGTTGGTAACTTAGTCTCTGGGACTTCCCAGGGTTCCAGGTAATTTTTCATTGTCGGTTTTCCTATTGGGTTGCCATCCTCTTCAGTTCCTTCAATCCTTCTCCAAACTCTTGCATTGGGATCAAAACCTCCATCCAATACTTGGCTGTGAGTATCTGCATCTGTCTCCATCAGCTGATGAATAGAGCCTCTTAAAGGACAGCCATGCTGGTCTCTTATCTGCAAGTACAATATAACATCAGTAATACTGTTAGGATTTTGTGCTTGTCTGTGGGATGGATTCCAATTTTGGCTGGTCACTGGTAGCTCATTCCTTCAGTCTCTGCTCCATTTTTGTCTCTACATTTCTTTTAGATGGAACAATTTTGGGTCAAAAGCTTTGTAGGTGAGTTGGTGTCCTATGTGATTACTGGAGGTAGTCTCTTCAGGTTCCATATCCCCACTGTTGGGCATTTCAGCTAAGGTCACCCACCCTGAGACCTTAGAGGCTTCCCTATCCCAGGTCTCCGGTATATCCTCAAGATTCCCCCAAAGCCTCAACTCTAGCATCTGCATATGTTCATTCATTCTCCTGGCCCTTAGTAAACATAGTTCACTCCAGCTTTCTTCCTGAGGTGAGTATAACATAAGTGTTAATAGTTTCCTTTATTTAAAGAATAAGTCCGGAGACCAAGTTAGTCAGAAAAGAGAGAAAAGTTTTATCAACTATTTCTAGCCTCCTGTGACTTTTGTCCTCTGTGACCCTGAGCAAGAGGTGTGGAGCCTGGCTCAGGCTGACCTCCTGAACTTACTGCTCTCCTGTTTTGTGGAAAGTTCTGTGTCATCAGTGTTGAAGGATCTGTATCCTTCATTTAGGCTCAGAACCAGTATGTCCCAGGATTTACACTTGAGGCAATTCAACAAGCCTTTGGAAACATTTTCCATTCAACATCATGTCATGTGGCCTATCACCTGCTTAATTTCTAATTACTTTCAATATATGACCATCCATCCTGTGGTCTGTGATAATTCCTCCTTGTGAAATTGTCCATTTAATTCAGGAAATTTAATATTTGCAATGGATTGAAAGCTCAACTTTGTTTATATTGAACCCCCAGTCCTACTTACTGTGTTTGTGTTAGCAATAAGTGGCTTAATAAATTCTGTAGCCCATTTTGTATTGTAGAAGATCTCAATGTTGGAGATTAAGAAGTTATAGAGAATAAGAATATATCCAACAGTATAGCATTTAGAAGACAAACCCACCTGATGAAGAACTTGTAGCCAACAAAACTTTTACTCTCCCCTAATGCTACATATATATTATAAATTTGATATAGAAAAGTATATGTATGATTTTATATATATATATATATATATATATATATATATATATATATATATATATATACTTTCTACATAATATTATACTCAAATATATAAATATGTAAAATCAATGAAGAAAAATGTAATATATATTTCTTTACCTCTTAGAAAATTACTTCTAGAAGTACATAAATCTTAGAATTCATGAAAATTCTAAGCTTAATGAATAATAGTATATAACAAATATTTCTAGTAAATTTTATTATTATTAATGCTTTTATCATTATGAAGAAAGTAAAAATTGTTATTATTGCAGACTGAGCACCAAGCAATCACTTATACCATTATTGTGAAAAATTAACAAGTTACCAAATTTTATTCCTTTATAGCTTGAATGATTATTTCTGAATGGTGATCTTCTATATTCATCTTCTTGGATACAGCATTTTTTCTTATACACTTATCTTCCAGTTTTTTTCTGTGTGTTCCCTTGTATGATATGTGCATGTATGTATTTGTATGAATGATTGAGAGCACATGAGTCTACCATTGCATGCATCTAGTGGTCACAGGTCAACCTTGGGTGTGTTCTTCACCTTCCATCTTGTTTGGGGCAGAACATCATGTTCTCACTGTATATTTCATGGTGCATATGGGTTTTCAGGAAAATGCTTGTCTCCACTTCCCATTTCACCATGGAGATCTATTACAGAGGCATGCATGCTACCATGGACAGCTTTATGTGACTAGTGAGGATCCAAAATCATATCACATATTTGTACCAAAAGCATTTTTTCAAAATCAACCATGTCTCCAGTCCATTTTTTCTACTTCTTAGTCACTACTAATATACTGGATGTAGTAGATGGCTAGCAAATAATTGATCAATTAGCAAAATGAAATGAAAATGATACTATTTGACTTTATCTCCTTGAAGTGTTTCTTAGTTAGGAATGTGCATCTTGGCTTCTTCCTTTCAAAACTAGGTAATAAGTTTCTATTTTCATTAAGAAATTATAATTAGAGAACTGGTTACCTTTTTGATAGATGTGCATTTGAGTGTCTATTTTCTGTGTATGTTCTACGAAAAGGAGCATGATATCAATTTAGTTGTTGTTCAACGATTTATACAATAATGCTTAAGGTAGATGGCATGAATTACTAGAAAATATTTTTGTGTATTTTCATACTAATAACAATTTCAAAATAGTCACTAAAACTAATATGATATACTTGTCTTTCTAGCTTGTCTGACCACCCTGAGTTTCCATTTTTGGATGAATACTAACATGGAGGTCTGTGTCGTGCCTTGTTCCAGAAGCCACTGCATGGGAAGAGTATAGAGGAAGGATACTCTCAAAAAGTGATGATTACATATCACCCTAATCCAAGCTTCTGAGCAATTCTGGCTCTGCTGAATCTACAAATCTTAAACAAGAAAACAAAAACTATGTATTTTTCCCCTTTCTAAGAAATAATAGATTTTCCTTTAGCATTTATCTTTGCCAGTTTATATTATTCATATATTTTAACTTATCCTGACCCTTTTGCATTCCATAAGAATTTTCTTTGAAATGTGTTTGTAGGGATTGAAATAATAAAAGACATTTTATTAACATACCTAATATAATTGTAAACAGAATTATCATCTTCTGGGAAGTAGCAGTTAGCAAGTATTTGTTAATAGTTTTTTTCTCTAGTATTTCATGAATAAAGGAGCATATCATGTATAGTCTAGAAAGTGAGCAATACATATGAAAGGTCACCTTGAGACTTACTGTTTCTCCAGGAACTCAGACTGAATATCCTTGTGGGAGGGTGGACAGGAGATGAAGGGAAGCCAACCTTCAAAACACAAGATTCTGATGAATTGAAATTTAGGAGATACATGCCAAGCATGTCTCTTCTTGGAAAACATGGATCAATATACATTGCAACTAATATATCAATATATCCAACTAATAAAGTTTTGTTTTCTTACAGAACTCCCTCAATCTAGTCTTGTGTATCAATTTTGGATATCAGATTGTGCCCATAGAAACTAGTGCATTGTTTACGATGAAGGACCCTTATTTAAACTTTTAATATCTTTTAAAATTATTAGTTATATTTTTTTATTTATTATCTTTTTATTTTTCACATTACATTCTGCTGACTGCCCCCTCCTTGTCATCCTCTCATATAATTCTTCCCCTATCCTTATTCCCTTTGTTCTTTGAACTAGTGGAGACCCCCTGTGTATCTCTCCACCTTAGCATTTCACTTCTCTGTAAGGCTAGGCATATCCTCTTCCACTGAGGCCACACAAGGCATCCCAGCTAGAAGAACATATCCCACAGATAGGCGATAGCTTTTGGAATAGCCCCTGTTTCAATTGTTTGGAACATATAAGATGACCAGGCTGCACATCTGTTACATATGTGTGGATAATCCTAGGTCCAGCCTGTATATGTTCTTTGGTTGATGGTTCAGTCTCTGAGAATCCCCAATATCCACGTTAGCTGACTCTATTTGTCTTCCTGTGGAATCCTTACCCACTTAGAAGCCACAGTGCTACCCACCCTATTCTTCCATAAGAGTCTCCAAGATTGATCCACTGTTTGACTGTGGATATCTGAATGTGGTTGAATCAGCTACTATATATAGCCTCTCAGAGGACAGTCATAATAGTCTACTATTTGCAAGCACAACAGAGTATCATTAATAGTGTCAGGGATTGGTTCTTGAACATGGTCGAGTTGGGCCAATTATTGTTTGACTGATCCCTCAGTCTCTGTTTCATCCCCTGTTCCTGCATTTCTTGTAGAAAGGAAAAATTTGGAGTCAAAAGTTTTCTGGGTAGATTATTGTTCCTATCACTCCATTGGGGTTCTTGCCTGACTACAGGAGGTAGATTCTTTAGGTTCCATATTCCCAATTATGTGAGTCACACTTAAGGATACCACTATTTAATCTTGGGCACCTTGCTTATCCTAGGTCTCTTCTTTCTGGAGATGTCATCTACCTCCTCACTCCCATTGGTTGTAGATTTCCATTCATTCTTATGTCTGTCTGGTCATCCCTCCTGTCCCTCCCCACACATGATCCTGAAACCCCCCCATTCCCTTCCTCATCCCCTCTCCCACCAAATTCCCTCCCTCCATCTGCCTGTTAGGATTATCTTATTCGCATTTCTAAGTTAGATTCAAGCTTTTCACTTGTGCCCTCTTTCTTGTGTAGCTTCTTTGGTTCTGTGGAATATAGCATGTGTATCTTGTAGTTTATGGCTAACGTCCACTTATAAGTGAGAACATACCATGCATGTCCCTTTGAGACTTGGTTACCTCGCTCAGGATAATATTCTGAATTTCCATCCACTTGCTTGCAAAATACATGATTTCTTTGTTTTCAACAGCCAACTAGTATCCTGTTGTGTAGATGAGCCACATTTTTAAAAATCCATTCTTCAGTTGAGGGACATCTGGGTTGTTTCCAGCTTCTGGCTATTATGAATAAATCTTCTATGAATATAATTGATTAAGTGTCTTTGTGGAATGGTAGAGCATCTTTTGGGTATATGCCCAGGGATATTCTTAGATGTGTCTTGAGGTAGAACTATTGCCAGTATTTGGAGAAACCACTAAATTGATTTCCAAAATGATTGTTCCAGTTTGCACTCCCACCAGCAATAGAGGAATGTTTCTCTTGCTCCACATCCTTGCCAGCATGTGCTATTGCTTGAGTTTTTTATCTTAAGTGATTCTGATGGGTATAAGATGGACTTTCAAAATTATTTATATTACCATTTCTCTGATGACTAAGGACTTTGAACCTTTCTTTAAGTGCATCTCAGTCATTTGAGATTTGACTGTTCAGAATTCTGTTTAGTTCTGTGCTCTATTTTCTAACTGGGTTATTTGAATTTTTTTCCCATTGGGTTAAAACAGTTTACATGAGCAAAGGGAAAGTTCTAAATTGCAGAGGATAACTGATGCAATGAGATAATAAGAAAAATACTTAACAGTTCAAGAGATATATAATTAAGCTAATTCAGAGTTGCTCAGAAAATATGTCCAGATGTGAATACTATTCAATGTTAGACTTCCAGTTTTTGGTCTGATACTTAAGAACTGGAAAGTTGCCACTTATTGCCTCAAATTGAAGACACTAACAAACCAATACTACCCTTCCTAGAACCATCAGGAAAACAGGTCATGAGTCAAATTCCTTACCTGAAAATCAAGGAGATCAGAAACATTGCCATCATGGCATACCTAGACAATATATAGTTTTATTCATGTCCTTAATAAGAAGTTAATATAATAACTAATGATTTTAGGGTTTCTAGAGCTTAATGTGCCTGAAAGAAAGGGAAGATGTAACCCATTGTCTCTCTTGTTTTCTATGGTCTGGAGATAAAATTTTCCCACTGGTCTTCTGGACTGAACTGTTGGGTAGCATGGTACTAGGAGGTTTAAAGTACAGTCAATGACCCCAAGTGTACTAACTGCTTTTTGGACTGCAGGATGCTTCCCCTGCCTCTGGCTTTAGTACAAAGCAGAAAGGTGCAACAAGACCACAGAGGAATGAGGTTGAAAGAGCTGACTCTTGCAGTATTAGTGAATCTGTAGTCTCTAAGATAAACCAATGGCAGTGAAAAGACAGACCTAAAACTATCATGAGGAAATTTTATGTTCTCACATTTGTAGATGCAGTAAATCGAAAGCACATACAAACTCTCAACCAGATTTACATAGCATACCACACCCATGACTTATATACTTTCATTACTTTTGTGCCTTGCATATTCTACACTTAGAAAAGAAGCTCACAGTATGCCAAAATTCTTAATAGTTAAAGCAAATATAACACCCTACAAGTATCGTAGAAGTGTTGGGACAATGTGACTGAAATTAAATGACTATTGACTCTAGTGCAAAAAGCATAAAAGTTCAAAATAAGTACAGTGTAACTGTAAGAGGTAGAATTCCTAAGGAAGTTCAGAGAGACTATTAACTTCATAAACAGTGACAGATGTTAAGTCTTTTTTGGAAGAGGGATACATAAACAAATGTTTACTTACCACATAAAATACAATCATGGCAGGCCAAAAGAAAAATGCCTTCCAAGTCCAAGTTCTGCATGGCAAGATAGTCCCACCTTAGGAGAGGGGATGGTCTTCAAAAGCAGCTTGGATGGAATCTTCCCTTCAGGTAACATTTTACTTCCTATAGATTAACTTCCAAGGCCAGGAGGCTGGAGAAGAATTACATGCATCACATATGAGGGACATGGAGGTCAACTTTCTGAAGGAAAAATTGGAATTGAGATATAGTTGCCACAGGCTTCTGCAACTCCTCAAAGAGTATCAGTCTTTTGTATACAGGCATTAGATCTAAGATGGCTCCTGAAACCAAGGCCAGAGAGCTGACTGCTTCCCTCATCTTCTTGGAATTTGTAAAAGGTAATGATGCCCCTTCATCTTCTCCTTCTGAGTAACCACATCAGGCAGGGCTTTCACTGGGGCACAGTGACAGTGTGGCAAAATACAATTGGCCAAGGATTTAGGGGCTTGGGATTGGCTCAAACACCATATTTAAGCTTTGCTACATAATAAACTCAGATCTGCACATGAATGCTGGTCTCTGGAATCTGATTTCCCTATAATACCCATTAACATCTTTCTAGAAGGACTCACAGGACATATCATATAATTAGGCTATTATCATATAATTAGTTATTTCATACAACAATATGAAAGCATGACATTTGTGCAGAAAAAAAATGTGCAAGAGATGGCCACAAGAGGAACCAATTATCAATATCCTGTGAGCCTTCCCAATGAAATCATGAGAAATACACTGCATTCCACAAATATTGACTTTATAGAATCTGTGCTGAGGTTGTTTAAATTAAATGTGTTTAAAGTCTGTACACCCAAGTTTTAAATTGACAGGTTATTGCATAAAACACCTGACAACACATCCCGAAGTCTCCCAACGAAAGCATGTACCCTCACTGTATGGCAAGCCTATAGATAGGTGCAGTCCTTATGTTACAGAATGGGGAGAACTCAACAGTTCCATGTCTCATCTAAGTTTCAGCCTGTTATTATAAACTAAAAGAGACAGCCTGTGTGATGTCAACTTTCTAGTGACACCATTTTCTCTACATAACAGATGTTAATGCTAGCAGTAAGGTGTACTCTCAAAGGCACAGATCCATACATAAGAAGTTATATCCCTCCTATAAGTTGGAACTAGCCTTTAAGCAAAAGTTAATTTTTATGGAAACTATTAATACATTAAAATTTGAATTGTTGTCTTATACAGCAAAAAAATTTTTTTTAAAAAAAACTACATTACTTAGCAGAGGTATAAATAAATAATTACTTTCCATCTCAAGATACCACTTCTTCTCTTTCAGATGTAAGGACACTCATAGACTTACCAAGGAGGAGGCTGAAGTGTTACCTGCAATCTTCTCATATTTGGCACGATATTTACACTAAAATTAACTGCTACTTGTTATTATCTTCACAATCTATATATAATTATCAAACTTTTACACAGAAGACAAGTGTGAGTTCAAAGTTTAAGAAATAAGTCCTCTATTGTACAGTTAAGTAGTCTGTGACCAAAAATGAATTGTATAATCCAGTGAGTGCAGTGGACTCTCATCTCCCTCAAACCTTAAGCATTAGAGATTATAGAGGCCCCTTTGCTATAGGAGAAGAATTTATTGTTTTCTGAACAGCTAGTGTGTTTTCTGTCTCTGAATTTCTTAACTCTCCTGACAACTGACCTCAGCTTTATCACACCACATTGCACAATTTCAAGATAATTTCTGATTTCGTAAAAACTGCTTTTATATTTAATCTTAGATCACAAACACCACCCATTCTAGGAAATCCAACTGGCAAGTTGGACTGCCAGCCATGGAAAGATCAAAACAGGAAAATCAATACTTTCAACATTCTAGTGCAAACAACCTTGCATTTACAAAACAGTGTGGACACTCATATATTTTATCAATACATTAGTTATGCTTTTGTATTCTGGGACTTCAATGGTCTCACTTTCTGACATTTTTACTGAAATATCTTCTTACAAGCTCTGTTTGTCTTTTTTACTAAATATTATCATGCTAAAGAACTCCTTTTCCATGTGTTCAAATTCTCCCTGTCTTTCTTTGTTAATTGCTGCTACTTTTTCCTTTGAGGAACACATCTATACTGTTTGCCAATATCCAATCATTGACTTTTTTTTTTTTCTAGTTCTGTGTTTATTTCAAGAGTGAATCAAAATATAGCCACAGTTTGAAAATAGGCATCACAATATTCCATCTACCAGTTAATGTCTCTTCTCATTCTGGTTTACTCTTTTTTTTTTTTGTTTTTGTTTTTGTTTTTGTTTTTTTTGCTTTTTTTTGCTTTTTTTTTAGAATTTTTTTTTTATTGGAAATTTTATTTACATTTCAGATGTTCTCTCCTTACCCCATTTCCCCCACTCCCTCCCAGGATCTCACTATCCCTTCCCCCCTCCTCCTGCCTCCATGTTGGTGTACCCCCACCCACCCTCCCGCATACCTCACCTCCCCACCCTCGAGTATCCACCCCCCCACGATGTCCAGCCTTCATGGGACCAAGGATATCTTCTCCCACTTATATATAGCTCCCTTGCATATATAGCTGGAGCCATGGGTCCCTCCCTAAGCGCTCCCAGGCTGGTAGTTTAGACCCTGGGGGCTCTGGTTGGTTGGTATTGTTGCTTTCCTCATGGTGTTGTGAATTCTCTCAACTCCTTCAGCCTTCACTCTATCTTCTCCATTGGGAACCCCATGATCAGTTTAATGGTTAGCTGTGAGCATCTGCCTCTGAGTATGTCAGACTCTTGCAGACTTCTAAGGAGACAGCTATAACAGGTTCCTGTCAGCATGTACATCCTGACATCCACGTCAACCTCTACCTTTGGTGACTGCACATAGGATGGATATCCAGGTGGAATGGTCTGTAGATGGTCCCTCCTTCAGTTTCTGTCCTGCACTGTGTCTCCATATTTGCTCCCTTGAGTATTTTGTTACTCCTTCTAAGAAGGAATGAAGCCCCCCCACTTGGTCATCATTCTTCATGAGCTTTATGTGGTCTGTGAGTTGAATCTTGGGTATTTCAGGCTTAATAAGCTTACATTGCATAATGTTTTACCTATTTGGAAGTGAGTCTAGATGTTCTGAATGATATCTCTCCTCATTTCCACTTTTACTGAAACACACTTTGGTGATTGTTACCATACAGGCAATTCCACTGTCCTGTTCTCAAAGATCTAGCAGCTGCTTACCTCCTGACCTGCTGCCATGCTACTATGTGTGCTCCACTTCTCTCTTTCCCTATCTGCCTTTCCCCCACTCCAACTTCATGGCTCTCTTGCTCCTTCTACCTCTTCGCCAGGTCCTCACTTCTCTTCCCTCCTCTAATAAACCTCTTTTTACACCAGATCTCTTCCATGGCATAATTTCTGGCTGCCAAGAATACCCCTCAGCACATTTTATAACAGGGATACTTTTGTGTGCTTGTTATTTTAAATTTCATATTTTGTTGAGAGGTCTTTTGTTTTGCTTTCTAATATATATATATATATATATATATATATATATATATATATATATGTCATGAAGTTCAGTCATGAAGGTGACTTGCATAAACTACTTCTGCTAACTTATGATATCACTGAAAACTGAGACAAATGAATTGCACAAGTCTTGGCTAATTTTAATTTCATGTACTCTGATTCATAGATGGTTTCCAAAATTGTAGCTTGTTTGGTTTTGTGTTTGCTGCTGTGTTTGGGGACATGTAGTTTATTTTGTGGCTCTTGCAGGTTTATTTCATGGCTCTGAGAGAGGCTAGTGTCCATGTTGCTGTGCAGTTAAAGATAATATTTAATCTCTAATTTTCCAAACCTATCTTCCAAATCTGGGACTACATTGCATATGTCTCCAAATATGGCTTATCTTGATATGTGTGGGCTATTCTGCAGTAAAAAAGTAACAATTTGTCAGATTCCACCCAGATTGTCTGCATATTTATTTAATACCGCTTTAAACTCTTTTATCATTTTGGATAACATGACTTTTTGAAAATAATATGGTGTCTGATTTATGATCATGATAGAAAGTTTCTGATATTTAGCTTAACTTTTACATACTACACTAAATTTTATAATTTTCACAGTGGTGATTTTATATACCTTCTGTTTCAGTTATTTATAAAAACACATTTTAGTTTTTACTAATATTTTTAAGTTTTTAAAGTAAAAGGTTTAAATTTACAGGGAATTTAAGAAGTTTTACAATCCATGTCTTATTTAAACTTCTCACTTGGCATATGGTTGACATTTTATTTTTTTTTAGACATTCTTTCTTGGTATTAATACTAGTGATTCATGCACAAATTTTTCAACATGTTGATGATTATAACATCCTACTGCCCAAATTGTGCTAAAGATGGCCTCCTAGAAATCAGTTTTTAGTTCCTCTGAGTAAGACATTGTTGATATTAATAGAATGCCCTTTTAAGTTATGTTCAATATGATATTTTCATTTGTTGACTGTTCTTTGCTCAGGCATGGAAGCAAAACTGTCTAGATGATGATTACTGAGTTGTGTTACTCATTTACACAATTGCACTTCTGATATAGATCTTCTAAGCAATGTGTTTTCTTCTTTGACTTACGTCAAATTTCTTTCCACCTCACATGCTATTCAAATATCCCTTGCCTGTATATTGTGGATGGATTCACTATGTGGAGGGAGTTTGAGTGATGTTGTCCTGGTATTCATGTCTCACTTGAGTGTCTTGTTGACTCTGTATTTTGTCAGATTTAACATTTTTGAAGTATTTGTTCTTATGCTTGATTCAGTCTGTTGTGTTTTCAATGTGCAGGTTAGCAAGCATGCAGTCTAAATATGAAAATGTTTCTTATCTGTATTGTATATTTCTGAATTACAGTTGAGTTCAAAGGATATGAAATTTCTTGATATCCCGAATAGAAATCTGCCATTTACCATAACTGGGGTGATGTAACTTTTGGTCACATTTTATATTTCATTTGTTTCCAGCTTTTAAAGTTATCACAATTAATATAAAGTAGACAGATATGATCAGGTCCCAAAATTAGAAAAAAGGACTCCTGAAATTCTTTTTAGTTTTTTATAGTTCTGACCTTACAGCAACAGAGTAGGGAGACCCAAGGGCATCCGTGATGTGCAATTCCAGAACATTTGTATTATTTCATGGAGTACAGTGGGTCAGCCTCTCCATTTTCCTTCAGTCACCTGAATCTGTATGTCCTGTGCATATGCACTATGGGCATTTTAAGGAGCCTGTCAAATATTTCCAATATCAATTTCATGCCATTATCCCTTTATTTAATTCCCAATCATATTAAATGCATGACTATCAACCTAGTCTTCCATTTTATGGCCTGTATATGGAATTATATACTGGATTCAGTCAGTCTAATGACTTTACATTTTTAAGATGTCCCATATTTCCTTCTGTGATTTCATGCAGGAACTAAACACTCTCATTTTGACTTCATATGTTTTTGACTCTCATTTGCTGGTCTTTATGTATTTGATTATACCGTTAGTAGTGATTTTTTTCAATGAGAGAAGTCAATTCAGAGGATTAAGAAATTAAAGAAAATAAGTTTAAGAGCCAGAAAAACATAGGGAGGCATTCGATTAGAAAATTGTTGGTGTTAGTTTGATCTCTAGAACTTATATAATTATCCTTGTACATACCAGTATTATAACAGAACTCATTACTATTTCCAATAATTCACCTCTTTCTCCCCTCGTGTGATTGTTAATATATGGGGACCCTTTGCATACATCACTGTGGATAAATGTTTTGCTTCTCTTTTTTGAGCAAAGTCCCTTGTATTATGTGTGGTAAGCAGATACTAAATGATTAGTTAATTTAAAAATCAAAATGAGATTGCTAGTAGTCATTTCATCTCCTCAAACCATATGTCAGCACAGGGGATGTAGGTTAGCTTCTTTATTTCAAGGCAAAAAGACTAGTTCTTTTGTTTTATTTAGAAACTAAAATAGAAAGTAAAGGTTATCTCTTATTTTCCCCATAGGTGCATGTTTGATTGTTTGATTATGCATTTTGTACTGAGTTTCAAGGAAACAAGAATGAATAATTTGTCTATTGTTTTATTTCAATTAGAAAACATTTATGAAAGCCGGGCAGTGGTGGCGCACTCCTTTAATCCCAGCACTTGGGAGACAGAGGCAGGCGGATTTCTGAGTTCGAGGCCAGCCTGGTCTACAGAGTGAGTTCCAGGACAGCCAGGGCTACATAGAGAAACCCTGTCTCGAAAAACCTTAAAAAAAAAAAAAAAACATTTATGAAAGACTATGTCTAACCAGAAATGAATAATATATACTTCCCAACTAATATCAACTTCATAGAAAATACTCCTTCTAGAAACAGAATAATTAAATACATTATGAAATACTTTTTGTCTTTGCTATTTTTCTGGCCATATTATCTTTCTGTTTTCTGATGAATATTAATGTGGTTGGACTTCTGCCCAAAGTCATGTGGGATAGCTGGTGCAGTGGTGCAGGAGAACTTTCAAATGATAATAACTGGAGTTTGTTCAGTAGCAGTTCAGTCTGGAATTACTCCAGGACTCTGAAAAAAAAATGAAAACAAAAATAATTGTCATATTCTAAAAATAAATAAAAGATACTTCCTTCAGCATTTCTCTATGTCAGTATATTACTTGAATGTTTTGTTTTCTTCTGATCCATTATGACAATACACTGCTTTGCCAGGAAATGTATGTGCATGAAAGGTAGGTGGTTAGTGGTACTTTACAGGCATTTCTTACAGAACTCAGTAGGTAGGGTTTTCTTCCTTGAGAAGTTGCATTTATCAGATGTTTCTTAATCTGTGTTTCTCCAGGTTAAGGATAAAGAAAACACACTTGATGTAGTCAGAAAGATGAGATATATATAATGAGAAAATGAGCAATAAATCCAGGGCTCTTGTTCAGAAGATCAAAACTCTAAGATTTGGAGATACAATGTCCAGTATTTGCAGGTTTTTGGGGAGTTTCAAAACATGGTGAGTTGTAGAGGGCAAAGACTTGACCATGATGTGTTTGGGTATTTTTCTATGTGTGTTTTGAACATGAAAGGAGTTTGTTTTGTTTGTTTGTTTGTTTTTTGTTTTTGTTTTTTTTTTTTGGTTTTTTTTGTAATACCTCACTTAGAGTCCAACATATACCTCTGCACAGTTTACTCTGATTAAGACGATGGAAGAACTTCCAGAGATTTAGGAGGCTTAAGAGGTGGCTTGTTGTCCCATGTAACCTACACGGTCTGGGGTCATAGAGAAATGATATGAAATGATAGAAATAATATATTAGCCAACATTTTAGTACCTATATCTTCTTTGGCTTTGGCATCCATCTATTACTGTTAAAAACTGAGATGAGTTCCATCAGGATTAAAGAATAAAAGCTGGTTTAAAATCTAGTTGTATAATTGTCAGACAATGCTTGACAAACACATTGTATTAAATAAATATTGATTCTTTTTTGATTGCTTTTATTTGATATTTTATTTATTTATTTATTTTTATTTTTATTTTTTATTTTTTTTATTGGAAATTTTATTTACATTTCAGATGTTCTCTCCTTACCCCATTTCCCCCACTCCCTCCCAGGATCTCACTATCCCTTCCCCCCTCTTCCTGCCTCCACGTGGGTGTACCCCCACCCAGCCTCCCCCATATCTCACCTCCCCACCCTCGAATATTCCACCCCACGACACCCAGCCTTTATGGGACCAAGGATATCTTCTCCCACTTATATATAGCTCCCTTGCATATATAGCTAGAGCCATGGGTCCCTCCCTAAGCGCTCCCAGGCTGGTGGTTTAGACCCTGGGGGCTCTGGTTGGTTGGTATTGTTGCTTTCCTCATGGTGTTGTGAATTCTCTCAACTCCTTCAGCCTTCACTCTATCTTCTCCATTGGGAACCCCATGATCAGTTTGATGGTTAGCTGTGAGCATCTGCCTCTGAGTATGTCAGACTCTTGCAGACCTCTAAGGAGACAGCTATATCAGGCTCCTGTCAGCATGTACATCCTGACATCCACATCAACCTCTACCTTTGGTGACTGCACATAGGATGGATATCCAGGTGGAATGGTCTGTAGACAGCCCCTCCTTCAGTTTCTGTCCTGCACTGTGTCTCCATATTTGCTCCCTTGAGTATTTTGTTACTCCTTCTAAGAAGGAATGAACCCCCCCCCCCCACTTGGTCATCATTCTTCATGAGCTTTATGTGGTCTGTGAGTTGAATCTTGGGTATTTCAGGCTTCTGGGCTAAAATCCAATAATCAGTGAGTGAATACCATGTATGTGCTTTTGTGATTGGGTTACTTCACTCAGGATGATATTTTCTAGTTCCAACCTTTTACATATGAATTTATCAAATTCATTGTTTTTAATAGCTGAGTAATATTCCATTGTATAAATGTACCACATTTTTTGTATCCATTCCTCTGTTGAAGGGCATCTGGGTTTTTTCCAGTTTCTGGCTATTATAAATAAAGCTGCTATGAACATAGTGGAGCAGTGGAAAAAGGACAGCATTTTCAACAAATGGTGCTGGTTCAACTGGAGGATAGCATGCAGAAAAATGCAAGTCGATCCATTCTTATCTCCTTGTACAAAGCTCAAGTCCAAGTGGATAAAAGGACTTTCACATAACACCAGACACACTGAAACTAATAGAAGAGAAAGTGGGGAAGACCCTCAAATACTTAGGCACAGGGAAAAAGTTCCTGAACAGAACACCAATAGCCTATGCTGTAAGATCAAGAATTGACAAATGGGACTTCATAAAATTGCAAAGTTTCTGTAAGGCAAAGGACACTGTCAATAGGACAAAATGGCAACCAACAGATTGGGAAAGATCTTTACCAATCCCACATCTGATAGAGGACTAATATCCAATATATACAAAGAACTCAAGAAATTAGACTCTAGACAACCAAATAACCCTATTAAAAATGGGGTACCAAGCTAAACAAAGAATTCTCAACTGCGGAAATGTGAATGGCTGAGAAGCACCTAAAGAAATGTTCAGCATCCTTGGTCATCAGGGAAATGCAAATCAAAACAACCCTGAGATTCCACCTCACACCAGTCAGAATGGCTAAAATCAAAAACTCAGGTCATAGTAGATGCTGGCTAGGATGTGGAGAAAGAGGAACATGACTCCATTGTTGGTGGGATTGCAAGATGGTGCAACCACTATGGAAATCAGTCTGGCGGTTCCTCAGAAAATTGGAGATATCACTACCTGAGGACCCAGCTATACCACTCCTGGGCATATACCCAGAAGATGCTCTAACACATAACAAGGACATATGCTCCACTATGTTCATAGCAGCTTTATTTTATTTATTTACATTTCAGATGTTATCCTCTTTCCCCTTTCCCCTTTCCCCTTTCCCCCCATCTCCATTAACTTCCTATCCCATCCCTCCTCCTCCTTTTTGCTTTTATGCTGTTTAAATTACATGAAAGTATTAAGGTCAGTTCTAGGTTGAGGAACTAGCAATATGATAGATGCAAATAGTCAAGGAACAAGCAAGACAACAAACAAAGATAGTCAAAGAACAAGCAGGACAATAAACAGAGTTCCTTGATCACTCCTATGATCACTATTTCTAAGGGCTTACCAAAATATCTTAGCCTACTTCTCCATCCTAGCCCAAAGTCATTTTCATGCCTGAAGCCTACTACTTTGTTCTAGCCTAAAATTTATATTCCTGCCTGAAATTATTACTTCTTTGTTCTAGCCTAATATCAGATTCCTGCCTGCAGTCCATTTCTTTGACCTTGGCCAATGTCAGATTCCTTCCAAGTAGGCCATTTCCTTGTCTTTGGCCAATATCAGGTTCCTGCCACGCAGCCCCCAAAGCTCTCAACATCTCCTCCTTTTTTATTGCATAAACCAGACTGAATATGTCTTAGGTGGTTGGGACAAGAATGCCTTCCTTACTCATCATGGAATATGCATTATCAAAAATAATGTGCTTCTGTCTTAGGTTAGTAAGGCTTTGTGCAGAATTTTACCCATCCTTGGCTTGCCAGCCTATTAAATTAATAACTCTGTCTGGGATCCATTTTCAGTTTCAAGTCATGTACTTTGGCTACCAACATGTTAATGTTGTTAGAGACAAGCTTTAATATGATGAGTAAGAATAAAAGTATTCCCAGGACAAAAAGGGCTAGCATGATCAAGCTATCTATGCCATTCTTGAGGTTTGACCAAAATGGAAATACTGACCTCAAGCCATGGATAATTTAACCACCATTTGAAGCATTACTTACTAACTTGCTCAGCTACCTTTCTTAGACAATACAGGCATACCTTTTCAGGCATGACACTACCCACATTGGGCTGTGCCCATCTTCATCAACTACAAATCAAGAAAATACTCTACATACATGCACATAAGCCAATCTGATGGAGACAATTCCTCAGTAGAGATTCCTTTATCTCAGGTGAATCTAGTTTCTTTCAAGTTGACAAAACTAATCAACACAATAATGTTACAATGATATTTTATCAGTCTAATACACAAACACATACCTATTCAATCATAACCTTTCCTTTCTCATTTGTCTCTAAGATCTCATGTTAATATCAATATATAATTCAGTCTTCTTAAGATTGGACTAAAATAGGTTGGAAAAAATATGCCTACATATCTCCTTTATTCTGGAGACCTACAATGACCTCCTGTCCTCTTCTCAGAAGTTCAACTACCATAGAGTGCCAAGCCTTAGCAGCAATTCATGAACCTTTAAAACCTCAGTTTTTACAATGCCGAAACCAATACCATGTAATAGACTCTTACACATTGCCACGTTCAGCTTCCAGTTTGAGATACAGCCTTAGCTACATCCAGACCATACTTTCTGTATGTTGATCCTGAGGAAACACTTTCAAGAAAATTTTACCTCTATGTTACTTTTATGAATGGTAGCCAATTCTTCAGTACTAGCCAATCTGCATCAATTGCTGCAGTTAAAAACAAACAAAAAATGTTTTTGCTTCCATGGATTATTAATTCAAAATATCACATAAGTGACATGATTTCCTCTGATTGCCTCTGAATCAGAGTCATGATTCCCTCTGAAACTCCATAAGCCAAGTCTCTATGTTCTGCATCTCTCTCAGGAACACTGAGCTGTCAGTTGCCATGCTGAGATAAACTGAAGCTACAGATAGAGTGAGCCCTTGGTCCTCTGCATCTATATCTTTCACAATTGATATGATATGAGAAGACAGTCCTTTCTGCTTCAAGGATAAGCAAGAGTTTTGGCAGAAACTTAGAGAATGCCCTTTGGCTTTGTTATTTATGATCAGCTCCTGTCAAATGCCATAGATTCTAGGCATGTCTGGTCCTATCAGCTAATTCTTCCTGGAAGTTCCCTTATATCCTTGCCCAGAGGTATGTCTCTTCCCTGATTCTAGATTCATCAAGATGAAAATCAAAAGTAAGCACCATGGATTTACATTCCATACTTCGACATCCCTCCCCAAATTTCAAAATTCCTATCTCCTTCAAGTGTGAAACACTTCATTCCATTCTAATAACTCCAATATCTTATTTCAGTTGAACAACAACTCGAAAAGTCCAAAGACCAGAACACCACCCAATCTGAATAGTATGACAGAAAGTTCAAAACAAGAGTGATCTCAAGGGTGATAACTGCAGAACCTATGATGTTAATTAATAAATGGTATACTTTCATGCCACAATGCAAAAAGATGAAGGACTGACATATCCTTCCTCTTCCTTCTTTCCTTCCTTCCTTCCTTCCTTCCTTCCTTTCTTTCTTTCTTTCTTTCTTTCTTGCCTTCTTTCCATTCCTTCCTTCCTTCCTTCCTTTCTTTCTTTCTTTCTTTCTTTCTTTCTTTCTTTCTTTCTTTCTTTCTTTCTTTCTTTCTTTCTGTGGAACATAGATCTTTTCTCAATTTTTTATAAATTTATTCTCTCATACATTATATCCCAACTGCAGTTTCTGCTCCCTGTTCTCTTCCAAGATCCCCTGCTTCCACCACTCTGCTGCATTTACCCCTCCATTTCTCTTCAGCAAAAGGCAGGTCTCAGAGATATTAACCAATCATGGTGATATGCCTTTCTTAATGGGAAAAATGTGCGATAGAAAAGAGAAACTGACTTCACATCAAAGCTTTCACAAGACAAAACACATCAAACTGTAATAGGAAAAATATTTTGTAATCTGAACACATTAACACAGTAAGTGTGTACCCCAAAGGCTGGAAAGCCTAGTTCCTGTTGTTCTTCTGAGGTTAGACTATACAGAATCTCCACGAAACACAGTCGTATAAAGGGAAGAAATAAAAGAAGTTCCCTTGGAGTCATTTAAGCAACAACAAGTCCAGATTTGAGTCCTCTATTCCATATTCCCTTTGTCTTGTATCTGCTGTCTGTTGTATGAGTCTGAATTGGTTCCTGCCTGAAGGTTGAGTCTGTCCTTGTGTTTCATGTATTCTGTCTGTGTGTGACTGTGGTGTGGCTGTGTATATCATTATCTATCTACTTCTGCCCTTAACAGAAGGCTTGATTCTGTTTGTTGAACAGCCCAGAAAATATCACATAGTAGATCTTAGAATGTTGCTTTCAACTTCCATGTTTTCTGCATTCAGAAAATGATTCACCTGCATTATCTAGGTTAAGTGCATGGAAGAATACATCACTAAAGCTTACAGATATGTACTATCTTAGGTTGGAAAATTGATTACATGGTAAACCCAAGGCAGGTCAAGTTGATTTTTATATTAATCTCTTAAAATAGGCTAAATAAACATGCTGAGTACATAGTAATATGACAGTCTTAAGTCTTTAAATAACTTCAAATTATGCTATTAACTTCGGCTGTGAGGTCCAACAAAAATTCCAGTTTCTTAGAACATAGAAAATAGTTTGATAAAATTGCATTGTCACAAGTCAATATATATGAAAAAAGTCAGAAAAGATAGAAGAAAATTTATCAATGGAATAGAGAAAATAACCAACTACATTGGAAGTGAAAATCTCAAAAGGTAAAAATAATATAGTGAGGCTAGGAATGTGGGTACACACCTTTAATTTCAGTACTTTGGAGGTGAAGACAGGAAGATCTCTCTGAGTATAAGGCCATATTGATCAACATAGTGAGTTCAAGGGCATTCAGGTATGTAAAGTAAGACCCTGTATCAATTATTGATGATGATGATGATGAATGGTGATGATGTTAATAATAGAGAACATCATCCCTTACAGAATCTATCAAGCAAAAGAAAGAATATGAGGACAAAATTAAAGAAATATTTTGTAACACATATGAAGGAAAAGTAAACATAATCACACTCTCTTTGATGAAAAAACAAATCATAGAAAAAAAGAAAGAATTACAGTAAACAATAAAGCATACAAAGTTTAGTCAAACAAACTGTGACTGGAAATTCTTCAAAATAGACAATTAAATAGATTAATTATTTCAAACGCCAAATAGACATGAGAAGAGAAAGCTGTCAGTGACATTGTATAATTCACCATGCCAACAATACAAACGAATGCTCAACACTAATGTGGAAATGCCAACTTACCTACATTGGCAGAAACATCAGAATACCTGCTTTTTCATTAAGGGCAAGAACATATGGAGAGATACATTTCAAGTTCTGGAAATAAATAAACAACCACAAGCCAAGATTACTGCTTGAAGCCAAAATTATCTTTTAATATTTATCAAGAAATATTTTTTTTAGAGAAGCAGCTCATGTGCACTGCTGGTGCAGGTGATACTTAAGCAGATGGCATACATGGATGAGGAGACAAACAGTCTCAACCATGACAGAAGAGGAAAGAATATGTTTTATGAGATGGGTGGCTAAACAAAGGACACTAGGGAGTAATTGATCATATCCAGTGCTTTAAGATAGTAAACTCTTGATCTGAACATGAGAAAGAGAGAGAGAGAGAGAGAGAGAGAGAGAGAGAGAGAGAGAGGAAAATAACAACAAACTTACAGCTACTATTAAAAATTTCAACAATATTCCTAAGTGTAAATGGCCTCAGCTAATGAATGAAAATAGATAGACTGATTGGATATGATTTTTGACTCAAGAAACAAAATTCACTCAGATCTTCATAGATTAAAAGACAAAGCACTGAAAAGAAAATCTACAAGTAAACAGAAGTGGTATAGCTGTTCAGATGGCTGATAAATATGTTTCAAGCTCAATATAGTCAGAGTAACATATGAAATATATTATTTTATATTAGTAGTGAGAACAAATCATCAAAAGGATTAAGCACAGGAAGATAATATGGCTCAGTGGGAAAAGATGCCTGAAGCCAAGCCTGGAAATCTGTACTCTTTCCCTGGAATCCATATGGTATATGGAGAGTATTGACTCCTGCTTTTCTAACCAGTACACTGAGCCATGGCATATGCCCATGTTCCTACATAAGTATAAATATGTGTCAATTATTGTAATATCCAATTTCCCAAAACATATATTGACTGATGATAGATTAGATAGGCCCTGACTCAGTAATGATTCCTATGTACCATGGTGATATCTAGATAGGTCATCTAAATGAAAAGTCACCAAAGAAACCTAAGAAGTATTCTACACAACAGATCAAAGAACATTACATATACATACAGAATATTCCATTCAGCAGTTACAGGATACATACTCTTGGCCTTAACTGGAGACTAGTAAGAAATATATTACATTCAATGTTGCAAGTAAAGTATTATCCTATTTAAAACAGAAACTCTTGTATCTTAGCAGATTGTGACTGTAGTGAGATAAAACTAAAAAGAAATAGAAACAAAAAACAGAAACTAAACAAATACAAAAACTAAACTGAACAACACACTCTTGAATGACTAGAGGATACTTGAAGGAATTAAATGTTCCTGGAATGAAAGTAAAAGAAAAACACAGATCAACTGAGTACTTTTGATATAGGCAAGAAAGCTCTAAGAGGAAAGTTTATAGTTCTGAGTGCTTATGTTCACCCAGAAGCTATTGTCAAGTAATGGTTGCCTGGAGATGCACAGTCATTTTCCTTCAGGAATGCAGGCCCTGAGAGGCTTCCCAAATAATTAAGATTATCATACACCCATACATGCACAAGTGGGACTACATGAACTCATTAGATATTAAAAATTATGAGAGAGAAAGAGGAGAGAGAGAGAGAGAGAGAGAGAGAGAGAGAGAGAGAGAGATGGAGAAGGAGAGAGAGAACATGAAGTTTGAAGGGAAAAGGTCTAGAGAGTTAAGGAAGGAATTTGAAGGGAGGGAATGGGGAAGTAGATTTGTGTAGTGGGCTTGGCCTAATACTGCTTGTATTCTAATGTTAGTTTGGGTCCCAAAAATGTTTGAATGATAAAGTCTGCACATAAGACACTGAGGGGAACCTGCTTCCAGTTAATTCTAATTGGTAAATAAAGATGCCAGCAGCTAATAGTTGGGGAGACATGAATTAGGCGGGATTTAGGGTTCCTGGGCTAAAGACCATGAGGCAGAGACCTTAGAAGAATGTGCAGGAGAGGAGAAAGGATCCACCATGGGTTAGCTGAGCCATAAAAGGTAGCCATTTGGGCTGGCCAGTTGGAGTTAGTAGCAGCACAAATGAAACATAGTAATAATGGGGTTATGGATATAAAGTAGATTCTAACAGTGTAGAGGGTAGGCAGTTGCTCAGCTATTGTGCTGCTTAAGGCATATTAAAATATAAGGCTGTATGTGTTTTTTTTTTCGTTCGGGAATTTAAATTGTCTAAGGCAGGAAGGAACATCATACTGGTATTTATTAAAGTGTTCAAACAACAGATTTGATCCAAGCACATGAATGTATGAATATTAAATAAAATATTTTAAAAACAGACATAATAAAGTATTGCATATCCTAATTGGAAAAAATAAATAATAGAATTCTCAAATATATAACCTTAGATTTCTTTGTAAGTCCTTGAAAAAAAACAAAAGTTGTAGCAAGAGATAATAAAAAAACAAAACAAAACAAAACAAAAAAAAACAAAGGCAGACTTGAATGTGAAGTAAGAGAGCTATGGCTTTAGAAAACAGCACAGGCAAGAGATCTGTGCTTGGACTTTAGTTGTAACACTGTCCATGGACATCAACTCAGACCTTAGCTGTAGAGGACCTTGGATCCAGACATGGTCCTCAGTAGCAGCTCAGACCTGGTCCTCATTATACTCTGTGGTGGCAGCACAGGCCATTCACATCAGTATGGTCTCCAGGGGCAGCACAGTGTATGGACATCAACATGGACTTAAGCTACAGCACAGACCATGGACATATGCATGTTGTCAGAGGACAACATGGTCCCAAGATATCAATCCAGAATGAGGCCACATCAGGGCAACTGACCAATTTATGGCCCTCAGCAGCATCACAGAACATGGTGATGGCCCTTCAAAGAAATTTAACCTACAAAGTGGACCCTTCCTCATCTCAGGACTCCATCATTGCACAGATCTAGGGTGAACCCATGGTAAAACTGCTTGACTGAAGGTTGAGTCTAAATCTGCTTAAGCTCTGGGTTGCTGCACACCATCTGGTCTACCTCACTGGATCATGACATGATCTACCATTGACCTCAGCCCTGTCTCTCACCTATCACTGCTGTCACATCACCAGTTCCACCTCTCTCCACAGTATGTGAATGCACTGCTCCTCCATCTCTCCTTCATCATTCCCATCACTCCATCACATGTTCTCTTCTTGCAGTGGCTCCTGCCAGAGGCTGTCCTGACTGCCAAGCTGGGTTCTGCTGCAGTGGAGGTCATTTGCATCTTATTTAAAATTGTTATCACATACATATATATATGTGTGTGTGTGTGTTACATGTATGTATGTATATGCTTATATAGGATTTCTGAGTGTGCAAATGAGTGGGTCTGCATCTATATCTATTTATTGTGCCTTTTGTTGTGTTCTTTTCCTTCTGTTTATTTGTTTTGTCTCATTCCAATGTATTTTTTGTCCATTCTTATGTTAACATATTATATTATATAATACACAATTATATGTAATCTAATAATATACTATATATAATATATAACACATTATATCATATTCTTTTAGAAACCTGTTTGTTTTCTAATGATAGAGAGAAAGGGGATGGATCTGGGTGGAAGAGGATGTAGGAAGAACTAGAGGGAGGGAAAAGAATGATCAGCATTAATTGTATAATAAAAATCTATTTTCAAAAAAGTAAAAAAAGAATTTTCTTTCTTATAAATAAGATACTATCTCATTTCATTCTCACTTGTGGACACAGATTAACTCCCACATATAGCACAGATTATACATTAACCAAGAAAGCAAAAGAGGTGCTCTCATTACTTAAGCGCCCTGTAAAGGCAAACATCAAGCTGAACCAGCTTATCTTGAAGAGTGACAGATGATGAACTCCAAATGTCATTCTGTGAAACTGAATGATGGTCACTTCATTCCTGTGCTGGGTTTTGGTACTAGTCTTTGTTCAGAGGTAAGACCAGGGTTGTTGGGGCTGAGGGTCCAGAAAAAATAGAATCAGGAGTGTAAATCTACCTGATTTGTAAAGTCACTCACTTTCTGGTGCTTTTATAAAGCCAACTAGTAAAGATATTATTACAATAAAGTTTCTTCGATAAGATGTGTGAGCCCATTAATTTGTTGATCTGCTTTGTGTTTGACTACCTATCTGATTTTAATTACAGAGTATAAGCTAAGTAAATATCTCCCTGTATTCTTTTTCTGGATGTTAATGTTTCAGTTACCACTCTCAAACATGTGGGCCTTTAATCATTAGTTTTCCTCAGCCTTTCCAATGTTTTTCTAATGGATTTTTGTTGAAGAACTAATTTCATTAACTACTTTTGATGCAAAAGAAACAACTAGAAATAAAATTGTGACAATGGCCTAGCAAACCCCAGGAACTTGGTGATGACATTTAGACATGGTTGATCTCTGTTCAAACATGTTGAATTTAATGTACAATGATACAAACAATTATTTACAATGAAAATGTGGAACTGGAGATTTCACTTTTCTGGAATGAGAGCTGATTTCTGGTAATGTCCTTAGCCTTACTAAGGATGTGTGCCTAAGGACTGGTTCCTATACTGTTGAATTCATTCCTATATTCTATAAATTTATTCTTTTAAATTTTTGTTATCTCTCTTCTCATCTCTCTCCCCATCTTTCCTTCCCTTTCTCTCCTTCATCCCTTCCTTCCCCCTCTCTATGTGTTAACATGCATGGTGCATACTTGCCATAGTACCATTGTGGAGGACAGAGATCAACAGACTTAGGTCATTTCTTTTCTGTCATGTGGGTCTCAGGGATTTGAAAAGGGCCATTCAGATTGTTGATAAGTGCTTAAGCTTGTTGAGTCATCTTAATGTGCTAAGGTGTTCTAAAGTGCCCAAAGTACAATAATGAAGAAGAATGACAAGAATTCTTTATATTATGGAGGAAAGTAAAAAATGAAGGGCAGGAGAAAATTGGAAGCATCTAAAGAACCCAAAAGAAGGTAAGAATGGTCTCCAAAGGAGGTAGCAGGATCTGATATTATGTGTTGTAATTTTCCTGATGAAATTAAGAACACTGATTTTATATGTGGATGGCAACTGCACTGCCTGAACAAGCACTGGGATTCCATAGACATACTTCAATTTAGAGACTGAACTTGGGGATAGGTTAAGTTAAGTGCTTTATGTTAACAAACTGTGAATCAAGGTCTTTGAGTGGAAGCTCTAAATAGCATTCATTTAAACATCAGAATACACTTTGTGAATTCATTGTTCAAGGAATTTGATGTGTTCTTTCTGCCTTTCTTGTAAGAAAACTCATAGATCTATGGTATAAGAATCTGTAAGAATTAACTTTGTAGGAAGAAACCAAAGATAGAATTAAAACTACCTCATCCTGCTAGAGCAGGTTTTGCTTGATGCCAGAGATGAGAGCTCTCACGTTTTGGTCATGCTGTGATTATGGCTATGGCTATGAGCCCAGTCACTCAATGACCTGTGTTCAAGAGAACACAGCTTATGTGTTTTAAGCTGGATATTTGTAGCTAAGGATAGAAAGAGGAAAGGGAGGATTATTAGGAGCAGACTAGGGAAGTGAGCCATTTTCTTAAATTAGCTGTTATGAAACTTCAGGGTGCTTTAGATTTTTGCAAATACCATTTATGTAGAGGCAGGAATGGCTGTTTTCCTTCTGAAATCATCAAGTAGTTGTCTTCTTGGAACTTTCAACTTAAGTTCAGGGCCTTGGATTATAAAGTCATTCCCTTACACAGCATTTAATTTTTATGTCAAATGGAACATATTTTCTTGTGTAGATTTTTGTTTAATATTCTTATGATTGTCTGCAGTAAGTCCTGGATCTTAGGTGCTAGTGGACATCTCTTATGACAATGACTAACCTGTAATTGCCAAAAAGAAAAGAAGGTCTCAGATTGCCTTAATCGTGTTACTCCATAGACAAAGATCTTAATCTTGGATGGAATTTTTACTACAAAAGACATAGGAGAAAGTTGAAACCAGAGAAGGTCACATTTTGTGCCTAAAGACATTCTGAATCATGAATACCAATCTATAAATACTACTTTTTTGTTGCTGCTTAGGTTCCCCAGAGTAAAGCTAAGGAGCTCACCACAATAGCTATAGACGCTGGTTTCTGTCATTTTGATTCTGCTTCTGTCTTTAATAATGAAGATCATGTAGGAGAGGCCATCCGAAGCAAGATTGCTGATGGCACTGTAAGGAGAGAAGATATATTTTACACATCAAAGGTACTGTTTACATAATTAATCTGTGAATGAACAATGATGTTGAAGAGATGTTCATATGATTGAATCAGTAATTGTTAGTGAATTGTATTTTCTTGTCTATCTTTTATTCACATGCATCTGTGTATTGGATATAATGTTGAGTCAAGAGATTGGCTTTCTCATTATTGATGTCATTAGATTCAAGAACTTAATGCCTATCATTTTTGCATCTTAGTTCATAGCAATATGATGTAAACAGGATTATGGGAAAGAGTAGTCTCGCTTATATCCTGGATAATGTTTTAATAGTTTTAAACACTCTGAAAATTTTAGATGCTTTTATTAATATGAGAAAATAGATAAGACTTTCAATTTAATTAGGATATGACTAATCCTATTTGTAGTATATATAATATACAACAAAACATTGAAAATATTTTTCCCATAGTTACATGAATTAAATAATATATAAGGCAGAGAGTAACAGATAGGAATCCAAGACTGACATTCAATGTCCATAGGTGCATACTGAATAAGCAAAACATCACATACATATGTGAACACTTACACAATTAACTCTTCCATATTGCATTGAGTGGGTAAGAGCATTAGACATGTCCTTCTCATTTTCAATCCAGGTAAATATAATACTGATGAGCACATTATTATTACTCGATTAAAATGTTGTGTATTGAGTAATTTCAAAGACTGATTGATAATAAAGAGAAATTTGCATTCTTAGATCATATTTAAGTGCATTTGGGTAGAAGTAGAATATTTCCCTGTGCACATCAATTTCAAATCAGTAGAAAAGTATTTTTGTATTAGGTGAAGCAAATTATAAAGTTATTATAATTTATTAATTCAATTTGAATTTCATCTTCAACTGCAGCTTTGGTGTACTAGTCATCGTCCAGAACTGGTGAGATCTTCCTTGGAACAGTCACTGAAGAAATGTCAGTTGGACTATGTGGACCTGTATCTCATTCATTTCCCAATGGCTCTGAAAGTACGTTCCTTGAAATTCCTGAAATATTTCATATAGAGTATAGTTTGGAATTATGGTGACTTAGTGATGCGACAGCTAAAACTTCTATGCATCTAAAATAAAAATCCTGCTGAGGCTCAGGGATCATAGTGGAGGAGGAGAATAGGAAGTTTGTTGTGAGATCACATCTTCTAGAGATGTCAGAGAAGCTATACCCATGAAATTTCATCAATGTGCTGGGCTAGTAGACATGTCACTATGGAAGGGGAAAGTCTCCTAGGGCCTAACATTAGACAGCAAACAAACAAATAAAAACAAACACAAATAAATATTTATAGGCAACAAAGGAATGCTGAAAGCATGTTACATACTCTTCCCAGGGAAGAAACCTCATATTGGTTAACCACCGCATGGTCAACTGTAAATAATCATAAAGCCAACGAAACACATCACATAATGTCCCAGAGATACAATATTTATTAAAAAATATATAATATATGTATAAGAAAATAGAATCCTCCTACTGAAGGGTGTTTCATATGACTCAACATTCAAAACACATGACAAATATTATTAAATTAAATATGACCCATTTATCTTATGGAGATTTAGTTCTCAGTTCTTCCTTTACCTAGAAGCATTGCTATTGGATGGAAGAAGCATTTGTTGAGAGGTTACTTTAGTATTTGTTTCTATTCCAGCCAGGAGAAGACAATTTTCCTGTAGATGAACATGGAAAGTTAATATTTGACATAGTGGATCTGTGTGCTACCTGGGAGGTGAGTACTAGAGTTAGAGAATACAGGGGACGTGCATACAGAGAAAAAGTCAGGCCATAATTTCACTTATGAGAGTAGAGTATACCTTCTGTCATAAAAACTGAAGCTATTTCCAAGCGCTGCTTAGTGTAAGAGCTGAGGTCACATTCATGGCCTTAATGTAGTATAAATTTAAAAAGTATGCAATCCTAAAAAGTATTTTGCTTGTATCTTTTCCTCCCCAGGCCATGGAGCAATGTAAGGATGCAGGACTAACCAAGTCTATTGGGGTGTCCAACTTTAACTGTAGAGAGTTGGAGATGATTCTAAATAAGCCTGGGCTCAAGTATAAGCCTGTATGCAACCAGGTGAGGATCTTCAGCCTCTTCTTGCTCAATTCCTTTTTTGCCATTGGTTGATAGATATTCTTCTAGCATTCACCTTAGCTTTGTGGAACAGCGCAAGCCAGTAGCAGAGTGTTTGTGGATAGGGCTTTCATTGTGTGTTGATTGACAGTCTTAGTTGAAAATATTGGCAAATCCTTTTCTTGATAGACTTTAGTAAGGTTAAGGATGATCAAGGTTGACTGTAGTCAATAATCATACTCCAAAGGGGAAGGTGAACTTATACTTAGTGTATTAAGAAAGGACAATGAATAACAGGGGGATGGAAGTATAAGTAACAATACCTAGAAATGATTGAGGAAGCATGAGATTACCAGGAAACAAGGATGTTGTGGCAATAACAGATAATGGGTTTCTGTTGGACTCACATGCTTTGTTGATTATGGACCACAACTTAAGCAACACTAAAAATTAAATAAAGAAGACTACAATTCTCATCCAGGTTAGAAGGAAGATGTTTATTTTGTTGTTGCTGTTGCTTTGATATTATTTTGGGCATGTAAAATTAAATACTCAGAAACTTAGAACAACATTTCAGTAAATTTTATTCCTGAACATATTTCAATACACTCTCCTGGTTCATAGAATCAAATGAGTTTTGAAATAATTTCTTTGTATCCCTTGCTCCATTCTTTCATGTATTTATAACAACTGTCAGTAGACAAGTCAGATATGGGAAATGAGGGTATATGCTAAAACCTCTCCTAGGAATGAGGATACATATTCTTTTATGGTTGCACTATGGGAATGTACAGAGTTTATAACATTCCATTCTATATGGTTTTTCTCTTATGTATGTGCTTAGAGTGTACATACAATGTGTGTAGATGTGTATGTGGAGGCCCGAGGTTGATGTCACAAATATTCTTCTGGGGCTTGTTCTTGGAAGCATGGTCTCTTATTCAAACCCATTTTGAATAAGGCTAGTCTTACTGGGTTGGTTCCTGGATCCTGTGTATCTTCCATGAAAGTCTAGAAATATTGGCAGAGTGATCAGCACATTCCAGATTTATGTAGGTTATTGAGAGTCTGAACTCTAGGCATCTGTCTTGTTTAGTAATTGCTCTAACCACTGAGAAATCACGCCATCCCATATTCTGTTATGAATTATCAGTTCATCATGAAATTTCCCTGTTCTGCCAAATCACCTTACATAGTTCTTCTCTCATCAATATAAAATAGTAATTCACAGGTCTTTTCCAAATATTTTTTCACCTACTTTTTTCCTTTCACATTGATCAGTCCTTTTCTAAATGACATCAAAAAGAACATTTAAAGTTCTGCATTGATTCAGGTATTATGTTTTAAGGAAAAATGCTTTTCTTACCATTGCAAGCTGGTATAATTAGAAGTTGAGTTTGAGTGGCTTATTACACTAATGATAAGCATCTTTGGCCAGAAAAACATCCTTCCATGTTCTGATACTCACATAGAAGTCAATAAAGTGTCACCCACTGATATATTATCCAACTGTTAGTGATGCTCCATTTGACTACATAGTAATGCTGGTCTCAGATGGATCTCTCTTTTTTTCAGCATGGTTTCCTCCATTGAAATTATGGTGACATCAGCTCATCATTAATTACAAAGCAGTCACTTTCACGGAATATTTCAGATCTATCAAAAATTTTGACTGAGTCATTTTGTTGCAGTTTGACAATATTAATTCTCCCTTTTTGCTGAGTTGTTACTTCTGGTTTGGTTATCTATTGCACAAAATTTACATAGTAACCATAGATCTACTATTGCTATATTTATTGGGAAAGTTTATATCTTTACTGCCAATGTTCCAAAAAAGAAGTTGCTATAGTAACCACAATTGATAATGATAGTTTTCCTTTTTTTTAATGTTCACTTATTCATTTTGTGTACATATTATGATAATGTTATCATTTTGAATTGCTTTCTTTATTTGAATTGATTATTACTTTTCAGTTCTTGCTAAAATCTGTACCTACCTAATTGTCTGTTTCAGGGTATAGTCTTTCCCCTGTGAGTGTTTGGTAAAGTTCATGATATTTAATAGTCAAAACTTAGTAAGTTCATTTCCTGTTCCACCTCTAGACTCTGCCCTAACTCCTCATACAGGAAATGGGTATTTGTACCTAAGGTTTTGAGCAAATGTTGGGTAATCTCAACTCATGAACATCTTTTATGGTTTCTATATGCTGGCCCATGGAGTGGCACTATTAGAAGGTGTGGCCCTGTTGGAGTAGGAGTGTCACTGTGGGTGTGGGTTTTCAGACCCTCATCCTAGCTGCTTCAAAGCCAGTATTCTGCTAACAGCCTTTAGATGAAGATATAGAACTCTTAGCTCCTCCTGCCCCATGTCTGGCTGGGTGCTGCTACATTCCTCCCTTTGTCATAGTGGACTGAACCTCTGAACCTGTAAGCCAGACCCAGTGAAATGTCATCCTTATAAGAGTTGCCTCGGACTCTTATAGAAGAATAGGCGGAAGGATTGTGGGCCCTAAGGAGATAGGAACTGCACAGGAAGATCAACAGAGTAAACCAACCTGAACCCTTGGAGCTCTCAGAGACTGAATCACCAACCGTGGAGCATACCTAGTCTACACAGATCTACCTCCATGGGCTGGACCTAGGCCTCCCTGCACATATGTTGTAAATGTGCAGCTTGGTTTTCATGTAGGTCTCAAACATCTGGAGTGAGGGCTATCCCAAAACATGCAGCCTGTATATGGAGTATGGTCTTCTAGCTGGGTGCCTCATCTGGCCTCAATGGGAGAGGAAGCACCTAGCCTCTCAGAGACTTAAAGTGGCAGGGTGGGGGATACAGGAGGAGGGGGTACTCAGAAAACAAGAGATGGGGAAGAATTGTGGGAGGGGGTGACTGGGATGGGTTATAAAGTGAATAAGCAAAAAAAATAAAATTAAAAAAAAAAAAAAAGAGTTGCCTCGGTCATGGTGTCTGTTCACAGTAGTAAATTCCTAACTAAGACAGAAGTGGGTACCAGGGACTAGGGTATTACTGTGATAGGCCTGACCATGCTTATGTTTGGAAGAATATGGATTCTGGGACTTTGGATTTGGAAAGCAGCAGAATGGTTTAAATGGGGCTTAATGGGCTATCCTAGTAGGAACAAGGAAGGCTTTGTTACTGAGTGTGATTTGAATTGTGTGGTCCTGGCCCAAGTGGTTTCAGTGGACATTTTCACCAGCTTTTTGTTTTCCAACTCCTTCACTGCCTAAGCAGTGGTATTTTGGTGAAGAATGTGGCTAGTTTTTGCTCTTGTCAGAAGAATCTGCCTGAGGTGAAGAGACTCAGAGTAATTTCATTGACAAAGGAAGTCTCTCAGAGTTGCCCATCATAGACTTTGTTCTCTGTTGAAGTATCATGAAGAACATTTTAAATAAACATAAAAAACTGAGAAAGGAAAACTACATAATATGCAGTTCACATTTTAAAGGGGCAACAGGAAGTGAAATGGATCTGAATCCCGAGTTCAAGGATATTAAATAGAATTAAGAGAGTAGTGACCTTGGGGCAAGAACCCATGCAGCTAAGTTTAGGTCTAGGAATGGGTAGTACAAGCCTTTAATCCCAGGAGGCAAAGACAAGCAGATTTCTGAGTTCATGGTCAGCCTAAAACAGAACAACTTCTAGGTAAAGAAAGACTTACATCCAGGCTTGGTAGATCACATTTTAATACCAGTGTTTAGGAGACAGGCATGCAGATATCTGAATTTAAAGTTAGTCTACAGAGCAAGTTTCTAGGAAAGCCAAGCTTAGGCAGTGAAAGAGTTGGAAAACAGAAAGCTGTTGATAATGTAATAGAATAATGGGGCCATGTTCCAGCCCCAGCAAACAGCAGAACTCAGCAGCTTTGGTCACTTGGCTCTGGTTTTAGAGTCTAGAATAGAAGGGATTACTGGGACAATTGATGCTGGTTAGCTGGAGCTAAGAAATTGGTGGTGATTAAGAAGAGACCAGCATAACTGAGGTGAAATACTTTGGGCAGCGTTTCTGAGAGCACAAAGAAGCTGTGTTCCAGAGGTAGCCAAGGTTGTACCTCCTGTGGCAGGTGTACTTGGCCATGTGTAAGAGGTGATTCTGGTTTTGAAGGCTTGAAGGGCTCATGAAGAGCAGCTGATATTGTGAAAGGTCATGGAAGGCGATTGGTGAAGGTACAGCCTCAGTTGAAGTTGATGGCCTAGGACTGAAGGGGTCATGAAAAAAATTGAGGCTTGACACCATAAAAAGAGCCTATGAGAGGCTATTGGTGAAGCCTAGTCACAGCAGAAGACCCCAGTGTATCAGAAATGTCAGTACCATGAATGATCACCAAGAATAGCAGCAGCAATGGAGTGGATAAACCTGAGCTTAGAGTATTACAGATTGCAGAGTTGGAGAAGTGGCGCTAGCCTGTTGAAGGAGCCCAAATGATCATGTGTGAATACCAGACAGTGTAATGAAGATCTGTAATGTTGAAGTTGCCTTGGAGACTCAAACATGTTAGAGATGCCAGAGCAATGGGCTATCTGCTGAGGAAAGCTGCTAACAGGAAGTAGAACTAGCTCAGGAGAAATCTTTGACTACAACAAACATGAAAAAGGAGTTGGAGATCTGAAGACTGATTTGAAATCAGACATGCAGATGCAAAGTTTGGAGTTTGGCCAGCTGGTTTCTTGTCTTGCTTTGGGGATTATAGTTAAGTGATTGGATGAATCTCAAAAGAGACTTTGAATTTTAGACTTTTAACATTGTTGAGACTGCTATAGACTATGGACTTTGGAAGTTGGACTAAATGTACTTTGCATTATACTATGTTTACGTATGACCCCCATAAACTCATGTGTTTGAGCAAGCTTATGGGGGCCAGAGAGTGGAATGTGATTGCTTCTATATGCTTGGCCTAGGGAGTGGAACTATTAGAAAGTGTGGCCTTGTTGTAGTAGGTGTGTCACTGGGAGTGCGGGCTTTAGCACCTTGAAGCAAGTATTCTGCTAGCAGCCTGCAGATGAAGATGTATGTAGAACTCTCAGCTCCTCCTGCACCATGCCTGGCTGGATGCTTTTATATTCTCACCTTTGTGATAATGGACTGAACCTCTGAACCTGTAAGCCAGCCTAAGTGAAATGTTGTTATAAGAGTTGCCTTGGTCATGGTGTCTGTTCAAGCAGGAAAATCCTAACTAAGACAAATATCCAATATTTTCTTTAAACACTTAAAAAATGTATGTGTTCTTTAGAAGATGTATGTTTTATAGTCAAAGTTCCTCCCCCTTTCTTTATTATTTCTTTCCCAAGTCACCCCAACTCCTTTCTACTTCTCAGGAACCTCTTATTTTCCTTTCTGTGTTAATGATCTACTGCAGTTAATTAATGTTTCTTGCATCAGAATGGGCAAGGGGCTGTTATACTTAAGTCTTGATGTTGTTATACTTAGTTCACACTTTGTTGCATAGGCTTTCCTAATTTAGTTTATTATATTTTAACACATTCTTTATATCAATGCGCAATTTCATATAACAATATCTTTCTTCATTCATCTACAGGTAGAATGCCATCCTTACCTCAACCAAATGAAACTTCTGGATTTCTGCAAGTCAAAGGACATTATACTGGTGGCCTATGGTGTTCTGGGAACAAAACGATATAAGAAATGGTATCAAGTTCATTAAACTTAATCAAATTAACAATTGCTGTTAGCATACCTTTAGTCTTGTAATTCTGTAGGGAGTGGTTCTGATGTTAAGAGCTTGTTCTCCAGTTCATTCTTGATCTGTCAGTAAATGAGACCATGGGCCAATTGCTGGGGCTGTGAAGGTACAGTGGAGACTTACAGGTCCTGAAAGGAAAAGGAGAGATGCAAAGGAGGAGAAAGGAGAAATGGACAACTATGTGAAATCTCAAAACAGTGGCCACACAGGCTAATCCTACAGGTAGTGTTCAGGAGAGTTTAGCAACGGAAGTTTAGGGCAGGTGGGAGAGACTGAGATAACATACTGATAAGGGAATGATTTTCCAGACAGGAGATAATAGCGCTCAGCAATTGTGCCAAGAAGGCAATTTGAAATTGAATAACTGTGGGTCAGTGTCTTTTATCCATGGATTCCTGGGAAGCTAGGAGGTAGCTGTAGTGGTAGCACTGCCACTTCCCAGAGCAAAGGCAGATAGAGCATAAAACTATATGCTACACAATTCAAAATCTATACTCAGATGATTTGGTGGCAGAGAGAATTTGCATTTTAGAAAAATAAAAGATTACACATGTCCAGGTACACACTTGGGAACCTCCATTCTCTACGGCAACCATTGTGGTTATTTGAAACTTTTCTACATACTGTAGCATGAGAAATTTAACCTCCCTACATTTCATTCCAGGGTAGACCAGAACTCCCCTGTTCTCTTGAATGAGCCAGTTCTTGTATCCATGGCAAAAAAATACAATCAAACTCCAGCCTTGATTGCCCTTTGCTATCAGTTGCAGCGTGGGATTGTGGTCCTCTACAGCAGTCTGAAAGAAGAGCGGATCAAAGAGAGCATGCAGGTGATGAGAGATTGTGAGCTTCCAAATTGTTCACACCAATTCACCATATGGCCTTCTTTAGCAACTCAGGAGCTTTGTATGAGTGGAGTCCTTCTACCTTACTTTCCCATGCTTGTATGTTTTATATACATATGAAGGTTTATGTCCTGTTCTGTGATAGCACCATGGTTTTGTTGCAATATAGAATTAGAATTGGACTGAAGAGAGATTTTAGTCTCAGCCTTGCATTGACAAAGCACTTAGTAACCCTTTGTCTTCTGAAATGAGGCACCTGGAGTAGATAATTTTCAGTCTACAACTTATTTTGTATTTTTAAAAAAATTATTTAATTATTTATTTACATCCCCAAAGCTCTGTCATTTTCTCCCCTTGACAGACTCCCTCACCCCATCCTCCCTGCTCTTCACCTCTGAGAAGGTTGGGCCACCCTGAGTCTCCCCCAACTCTGGTGCATCAAGTCTTTTCAGGATTTGGTGCATTCCATGCTACATATAATACTAGGGCCCTCCATCCAGCCTGTGTATGCTCTTTGGTTGGTGACTCAATCTCAGAGAGCTCTCAGCAGTCCAGTTAAGTAGATACTGTTGGTCTTCCTGTGGGGTTCCTATCCCCTTCAGGGCCTTCAATCCCTTCCCCAACTCTTGCAAAAGGGTTCTTGACATCCGTCCAATGTTTAGCTATGGGTGTCTGATTCCATATCTCCACTATTAGGCATCTCAGCAAAGATCACCCCCATTTGACTCCTAGGAGCTTCTCCAATTCCAGGTATCAGGGACTTCCTAAAGATTCCCCCATCCCTGCCACCTCTGGCACCTGCAGATTTTTATTCACTTTCATAGCCCTCAGGCCTTTCTTCCCACACCTGATCCTACCTCCCTATTCGTCTACCTCTCCCGTTTCCCATCCAGGTCTCTCCCTCACTCTGCTTCCTGTAATTATTTTGATGCACCTTCTAAGTGAGATTTAAGCATTCACACTTGGGCCTTCCTTCTTTAACTCCTTTGAGTCTGTGAGGTATATCACGAGCATTCTGTAAAATCCGGTTATCAGTCAATTTTTACCATACATGTCCTTTTGAATCTAGGTTACAATGTTGTTTTCTATTTCCATCCATATGCCTGCAAAATTTATGATGTCCTTGTCTTTAATAGCTGAGTAATGTTCTATTTTTTAAATGAACCACAATTTCTGTGTCCGTTGTTCAGTTTAGGGACATCTGGGTTGTTTGCAGTTTATTGCTATTATGAATAAGTTCAATATAAACATAATGGGGTGCTTGTTCTTGTGGTGTGGTGGAACATCTTTTGGGTATATGCCCAGGAGTGGTATTACCCAGTCTTAAGTGACTACTTCTAATTTTCTAAGAAATGCTAGATTGATTTCCAGAGTGGTTGTACAAGTTTACAATTCCACCAGCAATGGAGGGGTGCTCCTCATTCTTCACTGCTTTACCAGCAAGTGCTGTCACTTGAGTGTTTGATCTTGGCCATTCTGATTGGTGTAAGCTGGAATCTCAGAGTCATTTTGATTTGTATTTCCCAAATGACTAAGGATGTTGAAAATTTCTTTAAGCGCTTCTTATTTAATTCTAGATTCTTCTGTTGAGAATTCTCTGTTTACCTCTGAACCACATTTTTAAATTGGGTTATTTAATTTGTTGGAGTCGAGCTTCCTTAGTTCTTTACCTATCTTGGATAGTCCTCTGTTGTATCTAGGGTTAGTGAAGATCTTTTCACAATTTCTAATGAGCTGTTTTGTCCTATTTACAGTGTCCTTTATCTTACCAAAGCTTTTCAGTTTCATGAGGTCTGGTTTATCAATTGTTGCTCTTAGAGTCCGAGACATTGGGACACCCTGAAAGCAGTGCTAAGAAGAAAATTCATAGCCCTAAGTGCCTTCCTAAAGAAATTGGAGAGATTTCATAATAGCACACCTGAAAGCTCTAGAACAAAAGGAAGGGAACACACCCAAGAGAAGTAGCAAGAAATAGTCAAATTCAGAGCTGAAATCAGTTACTTAGAAACAAACAGAACAATACCAAGTCAACAAAACCAAGAACTGGTTCTTTGAGAAAGTCAACAAGATAGAAAAAACCCTTAGCCAAACTAACTTAAACACACACACACACACACACACACACACACACACACACACAGAGAAGAGAGAGAGAGAGAGAGAGAGAGAGAGAGAGAGAGAGAGAGAGAGAGAGTCCAAATTAACAAAATCAGAAATGAAAAGGGAGACACAACAACTGAAACTAGGAAATTAAAAAAAAAATCATTAGATAATAATTTGAAATCCTGTAATTAGGTTAGTATTTTTATTTTGGTCAAGCTTCAAGAATGTCATAGATAGCTTGATGATGCTAGCCATTTTTCTCCTGGGAATACTCTTATTTCTGCCCATCATGTTAAAGCTTGTCTTTAACAACATCAACATGTTGGCAGCCAAAGTTCATGGCTTGAACCTGAACATGGACTCCCAGACAGAGTTATTAAATTAAGAGGCTGGCAAGCCAAGAATGGCTAAGATTCTACACAGAGCCTTACCAACCTAAGACAGAAATGCATTGCTTTGGATAATGTATATTCCATGATGGATAATGAAGGCATCCTTGTCAGAACAACATAAGACAGGCTCAGTCTTGTTAATGAAATAAAAAAGGGAAAGAGGCAGAGAGCCTTTGGGGCTGCTTGGCAAGACTCTGACATGGGCCAAGGACAAGAAAATGGGCTGCTTGGCAGGAATATGATATTGGTCAAGGACAAGGAAGTAGGCTTCAGGCAGGAATCTGACATTGGGCTAGAACAAAGAAGTAATTTCAGGCAAGAATATAAATATTAGGCTAGAACAAGGAAGTAGGCTTCAGACATGAAAATGTTCTTTGGGCTAGGACAGGGAAGTAGGCTCAGATATTTTGGTCATCCTGAAAAGCCCTTAGAAACAGTAATCATGGGAATGTTCACAGAATTGTGTTTAATGCCTTGCTTGTTTTTTTAACTCTTTGTGGTTTTTGTCTTGTTTATTCCTTGACTATTTGCATCTATTGAATTGCTAGACTCTCAACCTAGAACTGACCTTAATGCATGTATGTAATTAAAATGGTATAAAAGCAAAAAGGAAGAAGGTGGATGGGATAGGGGATTCTAGGGAGGGGGAATGGGGAAAGGGGATGACATAAAAATGTAAATAAATAAAATATCCAATAAAAATATAAAAAATAAAAAATAGACAAACAAAAAAAAAAAAGGAAAGAAAAAAGAAGGAAAGAAAGTCCGTAATCTGTTGTAGTAATTATTTAAAAAGGCCTCTGGCTCAGGCCGACTATCTAAGCCGCCATGTTTCTCGACTGGAGGCCACATGCATGCTGCAGCTAGAACCAGCCGCCAGAAACACTAGTCCTGCCACCCACTACATGCCAGCGTGAGAGATGGCTCTGCCAATCTTCCACACTGTCTCTGCAAGGCAGGGCATTGCCCAGACCATTCTGCCATCCATGCAGGCCCAGTAAGAGAATGAGACTCTAATTCTCATAGATTAATCAAAGGCTTATATATTTGATAATGATCAGTAATAAGATACCATTCAGTCAGAAATGTAACCCAATGCCCAACCTAGATATACCAACTACCTTTGACTGTTACAGACACATGATCATCCATCTCCATGTCTCCTACATCTCTGCTCTCTCTCACTCCTCTTCCTTTTATCTCCTCCTCTCCTAACTCCTCCTCTTCCTTTCCTAACATCTCCCTCCTTAGCTCCTCCTACAGTAATCCACAAAACTTGAATCTAAACAATATGGTTCATTTTCTAGACAGATACCAATTACCAAATTTAAATCAAGATTTATACTCCATAAAATTCTCACAACTGAATCCAAGAACATATTAAGAACATCATTCACTATGATCAGGTAGGCGTCATCCCTGGGGTGCAGGAATGGTCCCACATATGAAAATCCATCAATGTAAACCACTATATAAACAAACAAAAAAAATCATATGATCATCTCATTAGATGCTAAAAATACCTTTGACAAAATCGAACACCCCTTCATATTAAAAGTCTTAGAAAGATCAAGGACTCAAGGTACATACCTAAATATAATAAAAAGCAATACAGTAAGCCAAAAATACAGTAGGCCAACAGCCAACATAAAATTAAATAGAAACTTCAAGCAATTCCTGTAAAATCAGGGACAAGACAAGGTTAGCCACTCTCTTCCTATCTACTTAATATTGTACTCAATGTTCTAGCTAGATCAATAAAACAACAAAAGGAGATGAAGAGGGTATAAATTGGAAAGGAAGAAGTCAAGCTATCATTACTTGCAGATGATATGATAGTATATATAAGTGACCCCCAAAACTATCAGCAGACTCCAACTGCTGATAAACATTTCAGCGAATTGGCTGGATATAAAATTAACACAAAGAAATCAGCGGGCCTCCTTTATACAAATGATAAATGGGTTAAGAAAGAAATTAGGGAAAAAAAAACAAAAAAATTAAAAAAAAAAACAAAAATAAATAAATAAAAAAGAAAGAAATTAGGGAAATAACACCCTCCACAATGGTCACAAATAACATAAAATATCTTGGTGTAAGTCTAATTAAGCAAGTGAAAGACCTGTATGACAAGAACTTCAAGTCCACGAAGAAGGAAATTTAAGAAGCTATTAGAAGATGGAATGATCTCCCATGTTTATGGATCAGCATGATTAATATAGTGAAAATGACCATCTTACCAAAATCATTGTACACATTCAATGCAATCCCCATCAAAATTCCAAACACAATATTTTTACAGACCTTGACACAGCAATTCTCAACTTCATATGGAAAAACAAAACACCCAGAATAGCCAAAACAATCCTAAGAATAAAAGAGCCCCTGGAGGTATCACCATCCCTGATCTCAAGTTGTACTACAGTGCAATAGTAATAAAAACTGCATGGTGTTGGTACAGAAACAATTTGACCAATGAAATCGAATTAAAGACCCAAAAATAAATCCATACACCTACAGACACTTAATTTTGACAAAGAAGCCAAAACCCTACAATGGATAAAAGAAGACATCTTCAACAAATAGTGCTGGTCTAACTGGATGTCTGAATGACGAAGAATACTGTCATGTCCGCCTTGACCAGCAATTAAGGCACGACACAGTTGGATCCTTCTCAGTCAGCTTTATTGCAGGAACGACTCTTGACTTATGGATGGGGACCGGGACGGGGATGGAGATGGAGACAGAGACAGAGACGAGGACAGGGACGGAACTGCCAGCAGCAGAAATGCGTTGCTTATATATCTTCCCAAGGCAGGCTGGGTGACATGTTCTCTCAGGATAGGTTAGACTGCCAATACCTCATTAGCATAAGCCCGCTCTGGAGGGGCACGAGGCCCACGCATGCACAAAGGACTTGTTTACCAGTTTAGCTGCTTACATTGTCAGGTGCTAGTCATATGACTTTGCAACTGTCCCAGGTGCTATCTTAAACACGGCTGCCTACAGAATACAAATAGATTCATATTATCACCTCTCTCTCTCCCCTCTCTCTGTCTCTCTGTCTCTCTGTCTCTGCATTCTCTCTCTCTCTCTCTCTCTCTCTCCTCTCTCTCTCTTGTGTGTGTGTGTGTGTGTGTGTGTGGTGTGTGTGTGTGTGTGACTGGTATTAAGCTTTCCTGTGTGGAATACATCCTTACTCTTCTTCATTATTTTGAAAATGTCATTCTCTGTTCCTTCCAGCTCATTTTTGCATTCCACCAGAATTTCACTTTTATCATTTCCAATGTTGACGGAAACATGTAATTTAAAAGTGGATAGCAAAACTGATCATCAACGACTGGCTATACATCTCTCCTCTCTCTTGTGCTTAGTTAATATGTTTTGCCAAACATGTTAATTATCTGGAAATGGGTTTGCCTCTCTCAAATTATAATTCTTCTTGTTTCTGCTTTTACCAAATATAGCATAATGATATTCGGTGTTTGTTATTTTACTTTTCCATATTTTCTGAAATAGATTTTATTTTTCATTTCTAATAACCACTTGTGTACATCTTTCACAGGAGAGTCCAGCAATAATTTTCATGAACAACTGCTGCTTCTGAGAAGTAAGGGAAGAAATAGGAACTTGAAGTCTTGACAGTCATGTTCCTTGTGCTTTTTAGTGAAGAGAGTTAAATGGAGTTGGAGTTTGTTTTTGTGTGTGGCTTCATATTTTCTGATGGTGGTTTACTTTGAGGTTGTCATTTTTGAGGTGAACTGGCCTTAAACTTGCAATGTAGTTGAAGAGGACCAGGAGCTTCTGAACTTCTTGTCTTTTACAATCGCAGTGGTGGAACTATATACATGTGTCACCATACTAGGTTTGCCCAGTTATTTGTGGATTTTTTTGTTGTTGTTGTTATAAAAAAGTTTACAATACATTTCCTGACTTCTATTCAGAATGTTTATGTTTGTGTTTGATACCATATCTGTTCATTATTTTGAAGACTATGGGATTATGGCAGCATTGTGTTGTCCAACTCATGATCATTAAATTGGAATTTACTGTTTGCAGAAGATATTTTACATACTACACTAAGTTTTGTAATTTTCGTACTAGGTAATCTGCTTCTATCCTGTCTCATTTATACATAGAAAATGTATTTTTTTTGTGATTTTTTTGATATCCTCCTTCTGTTTTAAGAAATTTCAAACATTCAAGTGATTCTGCATCCTTGTTCATCAACTAAGTGGATAAGTTGATATATGACTGATATTTTTACTCTTGGTATTGATTTGAAGATCAATATTAGTGATTTACGGACTCCATTGTTTCAATGTGTTAGTAATTATAGATTATCCTGTTGATCAAACTTCCTAAAGTATATTAAAATACATCCTTGGAAGCCAGTTCTTTGTTACTTTGAATAACATACCATTAGTACTAGTAGAATGTCTGTGTAAGTGATGTTTAAAATAACATTTTCCTGTTTTTAGTGTTCTTTGTTCAGAAATGAAAAAAAACTATATAAATGATGATTACTGAATTGTGTTATATATCTAGACAAGTGGGTTTCTGGTTTAGATCTTCTAAGCAATTTTTTTTCTTTTTTGAATAGTGTCAGATTTCTTTCCTCCTCACATTCCATTCAAATCTCTCTTGCCTGTTTATTCGTGGATGTATTCAATATGTGGAGGAATTTTGTGTGATGCTGTTCCTGGTGTTTCACTTCTTCCTTGAGTGTTTTGTTTAATATTTTTGTATTTTATGAGATCTGAGAAATTTTCAAGCATTTTATCTAGCACCCATCTTCCAGTTCAGTTGATGCATTTACAATGTGCAGTTTGGCAAAAATGCCATCTAAATATGTAAACTTGTAAAAATGTTTCCTATCTGTGTGGTAGGTTTTAGAATTCCAGCTGAGTTCAGAAGATATGAAAGTCCTTGATGGCCTCAACAGAAATTTGCGATACATATCTGGTATAATGTAAGTAACTTTAATAACATGTTTACTACATTTATTTTCAGGAACAATGCTTTTAAAGTCATCTCGATAAATGTAAATTAGGTAGAGGAAATCAGAGCCCAGAATCAGGAAAAGGAACTTCAGAATTCTTTCTAGTTCAGAGTTCTGATCTTACTCACAGAAGCAGAGTGAGAAGGCTCAGGGTCACCTTTATCTATTGTTCCTGAAGGTGTGTACTGTTTGGGGGAGCAAGCTGGGTAAGCCCACATCACTGCTGAATTTCCAGCTTTCCTGTGGTGGCCTGAATTTGTATGTCTTGTGAATATGCACTGTAGATATTTCAAGGAGCCCATCAGAAACTGCCAAAGTCAATATCATACCATGAGGTCACTTGCTTAAATCTTGATCTTCCTAAATGTATGACCCCCAACTTTGAAGTCTATGTCATCATCTGCATATAAAATTGTTCACTGCAGTCAGGAAATTTAATGATTTTAATAGTTTGAAAAACTTCACTTCTTTCCTGATGTGCATTTTGTTCAGGAACTAAATATTCAGGTTGGAGGCCCACTGGCTTGATGTGTTGGATAGCACATTCAGTACTGTAGCTTTTCTGAAATTTAAAGAGGGCAATGCAGAGTCCTAATACTTTATTGGGAAGACATGGAAGGCAGAGGGATATGTTGAAAGATGGCTCAGTCTCATAAAACACTTCCCTTGAAAGTGCGATTAAAGCCTGGGTGCAGTAGTGTGGTCTTGTAATTAAAGTGTTCTGAAAGGGAAAACATGTAGATCCCCTGGGCTTGCAGGTCAGCCATCCTATGCTAACTCTGAGTACAAAGTCAGTGAGAGACCCTGCCTCAAAAAGGCAAATGCATTATTGAGGATTACACCTAAGTCTTTCTATGGCCTCTACACTCATGTGCATACTTGTATATATGTATAGGCATCTGCAATCACAAATAAACCTTCACACACATATACAAGAATGCACACATATGTATTTTATTTTTAAAAATGAAATACTCTATAGAAACATTCCCATTGCTATAGAGAATTTAAAGCCCAAAGAAGCTATGTTTTTCATTCGACATATACGAAAATAGAATTCAAGACAAGATGTATTATGAAGGAGGGAAAGCAGTGGAAAAATTAATTCAAAATGAAAAATATGATAATATATAAAAATTATAAGCATAATGAAAAATAGTATGGAATAAAATTATCTACTATGGTTTTATTCTTAAAATATACAGAAAAAGCAATAAAGTTTTGCATATTACATAGAGACAGAGCTATTATTCATATGATCCTCAGAAAATAATCTTTTAACTCCTTATAACTTGTGTGACTTTTATGGTGAGTAACTTATTGGATATGAGATTTTTGTTGTGAGCAAATATTGTTTCTATTTCTGAGTCAAAACCACTACATTTTATTTGGCAAACAGTTAATGAGTGATAATTTTGAAATTGAAACTAAATGTCAGTGTAGTAGATATTATATTTAAGCCTCTACTTTAGAAAATTAAATGTTAAGATACAAATTTACTAAACACAAAAAATTGGACAATGCATATTCCAGAGTACTGGTATATATGTAATATGGTATTATTCCATCAGATTCTTCTTTATCATTATTATTTATAATTTTTTAATTGGAAATTTAACATACACATTTGGTTTTGTCTGAATACATGGTATTACTATGACAATGGACTTCATATTTTCATTTAATTTTAAAATATTTTTTCATCTGTTTTCTTCTTATTGAAAATAAATTCTTTTATCATACAATATATCCTGATTTTAGTTTCCCCTCTCTATACTTCTCCCAGTTATTCCCCACATCCCCTCTTCTCCAGATCCACTCTCTCTCTGTCTCTCTTTAGAAAAGAATAGGCTTCTAAGAGACAAAAACTAATCATTTCAAAATAGATTATAATAGGACAAAGTAAGATACCTTTATCTTGCTTTCCAAAATAGAATATGCTAAGATAAAGATAAAATATCACATTGAGGCAGGACAAGGCAACCCAACAGAAAGAAAAGAACCCCAAGAGCAAGCACAAGAGTCAGAGGACCACTCATTCACGCACTTAGGATTCCCATAAAAATTCTAAGTTGAAATGAGTCAGATTCCTTAATGATCTTTTTAATCGTCCTTAAACTCAATGATAACCTAAGATGTCATAAAGACAAATGCAGCTTTAAACAAAAGAAATTAAATATCAGTACCTATATCTTCCCCAAATATTATTAATTTGTTACATTCATTTATTTGTATATATGTGTATATGTATGTGTGTGGGAACATGTCATGGAGACCATATGACTACTTTCTACAGAAGCTTCTCTCCTTCTATTGTATTGATCCCAGGAATCAAACTCAGATCATCAATTGGTAGGTAGGGCCTTATCCAACTGAACTATCTCACTATTTCTCAATTAGTACTTGGTTTCTTGTTTAGAACAATGTTTTCTTTCCTTAAGGATTTTTAAACATAAAAGATCGACTATCTCTTTATTTAAAAAAATACATTTTTTAAAATGTATTATTTAAATGTTTTTTTTAATTGTATGGGTTTTGCCTATATGTACGCCTGTGAACCCATGCATTCCAGGCACCATATAGGCCAGAAATGGGCATACTCTCCCACCCCCTGGAACTGGAGTTACAGATGGCTGTGAGACACCATGTAGGTAGTGTGAATAGCACCTGGGTCCCCTGGAAGAGCAGCCAGAGCTTTTAAAGACTGAGAAATCTCTCCAGATTCTCTTTGCTTTTTTGTGATAGATACATTTGAACATGTGATTCTTTATTTTCTACATGTTGAGTACTAGAGAAAGGAGGATAGCAATAATTTGAATCATTTGTTTATTATTTTCCTTTCAAGTAGAAAGTGATGGTTATGAAAGTAAGAAAAGAAGATTGTATGCCTTAGGGAAAGAAAATTTTATACTTTCACATTAAAATCAGCTAATCGGGTTCATAGAAATCATTCCATGTAGAGACAGAATGACCTGCTGCACTAAGTATGCATTCTTTGTCATTGCAGTTTTAAGGGCCACCCTAATTTTCCATTTTTGGATGAATACTAACATGTGAGGATGTCTCCTGAAAGGCCTATGGTGAGACACTGCTTTGCTGCTATCATCTACAGACTTGCCATTTCTGCTCTTGCAGAAATTGAGAACTTCCTGGAGCTACTCCTCAGCTAAGAAATAAAAAAGATCATACCATTTTGGAAACAAATAAAAGACACAGTTATCAAGGACACTGTATTGTTTTAATGCTTTGTCTTCCTCTGACTCATGATGACCCCAAATTAATTTGCCTATAGTCTGTGTTTAAGGTATGGTTGAAGATAACGGTCACTTTATGAACAGTTCTTCCAGGAGAATGGGTAGTGTTTTCATCTTTTGAGGATGAAAGTTAGCAGGTATTTATTAATCTATTTTTCTTCAGTTCAAGGATGGAAAATGTATACCATGTAGTAAGAAAGATTGAGGAGGGTGAACAATAAACCCCGAGCTACATTAAGCATTTTAGGCATAGACGTTCTAATGTTTACAGAATGAGATTTAGTTCAGAAGGATTGTGAAAATGGGGTGAGAGATAAGGCAGTCTGCAGAGCTTATGAGATTCCAATAACAAACACAACATTCCTGGAGATAACTTTTTATTATTTATTTACTTTTATTCTTTTCTTATATATCATGTCACCACTGAAGTTTTTCCTCTCTCTACACTTTCTACTCTCTCCTCCAGTTCCACCAATCCTCCATGTCCCTTCAGAAAAGAGCAGGCTTTCCAGTGATATCTTCCAAACGTGGTATAACATGTTAGAAGAAGACTAAGCACATATCCTCGTATCAAGGCTGGACAAAGCAACCCAGGAGGAGGAAAAGGATCTCAAAAGAGTCAGAGACACACCCCGACTCCACTGTTAGGAGTCTCATAAGAACACCATACTACACAACCATAAATATATTCAGAAGACATATACAGACCTATACAGACCTATACAGCTCAGACCTATACAGGCTTTCTGATTGTTGCTTCAGTCTCTGTGAGTTCCTATGAGCCCTGCTAAGTTGATTGTGTGGGTATTGTTCTCCAGTGTCCTCCACCCCTCTGGCTCCTACAATCCTTCCTCCCCCTCTTCCACAGGGTTTCCCAACCTCCACTTAATGTTTGGCTGTGAGTTTCTTCATCTGTTCCAGTCAGTTGCTGAAGAAAACCTCTCTGGTGATGATTATGATAGACTATGGTTTATGAATATAGCAGAATATCATTAGGAATCACTTCATTGCTCCCCCCCCCACCTTTTTTTTTTTTTTTAACCAAGCCAGTCATGTTTTGTTCTATCTTAGGTTTTTGGGTTATCCAGTCTCTGGTTCCTGGCCATCTAGGTAGTGTCAGATGTGAGCCCCCTCTTGTGGAGTTGGTCTCAAGTTGGACCACCTTTACCTGAGCATATCTTGCAGCCAGTACAAATTGTAGGTTAAAGGATTTGTGGCTGGGTTGATGTACAAATCACACCACTGGAAGATTTGCCTGCTTAGAGAAGATGTCTGGTTCATGCTCCATATTCCATGTTACTAGGATTCTTCTCTAGGGTTACCCTCATAGATTTCAGACTTCCATTGCCCCAAGTTCATACATGGCTCTCCAAATGCACCCAATTCTAGTTGTCTATCTCAGTACTATGCTCCCCCAGGCCACACCTGATTCCTGGCTGTTCCTCCCCACCCACACTCACTCCACTTACAAAATGTATTCTATTTTCCTTTACCAGAGAGATCCATGCACCTCTTCCTTAAGCCCTCCTTGTTACTTAACCTCTCTGGGTCTGTGGATTGTAGAATGATTATCTTTTATTTTAATAGCTATAGCTACTTATAACTGAGCACATATCATGTTGTTCCATCTACTGGCCTGCAAATTTCATGATGTCATTTTTGAAAAAACAAAAAACAGCCAAGTAATTGTCTGTATGCATCACATTTTCTTTTTGTTGTTGAGGGACATCTAGGTTGTTTCCAGTTTCTGAATATAATGAATAATGCTGCTATGAACATAGTTGAGTAAGTGTCTTTGTGGTAGGATGGGCTATACTTTGTATATGCCTGAGTGTGGAATAGTTGGGTCTTGAGGTAAATCAAATCCTAATTTTCTGAGGAACTGCCATATTGATTTCCAAAGTGGCTATACAAGTTTGCACTTCCACTAACAATGGAGGAGTATTCACCTTGCTCCAAATCCTTGCCAGTGTGAGTTTTCACTTGAGCTTTTGATCTTAGCTATTCTGATAGGTATAAGATAGAATTTCAAAGAAGTTTTGATTTGGCAGACTCATGAAGGAACATTTAGCTGAAGCAGATACAGATCAAAGGGTGCCAAGTAAAAGTTCTAGGCTGTGCCTCTCTCAGCTGAGAGAACCACAAGTGTTCCACAACTAGCTCTATAAGGAAGCCTAGCTTACCCTCTGTCACTGTTCTTCACGTCTTATTTATACCCTCCAAACATCACGTATCCTTGTGTCTTGCCTCAGCATGTGCATCTGTCTCACCTGACATCACTCTGCCAATCAGCCTGAGTCCACAGAAGTGGTAAGGATATTGTACATTTCTCCTTTGTATTAATTTATTTATTCATTTGCTTTATGTCTCAATATCAGCCCCCTCTCTCCTAGTGCCTTCTCACACAGATCATCATCCCCTCTCCTTTGAGATGAGGGAGTCCCCCTATGTGTCCCACTCCCCTCCCCAGGTTTATCAAGTCCCTGAAGGACTAGGTGCAAGAAGACCAACAGAGTCAACTAACCTGGATACTTGGAGCTTCCAGAGACTGAACAGTCCACCAAAGAATGAGCATGGACTATACCTAGACCACTCACACATATGTAGCCGAAGTACAGCTTGATTTTCATGCAGGTTCCCCCAATAACTAAAGCAGGGCTGTCCCTGAATGTATGATTTGCTTCTTATGAATCCAATTCCCCTAACTGAACATTCTGTTTAGCTCTGTATCCCATTTTTAATTGGATTATTTTATTTATTGATGTCTAATTTCTTGTGGTGTGTGTGTGTGTAGATTTCCCTTCAATCTTTAGCATGACATTTTGTCCAAGTGACAATGTCCTTTGCCTTACAAAAGCTTTTTAGTTCCATGAGTTCCCATTTATCAATTGTTGATTTTAGAGCCTGAGCCATTGGTATTCAACAGCAAATTGTCTTCTGTAACAATGAGTTCAAGGCTATTCTCCACTTTCTCTTCTTTTAGATTTAGTGTACCAATTTAATGTTGAGGTCTTTGATCCATGTGGACTTGAGCTTTGTGCAGGGTGATAAATATGAATCTATTTGCTTTCTTCTACATGCAGATATTCAGTTAGACCAGCACCATTAATTAGTCATCAGAGGTGGATAGAGAGATGGAACTGAGTAGGAGAGGAGGTAAAGAGGGGAACATGGATGGGGTTCAGGTGTGGGGAAAGGGGGCAGAAGAAGGCTGAGAGTGAGAATGGAAATTGGTGAGTCAAATCTCTTGTGACTAGCTGAAGGCCTGGGAATGGGAAAGATACAGGGAGTCTATGGGGGTAACCCTAGCTGAGTTACCTACCTGACAGGGATATGAAGACTAAAGCTTATATCCCATGAATCTATATGTAGCATTCTGAAGCCTTGGACAAAATGCAATTTTACTAGTGAGAGCAATTCTAGTCCAGTTGCAGGACACTAACTGGAGTCTCTAGTCAGCTCCCCATTGATTTGCTGGGCAGCCTGGTAGACATCACTTTTTTCTGTTCAAGTGAGGAACCAGTGCCTTTCTAAAAACAGTACTTTTTTTTGAAGGTTTGTCTCAGGCTTTGGGCAAGTTGCCTTAGTTCTCTTTTCTTTCAAAGCTTGAAGCTGCAAAGAAGGCTGTTACATAGACCCAACTTCAGAGGATTGTCACAAAAATGAACAGAAGTCATTATGACATGGGATTGCCCACTATACTTGAAGAGCATCTTGCCTATAGTTGAGTGCTAAATAAGTGTTTGTGAACTGAAAAGAAAGAAGTGTCTGCCTTTGCTGACTAAAGGCTCTGTGTGTTACTTCCTAAGAGTTCTTTGAGGTGCTGTGATGAAGGGCTTGCGTGAGAAAGACAGCACAGTCTGAAGCTAAGATGGCTGCAAGGTTAAGGTCTAGGTCTGTCTAGCTCCAAAGCCTGGGCCACCCGTACTGTGCTTTCTGTCCTTCCTTGGTAGAGGCGATTGCATATCAATCCAGCAAATCACTGTTGAGCACCAGCTATACGTCAGCTTCATGCTTGGGTTGCCAGGATGAGGGCTAGGAAATAGACATGTCCCTGCCATCATGGAGCTGTCACAAGTTCATTTGCTGGCAACTGACCTGAGGTCAGGGCTGGGTACCAGAGAATTCAGGGAAGTCTGAGGACACTTTGAAGACCGAGCCCTTTGAAGCCTCTTCTGAAGACTGACCCCACAAAGCAAAATGACACCGGTTTCTGCTCTCACAGAAAGAAAGGAAGGAGAGACTTACAAATTCACTTTTGGAAATCAAGTTGAAAATCATTGTTTCTATATTGCCATCAAGTTTTAAGTTCCCTGTGGTTTGGAAGACAGCAGGACAACAAACCTTTGATATAAGATGAGACACCACATGCTTCCTAAGCACAGTATCTAGATCTTCATGGGGTAGACATGGCTGTGGCCTGAATTTAATATTTATGTATGCTCATTAAAATACAATGTTAGTTTGAAAGCATGTTCTCAAGGGATTGTCAGTGTCTTTACACAGAAGCCTGGGGCTCCCACATTTTCTTTAATCTAACCAACAATCCTTCCGTAATCCAACCCAACCCAACCCAACCCAACCCAACCCAACCCAACCCAACCCAACCAACCCAATCCAACCCCTCCCTAGTTGGCTTGGGAAGAATAGTGATACTTTATGTTCTCATAATACAAGACAGGAACAAGTTCTGGACCATCATTCTTGTGGAATTACATCCTGATTTGCGTGGCAGTAGGATAAGAAGTAATGATTTATACAATGCGAACTATGACTAAGAAAACTTTCCAAATTGGCAGTGTTTTTTTATATAAGTAACCAGAGGTATGCAAAATATTATGGTTAGATATGTCATGATTAGATCCTTGGAGATTCAACAGTATGTAACTTCCAGGTCTACTCATATGCACCCACACAGAGGCTTTTACTTGCTAATGATTATGTCCAGTGCTTTATGTATACAATGCCATTTTTAAGAAAAATTAAAAGTTTAAGAACTAAATTTCATAGAGTCACAGAATTAATTAATGGTAAGGAGTTATGAATATGGGAAAAATAAACGTTCATTGTGGTGGGGCTGAGGAGGAGTCAGGGTTTGCTTAATGAAATGCAGGTGACAGATTTTCAGTGGCCTTTGTAGATAGCATACCTGGACATCCAACTCCAGTTCCACCCACACCGCCTTGACGAGTTTCACATGAGGTTCTTGCATCAGAAGCAAATGACTTTTTGCAACAAATCTCTTTTTGGGACTCAGACAAGGAGATTCCGTCTCTTCTTTTTAGAAGTGAACCTCATAGGCATACACACACACATTCACCTGCATACATATATGAAGATGCACTCAGATTCCCTCCACCCCTCTCTCTCAAAAGTTTTTAAGAAAAATAAAAACACATTTTGTCTGAGCTGGGACCTCAGCTTGATGGCCTTTTCTTCTTAAGCGCAGGAAGATTTTGCTTTGAAATCATCTAGAAAATTCTGGGAGGGCAGAGCACACAACTGGCTTCAGGCTGGTGGTTACTGAAGCCAAGTCATGGATATTAATTGTATTAACATCTCAAATCTTACATGTTATTCAAACACTTCTGCCAAGCAGGTTTTCTTGAAATGTGAATGTAATTTTAATTCGTGAGCAATCAGCATCTCACTTCTGAAAATAGGAGCCATAAAGACTAGGACTAACTGACAGAAATTACATTATTCTTTGCACTTGGCTATCCCTAACAACTTGGAAGCAGGCACAACCTCATGGTACTTCCCTTTCTCATTCCTAGATCTTTATTTTTTTCTGAACTAGTCTTGTTCTAAGCAGAATTTTCCTTGTTCCGACTCTGTTGTCATTCTTGGCTGTGGATGTGTGTGGTGCTGTGGCCACACAGGGACCACACAGCCTCTGCAGGGCTGGATCAATGCTGCCGACCTTGGTGATCTGTTTTTGCTGAGCAGAGATGACGGCCAGTGAAGCTGTCTTCAGTACTCTATGTGGAAAGGATAGTCCTTGTGATTTTCAGTTCTGGAAAACAGAATCACAAATTAAAATGAGAAACAAAAGAGCAGGCATTTTTAAAGAAAACATTTTAATTGGAAGAGTTGTGCCACTCTAGTATACAAATGTCACTGTCTTTATTCACTGGCCCAGCCTTACACAGGAAAGAGTCACAATACAGTTTAATTAAGCTTGAAAACAAGAGTAAATACCTATTCAAGAACCAGTTCACCTGCTTGTGTATAGCTCTCGTTCTCTTCAAAGGATGTGCAGGAGACAGACTTACGTGGGGAATGTGGCCAAGCGGAGGTTCCTGTCGAGGCTGAAGAGTTCCTCCATATCTTTCTCAGTTAATTCAAAATCAAATACCTAGAAGCAAAATCAGGTGATCATAGAGAATTCAGAGGAAACCCCATTTAACTGGCATCTGTTTTCCCTCGACACCAAGATGTGAAAGAAGTTCTTCATTAGACACTTAGCACTTCCCTTAAAGCATAAGCAAACCTCCCAAAACACATTATTTTCATCCCTTGGCTGACACTGGCTTAGTCTCAAGAAACCTTGGAAAGATGAGCAATATAGTGTTTTTATCTTATGGGAATGCAGAACACAGGGGAAAAGTTAAAAAGCCAAATGTTTCTTTCACTGATCTACGTCTTCCCTTTAAAAAGAAAAACATTATTCCTCCCACCCCATCAACTAGAAAGCCGGCTGGTACTGACTCTAGCAGCATCAAAATCACACAAGAATGTTTTGAGGAATTTTACTTTCAAGTAGAATTCTTGACTCTCCTGTCCTTTGCTCCTCTGACACACTTGAGAACTATGACCAACATCTCCAATAACAACAGTATCTCATAGTCACCACTGTGGTTAAGGGTCTATATCCAAGGAGAGCCAACCAAAGAATATCCAGTAGCTTTGCCATACCCTAAGTGGTGGAAGCTAGGAAGATGTCAGTCCTTAGTCTGGCCAAACTAGCCACATCCACATAGTATTTTAGGAGTTGAAGAAGGGCAGCCTCAGTGTCAGAGTCATTTAGATCAAGGGGGAGAAGTAAACAGTACTAGAATAGACACTAAAATCAAGGCTGGTGCCACAGTGGTACGGCCATACTGAATGGGTATTCTGAGCTGTCAGAGAGCACAGACCTAGAGCTTGTATTGAAAGCCTCTGGCCTGCATGAAGGACAACCTCATAGTCTCCTTGATACTTTTCTTCTGGTTATGCTCATGTCCACAACTCCCTGCTCCTCAGATCTTACTGGCACCCTTTTGAGCCTCTCATACACTGACACAATTCTCTGTCCCTGGTATCAGATCCCATTTCTGCTGTGATTCTTGGTTGAATTTTAAAAGACTGTCTTTCAAAGGCTGCTCCCAATTCATATTTTGTACATGTTCTAGTTAAATAAGTATTCCAGTGCATTCAGCAACTCTTAAATGTTACTAGGCCAAAGTAAGGATCATAACACCCAGAGCTACTGCCCTCAAGAGATCAGTGGACACATACTCCATGTGGCCCAGACTGGCTAGATGTTCATCAACCCTGTATTCCTTCCTCCTGAGCACACACTCTACTCGGCATATCTACCTTCTGTTAGAGTCAGTGTGGCACAGTGACATCCACCCCTAGGGGAGTTGGTGGGGAGGGGGACACGAAAGAGACTTTCCTGACTCTCTGTGAAAGGCTGATCACCAGCATAGTTTACAGAGGAATACACCTCTGTCAGGCAAAAGCCATAAAGATATGTTCTTTAGGGAAGTTAGCCATGCCTAAGTCAGGATCTGAATAGTTCTAATCAGGAAATGCCTACCTGGATATTCTCTCTAATTCGACTTGGGGTGACAGATTTAGGAATCACTATCACGTTCCTTTGGATCTGAAATCGGATCAAAATCTGTAGGAAAGAAAGTTTCACGTACCAATAAAACAAATGGAATCAAAGCTAAGGCAGTATAATATTTCAGTTTCATTGTATGGTAAGAGCTAAAAAGTCTCTTTCATCTCAAAGTCCTTTAGGGATCAAACTAATATGCTTTGTTAATCTATCTGTAATGAAGGCCATCAGCCCAAGAAAATCAGAGGACTCTCCCACCCCATTCACTAGAATCCCTCAGTGTGTGTCCAGTTCCCCAGATGAAGGCATTTGGCATTTGGACAAGGTTGACTTTAACCACTGGTCTCCAACACTACTTGTCCATGCATTTGATGGGGCAGAGGAAGTGGCACTGGAGTGTATCTTGACTGTTGATATTTGAGAAAGGCAGTATATGGGGCTTGACTGGATTCGAACATGGAACCCACTAGTCATGGCTCAAAATTGGAAAGTTCCAGTGAGTCAACTCATCCAGGCTCAGGACTGTGTGATGCTAGCACATGACAGTCCTTTCCACATACCTGAGCAGCAGACTTCCCATGCTTCTTTGCAATCCTCCGAACAACCACATCATCCATCAAGTGAACCCCATCTCTAGACAGACAGAGCAGAGTGTGCTGTGTCAGGAGGTTGATCACCACACGTGTTGAAAAAATTACTCTTCTCTAAAATGAAAAATTTACTAGTTTTTTAATTTATTTTATTTACTTATTTTCTTAGGGATTCTATTCCTGCACAAAACATCATGACCAAGAAACAAGTTGGGTAGGAAAAGAGTTTATTCAGCTTATACTTCCACATTGCTGTTCATCACCAAAGGAAGTCAGGACTGGAACTCAAGCAGGTCAGGAAGCAGGAGCTGATGCAGAGGCCATGGAGGAATGTTACTTACCGGCTTGCTTCCCCTGGCTTGTTCAGCTTGCTTTCTTATAGAACCCACAACTACCAGCCCAGGGATGGCACCACCCACAATGGGCTGGGCCCTCCCACCCTTGATCACTAACTGAGAAAATGCCTTATAGCTGGATCTCATTAAGGCATTTCCTCAAGGGAGACTCCCTTCTCTGTGATAACTCCAGCTTTTGTCAAGTTGACACACAAAACCAGCCAATACACTTATTATTTTTGATTATTTGAGGTAACTCACTTAGTAGTCCTGGGTGGCTTCAAACTCAGTTCTGGTGCCTCTGTCTCGCCTGAGATTACTGGTGGGTGTCAATAGGCCTGGGTGACTTGCTATTTTCTTATAGTAACAACTTCCACTACAAGAGATTTTTAAGACTATGATAGTATCCACAAAAAACCTATCCAGGCAAGGGGCCTAGTGACTAGAGTTAGCAGTTTTATTTTATTTTTAACAGGGTATCATGTCTGGCTTTGAGCTTCTAATGTAGCCTGAGAATGACTTTGAACTTCTGATCTTTCTGCCTCTCCAAAGTGCTTCATTAATAGGTGTGCACTACCATATCTGTTTACATAATGCAAGGGACTGAACCCAGCAAAACATCTCTTTTCAAGCAGCTAACAGATTTAAAGCATTGAACTAGTCAGAGTACTCAATGTGTTCTGAAAGAACCAGACTGAGCAGGTTTTATCTTGCCATACCCTGCTCACTTACTCTACCAGCAACCCTTTGTCCCCAAGGCTCAGCTGTAAAGTATGTCCCCAACTTTTAGGAGCTTCCCAGATGCTACCACATCCAAATATACACACCCTATATTCCATAGAGTAAGCAGAGGCAAAAAATAAACCAAGTCCAGCCTTCCCTGGCTTCCTAATGGTTTCCTGGAACTGAGCGTGAGGCTCAGAACAGACTGAGGAGAGGGAGTTTCTGCATTTTAAGAAACGTCATTGACAGACGGTGCAAAGCTCCCTGGTGTATAGATAGAGAAAGGGATGCTATGACATGCGCAAGTACCCCAAGTACAAAATGGACTCGTGGAACTTTTCTGGAGGGTTGCCAAACTGAACATGACATCACAAACAAGAGTTGGCAGACTCAAGAAAAAGAGAACCACAGAGTTTTAGTAAAAAGCACAGTACATATGGTTGCTGAGACTAGAAATAATATTCTATCCAAGTGAGCATGAGTAGGGTGGAGCCACCACACAGGCTCAGGCAGGAGACTGACATACTCATGTACAATGAGACTGCTTCAGCTAGAGGCTGAGCAATACAGAGGAACAGGCTATCCAATGGGAGTTATGGCACTGGGAACCTTAAGGGATCTGCACTCCATTAAGGTAGAGAAGATAGCAACGCAGACCAAAGGACAGGCCTTGGGTTCTACTAGCACAATAAGTTATTGATCTTCATGTTGGATTGGAGTCAGGGTATGGGAAATGGATGGTTTCCACAGTTCTGGCTTAGGTAGCTCACTAGGAGAATGGTACAAAGCTCAGGTTCAGGGAAAGAAGATATGACACTTTAGCATTAGCTAAAGATGCTGAGGTTTGTGACATGCCTTGAGGTTACCAGGTAGTAGCTGACTGATGACCTACCAGGCAGATCAGCCGAGGGTTCACTTCAGGCTGAGTCTGTCCAGTCAAAGCTGGTTACCCTTGGAGGGAAGCTTGATTAAAACAACTCACCAGTTTGAGAAATAGCTCCTTACATTCACCCTGGGGCTGAGGGATGTGGGCAGCTCTTTTCTAACTCTCTATACCTTCTTAGTGAAGCTTCTCTAGCTCTCAAATGTCTGTTAGCAACCAGATTAGCACAGTCTCAGATATATCCTTACCTTGAGCCACTGAGGGGACGGTAAGCAGTCACGGACACATTTCTTTTATGGCAAAAATCAATCAGGTTCTTTTGATTAAGATATGGGTGGCATTCAATCTACAAACAGAACCACAGTGTACCAAAATAATTCAGACAAGCAGCATTCTAGGAAAGCACTGAAGAGAAGACTTACTTGACATCCTCACCATCAATAACTAGGTACAAAGGCTTCTCTTGAGTCCTGGGTGTCTCCACCTACAAATGAGTAGGTTGGTCTCTGCCATCTTCAGGATGCTATAAGTGGCTTTGAGTCCTTAGACTGTCAGACTCCTATGTTATGCAGACAGTCATCAGTGTGGGTTTCTTCATCACACAGGAAACAGCCTGAACAGTCTGAATTCACCCCTCCTCCCCTGCCCTTCACGTCTCCTCTGTGGTACTTACATTATTACCCAGCACCTGGCACACTTAGTTTGTGTATTGGCTATCTTTTGTCGCCAGGATTTGAGTTTCAAACACAGGCCTTGAGAGCAATTATTACTGTCTTCTCCACTTTGTTCATGCACAATTCCAGGTTATAAACAGTCTCATAATTGATGTTCACTTAGAGAAAACTGGAGAGAATTAGGAGCGGTGCCTTTCCAGCCAGATCAACTTCCAAGGAAGTCTCCTTTGAAGGTTTGTTGATCTCACTCGCATGTGAAATTCTCTAATTTTGTTCATTCAACAAATACTTACTGAAAAAACTTCAGACGCCAAGGCTGTTCTCAGTTTTGGGATACACCTAAAACCCAATTCGGACCAGATTCTCTATAGTCACTACACTTGAATCTTGGTGTGATGGTTTGTATATGCTCAGCCCAGGGAGTGGCAGGATTAGAAGGTGTGGCCCTGTTGGAGTAGGTGTGTCACTATGAGTATGGGTTATAAAATCTTCATCCTAGCTGCCTGGAAGCAGACTTCCACTAGCAGCCTTCAGATGAAGATGTAGAATTCTCAGCTCCTCATGCAACATGCATGTCTGGATGCTGCCATGCTCCCACCTTGATGTTAATGGACTAAACCTCTGAACCTGTACATCAGCCCCAATTAAATGTTGTCCTTGTAAGAGTTGCCTTGGTCATGGTGTCTGTTCACAGCAGTAAAATCCCAACTAAGATACTTGGTGACAAATTATGGCCAGCAAACAGAAACTGTATGAGGTTCTGGGTGTGATGTGGGCAGTAGGAGAAGATTTATTTCCACACCTTGCCTGAATGGGTGAAGGCAGTGTTATCCCTTCCAGTCCTTCTGTTGGGAGTTTGCATGGGTTAGATGAGTGAAACAGAAGGGCTGCTTTCCTCTAATGAGGGTGAAGGGTCTTTAAGGACCCTGCTCTTCTGAACACACTTGGTCATCTGCCTCCAAAACCATGCCAAGAATAGAGATCTGTGTCATACCCTATCCACCCATGATATCACCGAACCACATGGGATATAAAGAAAGACACTTGCACACTAGGTCAGTCATTTCTGCCTGTTACTTCATTACAGTCCTAACAGCGACTACAGGTAAATGCATGTGACATGTCTCATCCACCTCCACACAGAGGAAAAAGACAACCCTGAGGAAGACTCCTGATTATCCACCAGCTCACCTGGTTCGTTATTGGCCTGATTCTCAAACCAGGCTTATTCAAAAGTCTCTCAAGCTGTGTATGGTTAAAGTTGGACACCCCAATGTTCTTCACCAGACCCTCAATCACCAGGTCTTCCATGGCCTGAAAGGGAAAGAAATGTGCTGAGCACAAAAGTTGTCTAGTTCCCTGATAAGCCATGTCCCTTTGTGACTTGCCATGGAGTCTCAATACTTTAATAGTGTTTTAGTTGAAGTTACAAAGTCATGTGGACATATTATCTCTACCAGGGCTGTCTTAAACTTCCATGGAATGATTCACACAAAGCACTTAGCCAAGGCTGGATCTCAGCAAGTGTTAGCATATTTTGTCTCTTCATGCTCCTGTGCTCTGATATGGTCTGCAGTGGCCCATGGAGAGGGGTGTGTGTGTGTGTGTGTGTGTGTGTGGTGTGCGCGGCGCGGCGTGCGCGCGCACTTGCAGTGCTTGTCTCCATGGCTGCCTCTATTTGCTGACTTCTCTGTACTCCTAGATATTCATCTTGAGCTCGGTGATGGGTTGAGGCTCTCACTTCCCACTCTCACATCACACATCATAAGAAATGTGCAATTTCCTGGAGAGGAAATCAATTCGATATAGGCTGACCCATAAGGGAGCCCTTAAGCCTCTGCTTTAGAGCATCCATGAGCTTCATGGCAGTGTGGAGTCAGGCATAAGTGTCCAGTGATTCTGAGGACAGCAACCAGTGAATTAAGATTCTGCAATAATCACCCAATAATGTACCACCCAGAGCCTCAGGTTTAAATCCTAGATCTTTGATGAGCAGAAGCCCAAGGTGATAGCAAGGGCTGGAGCCCTCAGAAACACTTTGTTCAGTTTCTTTCTAACTAGTTCTCATGTTTCACAGCTTTACAGGAAGAGGGTTATCATTGCTCAGTGCAGGGACTTCTCCCTGTCTGTTCAGTTCCTCTTGTCTCCTTAAGGCACTGAAACGTTCCTAGAGTTTTACCCATCAATCTCACAGGAATGGGTCCATATCACATCTTCTCAATGGAAACTTCTCTAAGCTTTGCTGGTTTATACTTGAACTTGTTCAAATGTGCCAGTGTTCTGTTGCTGAAGCTGAGCAGCAAGGGTACTAGAGGTGGTAGTGTCCTGATCTGCTCTGTTCCTACTTCTTCACCTTCATGAGACTCTCAAGCCCACTCCCTTCCTGATTTTTCTTGCTTACTTCACTATGAACGCTTACCATTTTTCTTCTGGACCCTGGGCATCTTGACACTTGGTTATCTTCCCTCTAACCTTTTCCTTTTCCTGTCTTCCAAATTTGAGCTCCAAAATATTGCCAATATTATGTTTTATAACAGCCAAAAGAGAACCTCCAGGAACTCGGTGAGGACTACAGTGTTAGTCATTACCACAGGCTGATGGGAACATTCTAGATAATGCCACACTGAGCATCAATATTTAACCAGCATGTATTGCAAGCCACATATTTGAAGTCCTTCCTGGGGTATTAAACACAGAGGCTCCAGATCTTGGGCAGCTTTTATTTGGCTACCCATGAGCAGGGGTGACGTGTCCCATTGGCGTGGCTCCACTTACCTGCCAAGTGTCCAGAAAGTTGGTGTGACTGGGTATGACCTTGCCACTGCGATCCAAAGGGATATCTTTTTCTCCAGGCTGTGAGAACCAGAAGAAAACAAGCTTATTGGGGTTTGTGGCATCCTCCATCACAAGACTACACAGGGAGACAATGGAGATGAATAGTCAGAGCCAGTGAATTTGCATCTTAGCCTTGACCATGTCACTAAGTCCTACTGGCCTGGTTGTACCACTTTCCTTCTCCAGACCTCAGGGGTCATCTTAAGACCAAGCACAAAGGGAAGGGAAGGCCAGCAAAACCTCATCAAAAGCCTGAGAAAAATTTGAATCCTTGCCTGATTCAGGTATTTTTTAAAAACAGGGAACAATGAGCATCTTTCATGTCTTAAAATGAACAACTTCATCCCAACAATACTACTGGCTCTTTGTTTTCTTCCTAAGACTTCATATCAAGTTAAATGATAAACAAGTGAAAAACAAGAGGACAGAGGATAGAGAAAGCCATCCTGAGAGGTAAAGACTTAGTCACTTTTCTAAGCAGTGATAAGGATTGACACCTCTCTTTTGTCTAATTATACATTCCTAGTAGATCACAGGACAAGTATGAGAAAATATACATTTAATAATTCCGAATCATTCCAAATTTTACGTGCATTTAGTAAGTACATTTCCTATAATGAAACATGGAAAATGTTTTGCTTCCAAGCCCTCCTATGCTGATATTTGTCTAGGTCTTTGCAGGAATCTAGCTACAAACTGAGTGGTACCTTGAAACCCATGGGCCAATGCATGAGGTAGAGGTCCAGGTAATCCAAGTTTAAGGCCGCCAGGGTATTGGTGCATGCTGTTTTCACCAAAGACTTCTTGTGGTAGGTGCACCACAGCTGCAGAAAAGAGGTGAGGCCACAGTCTAAGACTAACAGGACATACACCCATTGTTCTATCCCACAAACTTGCACCTGACAACAACACAGCTGGTTCTGTCCCTGTCCATTTCTCCAGCCTCCCTCTGCTTCCCAGAACACCTGCTGTATTCATGCATACTACATGATTGACTTGCTTCCTGTTTGTAAAACTATCACCACAGCATCAATTTCTTAGTGTGGAGTATGCCCTTTGACCACTGTTTGCCAGTTTAGGCCTGTCTATGTAGATAGAGTTCACAAGGGCTTGGACTTCATTTTGTTCACTACAGACACAAAGGCTGTTGTCACTCAACCAAGATTTGTGTTCATGGATGTATTGTTGATTGGTGGTGTGGGCCCCACATGTCCGTCTGAATGGCCAAATAATAAAACAAAGATGTAAGCAAACAAAATGTAACCTCCCATGTTCACGAAGCTAGAGAGGAGTCAACTGCAAACCAAAAGCAATTCCCATAAGGACACTGAAAAAAACCTCCAGGCCAGATAATTCCAGATCTGCCAGTAGCTACAAATGCAGAGGCAGAGAAGCCTTACCTTACTGACGACAAACAGCTCGTCTCTCGTCACCACGCCCTCCCTGATCTTCTCGTTGATTCCCAGTCCAACCTCACTCTCATTGTGGTATAAGTAAGCACAATCAAAGTGCCGGTAGCCCAGGTTGATTGCCACCTTAACGGCATCGGTCACTTCTCCTGGAGAGGCCTGTAATATAACCAAACAGGAGGAAACCTTCTACCCTCAGGAGAACCCAACTCTGCTTCTCCCTTGTCACCTGGGAATGTGACAATACGTCAATACTCAAATCATTAAAGCAATACGAACGTCAGCTAGACTTAAAGGTAGGGAATGTCAGAGTCAGAATGTGATTAATATTCTGTTTTGGTTTCTTCACTCACTCGGAGAAAAGACCACCGTGTTTTTCAGCTCTTGCAGAGGGCTGAGCTGTGTGCTGTGCTTCACAAGAGGAAGAACGGCCGGGACATGAAGCAGTCTGATATCTAACACTCAGGGATATGTAAATCAACTATAAGCATAAAGCATGTATCTATTCAAACACACAAGGGACTCATTCAATACCTGTATGGCATTCACAGGAAAAGCTTAATGAGACACATAGACATTTCCATTAACTATGAAAAGTGGAGCCCAAGTTAGCCTTGAATTTGAGCTCTTCCCTGCTTTGTCCTAAAGTTGACTTGGTTATTATATCAAAGCAACATGCAGATCTAGCATAGCTATGTCATTTAAGATCACCAGTCAATGTCACATTCGCTATGGTTTTCCATCACCTCCCACATCTTTTGAAAGACATGCTTGTGTCTTCTAGAGATAGAATTAAATGTTTTCATGTGTTGTGAAGATGATGATTCCCACCCCCACCCCCGTTTTTATTTAGTTGTTATTTTATTGAATCTTTTCCATCTCACTACATGGCTCCAAAGAACACTCAAATCACCAAATTGCCAAAAAAAAAAAAAAAAAAAAATCACCCATTTTACAAAAATTTCTGGAGAAACATTTATTTAAATACCTTCTGCTAAAAAGAATTTTTAAATTTACTTTTTAATCAAAAACTATATTTTGATCACGTTTCCCCCCTCCCCTAACTTGTCCCAGCGTTAGGTCTGCCTAGCTCCATACCTACTCAACTTCATGTTTATTTTGCCCAACATACCAAATCGACTGAGCAAGCAGTGTAACTACTAGAAAATATCTCTACTGTATTAAGTGGACTCCAGAAGTCCACTTAACTTTTGGTCCCGATTATTTTTAATTCCATAAAACACACCCGAAAATTATATTCATATTTCCACTAGTAGTAACATGGCAATCTCTTCTAAGTAACACACATGATTGCTAGGTTGAAAGGCAGCTAAAATATTCAAACCTATATTTTTTTTCCAGCATACTAGGAACTAGCATCAGTGTAAAGCATATGATGTCCACAAAATAAGCTTGCACCCTGGCCTGTTTGCACTGGACCTGGGCTTTAGGCAGGTTGCTAGGAGACAGATCTCCTAGGATCACAGAAGATTTAGGAGAGACGAAATGCACAACCAAACCCAGTTGCTTGGGTCAACACAGTAAAGACATTACACTTACATCGATGTAATTATTTTTATTTGGTTTATTTTAGCACGGTTCCTTGTGGCTATTTCATACACACTCGGTTTTACTGTGCCACTTGGATAAATTATTTTTTGGAGGCTGGGGTCCGTGATTAGCTCACACGAGGCTGAGTTAAGATCATGTTGCTTTATATAAAGTTAGTCCAACTGCTTTTCAACCTCGCAGGGAGCAGGTGTTTTAGGATCACAGCAGAGTCAGAACTCTCCTCTAATCAGTCTAGGGGCAAAACCTTGATCAGAGCCCCGGTCTGGAAGGAGTCGCCCTAGGCAAAAGAAGTCCCGCGACCTGACCGTTGCTGAGCAAATATTTGTCAGACTCCGGGACCCTTAGCCGACCCACACGGGAGCCTCCTCACCTTCCAGGTACCCAAGCCCACTGCAGGAATTCCTTGCATGGCTCTCCTCTCAAAGACTCAGCCACCAACTGTACAGGAGGTGCCAGCGAGCAGGCCAGGGCGCTCAGGGTAATGCCGTGATTGGCTGGAGTTCTGGGACTCTAATTGGCTGATAGAGAGGTCGCTAGGTGCGCGATTGGCTGGTGACATAGTCCATCTTCAGAGGACCCAAGCAACTGGTTTGGTTGTGCATTTCGTCTCTCCTAAATCCTCTGTGATCCTAGGAGATCTGTCTCCTAGCAACCTGCCTAAAGCCCAGGTCCAGTGCAAACAGGCCAGGGTGCAAGCTTATTTTGTGGACATCATATGCTTTACACTGATGCTAGTTCCTAGTATGCTGGAAAAAAAATATAGGTTTGAATATTTTAGCTGCCTTTCAACCTAGCAATCATGTGTGTTACTTAGAAGAGATTGCCATGTTACTACTAGTGGAAATATGAATATAATTTTCGGGTGTGTTTTATGGAATTAAAAATAATCGGGACCAAAAGTTAAACATCTCTAGAAGATTATTTATTGACTGTAATAACAACTAATATACATGTTATTAAGGAGGCTATGAAATTTAAAGAGAGCAAAGAGTATATAGACAGATTTTGAGGGAGGAAAACGAAAGGACAAATGTAATTAAAAATAAAAAAAAAAAAAACCAAACAAAAACTAAATCAAAAAACAAAAACAAAACAACAACAAAACAAAACATGGGTCTTCCCGCAAGATATCCTTCAAAGGAATGCCTACAAGACTGTCTCCCAGGTGATTTTAGGTCTTATTGAGTTGACAATAACCCTAAAATCACAAGCTGAAACAGCTAGAAAGAACCAGAAAAGCAAAGATAAATAACTATTTAGAAAATATGAGAATTATTAAAACGATTACAACAATTAAGGATCTACCATATTATAGTGCTAGGGTTTTGTACCCTTAACTTTGTTTATAATAATCTGACAGAATTCAACAATTTTACGTTATTACTAGCATCAGCAAGTTCAACCCACATTTTTTATTTGTCTGATGTTAGATTTCTCTTCATCTGTTTGAGTTTCACAAGTGCTCATGGCAGACGTTCTGTGGAAACGCTACATCTCCTTCAGTTCTCCTTTTTTTAATGTGTATTTTGTAAAAAATTGCAAAGTTAAGCCGTTAACTGTCAGATAACTTTTTTGTAGTTTTTGATCTTTATGCAAATTAACATGGAAGTATCCATCTGCAAGAGGATACATTTTCAGGTGTCAAAGACTATTAGTACTCTCCCTGATAAGCTTTTATCACTCATAGCCACTTACAGTTTCAGTTCATAAATCTACAGAAATAATGTCCTTTCTTCAAATGATTCCTATTATTTCATAAACGTTTAGTTTGATCTAGTGATGCCTTCTTTTTCAATGGTCATTTCAGATTTCTTAGGTAGTAATTTAGCAAAAACATAAACGCTACAGATGTAAATACTTGAAAAACATACAAGCATACTTTACAAGACACTATTGAAACCTCAGATTTTGATGAGGTAGTTTATGTGAAGACACTGAAAACTTTTGCCAGGTTCTCATGGCAGATGGCTACAAATATATACACATACATAATGCAAATGCACACATGAATATGTAGATGTGAATGCACAGGCTTATATCTGCTCAAATATCCATTCAGTAATCAGCATATTCCGCTCTATACAAGCAACTTAACAAGAGTAAATGGTGCAATAATGTCTATGATAATTATAAAATATTTGGATGCCATTAGGTTAATTTTACATATGTATTTAATAAACGCCAGTTTAGAAAACACGTTTTTATTCTTCATTATTTACAGGTGATGGTGGGAAAATCCAATGTAAAGCACAAGTTGATAACAACACAGGAGCTACTTCACCTGAACTTTGGAAATATTTTGTAACGATTCTTTATAATCAAAAAAAATAGAATTGAAGACATGATAAGTTGTATGATAAAAAAAAAAAAATATTAAAAGACGCATGAACTTTATAAGTTGGTTCTTCCTGCCCTCTGGTGGCCATAGCTCAAAATACAGATACTTCTGTATGAATGTATGTAATGTGTGTATAAAACATGTATAAAAGATATAGAGCCCTCTGGAATACCACTTCCCTTCAGCCCCGAGCCTGGTCCTTTTGGCTGGGGCAGACATATAGGTGGTCTGCTACTGTGGAGACACTTTATACTGAGCCATCCTAGAGGAGCTGCTGCACTCAGAGCAGCCGGATTTCAGGATCCCCAAGGCAGCCTGAGTCCCAGGAGTTCTTCCACCCAGGAGCTTAGGATCACAGGAACACAGAGAAATCTGGACTCTGAGGAGTTCTGACACAAGCAAGATAACTGGAAAGACAGACTCCAGTCAGACACAGTGAGCACAGGTAACACTAGAGTCAACCAGATGGCAAAAGGCAAGTGCAAGAACACAAGCAACAGAAACCAAAGTTACTTGGCATCATCAGAACCCAGTTCTTCCACCATAGCAAGCCCTGGATACCCCATCACACAGGAAAAACAGGATTTAGCATTAAAATCACTTCTCATGATGATGATAGAGGATTTTAAGAAGGACATAAGTAACTCCCTTAAAGAAGTACAATAGAACACAGGTAAGCAGGTAGAAGCCCTTAAAGAGGAAACACAAAAATCCCTTAAAGAATTGCAAGAGAACACAACCAAACAAGTGAAGGAATTGAACAAAACCATCCAGGATCTAAAAATGAAAATAGAAAGAATAATGAAATCTCAAAGGGAGACTACCCTTGAGATAGAAAACGTAGGAAAGAGATCAGGAGTCATAGACGCAAGCATCACCAACAGAATACAACAGAATACAAGAGATAGAAGAGAGAATCTCATGTGCAGGAGATACCATGGAAAATATTGACACAACTGTCAAAGAAAATGCAAAATGCAAAAAGCTCCTAACTCAGAACATCCAGGAAATTCAAGACACAATGAGAAGACCAAACCTTAGGATAATAGGTATAGATGAGAGTGAAGATTCCCAATTTAAAGGGCTAGTAAATATCTTCAACAAAGTTATAGATGAAAATTTCCCTAACCTAAAGAACGAGATGCCCATAAACATACAAGAAGCCTACAGAACACCAGACTAGATCAGAAAAGAAATATCTCCTGTCACATAATAATCAAAACATCAAATGCACAAAACAAAGAAAAAATACTAAAAGCAGTAAGGGAAAAAAGTCAAGTAACATGTAAAGGCAGACCTATAAGAATTACACCAGACTTCTCAGCAGAGATTATAAAAGATTCTGGACTGATATCATACAGACTCTAAGGGAACACAAATGCCAGCCCAGACTGCTATACCCAGCAAAACTCTCAATCACTATAGATGGGGAAACCAAGATATTCCATGACAAAACCAAATTTGCACAATATCTTCCCACAAACCCAGCACTTCAAAGGATAATTGATGGAAAACACCAACACAAGGAAGGAAACTACAACCTAGAAAAAGCAGGGCAGTAATATTCCAACAACCCCAAAAGAAGACAGCTATACAAACATAATTCCACCTCTAATAACAAAAATAATAGGAAGCAACTATCATTTTTCCTTAATATCTCTTAACATCAATGGACTCAATTCTCCAATAAAAAGACGTAGACTATCAGACTGGATACATAAACAGGACCCAGAATTTTGTTGCATACAAGAAACGCACCTCAGTGACAAAGACAGACACTACCTCAGAGTAAAAGGCTGGAAAACAATTTTCCAAGCAAATGGTCCCAAGAAACAAGCTGGAGTAGCCATTCTAATATCAAATAAAATGGACTTTCAACCAAAAGTAATCAAAAAAGATAAGGAAGGACACTTCATACTCATCAAAGGAAAAATCTATCAAGACAAACTCTCAATTCTGAACATCTATGCTCCAAATGCAAGGGCACCCACATACATAAAGGAAACTTTACTAAAGCTCAAAGCACACATTGCAACTCACACAATTATAGTGGGGGATTTTAACACCCAATTCCCTGCAATGAACAAATCATAGAAAAAGAAACTAAACAAAGACACATTGAAATTCACAGAAGTTATGAACCAAATGAATTTAACAGATATCTATAGAACATTTCATCCTAAAGCAAAAGAATATACCTTTTTCTCAGTGCCTCATGGTACCTTCTCCAAAATAGACCATATAATTGGTCACAAAGCAGTCCTCAACAGATACAAAAAGATTGAAATAATCCCTTGCATTCTATCAGATTACCATGGACTAAGGCTGTTCTTTAATAATGACAAAACCAATGGAAAACCCACATGCATGTGGAAACTGAACAATGCTCTACTTAATGATGACTTAGTCAAGGAAGAAATAAAAAAAGAAATTAACGACTTCTTAGAATTTAATGAAAATGAGGACACATCATACCAGAGCTTGTGGAACTCCATGAAAGCAGTGCTAAGAGGAAAACTCATAGCTCTAAGTGCCTACAAAAAGAAATTGGAGAGACCACACACTAACCACTTGACAGCACACCGGAAAGCTCTGGAACAAAAAGAAGCAAATACACCCAAGAGGAGTAGGCGTCAGGAATTAATCAAACTCAGGGCTGAAATCAACCAAGTAGAAACAGAAAGAACTATACAAAATATCAACAAAACCAAGAGTTGGTTTTTTGAGAAAATCAACAAGATAGATAAACCCTTAGCCAGATTAACCAGAGGGCACAGAGACAGTATCCAAATTAATAAAATCAGGTCTGAAAAGGGAGACTTAACAACAGAAACTGAGGAAATTCAAAAAAATCATCAGATCCTACTACAAAGGTCTATACTCAACATAACTGGAAAATCTGGATGAAATGGACAATTTTCTAGACAGATACCAGGTACCAAAGTTAAATGAGGAGCAAATAAACCATCTAAACAGTCCCATAACCCCTAAAGAAACAGCAGCAGTCATTAAATGTCTCCCCGTCAAAAATAAAGCCCAGGACCAGATGGTTTTAGTGTAGAATTCTATCAGACTTTCGAGAAAGACCTAATACCAATTCTCTTCAAACTATTCCACAAAATAGAAGCAGAAGGAACACTACCCAATTTGTTCTATGAAGCTACAATCACATTCATAATTAAACCTCACAAAGACCCAACAAAGAAAGAGAACTTCAGACCACTCCCTTTTATGAATATCGATGCAAAAATACTCAATAAAATTCTACCAAACCGAATCCAAGAACACATCAAAACAATCATCCATCATGATCAAGTGGGCTTTATCCCAGGAATGCAGGGATGGTTCAATATTCAGAAATCCATCAATGTAATCCACTATATAAACAAACTCAAAGAAAAAAAACCATATGATCATCTCAGTAGATGCTGAGAAAGCATTTGACAAAATTCAACATCCCTTCATGGTAAAAGTCTTGGAAAGATCAGGAATTCAAGGCCCATACCTAAACATAGTAAACTAGTAGCTAACATCAAACTAAATGGAGAGAAACTTGAAGCATTCCCACTAAGATCAGGGACCAGACAAGGCTGCCCACTCTCTCCCTACCTATTCAATATAGTACTGGAAGTCCTAGCCAGAGCAATTAGACAACAAAAAGAAGTCAAAGGAATACAAATAGGAAAGGAAGAAGTCAAAATATTACTATTTGCAGATGATATGATAGTATACTTAAGTGACCCCAAAACTTCCACCAGAGAACTCCTAAACCTGATAAACAACTTCAGCAAGGTGGCAGGTTATAAAATCAACTCGAACAAATCAGTAGCCTTCCTCTACATGAAAGATAAACAGGCTGAAAAAGAAATTAGGGAAATGACACCCTTCACAATAGTCAAACATAATATAAAATACCTCGGGGTGAATCTAACCAAGCAAGTGAAAGATCTGTATGACAAGAACTTCAAGTCTCTGAAGAAAGAAATCAAAGAAGATCTCAGGAAATGGAAAGATCTCCCATGCTCATGGATCGGCAGGATTAATATAGTAAAAATGGCAATCTTGCCAAAAGCAATCTACAGATTCAATGCAATCCCCATTATAATACTAACTCAATTCTTCTCAGAGTTAGAAAGAGAAATCCCCAAATTTATTTGGAATAACAAAAAACCCAGGATAGCGAAAACTATGCTCAACAATAAAAGAACTTCAGGAGGAATCAACATCCCTAATCTCAAGCTGTACTATAGAGCAATAGTGATAAAAACTGCATGGTATTGATACAGAGACAGGCAGGAAGATCAATGGAATAGAATTGAAGATCCAGAAATGAACCCCCATACCTGTGGTCATTTGATCTTTGACAAAGGAGCTAAAACCATCCAGCGGAACACGGACAACATTTTCAACAAATGTTGCTGGTTCAACTGGAGGACAACATGTAGAAGAATGCAAATCGATCCATTCCTATCTCCTTGTACAAAGTTCAAGTCCAAGTGGATAAAGGACCTTCACATAAAACCAGACACACTAAAATTAATAGAAGAGAAGTCCCTCAAATACCTAGGCACAGGGGAAAAGTTCTGAATAGAACACCAATGGCTTATGCTCTAAGATCAAGAATTGACAAATGGGGCTTCATAAAATTGCAAAGTTTCTGTAAGGCAAAGGACACTGTCAATAGGACAAAATGGCAACCAACAGATTGGGAAAAGATCTTTACCAATCCCACATCCGATAGAGGACTAATATCCAATATATACAAAGAACACAAGAAATTAGACTCTAGACAACCAAATAACCCTATTAAAAATGGGGTACCGAGCTAAACAAAGAATTCTCAAATGAGGAAATGCGAATGGCAGAGAAACACCTAAAGAAATGTTCAGCATCCTTAGTCATCAGGGAAATGCAAATCAAAACAACCCTGAGGTTCTACCTCACACCAGTCAGAATGGCTAAGATCAAAAACTCAGGTGATAGCAGATGCTGGCGAGGATGTGGAGAAAGAGGAACACTCCTCCATTGTTGGTGGGATTGCAAGATGGTGCAATCATTCTGGAAAACAGTCTGGCGGTTCCTCAGAAAATTGGACATATCACTACCTGAGGACCCAGCTATACCACTCCTGGGCATATACCCAGAAGATGCTCTAACATATAACGAGGACATATGCTCCACTATGTTCATAGCAGTTTTATTTATAAAAGCCAGAAGCTGGAAAGAACCCAGATGTCCTTCAACAGAGGAATGGATACAAAAAATGTGGTACATTTACACAATGGAATAGTACTCAGCTATTAAAAACAATGAATTCAAGAAATTCTTTTGTAAATGGATGGAACTAGAAAATATCATCCTGAGTGAAGTAACCCAATCACAAAAGAACACATATGGTATCCACTCACTCATTATTGGATTTTAGCCCAGAATGCTTGAAATACTCAAGATTCAACTCACAGACCACATAAAGCTCATGAAGAAGGAAGACCAAGTGTTGGTGCTTCGGTCCTTCTTAGAAGGAGTAACAAAATACTCAAGGGAGCAAATATGGATACAAAGTGTAGAACAGAAACTGAAGGAGGGGCTGTCTGCAGACCATTCCACCTGGGTATCCATTCCATGTGCAGTCACCAAAGGTAGATGCTGATGTGGATGTCAGGAGGTGCATGCTGACAGGAGCCTGACATAGCTGTCTCCTTAGAGGTCTGCAAGAGTCTGACATATTCAGAGGCAGATGCTCACAGCTAACCATTAAACTGATCATGGGGTACCCAATAGAGGAGTTAGAGTGAAGACTGAAGGAGTTGAAAGGGTTTGTGGCCCCATGAGGAGAACAACAATTCCAACCAACCAGAGCTCCCAGGGTTTAAACCACCAGCCTGGGAGTGCTAAGGGAGGGACCTGTGGCTCCAGCTATATATGCAAGGGAGGTATAGGTGGGAGAAGAGATCCTTGGTCCCATGAAGGCTAGATGTCAGGGGGCGGTATTCGAGGGTGGGGAGGTGAGGTGCGGGGGGGGGTAGGTGGGGGAACACCCTCATATAAGCAGGAGGAGGGGGGATGGGATAGGGGGTTCCTGGGAAAGATGTGGGGAAAATGGGGTAAGGGGAGAACATCTGAAATGTAAATAAAATATACAATAAAAAATATTGTTGCTATTGAAAAAAAGAAATAGAATATATAAATGTGTATCTGGAAATACATATATTTATACATATATTTATAAACACATATGTGTATTCATATGTGTGCATGTGTGTTTAATTTAATTGCCATATTACCTTATACAGAGTATATCTCTCCAAGATATACCAGTTGCCAAATAAAAAGCTCAGTTAAGTTGTTGGTTTGGAGGTTCCAGAGACTTCCAAATATTGCAGATCATTGACATGGATCTTGGTTGCAAACCAGAAGAACTTGATTGTATAATTGTAGTATTAAAGACACCACATATTCTGTTCATAGGATACAGAGAAATAAAGTTGGTACTGTCTGGGGAACATCTCTGCTATCCAGATTTCAAAAGCTCTGTGGCCTGATGTAGGGGAAAAGTCAACAGGTTTTATATCTGTAAACATTGGAGGCAGAATGATATCCTGCACGGCAAGATATGCCTGTGGACATGAACTCATTCTGATTGGATATGAGGACCGTTCCACAGAGTGAAATGCATGGCTAGCACAATGAATCTGGACAAGAATCTGTGGTTATGGAACTCACAAGCCACGTGGTTAATCTCCTAATATCATCTTGCTAAATAGAATCAAACTATTGTCTGAATGTTTAATCTATATAACATTGATTAGTGTAGCTCTTAGATCTTATCAGCGACATGTCCTTGTGCAGCAGAAGGAAATTAATACAAAAACACACAACTGGCCAATGTATAGAGAAGTGTTTGTGGGGTGTTCATCCACAGATGAGACAACTATATCACACACCTCCTCACAAGTTTGAGGGGTAACTTTAGGAGAGGTGGGATCAAAGAGTGGTAATGTGGAGATAACTGAAGCCAAACAATATTTTCTGCACATGATATTATCATGGGTTTACAGCAGCTGTGGTTGCCTGCAGAAAACATAAACAAAAGCAAGACAATCAAAGGCTCAGTGTGTAAAGTATGAGAGTCTTGAGCTCCCACCCCTAGCTGCTGAGCTATTGTCAGATGACTGCTTCTGGAGGAAGGGTAGTTGGTTCTCTGTAAGTATATAGTTTCTGGTAAGTCAACCATACTTGAGTGGATGTCCCCACAGCCATGAGTCTGTGGACATAAAGACAGAACACATTGGACTGGTGAGAGAGGGACAGTAGGAGGGAGTTGGGAGTTTGGCATGAGTGGGGAGTGGATCTGGGAGAAGTTACAGAGAGAAATTTAGGGTGAAATAATCAAAATACATTGTATAGATGTGTGAAATTCTCAAGAAATTAATACAAATATAGTAACAACTGCATACATAGAAATCCATTAGTGAAGAAAATGACTCCATCAACAATGAACGCTATTGACTGTATACAACTGAAGCAGGATACACATATTATTTCAGTAGCATTTGGAGCCTTCACTAAAAGTGGTAATATTCTGGACAATATGTATACATAAATGTGCTTAAGTGTATAAAATACCATAAATTTAAGACATTGAGCTATAAGTTGGTTCACCAGTTGTGGGTAGACAGGACACAGAAGGAACAAACCTGCAGCAAATGATGGCAATTATAAGAAAATGGGTAAATGTTGTCATAGAATGTATAGGAGAGGAGGGGGTGTTGTGAGTCATGGAAAAAGAATAACCAGGAGAGTGTAATCTGTTGTGATAATGTGGGCTGCGGGAGGCACACACTTCAAAAAATATGCTCTGATGTCTGCATTAGACAGTTGAATGGACGAAGATTTGATTTGTTAATAAAAGGGTCAAACAAAAGGAAAGCTTTGAGGAGGAGTTTTGAGGATCTGTGGCATTGTATTTAGTTAGTTTAGTCTTTCTCTTGATTCTGCAAAAGAGCATTGGTTGAGAACAAAAGAACTTAACATCAAAATTTCACATGTAATAAGGGTCCCAAGTTATGAATAAAGAGTTGAAAAGCAAAAGGAGCTTGATAGATGTCCTTGGAAACCTGTTTCTTTTAGTCTCATAATTAGCACCCTCTCCAACCCACCTACAGAGAGAGAGGAGAGAGAGGGGGATAAAGAAAGGAAGAAGAGGGGAGGGATAGAGGGAGAGGGACAGGAACAGGAGAAGAGAGAAAATGGGAGCAAGAAGAGCAAGGGGAGGAGGAAAGAAAGAAGAAGACTTTGAGTTGAGCAAGACTTAAAGTTAGCTTACAACCTACGGGTGGAAAAATTGATCATGAAAGCCATGGTACCTGTATCAGTTACTTTCCTGTTGCTGACTAAACACCAGAAGAAAAGCAATTTAAGAAATAATAAGTTTATATTGGATTAAGATTCCAGAGGGTAGAGTTCATCCTGGAGGGGAAAGCCTGGCAGCAGGCTGCAAGAACAGAAAGCTGGTTAAGGAAATTTATTCACATACAGAAGAGATTATAGAGATAAAGATAGAGGTAGAGATAGAGAAAGAAAGAGAGAGAAGAAGAGCGAGGAGAAGAGAGAAGAGAGTGAGGGGGGTGGGATAGGCTATAAACCCTCAAAGGCAGCACATAAATGTTCCATAGTCTTCCTTAACACTGCCAGCACTGAGGACAAGTGTTCAATGCATGAGCCTAAGGGGAACATTGACATTGCTTCTTCTAGTAATCATAGTACCAATGACAGTCAACGAACTAATGATCAATCAACTAGGGACACTCAGACATTGGGACTAATTGTGAAGTGGTGTGGCTAAAGGTGTTGCTTAGAGAAAGGGAAAGTAGGGCACAGCAAATTCATTGCTGTGTCCAAAGTATGTGTTACCTATATGTCAAAATTACAAAGATACTTAGTAAAGGAGTAGCCATTAAAAACAAAACAAAACAAACAAACAAACAAACAAAAAAACCAAAAAACAAAAGACAACCCAAAACTGAAGTCTACTTGTAAACTGTAAGGGTTGTAAGTTAGTAATCTTAACCCTTCCCAAATCAATTTAGAGAAGCAATAAATTTTGGATAAGATTACAAAATAATTTCTATAATAATAGATTGTATATAATTAAATAGGAATTCATGTAGAAGGTAGACTCCATTTCACATGGAGAAGAGAGAAAAATGGAGGTATCACTCTTGAAATTATACATATGAGTAACTATGGATGTTCAGTGGGTTATAGTTAGGGATTCCCATCTATTTACGTATATGTCTGTAACACTAATTAATTTAAAACGGCAAAGTATTTGAATGAGTGCAAGGGAAGCATTTGGGTGGTTTTGAAGGGTTAAGAGAAGGAAAAACCTGAAATTATAACCTCAGGAGTAAAAGAAATAACAAATTAAAAAAGTATGAAGCCATACAAGTTAAATTTGTGTCATATCAGCAAAAGGATGCAAACACAAATCCGTGAAGTGGAAGAAGCAGCCAGAACCAGACTCATTAAATACTGTCAATTGGATTTCTGTAATGTTACAAAAAAGGAATTCAACTGGGAAAGAATAGTTTATTTATTCAACAATTATTGTTAAATATATGCATACACAAACAAAATGTGCCCTGTGGTTCATAACTTTCAATGTATATACAAGTTAAATAAATTATTAGTCTACATATTAATATATAAAATTTCTAAGTATGATTAAATAAGAAAACCTTCTGTAGGTGTGAATTTAACAAAATTGCTCTTAGATGTAAGAGAAGAAAACCCCAACCATAAGAAAAGACAGAATAGAATCAGCTATAATCAAGGACTTCAGCATTTGAAACTTGACTTTACATTAAGAAAATGTAGAGTCAAGCCACATAGAAATAGGCTATATCAGCAAAACATAAATTTAATAAATAATTACCAGTAAGAAAACAAACTGTGAAAATTTCATAATGAAAAATGTGATAAAAGAAATGAGCAAGAGATTTGAGCACACACTTCAGCAAATAAGCCTAGGAAGAAGTGCCAAGTGTTTTCTGTTCTTTGGGAAATTCACATTAAATAACAATGAGATACTAGTTCACATCTACTAGGCTGGTCAACAATAAATGATTGGCCATAAGTGAGGTTTGCTGAGCAAACAGAATTCCCATCTATTGCAGCTAGGCATGCAAATAGCAGCCACTTTAGAAGGAAAAAAAAATTGTCTATAGCAGCTTTATTTGTAATCCCCTTGCAAACAGGAAATGCACAAAGATGCATTTATCTTTTTGTCACACATTCACCCACTTCCAGACTCTACTTCACTAGGCATCTTCTAATGATAAGTATCTCAAAAATAAGGACCAGTAAGAGTTTGAATAAAAAAAAATGAAGTTTTCAAATTCTGAGGATTAGGGTTGGGATGCACACTGGCACACACCCATTCTTTAAATCTTTCTGCACATAGCTATTCTTTTCTGAATCAAAGTCTCTGTTCAGCCTGAGGCTATAGTCCTTCATTTCATCCTCATTTGATAAACTTCAGGAGACCATTAAGACACTTTTCCAAAGCACATGATTACAACTTTTGCATGTTCTTTCAGAGGAGCTAAACTCAGGCGATAATTACTCTTTTAAAAAAGAACCAGTTGACTCAACATATTTTCAAAGGGGGAAATTCCCAGGCATTGAAAAACACATCTGTGTTACATAGAAAGCATTTACTAAGCAAGAAAAGTCTTTCTGACTGTGCAAATGTCATAAAATTTTCAATCATATGTTGAAGGGTTATGTCTACCCCAAGTCCCCTTTACTTGAGTCAGTATGACATTAAGACATGAGTAAGAGTGTCATGTGATTGCTTAGCATGAGCATCAGTGTACAAGTAGTGTATTAATGGGTCTTCCTGAGGGAAAGGGCAGGGTCTATAAATAAGCCCTATATTCCCAGATTTAAGATAAGGCTTCATGATGCTTCTTCATCACAATAGTGTGATGCCTTTAACTAGGTACTTCTTAGATGTGCTGACCTCTAATAATTATGTCCTAATTCTTATAAATTATTAATTGAGTTTCTTAGGTTTGTGTTTATCTGTTTACCTATTAAAATCTACATTCAAGTGTTAAGGACAAAAATAACAGATGGAAATTCAATTTGGACAATGGAACAGAGAAATAAAACACTGGGGTAGTCTATAGATTTCCAGCCTGACCCTCATATGGGTTACATTGCTTTCTATGGACATATGTATGGCTTGTATATTTTAGGCTCTTGAAAGGATGTGACATTATTAGGAGTGGCTTTGAGATACTCTAGTCCTTTTGGCATGTTTTTATCTTGCATGATAAAAACTCTTCAAAAAGATCATAATCCAGCAGGAAAGATGGCTCAGTAGGTAAAACATTTGCCACACAAGCATAAGGACCTAGTTTTGGAAAATGGATGTGATTATGGCATAGTGTTTCTCTGTAATTCCAGCACTCCTACAGAAATGGAAGGCAGAGATAAGAGACTTCTTGGCAGGGTATGAGCCAGATAGTCTGGCATATTTAGCAGTCAACAGGTAACCTTTTCCCAGTTAAGGTGAAATATGAAGATCAGTACCCAATCAGTTGTCTTCTAATCTCTGCATTGGGTCTATGACATGTGCATATATACTCACACACATAGACATGCTCAGATATCAGACTATACACAACACAGACACAGAACACAACACACACACACACACACACACACATACACACACACACACACACACACACATACACACACACACACACACAGAGAGAGGAGAGAGAGAGAGAGAGAGAGACAAAGAGAGACAGAGATAGAGACAGAGATAGAGACAGAGACTGAGATGAGGCAGAGTCAGAGATATATTTACTTAAAAAATACCAGAATGCACAGCCCTTGCAGGGAAACTCAAACTCTATAGTACACAGTTTGATAGATAGATAGATAGATAGATAGATAGATAGATAGATAGATAGATAGATAGATAGATAGACTGCTACCATGCTTTTGAAGAAATCAGAAGGTTCACACATGTCCACATAGGCTCTTGTTGGAGAGAATGTCACTTTATTTAGGAAAAAAGAATACTGAACTATGGAAGATGGGATGATCCTGGATTAGAATCAATTATAAATCTCACAATTGCTATTCTTATAAGAGAGACACAAGATGAGAATGTGAGACAGAGTGTCTGTGGCTGGGGATAGACAGTGGTGATGATGTCAGAAGATGAAGCAGGGCAAGAAATATCAAGCAGTCACTGGTAGCTGAGAATGAAGCATGGGGTACACTCTTTTCACAGACCTCTCTACGAGAGCCAATTGTGCTTAACTTTTTGGCCTCTGGACTTGTGAAATAGTGCATTTCTTCCTGTTTTTCCAAAAGTCTGTGCTATCTTTTAAAATATCTTTTATAAGAAAGAAATAGAGTAAATAAATTAAGCATTTAAAATAGGCTTTTAAGTCATTTTCTATTTCTTTTTATTATTATTATCTAGACATTTAAAAAAGATTTCCCTTTCAACTTTATGGACTAGATTTATCCCCAAGGAACAAAGTTAATATAAGGTGCCGTTTCTTCTTGTGTTTGTTTGTTTGTTTGATTGATTGTTTTGTTTTGAACATGCCTGCTCCTTCACTGTTGGTTTGACCATCACACTCACCAGGTACTTCTGCTATGCTCCTGGAATAGGCTCCCAGAACCAAACTATGAACCCTTTTTTTCTTCGTTAAATCCTTGGATTGTGAATTTTTTTTCTATAGATCATATAAAATACTAACACTCAGCATTACTAAAAATACTATTCTTGATTCTTGGTACTTGGAGGCCTGTTCTAGAGTTTTAAAATACTTAAGATTAACCTACTCTAGGGAATACAAACAAACACAACTGGGTACATTTCCTGTCTTTTGTAATGCTTTATTTTTTGCAGTGGAAAGCAGAAACAATGGAACTCATGACTGTGTGTTTCTTAATCTGAAATACTGAGAGAAGGATGCTGGTGAAGGCATCGAGCATCCTGATGGTGCTTACAGGAAGCATGTATGCTCTTCTGCCCATATGTTCCATTGCGGAAGTGCCAAGGAACCACAAGAATCAATGCATAATTTAGGCGTAGATTTGTGTGTATGGATTTGAAGATATTAGTAGGAAATGAAGATGTGAGTTTTAGACTCACAAACCTCCATTGTTGTTCTACAGTTGTTCAAGGGATAAGTTTTGCAAGGCTTATTCGTTATGGTAGTTTTGTTATTCAGGTCTACTCACTCTCTTCTCCCCATTTTGACAAAGATACTATATTTTGAAAAATTTCTCCACTGCTTGAAGTAGAATGTTTCAGTACAACTAAAGTCCATGTATATTACACAGTACCCAGGCTAGACTAGTGTAGCCATCTCTTTGAACCCACTCCTGATTAATTTGTCTTAGGGATGACAGTGTTTTTCTATTTTGTCTAATCTGAATTTTGGCCAAGCGTTTACAGAGTGATTGAAGAAGAGAAAAGTTTGCTGCTCTGCAAGGTATTTTATTATCTGAAGGGAAATCAACTTAACTCTGAAAGTAAGACATGATGAAAGAGCAGAACTAAGGAAATAAATGAACCCTAAGGTTTGTACAAAGTTGATTTCAAAGACTAAAACACTTTGAATTTCAGTTACGCATCAATAACTCTTCGTTATACTTTTATTCAATTACAGCTATTATGCACAGGTTATACTTGTTACTGATATGTTAGTTACATTTCCATTACTGCAACAAGATACTTGATAAAAAGTGAGCCAAAGCATACAAAAAAAAAAATGCTTAAAACTCAACATAAGAAAACTCAAAATTTCAAGTTCCAAAGCTTTGACACACTTCTATAGAAGGTGAAAGAAAGGTTAGTAAAAATTTCTCTCCTACATATTTTCAGAAAAATACAGTTTAATTTATATGATGTTATTACATGACATCAGAATGGCCAAAGTCTAGAGCACTGACAACACCAAATATTGGTGAGGACATGAAGCCACAGGAACTCTCATTACTAACAAAGAGGCACAGTGGTATAGTCGTGTGGAAGAAAGTAGTTTGTTACAATAGCTAAACATACTCCTTCCATAAGACCCACCAGTTCAATTCTTAATATTTTATCTCAAAAAGTTAAAAATAGAGTAGCCACAAACTACTGCCCATAGATATTTATAGAAGGTAAATTAATAATACCCTGAATTTATAAATAAGAAAAATATCTTTAAATACATGTGTAACTGAACTGGTAAAAAAAGAAATGAATTGCCAATTGAAGAATGTGGAAGGACTTTAAATACATATTAAGAAATGACCAAAAAAAAAAAAAAAAAAAAAAAGGCCAACCTAAAAGGTTTATGTGCTGCATGATTTCAGTAAGAGCGATGCTGGAAAAGGAAAACCATTAAAGTAGCAAATGTTCATCACTGTTTGGTAGTGTTTGGAGGATGGAAAGGAGAGATAATTAGGTGATTCACAGAGGACACTGAAGTAATCATGATGCTATGTTAAGATAATGGTAAATACACATCACTGCGCATTTGTTTAACCCAAAGAATGTTCAATACTGACTTTAATGAAAACGGTGGACTTTGGGTGATGATGTGTCAGTGTAATTTCATTGGTTGTAACAAATGTACCACTCAGATGAAGACTGAGGTTAATAATGGGTTAAAGAGAGGAATCTTCTGCATCATCCTAGTTTTAAACTACAAACTTGTGCCTTAACTGCTTTCAAAAAGAAGGTCAGAAAAACCACCATCACCACCACCACCAGTCTCAGAATTCCATCAACCAAAAATGTAGATTGACTCCCTTAATCATTTTTCTCACTGGTTTCTCCTCTAGAGAACCAGGGCTTAATACCTAGCATTCACATGGCAGCTCTCAACTGTTTGTAACTTCAGTTCCACGAATCCATGGCACCAGGCATGCATGCGGTGTACATATGTGCATGAGGGCAAAATACCAAGACCCATAAATTAATATAAGTAGTTTTAAAAAGTTACAGAGTATAAAAATTAGGCCAGCTAAGATGGAATTAAGAAAAACTGAATACAGTAGTACAAAATACAAATATTTGATGTTATTAATGATGAGGCTTTAAAATCAACTCATTGTGTTTTACATTGTATCATGGGCATTTAAATTCTCTACTTGAGGGCTTGTTTCTCTCATTTAACCATATGTCTAAATTCCTGTTCTTGCAATAGAATTTGCATTCACATTGTAAGAGCTCTTGTTAGCAAGGCACTTGACAGAAATTCCTGTTTTGGCTATCACCTTTACTTATAATATTTAGTCCTATTTCGAAAAAAATAATCAAATAAGTTATTATGAAACTTGCTAGGGTTTAGATGCATCTGGTCATTAGTTGATGTCTTCTCAAAAGCATATGGCTTCACAAACGAGGATTGACTCATGGGCAGAAAGCAAATACCGGAAACAAAACTGACCATCAAGGCAGTGTAGGAATAATAAAAAAAATATGGCAGTTGACATTAAAATAAAAACAAGTCTGTCTGGAATACATTTCTAATATTTACTCTACTCCTGTGTTAAATCTGGGGAACCTGAAGAAATACAGAGTATGCTACCATAGGAAGAGAAAGCAAAGAGTAATCACCAAATGAATGGTAATATGCAAGTAGAAAACCGGATAACTTATTTATATTTTGAAAGCACAAGTGGTTGATTCTTGCCCTTTACCAGTTCGTCAATTGCAATTGATTTCTACTTAGTGTTGCTAGTTCTTAAGAAAGAAAGAGAGGAGTAACGTAATCCTCATAGGCAGTTCTTAGCCTGTGATTTCTCTTTCTGATTCAATGACATAATCTCACCTAAGCACAGATAAATGAAATCATAACAAATATTCTTAAAATTAATTTATAAACAATCAAAGTTGAAAAAGCTGTATTGGGAACAGTAACACATAGTATCTGATATTGAGCCAATGAGAGACAAACATGAGCACTTGATCAGAGCATCTATCAGAATCGGTCAGTATCCACTGATAGGAGTTTCAGACACTTAATCTCCTAATTATGTTTATTTTTTTTATGACTATTTTGAAGCTGGTCACTTTCTTGAGTGTACTTGTAATTTCTCTATCTTTACTTTAGCAATGCTGAAATTACTTTATGGATGATATTATCAAAATAGCATCATTTTTTCTATTGTTATTGTATTACTTTCCATTTTCTCCTTATCCTTGAGATATCTGCGGGAAATTTACCCTCTTATGTTTTTCCAGTGTTCAACAAAAATGCTTTGAAGTTTTCATTCACCACAATGCATACCTTTTTCTGTGAGCCAAACACTGCTGTCTTTTATAAGACTAAAAAGGTCCCATAACACAGTTCTTGTTTGTTAACAGCTTTTGCAAGGAGTAATCATCGAATTTTTGAAGTCGTACCTCTCTCTCTATTGATATTTATATGATCATGTTTTTATGTCTAAGTCTTTTAATATGGCAAATTATTTGATGCTCCAATTTGCAATAAATGAAATTAAGTAATAATCTTGTGTTTCCTGTTTAACTATCAAATTTAAATAGGCTTTTAAAACTTTATTTTCTAATCTTGAAAATAAGTTGCATATGAGAGAAAATTCAATGTCATACATTTTGACAAAATGTAACCCACATTAGCAATTGGGCTTGGTAGCATTTTCATATGGAGGATGTATCTATTGATTCTGTTTGTATTGCTTTGTCCACTTAGGTTTTCTATTGATAACAGTTACCAATAACATAATTTCTACATTTCAATAATTTATTTTTTCTTTCAATAAAATAGCTTTTAAAATTATGTATAAAATTTTACTTAACTTTCATCTTGAAAAAGTTTCTATATAACCTTGCTCTTTTTTATTCTTATAGATACCTGTATCTTCCTTTTCTTGTTATGTTTGCAGTCTTGCTAGAGTTTATTTCATTATCTCAGGGGAATCATTTCTGATTTTGTTCATATTTGTTTTTCATAATAGCTTCCTAATTTTTAGAATAAGAATCACATAAACATAAGCAAAATCTTAATCTTGGTTAGTTTATATGTGTGTATTTAAACTCTTATTTATTTATTTATTTATATTTATTTATTTATTTACTTATTGACTTTTCATACCATTCACTGCCTACTCCCAGTCACTCTCTCCCACAATCCTTCCCCTATCCCCATCCCCTTCTCCTCTGATCTCGTGGGCCCCACCCTGGGAATCCTGACACCCCACCCTGGCACTTCAGGTCTGCAAGGCTAGGCACATCCTCTCCCACTGAGTCCAGACAAGGTAGCCCAGCTAAAAGAACATATCCCACATACAGGCAACAGCTTTTGGGATAGACTCCACTCTATTTGTTCAGGGAGCACATGAAGATCAAGCTGTAGAGGGCCTAGTTCCAAGTTATGTTCTTTGGTGGTGGTTCAGTCTCTGGGTCCCAGAGCCTCAAGGGTCCAAGACTCTGTTGGTCTTCCTCTGGAGTTCCTGTCCCCTTCGGGGCCTTCAATCCTCCTCCCACAACTTCCATTAGAGTCCTCAAGCTCCATCCACTGTTTGGCTGTGGATGACTGCATGTTTGAGTCAGCTGCTGGGTGGATCCTTTCTAAGGACAGCTATGTTAGAGTCCTATCTGCAAGCAAAGCAGAGTATCATTAATAGCGTTAGGATTTGGTGCTTTCCCATGGGATAGGTCTTAAGTTGGGCTGGTTGGCCATTTCTATAGTCTCTGCCCCATCTCCTTGTCTTTGCATTTCTTGGAGACAGGATAAATTTTGTGTTGAAAATTTTGTGGGTGGGTTGGTGTCCCTATCACTCCACTGGGGTTCCAGCCTGGCGGAGATGATATCTTCAGGTTCCTTACCTACAAAGCTGTGAGTCACAGCTGAGGTTCCCCCATTGATTCTTGGGCAACTCCCTTATTCAAAGTCTCTGGCACATCCTGAGATGTCTCCCACTCCTTACCCGTGTCAGGTGCACATTTCTATTCATCTACCCCTACATACGACAGAGGGCTAAATCCAAAATGTATAAAGAACTCAACAAGTTAGGCACCAACAACACAAATAACCCAATTAAAAACTGGGGTACACAGCTAAACAGAGAATTCTTAAATTGCCAAGGAGCACTTAAAGAAATGTTCAAAGTCCTTAGTCATCAGGGAACTGCAAATCAAAAGAACTCCGATGTTCCACATATACTGATCAGATTGGCTAAGATTAAAAAAAAAACTCAAGAGATAGCACAAGCTGGCGAAGATGTGGATCAAGGTGAACATTGCTAGTGGGAGTGCAACTTTGGAAATCAATTTGACAGTTTCTCAGAAAATTGTGGATAGTTCTACTTCAAGACCCAGATAATACCACTCCTGGGCATATGCCCAAATTATACTCCACCATCTCACAAAGACACTTGCTCAACTATGTTCATAGCAGTTTTATTCATTAATATCCAGAAACTGGAAACAACCCAGATGTCCCTCAACTAAAAAATGGATAAAGAAAATGTGGTACATCGACACAGTGGGATAGTATTAAGCTATTAAAAACAAAGAAATCATGAATTTTGCAAGCAAATGGAAGGATCTTGAAAATATCCTGAGCGACGTAACCCAGTTCCAAAAGGACATGCATAGTATATACTCATTTGTAAGTGGCTATCAGTCATAAAATACAAGATATCCATGCTATATTCCACCGACCCAAAGAAGCTAAACAATAAGGAAGGTGCAAGCAAGGATACTTGAATTTCACTTAGAATGGGGAGTAAAATAATCATAAGAGGCAGATAGAAGAAGGGAACTGGGTGGGAGAGGAGATGGAGGGGGGAATGGGGAGATTCAAGATCTGGTTTGAAGAGATACAAGAAAGATGGCTAGATGGTCATGTGAATGAATAGAAAATTACCTTCTTTTAAAAATATGATTTATCTTTATTTATGTGTACAAGTATATGACTCTGTGTATGTGAATGTTTGTATGTGTATCATATCTGATCCTCTGGAGCTACAGTTGAAAATGGTTTGGAGCTACCCAGTAAGGATGCTGGAAATGGAATTCTGGTGATCTGAGGATATAAGGAAAATGCATACTTTTAACTTTTGAGCTATCTCTCTGGCCCCTACTCCAATCTTCTCAATTTTATCTATTATTTCTTTTACCTTTTAGTTGCCTCATCTGCAGCATAATTCAGTTTCCTGAGATGTCTAATGTAGTCATTTATCATCACTATTTAAGTCAGTTGTTTGACTAAAATTATGTACACAGTATGGTTTTGCAATTATTGAGAAACCTGCTTAGAAAATTCTGAATATGTGGAATTTTTTGTATCTTTTTTGCAGCATTTGGCATTTGACCTTAAAGCGTTGTGATTAGGAAATGTTGTCCATAAATTGTTGATAAAGAACCTTCTCAACTTATTATTCTGAAAAGTCTATAGACATTAAACAAAATATCATGTCAAAAATGCTTTGTATATACCTAAACTACAGAATATCCAGATTTAGTTCAGCCTGGTCCACTGTAAACATAGTCAGAACTCTTAACATTCATTGAAGTCTTCTAGCATTAAGTCTATTTTATTACACAACCTGCGCACAGCCTAGTGAGCTGCAGTAAATCAAATTTTTGCCTTCATGATTATGTGTTCAGCTGGAAATATCATTTCAACTACAGCCCATCTTAAGAAACCATGAAACATACTGTGTACTATTAGGCACATTTTCAAAATTTCAAATTCTAAATATGGTTTACTGAATATACATCAATTTCATCCATCATAAAGTCTAAACACCATAAGTTTGGACTTATCTATATCTGGTGGTTTGAATATGTATGGCCTCGATAGACACATATGTTTGAATGCTTGCCCCATATGGAGTGGCACTATTAGAATGTGTGGCCATGTTGAAATAGGTATGACCTTATTTGAATTCGTATGTCATTGAGAAGGAGGACTCTGAGGTCTCCTATATGCTCAAGATATGCCCAGTGTGCCACACAGTCCTTTTTTACTGCCTGTATACCATGATGCAGAACTCTCAGCTTCTTCTCCAGCACCATGTCTGTCAGCATGCTGCCATGCTTCCCACCATGATGATAATGGAACTGTAAGCCAGCCACAATTAAATGTTTTCCTTTATAAGAGTTGCCTTGGTCATATGTCTCTTTTCAGCAACAAAATCCTAATTAAGACATTGTAGAATAAATTTGTTGATCTTTTTTAGTATATCATCAATATTTATATGTATTTATTCATGTTGATCAATTATAGTAACATGTATGGTTATAGAAAATTGTGGATGTTATACCAGCTTGAAATACATAAACAAATGTTTTTCAGACATTTCATTGTTTCTATATAAATGTGTGCCTTGGTTTTATCTTGCACATATCTCTGTGTACTTAGTAATGCAGCCTTAATAATTATATTACTAAACAATTCACATAATAATTATTTCTTTAATACTTGCAAAGATCCTAATCTCTAATGACTATGAGGTTTTAAGTAATTACAAGTTCTGTCAAATTTTGCTTGCTACAGTTCAAATTTCTGATGTTAAGTCTGACAAGATCTATATTTATTTCTTCTTGATCGACTGCTTTGTTTTTGCACAAAATTGTTTTCACTTTCTCTTCTCTGTACATTTTTTCACATTAAATTTTATTTTTCTTCACATTAGTAGTTTCAGATTTCTTAATATTATCAGTTTTTGCAGTGGGGTCTAGGAAGTTCTCTGGGCATGGACACCATTTCAGAAGTTTTGTGAGGATAAACATACTACTTCCTGAATACTAATATATCTTTTTCAAATATTACAGGAGTGCCAATGGAATTACTTAGAGACTGAATAATTTGCTAAATAGGGGAATGACAAGAAAATTCAACCACAGTAAAGTGTAAAACTTGTAAGCCAAGATTACTGTTAATAATAATTTAATTTTGTTTTAGAAAAATGTTTTAAATAGGTTTTATATTAGCAAGGAATGAATTCATCATTATTATAATGAAGCCAGAAATAAATTATTATTTTAAATTCTTTATTTGCATTTTAATAAGATTTATATCAGTGATATAAAGTATATAATATAAAAAATAATATTTGAGGTTTTCGACAAATTTTTCTGTTCTGAAAAAAAAAAAGAAAATTCTTATTTTGCATCAGAATTTAAAGGTGCAGTGAGTCACATCAGAAATGTCATGTGGCAGGAGTTTGGGTAGGCTGGTTACACGGGATATGCAATCAGGAAGCAGAGAGCCTTGCATGCTGGTACTCAGCTTGCTTTCTCCTTTCTCCTCTGTCAGTCTAACCACAGCTCATGGAAAAGAATGGCAGGCATTCCCACCTCCATCAACTTAAAGAGTTTTGCCTCCCAGGTGATTCTAGATCCAGTCAAACTGAAGATCAATATTAAGCATTGCAGTTGCTTTGTCACATTTCTTAATATGATGGGACTACGAGGCTTTCTTTACAGATATTTCAATCACACACAAGGATCATGTGTTTCAAACAGTTCAGTCCTTCATTCTACAAATGGAAAACAATGCTCACAAATATAAATGAAATTGTCCAATAGTATTGGCAGATAATAACATAGTTAGGAATTAAAATTAGAACTATTTTGACTGTACACTCCCTTCTCCCGCAACAGAACAAATTCTAAAATACTACATTGACTTTGAGTTCCTTGTTTTTTCAGTTTTTTATTTTATTTATTTACATTTCAGATGTCATCCCCTTTCTCCATTTCCCCTCCCTAGAAACCCCTATACCATCCAGCCTCCTCTCTTTTGCTTTTATACCATTTTAATTACATGCAAGTATTAAGGTCAGTTCTAGGTTGCAGAACTAGCAATTCAATAGACGCAAATAGTCAAGGAACAAGCAGCACAATAAACACAAATACTCAAATAACAAGCAAGGCAATAAACAAAATTCCATGAATACTCCTGTGATTACTGTTTCTAAGGGCTTATCAGGATGACCAAAATATCTGAGCCTACTTCCCTGTCCTAGTCCAAAGTCATTTTCATGTGTGAAGCCTACTTTCATGTTCTATCCTAAGACTTAGATTCCTGATTCCTGCCTGTAATTACTTCTTTGTTTTAGCCTAATGTCAGATTCCTGCCTGAAGCCCACTTCCTTGTCCTTGGACAATGTAATATTCCTGCCAAGCAGCCCATATACTTGTCCTTGGCCCATGACAGCTTCTTGCCAAGCAGCTCCAAAAGCTCTCTGCCTCTTCCCCTTTTTTTATTCATAAACAAGACTGAGCCTGTCTTAGGTTGCTCTTCCAAGAATGCTTGCCTTACCCATTGTGAAATATGCATTATCAAAAGCAATGCACTTCTGTCATAGGTTGGTAAGGCTTTGTACAGAATCTTACTCATCTTTGGATTGTCAGCCTGCTAATTTAATAACTCTATCTGGGGTTCCATTTTCAATTTCAAGCCATGAACTTTGGCTGCCAACATGTTAATGTTGTTAAAGACAAGCGTTAACATGCTGGGCAGGAATAAAAGGACAAAAAGGGCTAGCATGATCAAGCCCCAATGGAGGAGTTAGAAAGAAGACTGAAGGAATTGAAGGACCTTGCATCCCCATGAGGAGAACAACAATATCAACCAACCAGAGTTCCCAGGGTTTAAACAGCTAGCCTGGGAACACACATGGAGGGACCAGTGGCTCCAACTGTATATGTAGTGGAGGATGACCTTGTCAAACTTGGAGTTACTATGAACAGTTGCCAATCTAATCTAGTTAGAGGAGCTTTGTGAATGTGATGATACAGGAAAAGCCATTTCTTAGACTCTGAGCAGAAGTCAGGGAGCATAAGCAGATCTGAAATATCAAAACTGATATACACATTGAAGTACTTATGTATTATATGTTTTGTATATTAGAATATTATACACTAAATGTAGCTACATTTTTATATAATAGTACAATTTATATAAATTGGTGAGCCAAAAATATAAATATGTTGAGGGTTAAAATGTAAAATCAACCTAGGGAACTGTTATTATATAAGAAGAGCACTGGACAAGGAGGAGTTTGTCTACTCATTTCCAGTGTGTAGAACATTGTAATTTGCAGGAACTGTTCTGAGAGTCACAGGCATATGGATAAAGACTAAACATAAAATATATCAACATAAATTTAAAGCTTGCTAACCAACAGAGGAAGTTTAATTTATTTACCCAAATTGAAATTTAGATCATCTTAATGGTGCTATCAGATAGGCATACAATAAATTCCTGACCTTAGAAAGATTTCTTTCTATCCCAAAGAACAAAGCAAATATAAATGAGCTATAAGGAAAAGAAAAGAAGCAAATGGCTGCTGAGTGACCTGTGGTTAAAAATGCCAGAGTACTTTACATGAGGCTTGGGAATAATTCATGGTGACAAAAATGACTCAAGAGAGGGTCTTGCAAAGGGCCAAGCACAACAGAAAAGAATAAGCTGTAGATGTCAGGGAAAGGGCAATTGAAGGGGTAGAGTATGAAGAACAGCACTTTCAGTTGAGAGGTAGGCATATACAGAGGTGTAGGGTTGGAAAATCAGAGAGATGATTTTTTTATTCAATAAGGCTGGAGTTTTGAGTGTGTAGAATGATGAGTGCCTGCAGAAGATGCCAGGACAGAGATAGAAGGGGAAGCAGTCAGAAGTCATCCCAGGTCTTTATGCCCCTCCCTCTGAAACAACAGTGATGGAGATCTCAGTTGAAGCAAATGTCTGAGTTTTCAGTTTGCCTGCTATGAAGACTTTGCAGCTTAGAAAAAAAGTCATTTCTAATGCCCTCAATCTTTACAGATAGTACAGGGCATGTGCTTGTAACATGAGACTCAGATGGTTTTGGTATTTGCTTATAGAAGTGTGGCAGCCAGTTTTCTCTAAGGCAGCTTTGAGGTTAGAAAACTAAAATTCATGAATGAATAAAGTTCCTTCGAATAAATATTTACCTGTGTCTATGCAGATAGAAAGATTGCTCTTTTAAAAATGTCTATTGGAAAGAAGAGATAGCAGCTATGCCTGTGCCATGCCTGTGCCATGCCCAGGGCCTTGGGATAGGGTAAGCCAACCAGCTATGTGGCCAGCCAAGCATCACTGTTGGGGGCTGGGATGATATTTGTGGCATGTATCTCCACAGGGCCATGCATGTTCATTTTCTGTGCTGCAGTCTGGGGCAGTATCAATGCTGTGAGCCACATTGAATGGGTTGCCTGAACTGAAACCTGAGACCATGGTGATGTCCAGGATTGTGCTGCTGCTGAGGGCCATGACTAGATGACTAGGTGGTCATACTGTAATCATGACCTGTGTTGATGACTATAGCCCCTGTTACCACTGAAGGACATGGGAATGTCCATGATCTGTGTTGCAATCTGAAGCCATGTCGATGTCCAATGTCTATAGGCTGTGATGCCCCAGAAAGGGCCATATGGAAGCAAGTAGCCTGTGCTGCCACCTGAGACTATGGTGATGTTCAAGTCCTTGGCACTACTGAGGGCTACATCTGAGTCTGAGGCCTTACTGTAGCCAGGGTCTGTGTTGATGTCAATTGTTCATGTTACTAGCAAAGACCATGCAGTGTAAATGTCTGTGGTCTGTACTGCTGCCTGAGGCTATGGTGATATCCTGGTCTGTGCAGCCACCAGAAGATATTTCTGGATCCATGATCCCACTATGTTGATGTCCATACCATATAAGGTCATGTGGATGTCCATGATCGGTACTACAGCTTGAAGCCACATCCATGTTTTTAGGCAGTGCTGCCATTGGGAGCCATAATGATGTGAATGGCCTGTGCTACTACCTGAATCCATGTTGATTCCCATGGTCTGTACAGCCTCATTACGGTCCATGGTCTTGCTGCAGCAGTAGCCCTTGTTCATGGTCTCTGCTATAACCTGAAACCAAGCAGAGGCCCATGATCTGTGTTTCTGCTGACTGTGGAGAGCAAGGAGGCTACTTTTGCTGTGATATTGATGAATGCAGATGCACACTGAGAAGACACATGGAAGGCTTCTGTGACAGCCTCTACCCAGACCTTCATCTGCCCCCAAAGGCTAAATAGGAAGCCATTTAAGAGAAAACATAAAAAGTATAATGGAGATGCCCAAGAGTTACTCTCTACAACAATAGCTTCTGGCTGAGGTGAGGGAGGGGTAGGACTCAGTTCTGTTTCAAGGGACAGGCCATGCTGAATTTGGCCATGCTCCAGTGAGCACATAGATAAGAAAAGGTGTACTTCTTCCTCCCTCCCTCCCTCCCTTCCTTCCTTCCTTCCTTCCTTCCTTCCTTCCTTTCCTTCCTTCCTTCTTCCTGCCTTCCTTCCTTCCTTCCTCTTCCTTCCTTCCTTCCTTCCTTCCTTCCTTCTTTCCTGCCTTCCTTCTTCCTGCCTCATTCTTCCTTCCTTCCTTCCTTCCTTCCTTCCTTCCTTCCTTCCTCCTTCCTCTTCCTTCCTTCTTTCCTGCCTTCCTTCTTTACTTCCTTCTTTCCTGCCTTCCTTCATTCTTTCCTTCCTTCCTTCCTTCCTTCCTTCCTTCCTTCCTTCCTTCCTCCCTTCCTTCCTCCCTCCCTCCCTTCCTCCCTTTTTACTTTTCCTTTATTATTATTTTTCATCTTTTACTTTTTTGTTTTAGGACGCTTATGAGGTATATAGACATGGAAGGATTAGAAAGGCATCAGGATGCATAATGTGTAGTTCCCAGAGCAAGAATAAAACTGTTATGTAGAAAAAAAAAAAAGAAAGAAAAGAAATAACATGTTTATTTGCATACGAATGGTATTTTCTACAGAGATACCTTGGTTATTTTGAAAATGACAGGGAGACCCAACTCTCCCTACTGCACAGGTATAGGAGAGTGAAGTAACCCAATCACAAAAGAACATACATGGTATTCACTCACTGATTATTGGATTTTAGCCCAGAAGCTTGAAATACCCAAGATTCAACTCACAGACCACATAAAGATCATGAAGAATGACGACCAAGTGGGGGTGGGGAGGCTTCAGTCCTTCTTAGAAGGAGTAACAAAATACTCAAGGGAGCAAATATGGAGACAAAGTACAGGACAGAAACTGAAGGAGGGGCCATCTGCAGACCATTCCACCTGGGTATCCATCCCATGTGCAGTCACCAAAGGTAGACGTTGATGTGGATGTCAGGAAGCACATGCTGACAGGAGCCTGATATAGCTGTCTCCTTAGAGGTCTGCAAGAGTCTGACATATTCAGAGGCAGATGCTCACAGCTAACCATTAAATTGATCATGGGGTTCCCAACAGAGAAGATAGAGTGAAGACTGAAGGAATTGAGAGGATTTGTGACACCATGAGGAAAGCAACAATATCAACCAACCAGAGCCCTCAGGGTCTAAACCACCAGCCTGGGAGCGCTTAGCGAGAGACCCATGGCTCCAGCTATATATGCAAGGGAGCTATATATAAGTGGGAGAAGAGATCCTTGGTCCCATGAAGGCTGGATGTCATGGGGGGTGTGTATTCAAGAGTGGGGAGATGAGGTACGGGGGAGGGTGGGTGGGGGTACACCATCATAGAGGCAAGAGGAGGGGGAAGGGATAGGGAGTTCCTGGGAGGGAGGGGGGAAAAGGGGGTAAGGGGAAAACATCTGAAATGTAAATAAAATTTCCAATTTAAAAAAAAAAGGAGTGAAGCCACTGTTGAGCATTGTTACATTCTATTGAGAATATTAATTTCATGTTCTTTCTTCTAATTATTTATTGAAAAGATACTATTTTTTTTTCCTGTGATTGAACAAAATTAGCATGGGCCAGGCATTTAGGTCTGAGTGGAATCAGATATCACACACTCTCCCCTATATGTAATAGCTTGGAATGGAGGAATTGTCAGCCAAACATTCTGTAATAGTTTCCTTGTCTCTGGTAGACTCTACTCCACTGAGTCTAAGTTTTCTCCCTCACTGTGAAAACAATATTGATAGCTTCATGGCATTTATTCCCTGTGCATCTAATTTATTTCTATTTTTCTGTGTTATGGTAGGGACTCAATTTTAAACTTATTTATTCAATAAAAGTCAGCATGGGAACATTTACACTGAAAATTATTACACTAATACACTAACATTATTAATCTTAATGAGACAGAGGAATTGGCAAATAAAACAACTTGAATATCATTTAACAGATACAAAGAGTAAGGGTTATTATCTCGAAGAGACAGTTTCATTAAATTAGTAGCCAGCATCACCAAATGAATTACAGAAAGTAATTAAATAAAAATCAAAGCATGATTTTCTGACATGACAATTAGAAGATCATGGATTAATTTACCATATTCAATAAAATAAAAAGTAGAGAAGCTGGTCTGCAGAATATTGAATGATAGGAGGAGGCAAATAACAATGGCTTTTAAGGGAGGTTAGGCATATAGAAGGAAAAACTATGAATTGATGTTGCAAGATGCCAGTGTATGCATAGTCCGTAGGTACACACTCCTCTATATTTTATAATAGTGGTTTCCATTATAATCCACAGAGGTAATGTTAATTCTCTAGTAATATTCAGACAACCATTCTCTGTTCTTTTTAGCTATTGATGACAGGAAAGTGTGAGTTGTAGGCTCTAATAACTCAAGGCTGACTTCTGAGATGGAAAGGGAGCTATTTGGTGTTACTCAGAATAGAGACATTAGTTTTGAAAATGAGATTTTGCTTTTTGTTGGTGCTCAGTCACACTTTAGTTATTGACACCTATCAGAAGATGAATAGCTTCACTAGAAAGTTTTAAATGTGTGAATCCATGTAGCATTCTAGGATTGAAGCATTGTCTATGCAAAAATAATATTCTATTCAAGTAAGTTGAGTGTGCATACTAAGCACAAAAGTCTAATTTTGATATTTTGAGCCTGCCTGTTATGTCATTGGTCAGCAGCTACTATGTGACACAGTAGAATCTAGCTATGCCACATATGACATTCTGTTTTCAACAATTCTCATTCTTTGTGTGTTTGGTTGGAACAAAAAATTACACGAACCAGTTTGCCAGGCATAAAATTGCACTAAGTTCCATATGTTTTTGTGTAAGACAATGGTATTCTAGAGAATACATCTTTTATAAAATTCATCAGCCAACAACTACTGGCTTTCCTATCATACTCCTCTTTCTCACAGTCACCTGTAATATCTCCAGCTCATGGCTACCCAACACTAGTCTTATGGCCTTCAAAACACACACACACACACACACACACACACACACACACACACACACACACACATTTAAGAAATAAATCTCAAAATTTAAAACATATTTATAATCACAAAATAAATACCTTTCTAATTCCACACAAATTCTAATTCCACACAAATATATTTATTGGAACTTTATGTGTTTATGTAAAATAACCTTTTCTGAATATTTTTCTACCTCTGTTTATGTGTTTATGTAAAATAACCTTTTCTGAATATTTTTCTACCTCTGTTTCTTATATTCAATCTTACCTTCAATTACTGTAGAGGTTTTATTTACTGTGTGATATACCATTTAGTCTAAGATACTTTTCATTGAATAGCATAAATTTAATAAAAGAAAATACAGCAAAATAAAAATGATTTGAATGTTTAAGAAATGTAACTCTAATTATGATATTGGTCTGAAATTTAAAATTTCCTCTAAACTTTGGATTTTAAAATCATTATTCATAGCTAATTTTAATTTCTATTTTAAAAGACTGATATATTTTATGTGTTTTTATGGGTATTCTTGATGTAATTATGAGAGCAAAGTACATGAAGGATCAATGGAGGCCAGAAAAGGGCACCGAGTTCCCTGGAAAAGCAGGTACCTAATGTGGGTTCTGGAAACCGAACTCGTATTGTCTGCAGGAGTACCAAGTGCTTTTATTCACACAGACATCTTTCTAGCTTCTCATAACTAATTTTAAAGTCAGAATTTATAGATGAGAAATAAGGTATTTGAAGTAATTATACATATAAAAAGATTCTTAATTTTAAAATTTGAGGTAATTATACAAATGAGAGTTGATGATTCAAAAATAGACAAGGAATATTTGAAAGTGATTTATCCACCAGTGGGATCTTGCAGAATGTTAATTATGGGTATCTATTGAAATAACCATAGAGACAGACAGCATTTAGTGAAGGTTTACAGTCTGAAAAATACTGTAAGCTATTGCCTTACAATCAAAATTTTAAATAATACTATTACTGTTTTTAATGGTATCTGTATCAATATACAGAAGCCTAAATAAACTGAAGACATTACTCACAGTCCTTCCACTAAAAATCATGGAAGGAAACCCTGAACTATTAGCCACTACACTCACCTAGTACAACTATTTATTAGTTACATATGGTTTGGCAGCACCTACACAGATCTGGAAGGCTCTAAACAAGCACACTTGCCTAGAAAAGCAAAGCAGAAATAACGTATAGTTGTGACTGCTCTCCTTTGTCAGTTCAAAAATCAGAACATGAAATCTGGAGGCTATGAATAGCTATTGGTGGGGGTGGCACAGAGTTGAACAGAACCTGGTGTGGCTGACCTACAAAACTAGAGAATAAAGATTGTTATAACTCGAGGTTACGTGTGCTGAATTTCAATGAGACAGTCACAATACTGCCTTTTTCAAAGACCTTCATAAAAAATGTGATGTTAGGTTTGATTACACATTTTGCTTCGTCTCGTCACTAGAATATTATCCACATGAAATGCCAACATTATGCTTAAGGATATATTAAGGAATGAGAAAGAACTACAAGAGCACTGATGGAGACATGCACATTTCACCAGTGTTATCTGGGCTTTAAGCTAAAACAAGACTCAGTCAGTTTTATTTTAAAGTCATAACCATTAGCCACATGTCTTTTCACATCTAAGCAATGCCCATAGACATTTGAGCGTTTTCCCCAAGTTACCAGAGTTCTTATTTTCCACTGAAGTATTCAGTTTCATCGACTACTGATATTTATAGAGTCCATTTCAGCATGAAACAAGGAGGAAGCAGGAGGGTAACTGCTCTCAGCTCTACTTAGCTTTTCAGCTACATTGTGAAATGTACACACTGCTCAGAAATGTAGCACATGTATTTACACACTTGGAGGTAGAAATTGAAGTTTGGCTATATAGATATGGTTCGAATATTAAAAAACATAATGTCAGTATATATCCAGGGACTCTCTGGATAATTTCTGTGTTTGCTCTTCATTTTCCCAACCTGCTACCTCAGCATCAACAGCCAATAAATCCACAGATGGAGAAAGTGTCTGCCTGCTGACAAAATACATTTCTACCCTTCTTTAGAAACTGGCTTCACAAGACCTCTCTACCTGCAGAAACCATAAGCTCTTCTAAGACATCTTCAAGTCCAATGACTTCCTCAAGGAAAGCACCTAGAGGAGATGCCTTGAAGCTACTTCAAACTAGGCCAGATACAATGAGCCTCATACTGCATCACTCAACATTCTCAATAAGAATGGAAGCAATTTGCAATATCCAAGATACAACTCACAGACCACATGAAGCTCATGAAGAAGGAAGACCAAAGTGTGGGTGCTTTGGTCCTTCTTAGAAGGAGTAACAAAATACTCATGGGAGCAAATATGGAATCAAAATGTAGGACAGAAACTGAAGGAGGGGCTGTCTGGAGACTATTCCACCTGGGTATCCTTCCCATGTGCAGCCCTTGTTATATGTTGGGCCATCTTCTGGATATATGCCCAGGAGTGGTATAGCTGGGTCCTCAGGTAATGCTATGTCCGATTTTCTGAGGAACCGCCAGACTGATTTCCAGAGTGGCTGCACCATCTTGCAATCCCACCAACATGAAGGAGGGGCCGTCTGGAAACCATCCCACCTGGGTATCCATCCCATGTGCAGTCACCAAAGGTAGACACTGATGTGGATGTCAGGAAGTACATACTGACAGGAGCCTGATATAGCTGTCTCCTTAGAGATCTGCCAGAGCCTGACGTATACAAAGGTGGATGCTCACAGCTAACCATTGAACTGATCATGGGGTTCTCAATGGAGGAGTTAGAGAGAAGACTGAAGGAGCTGAAAGGGTTTGTGGCCCCATGGGGAGAGCAACAATACCAACCAATCAAAGCTCCCATGGTCTAAACCACCAGTCTGGTAGCATACAGAGAGGGACCCATGGCTCCAGCTGTATGTGTAGGGGAGGATGGCCTTATTGGGCATAGGTGGGAGAGGAGATCCTTGGTTCCATGAAGGCTGGATGCCCCAGCATGGGGGAATTTGAAGGTGGGGAGGTGGGAGTGTGTTGGGAGCTGACTTCTAGCAGAAAGCGGCTATCATCTTTACAGCCATCTCGAGCCATATACCCTGACAAGAGACTTGTTTTCAACAGCCTACAACAGCTGAGCACACTCTGATACACATCTTGTTTTTCTCACATATCTTGTTTTGATGCTTAGTGCCCCCAGCTGCAAGGCGCATGTGGTCTCCACACTGCTAGCTAGGTGCATGTGGTATCCACGCTGCAAGACACATGACGTAGTGCCTTCAGCTGTGCTTGTCCATGAGGGAAAGGCACGTGATAAAGGGTATAAGTACCTGGGATTTCCTTTCAATAAAAGAGACTTGATCAGACGCTATCTTGTCTCCATTCTTCGCGTCTCTTGCCCCTCCCCACTCTCTCTCTTGCTAGACCCTGACCGGCAGACCGGAGCAGCAGTGCCGGGCGGATACAAAGGGTGGATACAGGAGTGAGTGGTGAGTGGGAGCACATCCTCTTAGAAGCAGGAGGAAGGGGATGAGATGGGGGTTCCTAGGTAGGGACAGAAATGGGGAAAGAGGATAACATCTGAAATGTAAATAAAATATCCAAAGAAAGAGAATGGAAGTAATATTTAATTTATACTATTTTATCTGATTATATTATTCTATATAACATACAGTGATATAATATATATATTATATATATTATTATACAATATTGTATATTATATATATATAATTATACAAGGCATCTTATTGGAAGGATTACTTATATGATTGGCCAAGTAGTATTTTACATTGACTGACTAATTGTATGTGTCTCCATTGTCTTAGTTAGGGTTTTATTGCAGTGAACCGACAGTATAACCAAGGCAGCTCTTGTAAGGATGACATTTAATTGGAGCTGGCTAACAGGTTCAGAGGTTCAGTCCATTACCATCAAGGTGTGAGCATGGCAGTGTCCAGGTAGGCACAGTTCAGAGAGAGATGAGAGTTCTACATCTTCATCTGAAGGCTGCTAGTGAAAGACTGACTTCCAGGCAGCTAGGATGAGGCTCTTAAAGCTTACACTGACAGTGACACACGTACTCCAACAAGACTACACTGTCTAATAGTGTCACTCCCTGGTCTGAGCATATATAAACCACTACATCCACATAGGTGAACTTGTGCCATGGTGTATGTGTGAAATCAAAGGACACTTGTGGATCTCCTTCCAACATGTGGGTTCTGAGGATTGCATTTAGATCATCAGGCTTGGTGGCAAGCACATTTACCTTGGATCATCCTGTAGGCTGTAACTGAGTACTCTTCTAATGGTTGTTTATTCTCTGGGAAAGGAACTTCTTAGTCCAACAGCTAGAGGTCTCCAAGCCAAGGTGCCATCTTGGTGTGAGGCTGAAGGCCTGGATGCATCCTGTGCGGTGCTGGTGTGAGTCTGAATGGTTCTGATAGCCTTGATCAATGATGCCAGCATTAAAGCCTTCAGGAGGGATACAGCGTCATGTGGTGGTTGTTTTTCTCCTCCCCCATTTTCTTCCATCAGAGCCCAAAACCATTGAATAGCACTGTTCACATTTGCAGTGGGTGTCTCCCTCTCAATTATTTTTCGCTATGTCAATCCAGAGTGGGTGTTTCCATCTCAATTACTCTTCCTTATGCCAATCTTCTATGGAATTGCTCTCACAGACATACACCAAAGCATACAGTTCTAATTTCCCAGGTGTCTCTCAACTCACTTGACACATGTGATGACAATCCAGATTAATCATCACATTGTCAAGTGATGTGGGTGGCTCTCTTTGGTAGTTGAACTTTTCTCTTTTACGTGGGTGATTGGGGAAATATAGTCTCAGAAACACAGCTAACAAAGTGTATGGTGGAGTATTCCTTGATAAGACTGTAATCTATATTAGAGACATTAAGGTATATGGAGGGGTGCAGAGCATGTAACATTGACCACAGAGTTAGCACTTGGTGTTAATTTATTACATCATTCCTCCTAGGATTTGTTTCAGTATAATTTTCTCTAATGTATTTTTGTAATAGTCATAACTGTATATTATCTGTGTATATTGTGTGAGCAAGTTCTTCATGCACATGTGGAAAAATCAGAAGGAAAATAGTTATGAATTCTGATATTTTATTAAACAGGTTTATTTTTATTTTATTTATTTTTATTTTTATTATATTTTGTTTCACAATTTCATACATGTATAGAATCTTCCTAGGTTAGATCTACCCTGTACTCCCCCTCAACTGCTTCCAGATCGCCCCCTGCAAGCTACAAGTTATATCCTGCTCCCAACTTCATGTCATTCTCTCCTCCTTCTCCTTCCCTTCTGACTCTTCTCCTGCTTCTCCTCCTCCTTTTCAACCCACTAGGTACAGTTAGGCAGTTAGTGCTGGCCCTGCTGCATATCAGTGAAGGGTCATCCACTGGAGCATGGACAACTTACCCTTGTCCTAGTGGTTTACTACCTCTCTCACACCTCATTAGAGAAGCTCCTTTATGCATCAGATGGTGGGTAATACAAAGACTGGCCAAAATACAGAGTAGTTCACGGAATGCTTGACATATGGTGATCTCATTCATACTATGGGGAGGAACATTAGAACAATTTTTAGTACTTTTATTGTAGTAGTCAGAGATGCCAACGAAATGGCTCAGTAGATAAGAGTACTTACACTGCATGCATGAGGAAGGACCTGAATTTCAATCTCCAGCATCTATATGAAAAGCCAGGCATGGATGCATGTCTTTTAACTCTATCACTGGAAGGGTAGGGGAAACAGATGGGGACCCTGAGAGCTCACAGGCTACTCAGCCTTGCCTAAAGGGCATATGTCCTGTTCAGTGAGATACCTGTTCTTAAGCAAAATGGGTAGAGTGATAGAGTCCATTTGGCATCCTAATTGGGCCTGTACATGCACATATGAATACACACCCACTCTAATGCACCCCCCCCACACACAGAGCACAGAGACCCAATTCTGTTTCTCTCTCTGTCTTTCTGTCTCTCATACACACACACACACACACACACACACAACACACACACACAAAACACCACACACACACACACACACACACACACACACACACGCACACACGCACACACAAAGGGTTTTAAAAGACTTTTACTTCTTATAGTAGAGACAGAGGGAGATGACTAACAGATTTTACTTACCATGCTTATACATTATATTTATGCAGCAATAAAGAATAAAGAAATAGGAACTGTTAAGACTATCAACGAGTCAATGACCATACTATTGGTCGCTATGCTTATCATGATGATGAAATACCTGAAAGAACAGGTTATGAGATGCACAGTTTATTTTGGCTGCTTTTGGAGGATGAATCACATCAAGGAAGGGAAGACACCACAGAAGTACTGAAAAATGCTGCTTCTCAACTAATGGCTAGACCAGAAAGCAGAGAGAAGACTGGGAATGGAGCCATTCTATACTTTTCAAAGGTTTATCCCCAGAGACCCACTGCACAAGCCAGGTTTCACAAATTCTCAACAGCACTACCATCTGTGGGTCAGGTATGGAAAGATATGAGCCTATGGGAAATATTTCAGATGCAAAGCTCAATCATCCATAGCAACTGCAGTTCATAGCTGTCATCGCGGACATGGTAGGCTCAGAGGCTCCTGTAGACATGTGGACTTAAAAATGGATTAATATTTTGAGCATCTTCCAAATCTACAGTTCTTCAGTTACTTCTATAGGTTCTGCTGTTTTATTTCATATGTTAAACATATGGCTTCTTAGGAACTTGAACCTTATGTTATTGACAGGTATATGTACTTTTTAGAAAAAAAGGTAAGTGACCAGTCAGTCTCAGTAATCTGATATTAGCTTGAAGTGCAAGGCCAAGGCACAAAATGATGAGGGAATGTGATTTGAAATCGAGCTTGACATTCAGGCAAGAAGCCAGAAATGTCAATTGTTGCTTGAAGCAAACATTTCTTTCCCAGGGTAAATGTTACAGCCTCTTATGACCGTGTGTCATTCAAGGCTATGTCTAGAGGACATCATGACATCATGGAATTCACTGTCATTAACAACCCATGTTTGCGTTTAGCCCTAAAATGTTTAATCCACCAGCTTGTTATGATCATCATAACAGAAGATGCAAAGCATTTCCTTCATCATGTAAACAAGGCCAAGTGCATCTCTCAGCTTCAGCTTTTTTGAATATTAATGCTTAAAACCCCAGATTATATTAACATTAGCTGTCATTGCCACACTTGGCTAATGCATCATAAAGCAGTTTCATCCTTATATAAGTTGCCTTTGACAGCAAATTAAAATTTTAATAAGCAGATTTTAATAGACATTCAAGTACACATATTCAACCTCTTTCATTAGAGCTCAATGTCAAAATACAATCTATTTTGTTTCCTCTTTCCAAGATACTGTATGGTTCTGAGGATGTCTCCAGACCTATTCATCTAGTGGTTTCAATTTCTCTACCTATTCTCAAGGTAACTATTCTAAAAATCTTACTGGAGTTGTTAGATAAAAGCTTTGTTTCACTAAGTCACATAAGAGGCATTTATTATATGTTTACTGAAACAAAGCAAATGCTAATAGTATAATCTTGGGTCTCCCACTCCTTTGAACAACTGACTTCTCAGGGCCCTGCTTGAACTGAGACATTCGAGAAGCCAATTACAGGGACAGATTCCTGGAGCAGCAGAGGAAAACATTTTGGAAGGAGGACAGGAAACATGTAAGTAACAAAAGAGGAAGCAATAGAAGCAAATTTGAGCTTACATTTTGTATTGTATGTCTTGAAAATACGTTGCAAGCATCAGTAGTCATTTTGAAGCAATTCTGACATGAGCATTCCTCTGGGGATCTTGTTAAATGGAGAATCTGATTCAGTGAGTATCAGGTATGGACTCTAGAGTCTGCATTTTTATCAGGACTCATGTGATGCTGGTATGGATGATCTCTGGATCATAATCTGACAAAAAAAATAAAAGATATGGAATACTCACGAAGAAATACAATATTTTTACTTAAAGAGATGAATACAGTTTTGAAATGATGTATCTAGACTGGTAGTGACTGTTTTTCAAAGTGTCAATCAATTCCACATATTTGAACATAGATCTTTGAGCCGAACTTCATCTGATGCTCCTCTTCAGCCTAGTCTCATAGGTCATCAAACTTAGAAGGGATCATGAAATGAAATCTTTAATTTTAGATTTAAGGATCTGGGGGATGACTGAGTACATAAGGGCACTTGCTGCTCTTGTAGAGGGCTTGAGTTTAGCTTCCAGTACCTACATGGTTGTGTACAACTGCCTGTATCTCTTGGTCTAAGGGATACAATGCTTTTATCTGCTAGATGGACACCAAGTAAGCATGTAGTGCACATACAAACAAACAGACAAATACTCATGCACTTTAAAAATAAAGAACTCTTATGAAAGATTGAGAGTGAAAATAATAATTATTCAAAAATAAATTGAGAACAATCTTAAGGTTATTCATTTTACTTCTTTGTTATTTAGCTATATTTTATAGAATAGAGTATGATGTTTTAGATTTCTCAAAGCAGATGTAAAATTCAGTTTGAAATTTTACAATTATTATGACTTTTTAAATAAGTTTTATATTTTTATTTTAGGTATATGTTTTTTTTTTCTCTGTGTAACATCTGCATGTAGTGTCCATGGTGGTTAGAAGAAGGCATCATATTTCAAACCCGAGTCTTCTGGGAGAGGCCCTAGGTTTCATAACCACAGAACCATGTCTAGTTCCAGGACTGCTATACTAATCTATCTATCTATCTATCTATCTATCTATCTATCTATCTATCTATCTATCTATCTATCATCTATCTATCATCTATCTATCTAATTGATTCCTTTCTTCAGCAATTTGTTGTTCAGTGGAATAGTACGTATTCAATTATAACAAACAGTTTGACACAGTGAAATTCAAATTCCAAGATATCCAGGAAACTAAATTATTGGGTATTATCTCAGAGCTTCAAAAAATGAATACTTCCATCATACATTTATTTTTCTTTGGGTGCTACACTCAAATGACTTTAAAAACAAGTGCTTTTACAGTCAAAATACTTATTTACTATTCAAATGTGTCTTAGAAAAATCTCCCTTATATTTATCAGAATAATGTAATTGTTAAATACACATTCTGATATCAATATCTGTAGAACGGAGAATAGAGCTTCAACATTCCTCTGACACCGAGATGGAAACCATGCAGATTGAAGGAAAGCCTTGTACAGAGAATAGGTGTTCTGTTACCTATTTTAATGGCAGAATCATAGGACAACCTGGAAAGGATACATCAGTTGTCACGTTGAAGCTCTTCTGACTCATTGTCATTTGATCTTAAAAAGATCTGATACTGTGAAAGCAATTTAGATACCAGAGCATTAGACTTTCCTTTAAAATCAAAATCTATAATATAGTCTCTAAAATGCAAAATCTATAATATAATCAAAACCAACTAACAAAATTAAAATATGATCCTACCAAAGAACATGTATGAATCAGTGACTGTTGACAACAAAATATTTTTCTACACATTCTACTTTTAAAAGATTTATTTTTACTAGCTTTATTTTGTGTCTGTTTATCAGTACGTATCTGTGTATCCATGTGTGTCTGTGTGTGTCTTTGTATGTGTGTGTCTTTGTGTGTGTGTGTGTGTGTGTGTGTGTGTGTGTGTGTGTAAGTGTATGGACACTTGTTAGTTCAGGTTCTTGGCAGTACAGAAGAGGGTGTCAGGTCTTTTGGAGCTGGAGTTCCAGACGGTCTTGAGCTGCCAGATATGGATACTGGGTATCTAGTTAAGGACATTTGCAGGAGCAACAAGAGCTCTTACTAGCTGAGCCATCTGTTCAGCCCCGTGTTTTTATATATTCAATTTTTATTTATATATATATTAGTCTGGAGTCATTAGTATTTGTTTTTTAACTGAGATTGTTTTCCATTAGTACTTTGTTGTTGTTATTCAAATATGAAAGTATTTAGGTTAGGTTCCGTTTGTCTTTAGTCATACAAAAATTATTCCAGTAGTAATTGGAGTTACAAATGGCTGTAGTAAAAATTGGTGCTGAGAAGTGACCTTGTTTTGTTCTTGTTTTTGTTTTTTGAAAGAACAACAAGCTCTCTTTGCACTTACCTTTGGGACATTTCTATTTCCATATCCAAACTTACAAGCTCTCTATCAGTCATGCACATTTTATTGGTGCTCTCTGAAGGAACTCTGCGTTTGTCTTATTTTCTTCTTCATCTAGCATTTTCTTTGAGTTATCCCAGCTCTGGTCTCTGCCTACCTTGCCCTTTGCTTCTAGAATTCTGTCAGCTCTTTCTTCCCATTACAGTTCCTCACCTATTAATCAGAGACATTTGCTCTCTGGTAGTCCACATTTTTGCCACAGTTGAAGCTGATGTTTGTGTCAACTTTTCTTGCCTTTTGGATTGCTTTGCAATTCTGTATTGAAATCTGGACAAGTACTGGGTGACAGTATCAGAACAGGAGTTTGCTTGCAGGGCTCATTTTCACATGGCTAGAGTTTGGGCCACCATTTAATGTTTGTTATTTTAAACGTGACATTGGGGTTCCTTAAGAAAACCCTGAAGAAAAGCCAATGCCTTCAGGTGTTCCGGGTGTAATCCTCTTGTGATAGTTAATTTTATGCATGTTAAACAGTCTAACAGAGCCTTAGATGCTCAGGAAAATAGTGTTTCTGTGTGTGCTTGTGAGGACATTTTCATAAGAAATTAGCACCTGAATCTGTACACTAGGTTAAGATTGCCTTCCCTAATTCGAAATGAGGACCATTCAATCTGTCAATGATGTGAATAACAATACAAAGTGAAAGAGAGTTGATGTCCTCTACAATTTGGCTGGAACATCCATCTTCCGCATTCAGTGGTCCTTGAGTTGGGACCTTCAGTCTTGGGCTGGAACATAAGTATTAGCAACTCTAGTCTTATGCCTTGGAGCTCAATTATGTAACATCCTGGATTAGTCACGGTCCTCTGGAGTCACAAAACATATGGAATAATTCTCTCTCTCTCTCTCTCTCTTGCGATCTCTGTTTGACTGTCTCTATCTTCATGTGTGTTTGTGTGTATAATATATATACATACTTATATGCTTCTAGGTCACTTTAAATGGAAAGTCCCAGAATCTAGTAGCTGCTCAAACCCACAAGGCTAAATGTCTCAGCTAGTCTTCTGTATATGTTAGAATCGCAAAGAAATAGGCTCTAATGCCAGTGAAGGCATGGATGTGATACCAGGACAAGGGCAAGGAGACAAAGAGCAAACCTTTTCTTCTTCCATGTCCTTATATAGGCATCCAGCAGATTGTATAGCCCATATTAAAGGAATATCTTTATGACTCAAGATTTAGGTTAAAGATGTGTGTCTTCTCATCTCAAAGATCCAGGCTAGAAGTGGATTCACCCACTTGAAACTAAAGAGAAAATGTCTTACAGGTGTACTCTCCATTTCTGTTCATTTCAGAAATAGTCAAGTTGACAACCAAGAGTAACTACCACTCACCCCCAAGATTTCTGAGTTCCATTGGTTAACTAGCATATTTAGTGACTTCTCAGATTCTCTGATCAGATGAGTTAGTTGCTCATGATAAATCTTCTGTGTATGTGAATATATCATATTTGGCTCTGGATTTTTTTGTTTTTGTTTTTTTGTTTTTTTGTAGAAAATTCTGACTGGTATACCCAGGTCATTGTAACACCACCCCACTCTTGTGAATTATAATACAGTGAGTGGTAGAAAACCATTCAGTATTTTTGGGATCAACTCATAATACATCTGTGGCAGCAGGCTATAACTTTCAAAATGAGTCTACAATGGTACGATACTCCTCCTCACTGAGATAGGGTTGACATGGTGAATGCCTTAAGTCCCAGAACTTAGGATACTGAGTGAGAATTCCCCCTTCTTTCCCTCCCTCATCCTGCCTTTCTCTCTTATTTCTCAATTTTCTACACAGGGTCTGAATACATAATACAGGCTAGTTCTATCCTCCTATTTTATTATGGTAACTACTTGCTAGCTTATTAGAAGAAAGATTTTAGATAAACATTTATTATTGTTCTTCTTCCTCTGCCAGATCTCTCAGAGATTTCATTTAAGATTTTCCCTGGGAGAGCCTGACAAGTTATCTGGTGGGATATAATAAGCATAAAGAATCCCCACTACCTCTAGGACCAAGATTTTCTCATAAGTCCACAGTTATCTGCCAGGGATCCATCAGAATTATAGGTTCATCAGAATTACATCATCCACCAGAATTACATCACCCACCAAAATTATATCATCTAAGAGAATTACATAATCTATCATATTTACTAGTTCAGGGTGCCCATATTTTTTGCGACCCCAGAAGCCTTTGTTCTATGGTAGGAAATTTCTGCTGTGGTACTCCTGATTTGTCTGGATTTGGGGGATACATTTGTTCCTGGAATCCCAATCTCTGACAGATCCAAGAAAAGTTCTATTTTCAGCTTGTTAGCTAGGAGTAATGTCTTCTAAGCTTTTACATATTGAAGTTAAAAACAGAAGTTGGACATTATTTTTTTAATGTACATTTTTTGAAGTTGTCTCATTAACCTTTAAAGAAAAACCTTAAAAAAAAAAGACAATAGCCAAGTAGAAAATGTCTACAGAAACATTTTTTTCAGCATAATAAAGGAGATTAACAGTATTTTCAATGATTAATGGAAAAGACACACTGAAATGTTGTTCTAGATAAAGAGTAACCTAACTTATGAAAGAGTTCTTGGACCATGAGCTCTGACGTCAGTGTTTGAACTACTGTTTGGCAAAACACAAGGTAGTTTCTAATGGAAAACTGGTTAAATTTTTGTCAACTTAATTACAGAGAAAGAATGTATTATTCTACAACTTTATTTAGAATGTAAAAGATCAGAGAGGGGAGGAAGAGACAGATGGAGAGGGATGGAGGAAGAGAGAGAGAGAGAGAGAGAGAGAGAGGAGAGAGAGAGAGAGAGAGAGAGAGAGAGAGAGAGATTTTGTTGAACTAGCACAGCATATCAGTATGTGGTATATATACTCAGAAGTCATGGCCATTTCAGGTTACTTCCTATGCTTTCTGCATGTTTTTGTTCAGTGTCCTTATTTCCACTTGTTTCAGACACCAGCTGTTTTAATTTTCAGTGGTCACAGTCTGTTCTTTCATAATCTTTGAGTGTGTATGTAAAGTCTTTAACAAAGATTGCCAATAGACCAAAAGGTATAATCACGTATAAGGGGTTGAGCCTTTTCTGTGAAGTTTGAACAGTGGCTGAGAGACTTGAGTGTGTATACAGTGAATGTAAAAATCTGACATCAGAAAGCAACATGTGATCCTGGTGCAGAATAGTCCAATTTTTCAATTCCAACATTGTTCTACAAGCCCTTAATTTATGTCACACAGAACATGAATCTGTGTTTATTCTATTAGGTTGTTACCTGTTTCACATGGTGTTTCTTTCTGTTTTTCTTTTTTCTTTTGTTCTTGAGACCAATTTTCATTGTGTAGCACAGGCTATCATGGAATTTGCTACATAGGTCAGACTTTCCTTGAACTCATGACTCTTCTGCTTCTGCTCCTTATGTTCTAGAATTACAGTTACATATCACAAAACTTAACAGTGTTTCATGAGACAATGTCCGTACAGGTGTAAAGAGCTGAATACTTTATGATACAAATACCCAACATAGAGTTAGTATCATTTGTAGTATCTTGAGTTTGGCATCTTAGGCATTATAATTGTTTGCTTTTAGCACCTCAGAGATTATTTGTTAAAGAAATATAAAACATTAATGTAAATTTTAAAATATTGTTGATTCCCATACACCCACATAAGACAATAATTGATTGAAAATGAAAATTACAATGGTGTTAATGCACAACTACTCCATCTTGTCTTTTCTGATCTTCTCTACACTTAAAAACTAGGTAGAAATGCAGATCTTGTTCTTAGCAATCAATTTATGCTTTAAAATTCCTCCACACCTACTTTTACTTTGATGATTGATGAGACTCTTAAACAAGATTAACACTTCTTTGGTTACCTTTAAGTTAGTCACTTATACTTAACTGATTGGATCCTACATGCCTGATTATACTATTAAATACTTCATTGATCCATCCTAATAATTTCCAGGCTATTCCCCCATGACAAATCTCAGTCAATTCACAAAAATCTTCAACCAATTCTTCACTGACGGTTCAAGAGGAAAAGGATATGTTATGCTCAATATATCTTACTTCTACAAAGACATCTTCAGAAATATTTCCAAATCTTTGGAAATGTCATTATTGTGAGATTTTCTTAAAACAATAAACATGAATTTATTGAAATAATCTTTGTATCAAAAGGCCTTGACAGTCATTCACTGAAGATTGGTTCTAGCGCCTGCATTGGACACTGTCTTAGTTAGGTTTCAATTACCATTATAAAACATCATAATCAAGACAACTTGGGGAGAAAAGGATTTATTTCATTTACACTTTCACGTATTAGTTCATCATTGATGGTAGTCAGAGCAGGAACTCAAGCAAGGCGGGAACCTGGAGCCAGGAACTGAAGTGCAGGCCATAGGGAAATGCTGGTTACTGTCTTGCTCCTTATGGTTTGTGCAGTTTGCAATTAGTAGAAACCAGGACCACCATCTCAGGGAGGAACTACCCTGCCTCCAGTGACCTGTGCCTCCCACAAATCATTAATGAAAAATTGCCTCACAGACTTTCCCGCAGACCAATCTAGATTTTCTCAGTTGAGATTTCCTCTTTCCAAAAGACTCTAATTCATATCAAGTTGACCTAAAATTAGCCAGCACAGATGCCAAATTCTACTGCTACTCAACTGATCAATGACTTTTTACATTATCATGTAAAATATTTTATAATAGTTAAAAATTCCCATTTATTCATCTTTAGTTCTAATGATCATTACATGACTATCTGTTCAGAGGTCTTCTTCATTTTTTTTTTTTTTTACTATTTGTTTTGGATTTTCCTTCTGAAAACTTTATTCGAATCTAAAAAGTTTTAACTACCTGTTGATTTCTAGATGTCTGTCCTTCAAAACTAGCTAAAATGTCTGTTCATTATAGAACTGGCATGTGATTGGGTGTGGACTATTCATTTTTGCTGTTCATGGAGCTTAGACTAGTCTAAATTGGATTCCTTTTAAAACATTACCTCTCAGACCAGTTGTTTAAAGGTTCATCTCATCTCCTTCTCAAAGGCAATCAGATTAATGTTGGTTGTAGAAGTTGACCAGGGAGAGAAGGACACAATCTCATAGGTCTCAGTAAAAGTCTTACACTTTGACCCAATTATCCTAATTTGTTAATATCCAACACCCTCCTGTTGAAGTTGAGTATCCAATACCTCAGTGTGCAATCTTCATGAATCAGAATTTTCTAGAGGAAGTGGATAAAGTCATCATACCCTAAGAAAACTATTGACTTTTGTTTGTTTTTTGAGACAGGATTTCTTTGTGTAGCCCTGACTGTCCTGGAACTTGTTCTGTAGACCAGGTTGGTCTTAAACTCACAGTGATCTGTCTGCCTCTACTTCCCAAGTGCTGTGATTAAAGGCAAGAACTGCCACCACCTGGCTACTGATGCCTTCTTATTTAAGTTGTTTTTCCATCCTCTGGTAATGGAACTACTTTCACACCCAGTCTTCTAGTTGCAGGATTCAGGTCTCTGTCTTTGACTTGGAATATTTCCAAATTTTCTTATAAAAAAAGACTCACACCACATTCAGCTTACTGAATTAGGTTCGCTGACCCTCTGCTTTCTTGATTTCCATATTTGTTAATGTCTCCCCTTTGGTGTTACCTCTGATCTTCTTCCCTTGGATGTGTACTTTCCTTTGCCCATCAGCCTAGCAGGGTTTCTGCAGCTCACCTTCACATGTACCTCTACTATGTTTTTATGAGGATTGTCACAGTAATTTACTTAGAAATGTTATGCAACTGCCTTCTGAATGTACAGCATCTGAAATGCGTTATTCAATGGAGAAGAAGCTTGTATTTATGAGTTTATAGTTCTTGTATAAGTAATAGAACACTGAAGAAAAGTATGTCTTAAAAGGCTTGAGGCCGAAAAACATTGAATACATGGAATGTGAGAAGCTCTCGTTTTCTTGAATAGCAATTGGTATTTATCCTAGCAGTGAGTTCTTTCCTAGCTCTGGGATAAAAATGCTATGGAGAGTGTTGTGTCTTGGTATAACCCTATGCAGAGGGCAGAGTGAGTGCTACATAGTCATCATTTCTGATGCACATGAATAGCTCAAATGCAATATCTTTATTCTGAAATATTCCGACATTCTTAGAAATGGGGACTATAAGTATAAACAAGACATTTCTTTGTAAATTAGAACATTTTAAGGTTAAGTTTGACTGGGGAAATTTAGTGATTAAAAGGTATCCATAGGCTATTAGAAAATTTGGGGCCATATGCACTGTAAGGAGATGTTGTGTGTTAAGTCCACTTATTGAAGAGGAGACTGTGGTCGAAGTTAGGCTTGTCCAACCACAACAGACAATTAGTCTTTTTTTAGGGACATAATGAATAAATATGACTTTGGGAGAAAACAGAATGTTTTATATATTTATTAAAATAATTTCTTTTATTTTTGATATTATAATGCATTTGTAAAATTTCCCTGATGGACAAGCTGGCATTAAAAGTGATTCTTCTGAATGTAAACAGAAATTCACATTATTAATTAACTTGGAGCAAGAAAGATGATAGCATCAGATTTCTGCAAGTTTCCAGAAAGGCTATCCCCAGACCTTCCGCCTTCCTTCCCTGGCTCTCACTGGAGAATACAGCTCAGCAAGGAATATAGTGTGAAGGGTGGGCAGGTTTCCAGAAAGGATCCCAGTCTTATTGGATCCCTGTTAGAACCTGTCCCAGAGACAGAATTATTTGGTACTAAAATTCAAGGATTCTTGTTGTGAAACCACCAGTATGTCTTGGGGTGGCAGAAATTTCCCTGCCCCATCTATTTGCAGCAGGAGACCTATGATTGGACAGGAAAAAGGGAGGCAGAGCTAAGGGTAGCAGAAGGAGAGAGAGAAATGAGGAGTGAGGAAATGGCTGCAGATGTGGACCTGCATGGCATCAAGTAAATCGGTAGATATGAAATCTAAAGGTTAGGAATATTGGGATAATCTTCTAGATTGTGTGGGCATCTTGTGATATGAGTATTTGCTAATATATGAATCCATTGGTTAATTTTAAGCACTAAGATTTCTATCTACTAAGATTTCTGATTTCTATCGAGTACTGGGTATTGTGATATCTACCATGCGGATTGCAGTTATTGTCTGGGGTTAAGCTGAGTGCCGTGGGAGTGGCGGAGCTGGTCCAGGGGCCATGCCTAGAGCAGTGGAGGCCTCAGAACTGGCCAGTGTGGGGTGGGGGTGGGGCAGGAAAGGTAGCAGCCAAGCCAAGGTCTCCTAGTCCCCGGGCCAGCACCACTGAGGCGGCCAGCCAGTGCCAGACTCTAGTGTGGGAACATGGCAGCGGCAGTGCTGGGAGCCAGCTGCTGTCCCTTTTGAATATATTCTGGTACATCTTGGGAAGGCCTCTCTCAGTGTTTCTCCATAGTATCTATTCTGGAAAAATTGTAAAGTATGTATTTGAGGAATGGCTTAAAATAAGCAAGAGGGACTGCAGAGATAGGGAGAGATAGCTCAACAAGCAAGAACATTTTTCTATAAAAACATGAGTTACATGAATTCAAGTCCCCAGGAGTCATAAAAATTAAGCCTTCTGGCATCTTTTAGTTTCTATGTACAAATGCATATTAATACACACCCATGTGTACACAACCCATCCCTATGTGAAAGGAAACTTAAAAAAAAAAAGTGTTGGCTGGTTTTATGTTAGCTTGACGTAAGCTTAAGTCATCTGAGAAGAGGAAACATGTATTGAAAAAGTATCTCTGTAAGATTAGGCTGCATGCAAGCATACAGAGTATTACATCTTAATTAGTAGGGGTAGGGCCCAGTCCATTTTGGGATGACACAACCTAGGTTCTGGTGGTTCTGGGTGCTATAAGAATTCAGGCCGAGCAAACCATGTGAAGCAAGCCAGTAAGCATCATCCATCCCTCCAAGGCCTCTGCATCAGCCTCTGCCACAGGTTCCTGCCCTGTTTGAGCTCCTATCCTGGCTTCCTTTGGTGATGAACAGATGATGTGGAAGAGTAAATTGAATAAACCCCTTTCTCCCCAAATTGCTTTGGTCATGGTGTTTGGTTGTACCAATGATAACTCTAATGCAGCAAGGGAATAAAATTAATTCAAACAAAGCCTTAGTAATGAATGAGTCAAAGAGTCAAACCTATTCTCTGTACTCTCTTTCCTAGAACTTTCCTGGACAAATGCATCATTTGCAAGAAGAAACGGTATTTTTAAAAATTAAACTCAACTAAATATACTTATATAACTTCCCCTGTTATTCCTCCTCCTCAAATTCATGGCCTCTTTTCTTTAACTAGTTTTACACACACACACACACACACACACACACACACACACACACACACACACACACATACATGATTTACTGCGTGTATTTAGTGTTGTTTGTATGTAAATATTTTTAGGACTGAAGGTCAGTCACTACTGTTGATACAATATGCATTTTAGATACCAGAGTAGGAGGGTTTTCAGCTGAAAACGACAAAAACAATTTACCTTAAGGGTTACAAGCAGTGAGAATTTTATGGTCGCAAGGTTTTATTTCCTAGTTCCTGCAGATGGCGCTAAATCCTTAGACATGGTCACAATTCTTGGCGTTTCCGGGAAAAGGACTACTTGTTCATATTCCTAGTGTTTGCTGCTGAAGGCTCCTAATTGTTTTGACAGTAAGTGGTGTTGCAGTGTGCAAGATTTAATCCTAAAGACAGTTTCTTTAAATTATTAAAAACAAACAAACAACCCCCCCCCCACACACACACACGTTTTGGCAACTGACATCTGTGGCTGAGTCCTCGTCATGTAAGAGGCTTTTAATAGAAATGGCTAAGGACATCGCTTTCCTGTGTTTTTATCAAAGGTCATGTCTGACTTCTTTTGCTTTTTTTTTTTTTTTTTTCATAAAAATCCTAAAGCTGTTAAAGTACCCATTATCCATTGTTCCTACTCGCTTCCGGTTCCTCTGTTGCTTTGTGTAGCTGAATGGCCATCTATGACAACCATAAGGCGTTCATAGTGTTCCCCTTAGTCAGTTAAGGGACACTGCATAGCTGTGTACTGAGAGACACTTTATTACTTCCCCATATGGTTCCAAGGGGAAGTTAGAGTACAATGTGACTCACCAACGGGAAACTCAGGAAAAAAAAAAGAATCCCAGCAACTACAACAACAACAACATGCTTCTAAAGGCTGGGTTTGAGCCAAGAGTGTGTCTTCCTGACACTGTCATTGTTTATTGATTCTAGAGTCCGGCAGAGAGGTTTTATGCCTTCAGGAAGAAATTTAAAAAATAAAGCTTAAGGGTTTCTAAATATCAGTGTTAATGTAAAAATTTCTTTATGGGGTAGATTTACTCATGTTTAAGAAGACATTTTAAGTTCTCCAACATGATATAGATATGTCTAATTTCTCAAAAATAAGGAAGGAGAACCTTCAAAAGTGTTTTTAATGTATTTTACCTGTTCTCCCACCCTCCCCCTCGCTTTCCTGACCAGTTTTTATTTCTTCAATGAAACAATAACTCTAGCCAAAATGAAATTAAACCACTGAACAAACAAACAAATGTCTGAAACAAATGGCTTCCACAAAAAGAGGTAAGGGGGCCCCTAAGAATGGGGAATGCCCCACTTGGGAAATAACCAATGTGCCTGCATTGTGCTACTACATTCTTACCCTAAGCTTTAAGGCAACTATAAATATTTTGAAGTAAATGCAGGATACATAACTGACTTCAGAGTAAATTCCATGCTCCATATTTTAAAGTTATGTATTAAAAAATCTAGCATTTCAAGTACCTTTTAATGCTATGCCATCCTCAATTGTCCATATTTTTCAAGTGGATTAATACATAAATTTGAAATGTGACTTCATTCTATTGATATATGAGTTTTAATTTTGTATTTCAACTAATATACAAAATATTACAGTACTCAATTTTGTGGACTAGTTAACTAACATTAGTATCATTTATTATTAGTTTGTACTATTTGGAAAATGAAAGAAAAGAAATATTGTTGGTAAAGAGGCAATTTATGAAATATGTGCTTACTAAGTCAGCCGTTAGGACGATTATTTGAAAAATAATAACATTAAACATTATCAAAGTTATATGTATTATTACACAAATAATTCCCTGCTTTGATTTATTGGGAATTCTTAAATGGCAGCTTCTTTCTTGGGCATTTTTCTTAACACTCCATTAAAATAAATAGTGTCCTAGTCAAGATGTACCCTTCAGATCAGTTAAGAATTTTATACTGGTTTGCTGAGAGAACTGAATTATATGCCATTTGTAATTATTTGAACGTCATATGGTTTAAAGGCCTTTGAAATAGTTAAAAAAATGTTAGTTTTCATAATAATGAAAGAGAATTATTTGGTGAATACGGTATATGTTTGCTTTTATTTTACCTTATCTTATACATATGTTTTAACAATATCTGCTAATTTGAAATAAGTCTAAAAATAATGTGAACCTGAGGTGTTTTGTTCTAGCAAACATAATTCTGTGTCTCTGTGGGTCAGATTTTCAGTCAGTTATCTTAAAGATAGAACTGAGAAAGTGGAAATGATATTTGAATAGAGAGGACATTTAAGGGGTTTCTATACACTATAAAATTGACTATTATTTATCAGTCAACATAAGAACGGACTCCAAAAGATCCATGTGACTGCATTGTGAATAAAAAAGTGGTCGCTGATAAATTTGTATCTTTGCATGTGTGCCTACAGTAAATTTGTACTTAAAATTTTATTTAGTATTTCACAATTTGTCCACACTTAGATTGGTTCTTTCAAATTCCCTTCAGTTTCATGCTATGTTAGAATAAAAATGATGAACTGGGTTAACTGATGGGTTCCCAGTGTCCTCCTGCTCACTGCCTGTTTTAGGAAGGCATGGCTTCTATAGTCATTAGGGGGATTTGATTACGCCCTTATTGACATTTTCACCATTTTCCCTGGTCAGCCTTACTATGTTACACTTGCTGAGATCTGAGCCAAGGTGATTCTCCTGTGGACACATTCATGCTTGACTGTAAATATTTACCCCACCCATTACATTTTTTTTTTTTTGACAGTTGACCGCCCATTACATTTTTACAAGCTCAAAGGCACCAAAAATGAACATACTCAACCCAGTCACTCAATTGGAGATGGAGAAATGGACACGAGTATGTATTTGCAAGCACAGAAGTATATGGTTATTGTTTTTGGTTTCAGAAACAAAATGCTGTTTAACCCCAGAAATGAATATACGTCTTGAGCAGTAGGTTCCTGTAAGCGAATTTCTTTATGTATAGTAATAATTGCTTTAATTTTATATCCATGCACCATTGAACTACTGTTTCTAAATAGAGGTAGATGGAAGGGAGTGTGGAGACAAAGAAAATGATGGGGTTGGCAATCCAAATGGAACCACAGTACACATACTAAGGAAGTATTTCACACTAGCTAAAACGGATTTGCAGTTTCTGAAGCATAACCTCACCATCATTGCAAAGACATCACCAAGGGCCCAAGTCTCAGAGGGAGTTTCAACTCCAAAGGCTCCCATTCTCATGAAAAATCCCTAATTGTTTTTACAAAGCTCTCTCATGGTCATGTTAGCCATTCTTCATGGGATACATTAAATATGGATTCATTTCAAAATAACTTCGCTTACTGTTATGCCCACAGTGTGTATCAGCAGTTTTACTGTTTAGTTTCATGATTGTTTCCAAACATTGAATATGGTTACGTAGCATTTGTAGAACTGTCCGCCACGTCCTAATTCAAGGAGAGATTTGGGATTCCAGAATTTATCGACGTCTTTATTCTTCTCAAGTCATCTTCAGCAGCCTGGGAACATGGCCTGAGGTAGCAACTGTGTAAACTTGACAAAGCAGACCTTCCCCAAACTTGACGTTTATTCTCAGTGGATTGGTAGTGGGAGAATAAGGGTATTTTTTTTCAATATTAGAATTATTTAAAATCACTGAAACTATGTGCTCCTTTTATTTACCCTAAAAGAGACACACTTCATCTCCCTTTCCCTAAACACAAAACACCTTTCCCTGTGTATCCTGACAGTTCAAAGAGATGCAGGGTGTCGAATAAAGAACTATGCTTTTTAATTATTTCTTTGATGGTATACAAAAAATGCATTCTTTTTTATGGAAAGGAATTTCCTTTGTTCTTTGTTCATTAATGTACTTTTATTCATCACAACTTTGACTCAAATCATCCCTTTCACAAAAGCACTTGCGTTGCTTCCTGCTCCTTGGCAGGATGGAATCATGCATATGTATGACACATCACAGAGTGTCATTTTGGGAAAGACTCTGTTAGCATGCCTATGGAAAGAAGTATAGTTAGATGATTGTAGCCAGGGAAGCCACTTCATTTTGCAGCTTTCAGCTTCCTGGAGTGAGTCTGGACTTGGGGGAGGGGGGTGTTCCATTTTAAATACTACTTGTCAGCGTCCAAATGATCCAGGTTTTTATACCATAAAATCCAAAGTGGTATGCGTTTAAGAAGAAAAAAATCTGTACCTCCTCGAAGCCACGTGAAAAAACGAATAATGCATGTGATATAAAGCTCACAGGCTCCCATTATTTTCCCATAATTATTGGCATTTATGTTCACCCCACATGAGGTTCAGAAAGCATTTTTGAAAGCCTTTCCAGAGAGCAGAGAAACATGCTGTTAAAAATATTAGCTTCTCAATTGGATGGCTTTAGAACTGCCAGCAGATGGCGCAGCAACCTATTTTAAATTTACCTCCGACAGAAAATGTCAATCATTCCCTCTAGTTGTGTATGAATTCTTAATGGTACTAAAATAAGACATTATTGACCAATTATATTTAAAAATATAACCATGAAACATTTAATAATCTTGCTAAAATAATTATAGCACTTTTATAATATTTGACTTTTTTTTTCCCCTTAAAGTCTTCCTGGTCCAAGTCTTGCTTTAATGGCTAAGAAATCTGAGATTTGTGACCTTGAGCTACCTACAGTGGAGGAGCTTAGAGAGAACCTTACTTAAATAAATCCATCATGGATGGAATTAACCATATTGTTGGTTGAATTCTATATTAGCCATGTAATAAAAATTTGGGAGGTATGTGATTATTAATGAAAATATATGTCTGTCTGTGTTTACTTAGGATACTGGTCACATTTTCTGCGACATAAGTCATTTGAGAAATGGCATTTTCAGTGAGAACATAACCTCCTCCCACTTTTGCTGTGTGACCCAAGAAAGACATTTTGCCGAAATGTTTCCTGTCCAGCCTCTAGCTATTTCTTTAGTAAAGAGAAAGACTGTTGTTCACACATTTAACTCAGACTGTGAAGATGTTTCCTGTAGAGTCAACAGATTTCACAGTAAAAGAAATGATTAGGAAGATATAACTTTGACAATATTGCTAAAAGGCTAATAGAAGTATAGTCTTCACATTGTAAACATTCATATTGAAAAGTATGCTTACATTATAGAAAGAGGGACGCAATGGGAGGTTGAGGTCAGAAGGAACATACATTGTATCAATAGTAATCACCACAGCTAATAAATTAAAATGACAGAAAGCTGATGATAGCCATGGACTTCAGATTATTAGCTTGTACATGAAGGTGGGGCCACCCTCTGGAACATAGTTGGCATATGAAATTACTAGCAAATACATGCAAATATTATGTTAAAATTAATTTGTTATTTCTCTTTTTTTCATGATGATAGTGCCAACTGTTATAAGAGCTCTCTGCCAGATTATAAATGATACTTTCTGGTGAAAATAATTAATTAGACAGTTTTGTTACAAAGGTGATGTTCTAGTTTCCTTTCTGCTGCTGTAATAAAACAACAATCAAAAGCAATGTAGAAAAAAAAAGAGTTTATTTCATCTCATACTTTAGAATCCCTCACTGAAGGAATTAAAGATAGACATTGAAGTCAGAACTTGAAGCAGAAATCATGGAAGAATGTTATTTGTTGCTTCACTCACAGGTTCATGCAAAGAATTTGTTCACATCTCCGGACCACCAGCCTAGGGAATTATGCCACTCATAGTAGACTGGGTTCTCCAATATCACTTGATTATTAAGACAAGCCTTCTAGAAAATTCCTGCATACTCTAATCTTATCAGGGGAATTCCTCATTTGAAGCCTCTTTTCTCAAATGATTCTAAAATTGATTATTAAAGTTAACAAGAACAGGTGAGAAAAAAAAATTTCTGAAAAATCAAAATTTGTTGAAGAAAAATTCTTACTTTTCTCTTTCCCTTTTTTGTTGTTTGTTTTCATATATAGAAAATATATGTTTTGTTGCTTTTCTTTCTGTTTTTTCTTTCTTTTTTAAGACATATCTTATTTTTCCCAGGGTGGCCTCATACTCACTAGGCATCAAGGGGAGGAGATGGTCATATTGAACTCTTTATTCTTTATGTTCTAAATACTGCAGATCCAGGATTTCAATTCAAACTACACTATGGGTAATGATTTCTATCATCCAATGAAAACAGTGGCATTAACAATAAATGGAGTTGCTATGTGTCATAATCAGGAAATACAATATTAAAAAACAAAACTACATTCCTGTCATGTCTGTAGAGAAGTATCTTACAGCTGTGACCTGGTACTCAACCTCTATCATCACCACTCAACAATAAGGTGTCCTATACAATAGCTGCAAACATTATGGGACTTGTCAATGCTACCATGGATGGAGAAAAACTTCACAGGTCCCACCCCTAAATGAGAGCAGTTGATGGCTCCCAAGGAGAGAAAACCAGCTTTCTTCAATAATACCTCAGTCCTCATGTATGTACCATACAGGCAACAATGATTGGACTCAGCAGGTTAATTCTCTCTCTCTCTCTCCTCTCTCTCTCTCTCTCTCTCTCTCTCTCTCTCTCTCTCTCTGTGTGTGTGTGTGTGTGTGTGTGGTGTGTGTGTGTGTGTATTAATTATGGAAGAGAGATCATGAATTTGAGAGGTGATGTTTTTGAGAGGTGACATGGAAGAAACTGTAGGGACAGAAATGATGTAAAAAAAGTAATTAAATATGGCATTCTCAAATTTAAATACTACACTAGAATGTCTTGATTATAAAAATGAATTATTGTATGAAATTTATCAATATTATAATATTGTTTCCCTTTGAAAATGTTTTGAAATAAAATTGCTAGTAACAGAATAATCATTTAATTAAATTTCAGTTCACAAAAGCGTTCATTGGGTTCTATATACTTTAGAACAAGATCAAGTCAATGACCACAGATAAAGTATCATATTTGTGTTTGGCTAAAATAACCAGTTGTTGTTGTTGTTGTTAGTACTATTTGTTGTTGTTATTTCCCCAGAATATTTCAAAAGGTTATTCAATTTCTAGCATGTGTTCTTTTGAGCCAATAGACTGTTAACAAAGAACTGAATGTCCAGGCCCTGGTTAACTCATCAAAGTGAATGACCAAATCAGATGTTCTCTCAGAGCCTCTGGGCTTGAACATTAGGTGACTTTATCATATTATCCCAAATAAAGGGAGCACTAAAACATCTCAGATTTTATTTTCAGTCCCCAAAAGAATTACTGTAAAAATATTTGATTACTTTACAGGGAAACATGATAAAAATTATTTCAGTACCTATTTACCATTGAAAATGGTCTGTAAGGAATCATTTAACTCATGCACATTTGGTTAGAAAATATTTAGGACTGAAATATTAGCAAAGTTTATCTTCCTGGGAAAATCATGACTGTTTAAACAATAGGATTAATATTACAATTTGCAATCTTACCCATATTTAATTACTTTTGTATATCATGTTCTCTTACGGCTAATGTTTAGACTAGTTTTATGTTTGTAATGAACTAAAACTTAAGCATGTAAAAACATTCATTAATGACATTAATATTTGGAATCAGTAAAATATTTTACAGATTATATTGTTTCTCTTCATGCTGAATAACTGACATTTTTATGTCTATATATTGTGACCCTTAAAAATATGCAAAGTGTAGTATGTGAGTGATTTTCTATTCAAAATGGGAAATACTATTGAGCTAAATAAGAGTGATATGCATGTTTTTGTATTAGGAACTCCAGCAGCTGATCATTCAAGTCCATATCAAAACTCCAAGCCAAGCTAGGTCTGATGTGCATCAAAATAAAGATATGAAAACTTGTTTTGAAAATTGAAAAGGTATGAATGTATTATGTTGCCCTGAGCAAGACATGAGGCAACTGCCAACAAGAAAACATGTTAAGTGTTTTCTGCAGCCTGTGCTGACATTAGGCACTAGTAATCAGGAGTATAAGTAACTTCTCATGAGTTCTGGCCAATTGTCATGCTTAACTGAGTTATGGAAAAAATTCCTTATTTTGCTTACCTTTTGAATTTTATAATTATGGATAAAATTAAAGAATTATTAATCCAAGGTAGTTATTAATTAAGAAAAGTAGAAACAGAAGAAAAATGAGCTGATATTCCCTGCACAGCAATGATAAACATCTCTGCCCTTCTGAAGTATGTTGGCAACAAACTTTCTCTGTAAGCCCTAAGGAAGTTATTGAGAAAATGATAAATGGAAATAGGGCTAAAAAAGCCATAAAAATGGAAAAGAGAGCTTTAGTATTGAACTCATGAGAAAGTGGAAAGAAACTAAAGAATGTGAGGATTAACAGCTAATCAAATTAATTGATTTAAAGGATTAATAATAATAATAATAATAATAATAATCTGTTAAGAATAAAAACACTGATATTTGATGGCAGAATAAGTGCATTTGTGGTTATTGAAAGAAAATTTCTTTAGTGACTGGAGTTAATGGACAACTACTGCCCTACCATATATATGTATGTGTGTGTGTGTGTTTGTGTGTATGTGAATATATATATATTCACATACATACACACAAATATATGGAAAAGATATATATATATAAAAATATATATATATATATTATCTCCTTTGAATATGAATATCTATGTCATGACTAGAGTACTTCACACAGCACAGTAAAATAAAATTATTATGGTGTGAAAATTATCTGCATATATTAAACACTCCCTAAAGTGTCTTTTGAGTGATTATAGTGATTTTTCATGAACTTTGTGAAGATACTGATTTTCAATAGCAGCACACTGATATACCTTGCATTTTTATAAAGACATTCATCTGAAGATTTCAAACCCCAAGGTTCATCTAAGCTCCCTCATATCCAGCTGTGTACATGGATACTCTAAGAGGAGATCGGGATGTCTCTCATGGTGACAAGAGCTATAATATGTGTAAGGTTTTATTGTACTTATAACAAATATGTTTGGCCTCCAGTTTCATGCAGAGATATATAGAGTGCTATTACTCTTGGTATAATATACAACTTGAACACATTGTGCATTGAGTTAGTGCCTCTTGTCTCCTAAGTCCATGGGTTGGTGCAGTGAGGCTTGGATGGAGGTCTGGATGCAGCCATGTACAGAGAGTATTGCAGAAACGAAGCTATGATTTTATTAAATTCAGGGTATTGTTTTAGTAAACATCAAGTGTGTTTTCCATAGGAGTATCCTTGAAGACATCTTTTATGCTAGTTTTTATCCTTGCATCCCTGAAAGTATAGATTCTTAGAGCAATCTCTATCCCTTATAAGATTTACCAAAATTGGAGGTAAGCGTGGATAATTCTCTCTAATGACACAAACATCTTTCAATTGGGTCACTATTAATATCTGGCGTAACAAACATAAAGACAAATCTGGTCATCTATTTAGGCCCTTGTAATAGAATTAGAAGCATCAGGGGAATGCCAATCTACATTGATGAATAAAACATGTATCCTACCTTTACCCAAAGTCTTAGGTCTAAATAGATGAGTATATTACATGGATGCAACACAACGTTGAGTTCCTCATGTCATGCCTTTACATATGTGTTTCTATATATGTTCTCGTAGTTGACAGATGTGACAGAGTCTTTATGGACCAAAAAGAACTATTATCGACTGACTGTTTATATAAGTATTTGTAACACTTACATAATCCATCCTTTTCTGCCATAAAATTCCAGGTAGTTTTCTTGTTAGATTTCTAAATAGGTATTTTATATATGCTGTGAAGCATTGATTTTAAAAGCTCAGGATGCATTAGTCATTCCATTGACTCTACACTGGGACAGAAGTAAGACATCTTGGATAGTTCTATCATCTGCAATAATCCTGGAGAATGAGTTTGCTACGTCTGTTATTGCTTTCTGGAATGTTGTTGGTGTCATGGATCACAACCGTTGAAGATGAATACATTCATGGCACCTGGTCTGATGATAACTTCTCTTGAGAAGTGGCTTTCAAGATGTGTAGAAATAACAAGTTTGTCTAAGAAGATACTCTCAGTAACCTAGGGAATTTTCAGGTTTGAGTAACTTTCACATTCACCCAATGGCTATCTGTAGTTTCCTTCAGAGCTTGAAGTTGTATATGATAACCCCTAAGAAAGTCACTGTGTTCATAGGAGACAACCAAATGATTGTCTGAGTTCCACACAGTATTGGGTTCTTTACACAAGGAAGGAAGGATTGTTTATATTTAAGATGAGCACTAGGGCCTTTATTACTTGAGGAACAGCTGACAGACAATCCAATCCATGTGACCTCTTCGTCCAGTACTTGGTCATCTCTTCACTTCTAATAGATGGCCTAAGTTTTGTTACCCAGTGGGTAATATTAAGTTGTCCAGTGGAGAGCTTGGAGACAGACATGGGAATGGAAGGAGGGAAAACTCCCAGCAGATCTACCTATGTTTTAGGAAGAACAATGTTTAATGTTTTATTTTTTATTTATTCTTCTTTCATATATTACACCCTACCACAGTTTCCCCTTCCCTTTCTCCCTTAGTCCCACCCCTACCTCCCCTCTTCTCCAGATGCGCTTTTTCATTTCCCTTCAGAAGAGATAACCACAGACTCTGAGATATCACCTGAACATGGAATAACAAATTACAACAAGACTAGGCACCTACCCTCATATAAAGACTGGATTAGGAGACCTAATAGAAGAATAAATCAGGCAAAGACTGAGTGGTAACACCCACTCCAGTCCCACAAGAATACCAAACTAAATAACCATAACATATACACGAGGATCTAGGTTAGACCTATATAGGCTCCCTGATTGTCGCTTCATTATCTACGATCCCCTGTGAATCTTGCTTAGTTGACTCTGTAGGCTATGTCCTTTATGTCCCTGGCTCATACAATCCATTCTTCTCCTCTTCCATGGGATTCCCCAAGGTCCACCTAATGTTTGGATATGGGTCTGTGCATTTTGAACTCTCAGTTGCTAAATGAAGCCTCCTCCTCTGATGATTATGCTAGGCTCCAGTCTACAAGTATGAGCAAAATATCATTAGGAAGCATTTCGTTGATGTTTTTTGTTGTTGTTTCTTTTGCCAGTCATGTTTGGTTCTATCCTAGATCTCTGGGTTATCCAGTCTCTGGGTTCTGATCATTCAGACTAAGTGTGGCTGTCTCTCGTAGAACAAATTTTCTTTTTGTTAAGACAACAGCACAAAAACAACTCAAGGAGGAGTTTTATTTGAGGAGATAAGGCTCATGGTGGAATGAGTAATCATGTCAGGAGTGTGAGGTAGCTGGTGACATTGCATCTGTACACAGGAGGTGGAGAGAATGAACTAGAGTGCTCAACTCATTTTCTCCTTTTTACTGTCCAGAACCCCAACCTATGGAATGCTACTGCTCATATTTAGGGTGGGCCCTCCATCTCAATTAATATCATCTAGAAATGCACTCATAGAGTTACCCAGATAATTGTTTTGTGGTGATTCTATGGGCAAACAAGGTTGACCATCATAGAACCACATAACATGATACTTACTGTTTTCATATTTTATGTTTATAGTTCTGGCTAATTAAGTACCTTCAAAATGTGATATCTTCATTACTATCTACTTTTTGAAACTTTTTACAGTTGTGAGCTGACATTGTACCTATGACACATTGACTCCCTATTTACTCTGTCAAATTGGCACTCCCTAATCTACTCTATCATTTTGACTGTGAATCCTCATTTAAGGTGCATCATCTATTGTTTTCTTTTTCTGAGTGGCTTACTCAAGTAACATAATATCTTCAAGGTTCAGCCCTAGTATAGTAATGTAAGAACATAACTTTTGTTAATATTTTTACATCAAAAAAACTTGAATACATCAGATTCTAAATGCCTGGGATATGCAGTTATGAACTGATGTGCTTCTTCAACAACCTAGGAACTAGGGTACATGAATGAGATATGAAAAAAGTAAAGTTTCAGGTATCGGTAAAGATATGTTATCTATTATAGACAAGGATGTTGTGATGATTTGTATATGGTTGGCCCAGGGAGTGGCACTATTAGGAGGTGTGGCCTTGTTGGAGTAAGTGTGTCACTGTGACATGGGCTTAAGACCTCATCCTAGCTGCCTGGAAGTCAGTATTCTCTTGAGGCCTTTGGAAGAAGAGGTAGTACGCTCAGCTCCCCTTCTCCATGTTTGCCTGGACTCTGCCATGTTTCAGCCTTGATGATAATGGACTGAACCTCTAAAACTGTAGGCCAGCACCAATTAAATGTTGTCTTATAAGAGTTACCTTGGTCATGGTATCGGTCATGGCAGTAACACTCTAAGCTAGATATGGTATGTATTATAATGTAGGTAAGATATGGTATCTATTATAGGTAATGATATAATATGATTGTACTTAAGACAAGGATTTGGTATCTGTTATACTATAGCTGAGGATATGGTACCTTTTACAGATAACAATATGGTATCTATTGTACTATTGATAAGGATATGGTATCTCTAAATTCTAGATAAGGGTATGAAGAGAATGAAATTGATTCTATAAATCCTTGACCTGCATGTATTAGAATTTTACCATTGTGAATGTTTCATAATATGAATGAAGATTGAATACTTGTTCATAAAATGTTTATTCGTGGATCACCAAAGTGAAGAAGAACTTGATCTTAGAGGAAACTTCTCACAGAGACACTTGGATTTTATTCCCTCCCGTGTTACTGTGGGTCACACCGAGCAATAACGACGGTAAATCTGCAACTCGTAATGCTTCAGTCAAACACATTCAGCCTTTATTGCCATTGTTCCCTTGACCTCTTCATCATTCTCCCCACCTGCTAGCCAGTATCACCTTGTTCTTCTGTAGGCTGTTCTCCAGCCAGCTTAACGCCTCGCTAACAAATGAGGTGAAATCCATATAAGCAGGCATCGGAGGCATGCTGAATTGAAATCGCTTGCCTCCGGAGCAGCAAATTAGGTGTGGAACAAGAAATAGAACTCCAGAGTACACCTTTCCAGTCATTTAGTTCAGCTGGAGCCAGCATCCTTCAATGAATCAATCAACATTTACTTATCTGTCCCCTACAGCAGTTTTGCAAATCGTTTTCAAAAATCGTTGAACCACTAACAGTTTATTCACTCGGCAAAATATGTGCAGCTTTTCATATCCTCTACGGTCGGGCCTCTCAGCTACATTCAACTCTTTTTACTGCTCTTGATTTCAGTAAGGAAAGAAAAAAATTATACACCTGTCTAGGGAAACTATTTTTACCGTGTAATTGCCTTTTATGTTTAAACGTGTGTAAGGTCTTCTTACGGAAGGGAGTAGAAGAGAAGAAGAGTAAGTCTCCACCGAGTGTAAACACATGAGCTATAAATGTGTCCTTAGATACACTGCACTGTTTTCAGCCCATTCAGACGAAATTACAGACACATTCATCTGGTGGATTCTGTTTAATACAGGTGGAGGGTCACAACTGGAGTTTCTCTGGTCATAATGGTCTTGAGATAAGAGAGAATGTTTGAATGGGATTTCTGCCTATAGACCCTGATGTTGGAATCCTAAGGCTGGTTCTTCAGCCTTCCTTCCTTCTGTTTCTATAAATGCTGACCTCAGTCAAGTTTCCTAATGTAATTTCACATTCCTTACTGAAAAATAAATATGTCTAGATTTGGAGGATTGAGCATGGTACCCCAACTATTCTGGAAGCTGAGAGAAATGAAGGACAACTTGAAGGCCAGCCCCAGCAATCAGAATTGTCTTAAAATAAAAAGATGCTGGGGCTGTAGGTCAGAGTTGAGTTTTCCATAGTGTGTGTGAACCAGCAAACCCATAGGTTTAATCCCCAGTTCTGCAGAAAAAAAATGAAAAAAATTGAAAGTGTCAGATGTGTCCTTATAATATGCTTGACTACCTTCAAATGGCACTTAAACTGTTCTTAACTACATGAGGAAGAATATCACACTTCATAGCTTGTAAACAGGACCAAATAAGTTAAAGGTGAGAGCCAGTACACACCCTTTAAGTAACTCACTAAATTTTTCGAACTAACAAAAATGTTGGCTGCTACTAATATATATATTCCTTTGGTCACTTATATTTAAAAGGTGATGCGAAACTATGTGTTTATTACATCTACATATATAAACATATACATATACTTAAGAATTAAAATAATTATGCCTTTTCTCCTTATTTGTACATCTATTGTTAGAATTAGATTGTGTACAACATTCTGATAGCATGTACTATTTTTAATTTTAACTTTTAAAGATCTTATACTAGTTTAGATGAAGAGATGACTCAGTAGATAAAGTACCTGCTACACAGCATAAGAATCTAAGAGTGGGTGTCCAGCACCCTGAAAAAAGCCAGAGGTGGCAGCATTCATCTGTAATCTTAGTGCTGGGTGCCTAGGACAGGAGTATCTTGTGGAGGTGCTTACTGGCCCATCAGTCTAGCCAATCAATGAACTTCATTGTAACTGAGAAACCCTATTTCACAAAACTGAGTTGTCTGTATAATATGTTTAATATTGACTGTGGTCTTTCTAAGCACTACCCCTCCTGTCTTCTCCATATACCTCTTATATCATATGCAAAGCAACAATAACAAATTAAAAATTTATTGAAGTTATATCTTAAATATGATAATCATATTTTAAATTTTGTTTTAAAATTAGAATAGCAGAGGGAACTTGATGTAGTTTTATACAATAAAGCATAGATTCTGTCTTAAGATGCAGGAAAGGGGATGGGAAGATGGTTCAATGGTTCAGAGTACTTGTTGCTTTTCTTTTTTTTTTTATTGGAAATTTTTTATTGGAAATTTTTTTTTTACATTTCAGATGTTCTCTCCTTACCCCATTTCCCCCTCCCTCCCAGGAACTCACTATCCCTTCCCCCTCCTCCTGCCTCCACATTGGTGTATCCCCACCCACCCTCCCCTGTACCTCACCTCCCCACCCTCGAGTATCCCCCCCCCCCCACGACGTCCAGCCTTCATGGGACCAAGGATCTTTTCTCCCACTTATATATAGCTCCCTTGCATATATAGCTGGAGCCATGGGTCCCTCCCTAAGCGCTCCCAGGCTGGTGGTTTAGACCCTGGGGGCTCTGGTTGGTTGGGATTGTTGCTTTCCTCATGGTGTCGCGAATCTCTCAACTCCTTCAGCCTTCACTCTATCTTCTCCATTGGGAACTCCATGCTCAGTTTAATGGTTAGCTGTGAGCATCTGCCTCTGAGTATGTCAGACTCTTGCAGACCTCTAAGGAGACAGCTATATCAGGCTTCTGTCAGCATGTACATCCTGACATCCACATCAGCCTCTACCTTTGGTGACTGCACATAGGATGGATATCCAGGTGGAATGGTCTGTAGCCGGTCCCTCCTTCAGTTTCTGTCCTGCACTGTGTCTCCATATTTGCACCCTTGAGTATTTTGTTACTCCTTCTAAGAAGGACTGAAGGCTCCCCTATTTGGTCATCATTCTTCATGAGCTTTATGTGGTCTGTGAGTTGAATCTTGGGTATTTCAGGCTTCTGGGCTAAAATCCAATAATCAGTGAGTGAATACCATGTATGTTCTTTTGTGATTGGGTTACTTCACTCAGGATGATATTTTCTAGTTCCATCCATTTATATAAGAATTTATCAAATTCATTGTTTTTAATAGCTGAGTAATATTCCATTGTATAAATGTACCACATGGATTGGCAGGATTAATATGGTAAAAATGGCCATCTTGCCAAAAGCAATTTACAGATTCAATGCAATCCCCATTAAAATAACAACTCAATTCTTTACAGAACTAGAAAGAGAAATTCTGAAATTTATTTGGAACAACAAAAAACCCAGGATAGCGAAAACCATTCTCAACAATAAAAGAACTTCTGGAGGAATCGCCATCCTTGACCTCAAGCTTTACTACAGAGCAGTAGTGATAAAAACGGCCTGGTATTGGTACAGAGACAGGCAGGAAGATCAGTGGAATAGAGTTGAAGACCCAGAAATGAACCCACACAACTATGGTCATTTAATCTTTGACAAAGGAGCTAAAACCATCCAGTGGAACACGGACAGCATTTTCAACAAATGGTGCTGGTTCAACTGGAGGACAGCATGCAGAAAAATGCAAATCGATCCATTCCTATCTCCTTGTACAAAGCTCAAGTCCAGGTGGATAAAGGACCTTCACATAAAACCAGACACACTGAAACTAATAGAAGAGAAAGTGGGGAAGACCCTTGTTGCTTTTCTAGAAGACATAAATTTGGTTCCCAGCATCCATATCAGGCTGCCCATAATAGTCTATAACTCAAAGTCCAAGGAATCCAGTGCTCTCTTCTGGCTTCTGGTTGTAGCTATACTTATGTGCTACACACACACATACACACACACACACACACACACACACACACACACACACACATATTAAAAGGAAGATATAGGAAGGGTACAGAAAGGGCATCTACACTCTTTCCGTGTTTAGAAAATAGTAGTTTGTGCTCTTTTTTTTTTTTTTTTTTGCTGTTTTTATTTTTTTATTGGACATTTAATTTACATTTCAGATGTTATGCCCTTACCCCATTTACCGCACCCCCCAACCCAGGAACCCCATATCCCATTCCTTTCCTCCTGATTCCATGAGGATGTGACCCACCCACTCCTTCACTCCCACCTCCCCACCCTCGAATTCCCCCCCACTCAGCATCCAGCCATCTTGAGACCAAGGATCTCCTCTCTCACCTATACCCGACAAAGCCATCCTCCCTACATATGAAGCTGGAGCCATGGGTCCCTCCCTGTGTGCTCCCAGGCCAGTGGTTTCGACCCTGGGAGCTCTGGTTGGTTGCTATTGTTGCTATCCTCATGGGGCCATAAACCCTTTCAGTTCCTTCAATCTTTACTCTAATTCCTCCATTGGGAACCCCTTGATCAGTTCAGTGGTTAGCTGTGAGCATCTGCCTCTGAATATGTCAGACTCTGGCAGACTTCTAAGGAGACAGCTATATCAGGCTCCTGTCAGCATGTACCTCCTGACATCCACATCTTTGATGACTGCACATGGAATGTATACCCAGGTGGAATGGTCCCCAGACATCCCCTCCTTTAGTTTCCATCCCACACTTTGTCTCCATATTTGCTCCCTTGAGTATCTTTTTACTCCTTCTAAGAAGGACCTAAGCACCACAATTGGTCTTTCTTCTTCATGAGCTTCATATGGTCTGTGAGTTGAATCTTGGGTATTGTGAGATTCTGGGTTAATATCCAATTATCAGTGAGTGAATACTATGTGTGTTCTTTGTGATTGAGTTACCTCACTCAGGATGATATTTTCTAGTTCCATCCATTTACATAAGAATTTCTCAAATTTATTGCTTTTAATAGCTGAGTAATACTCCGTTGTGTAAATGTACCACATTTTTTGTATCCATTTCTCTGTTGAAGACATCTGGGTTCTTTCCAGCTTCTGGCTATTATAAATAAAGCTGCTATGAACATAGTGGAGCATATGTCCTTGTTATATGTTAGAGCAGCTTCTGGATATATGCCCAGGAGTGGTATAGCTGGGTCCTCAGGTAGTGATATGTCCAATTTTCTGAGAAACCGCCAGACTGATTTCCAGAGTGGTTGCACCATCTTGCAATCCCACCAACAATGGAGGAGTGTTCCTCTTTCTCCACATCCTGGCCAGCATCTACTATCACCTGAGTTTTTGATCTTAGCCATTCTGACTGGTGTGAGGTGGAATCTCAGGGTTGTTTTGATTTGCATTTCCCTGATGACTAAGGATGCTGAACATTTCTTTAGGTGCTTCTCGGCCATTCAAGTTTCCTCAGTTGACAATTCTTTGTTTAGCTATGTACCCCATTTTTTTAATAGGGCTATTTGGTTGTCTGGAGTCTAATTTCTTGAGTTCTTTGTATATATTGGATATTAGCCCTCTATTGGATGTGGGATCCCAATCTGTTGGTTGCTGTTTTGTCCTATTGACAGTGTCCTTTGCCTTACAGAAACTTTGCTAGAGCAATTAGAGAAGAAAAAGAAGTCAAAGGGATACAAATAGGAAAGAAAGAAGTCAAAATATCACTATTTGCAGATGATATGATACTGTACTTAAGTGACTCCAAAACGTCCACCAGAGAACACCTAAACCAGATAAACAACTTCAGCAAAGTGGATGGTTATAAAATCAACTCAAATAAATCATTAGCCTTCCTCTACTCAAGTGATAAACAGGCTGAGGAAGAAATTAGGGACATGACACCCTTCACAATGATCACAAATAATACAAAATACCTTGGTGTGAATCTAACCAAGCAAGTGAAAGATCTGTATGACAAGAACTTCAAGTCTCTGAAGAAATAAATCAAAGAAGGTCTCAGAAGATGGAAAGATCGCCCCTGCCCATGGATTGGCCGAATTAATATAGTAAAAATGGCCATCTTGCCAAAAGCAATCTACAGATTCAATGCAATCCCCATCAAAACCCCAACTCAATTCTTCATAGAGTTAGAAAGAGAAATTCTCAAATTCATTTTGGAATAACAAAAAACCCAGGAGAGCAAAAACTATTCTCAACAATAAAAGAACTTCTGGAGAAATCACCATCCCTTACTTCAAGCTGTACTACAGAGGAATAGTGATAAAAAAAAAAACTGCATGGTATTGGTACAGAGACAGGCAAGAAGATCAATGGAATAGAATTGCAGATCCAGAAATGAACCCACACACCTATGGTCACTTGATCTTTGACAAAGGAACTAAAACTGTCCAGTGGAAAAAGGATAGCATTTTCAACAAATGGTTCTGGTTCAACTGGAAGACAATATGTAGAAGAATGCAAATCAATCCATTCTTATCTGCTTATACAAAGCTGAAGTCCAAATGGATAAAGGACTTTCACATAAAACCTGATACACTGAAACTAATAGAAGAGAAAGTGGGGAAGATCCTTGAATACTTAGGCACAGGAGAAAAGTTCCTGAACAAGAACACCAATGGCTTATGCTCTAAGATCAAGAATTGACAAATGGAACCTCGTAAAATTGTAAAGTTTGTGCTCTTAATTTCTTTATGTGTTGCATTTTTTTTTTTTTTAGATCAGAAGCTTCCTTCTATTAAATTGCTCAATTTCTACAAAAGTAAATTTTCTACTCATATATGTAAAATCTAGAAATAAGCTGTTTCACTATTTTTTGCATGCTTAAATACTTGTAAATAAAATCATTATTTAAATATTTCAATACATCATGGAATCGATCTTAGGCACTAGTTAAAAATCCCTATTAGATTACACATGCATGCATGAGTGCACACACACACACACACACACACACACACACACACACACACAGAAACACACTTAGTAGTTTATGAAGTTTATTAAGAGCTATTATTATTCTAATAATATGGTTATTTGGCAAGCTATTTAATGAATATAAAAAAAAAGATTTTAGGACCTTGATCTTCTATTATCTTCTCAAAGTTACTCAGTGTGTAAAAGAGGCAGATTTACACAAATGCACTTAATCAATAGGAGGTTTCAGTTTAACATTTTCTTTACAAAGATTTCATATAATTCAAGGAAACTTATCCAATCAAATGGCTTTTCTTAATTCACAAATGCTCAGGAGTTTAACATTTCCATGTCTTTTTGTATAAACATGGAATCTTTAGTAGAGCCTACAAGCCCTTTCATGTCTGCAGGCTCACCATTTGCCTTCGAGAAAAAAAAGCCCCTCAAAAAATCCCAAAACAAACAAACAAACAAAAAACAAAAAACAAACAAAAAAACAAAAACAAAAAAACCTGCTTGTAGCAGTCAGGACAGGCGAACAGAAGAGATGAGAGAAAAACCCAGGGTGGGGTTGTGTGAGAGCCAAGGCTTCACTGGTAAGAAATGCAATCTTAGCTTTATTGGCAATGTGAAAATAAACCATCTTTATTTTTAAAAAAGACCACATGAGGTTTGGAGAGAAATGTGGTGAGGGATGGAGACACAGTGAGGTGGGATGAGATGAGAACCTCTTTATGTGCACACATGCATGGCAATTTGGAGCACTCCAGTTTTTCTAATATGGGCATGTGTGACTTGTTAACTGTTTTAACAAAATATAGGTTAAGAATTGAATGTGAATGCTCTTTTTCTTAGAACATAAAATTAGTATATAAAATTTTCTTTCTTTTTTAAAAAAAAATTAAATTAATTTATTTACATCTCATGCATTAGTCAATTATTTAGGTCTGGGAGGGGGCTTTACTAATGCATTATTTTGTAATAGTGGCAGATTCTATTCATTGAGGTATTGGAAACTACCTCAGTACCAAAGTTAATAGTGTGAGAGCCTGTGTACCAGCATCCCTAATATATTAGCTTTGCACATTCAACCTTAAATATACAATTAAACAACCGAACAATAGTGACAAGCAGAAAAATGGAGATTTATTCAATGTTGTCACATTAGGAAATAGAACAAAGAGATGCTTCAACCTCCCAAAAGCTACCCCAAATCCATCTTTGGGGGTCCCAGCATGAGGTTTGGGTTTAACTAGATGGCCAGAAGAGCAGGTCCAGGCCAGAAATGCAGTTCTTCCAGCATGGAGATATATAGGTTGCCAGCAAGATAGGAAATTTCTTTTTCAGAGGCAGGTTCCCTTTTCAGATGGCTCAGGGCATTTGCCTTTTTCCTTTCTCAGCATGAGATTCCTTGGGAGGGTGGTCCAGTTCCTTGGGGTGCTTTGTTTCAAGTCTCCTAGCTGAGCAGAGGAACATGAGTGTCTTTTGAGAATATTGCTATACCTGGCAAGATAATTACAATATGTTCACTTGATGAAGATCATACAAAACATGCAGGATGTTTCACTGTCATGATGTCAAGTTTAAGTATCTGGTAACAGACACCGGCATTTTCAGGATTGCTAGACCCAATTTTAAGACTTGATTCTTTTTGTTGGAGGCATTCTACCACCTGAAGCCTCAGTTCACATGCCAGCCTCCTGACAATCAGATTTCACCATGATGGATCAGCATTCAATTTCCAAACACTAATGTCAGTCATTCTTAATTTATCAAATGTAGTATGCAATGCATCCTTCATTTGTATCAGCTTATGAGGCTACATATCATTAGAGTGTGTCACATTGCCAGGATTATTCTATGAGAACTGTGAATACAGAATCACTGCAGATTAATCTGTCTCTGGAAATTGACCATGATGTGACAGTCTCTAAAGGGTCTTAGCCAGCTCAGCTCCAGAAGACCCCAATGAATTAATATCTGTTATTTATTTCATTATGATTCACTTATATTATGTTGCATTTATATTTACTTATCTTGATTATTTATAAATATACATTGTCGTGTTTTAGTGATCATTTTAATGCAGTTTGGCATTGATTTTTGTATCAGTGAACAGTTCTAATGAAAAGAAAGTATTCTAGAGGTCTTGTGTATGTTCTGCTGTGTAATACATGTGCATAAGTATGTGGATGACTGTACCCTTGCATGGTTGGAGACCAGAGGAAGATATCTAGTGTCTTTCCATATTATTATTATTATTATTTAAATTTAGAAATGTTTTAAATTTTGCCTAATACCTTTTAACTACTATCTCTGCATTAACGCCTTGAGACTAGGTCTGCAACTAATTGGGAACTGACTGTTTTGATTATACTAGCTGACCAGCAACCAGCAAGTTTTTAGGATGCTTTACTCTTTCAGTGCTGGAGTTACAGGCACAAGATGGCATGCCAAGATGTGTACATGGATGTTAGGGATTCAAATTTATGTTTTCAAGTTCTCATACTTGTAGAGAAATCACTTTTATCCCCTAACCTCTTTCAGAGTCTTTGTCTCTAATATCTGTATATATATTTTTTCACAAGGCAATACTATCATAATAAATACTTCTAATCAAGAATAACTTTATATTAAGTAAAAATCTCTGTGGGAGAAATAGAATAAGAATTTCATTCTAATAGTAAGAAAAGAAGTAGATAATTATTATTTGATTATATCAATGTCTGTCTTTCAGGGGATGTTCCAAGATATAGATCAACATGGTGTTTAGATATCACTGACAAATTTTAAAACATGAATCTAATTTTTAGAAGATGCTTAAAATTCTACTTACAGCTTCTGAGATTTCTCTTTTTACTATCTTCTCAAGTTATGATAAAACCTTTACAATATTGGTTTAGAAAGTCATGTTTCAAAATTCTTTCAGATATTAAAAGCAGGCAGAAATTTTCATCAGGCAAAATGATATTCTAAATTATGTTTCAACTATGAATTCATGATGCTCTTTTACCTTCTTTGAAAGAGAATCATCAAATTCCATCATTGTTATGTAAAGAATACTCATTCAAAGTAGAGACAGAACTAACAATGGTTAGTCTGGAAATGATAAAGGATTTGAGACAATCTGAGAGAGCAAAGTTTATTCAGACCAGTGAGTCATTTCAGAATGCTTTCTGCCAGTTAATGCTTTGAACCTTTCAAATCCAAGAAAGCTCTGCACTAGCTTCTGCTGAAGCTTGTCAGTCTTCATCAGACATAATGACATAGTCTAAAAAGATTAGCATAATCAAATAAATAATTCAATAAACAACAAATATTAAATGATTTGGTTCTTTGGTGTTAGCTATTTATTAAGTAACAAATTATAAAGTAATTGTATAAAACAGAAGAAAATGTTTTCTAACTGTTCTAGAGACAGGAAGACTGAACTCGGTGTGTCAGCAGGGTTGTATTATTTGAAGACTCAACTGGAGAACTAGTTGTTGGCTCTTCCCTCTTCAGATGACCCTGGGATACTCCCTGACTAGCAGTATGACAGCAATCTGCCATTGTGTTCAAGTGGCTATTACCAAAGACCTACCACTCTTTTGATTAGTTTCCTGCCCTGACTATCTGGCATTCTGTAAGTCATGGCAGCCATTTCTCTTCCATGATGGAAACTGTCAGGAGATGATGCCTCAGAGAATCACTACTCACCTATAAACAACACTGACTCTATTCTGAAATAGATTGTTACATCCTGATACTCCGAGTAGACTTTAATTCGGGGTCTAAATTGACCTGCTCCAAGTTACTGCATCTTGTGCAAACAGTGGTTTACATTTGGCTTTTCTTTGCTTGGGACACTCCATTTTGCAAGCATCTTTTGACTCTATCTTTGTGCGAACACGGAGGTACTGTGATCTCTGTATTTATATCTTGGTTGGTATGTAATCAGCACTGTCTGACTAGTATCACCAATGGGTTACAGACTAATAACTTACTTCTAAAACCAAATGTGTGCTATGGTATGAACTTCCTAAAGTAAGTTGGGGCTACATAAGAAAATAGGTTAAAATGTCATGTCAAGACAATTAGGCCTGAGAATTCGTTGAGCACACCAATTAAGGATAAGGTGCAAGGATTCCAAAAGGAGGATGATCCTTATCCAAATAACAGTAACCACCCCCACTAACTCACCTAGCATCAGTCTTTAGCAAGGGCCTAGAAAGGCAGAGATCACTCACAATGGCCTGCTTTACCTCAATTCTACCTGGACCTATTATTTCCTTGTCTATTCGATATTTGTCTATCCTGTCCTTTGTCTCTATATTATTAATAATCCTATAACTTGCTTCTATAGTTTGAATGACTCTGTGGCTTGGTACAAACCTGTGACCATGCTGTATAACCCTGGCTGAGATGCTAGAAACTGCCTGTAGAGTTTGTTATCTGATAACAAGTCGCTGAAAGAGATTCCCTGTCACCTTCTCACTATTGCCTCTTAGAAATGTCTCCTAGGAGCTTTTTGAATCCAGATGGGGCTTGTTTGGCTTTTTAAGTCATTATGTAAATCCATATATGTGCTCATTTGCCATGAAAACATGTGATCTAAGTGTTAGTGGTTACGATAGGAATAAGAGAACCAGTATTTGCCTCATCTGTCTATCAAGAGAAATTGAGACTAGTTGGAAAATAGTGCTAGTAGAATGAAGTTAGATTGTGAGTTTATCATTGCTCAAAAAATCCTGATACAGCAGAAAAAGACAGTTGAGTTCATCTAGGTTCCTGACAGTATGATCTCAACATTATTTTATTTGACCTGCTTGATAGTCATAGCTATCACATGGCCCACACTCTAAAAAAGGAGAAGAAGAAAAAGACGAAGAAGAAGAAGAAGAAGAAGAAGAAGAAGAAGAAGAAGAAGAAGAAGAAGAAGACTTTAGCCCAGAAGCTTGAAACACCCAAGATTCAACTCACAGACCACATAAAGCTCATGAAAAATGAACACCAAGTTGGGGGGGGGAGCTACAGTCCCTCTTAGAAGAAGTAACAAAATACTCAAGGGAGCAAATATGGATGCAAAGTGCAGGACAGAAACTGAAGGAGGGGCCGTCTGCAGAACATTCCACCTGGGTATCCATCCCATGTGCAGTCACCAAAGGTAGATGATAACATGGGTGTCAGGAGGCGCATGCTGACAGGAGCCTAACATAACTGTCTCCTTAGAGGTCTGCAAGAGTCTGACATATTCAGAGGCAGATGCTCACAGCTAACCATTAAACTGATCATGGGGTTCCCAACAGAGAAGATAGAGTGAAGACTGAAGGAGTAGAAAGGGTACGGGACCCCATGAGAAGAGCAACAATACCAACCAACCAGAGCCCCCAGGGTCTAAACCACCAGCCTGGGAGCACTTAGGGAGGGACCCATGGCTCCAGCTATATATGCAAGGGAGCTATATATAAGTGGGAGAAGAGATTCTTGGTCCCATGAAGGCTGGACATCGTGGGGGTAGTATTCGAGGGTGGGAGGTGAGGTTCTGGGGAGGGTGGGTGTGGGTACACCATCATAGAGGCAGGAGGAGGAGGGAAGGGATAGGGAGTTCCTGGA